>CM055119.1:230507381-231707381 GCA_029206835.1 Rana muscosa
TGCTATAAAAAGCAAACTAACCAACCAGCGTCACCCGTAAAACTTATATGGTGATCACTGGTGAAAGGGTTAACTAGGGGCAATCAGGGGGTTAAAACCTTTATTAGGTTATATATGGGGGTACCTGACGCTATATAAAAACCTGACGGGTAACCTAAATAACTAAATAACTAACTCGCTAACCAGTGTCACCAGTAAAACTTATACGGTGATCACTGGTGAAAGGGTTAACTCTAGGGGCAATCAGGGGGTTAAAATAATATATGGGGGTACCTGACGCTATAAAAACCTGCGGCGAAACTAAAAATAAATAACTGGCTATCTAGGGCACCACCGGCACTAAATACAGCGATCGGAAATACGATCGCTTAGTGACGCTGGCGTTAGGGGGTGAAAGGGTTACCTGGGGGGGCGATCAAGGGGTTAAACCTTTATTAGGGGGGTTAGGGGGCTACCCTGGACCTAAAGGGGCCTAAACCTAACTGCCCTGAAACTTTTTACTGTCACAAATGACACTGATTGCAGTGATCAGTAAAAAAATGATCACTGCAAACGGTGACCTGTGACTGGGGGTACTGGGGGTGATCTGGGGGGTGATCTGGCGGTGACTGGGGGGTGAAAAGTGTGCCTACGCGTACTGGTGTCAGTGGGCTGTTGGTGCACTTACTGTGAGATGTCTTCTCTCCTCGCGCCGGATCGAAAAGACCGCCACGAGGAGAGATGACATCACTTCCTCTGCCTGTGTTTACATTACACAGGCAGAGGAAGGTTTTAATTTGCCGGGAGCGATCGCGAGGGGGTGGCCGGAATTGACCGGCCGTCCCCTCATCACGGATCGCTCCCCAACAAATAACCACCGCTCACTGTATAGAAGGGGGGTCCAATCGGACCCCCCAACTATACGAAGGCAGTCACGCACCGGCACGTGATTGTGCCTGTCCGTGCCATTCTGCCGTCGTATAATTACAGTGGGCAGTCATTAAGTGGTTAAGCACATCATCCAGCATGCTACAAAATTAGAGATGGGACAAACACCCCACGCTCCGGGGTCAAACAAAGAGCCTAACATGGGCAAAAGTTATACAACAAATACCATTGCAGTCTATGGGAACTGACTTGTTAATTTTGCTAGTCCCCACTTGGCTGGCTTATCTTCTAGTTATTGGCCTTAACCACTTCCCTACCCAGCCATAGTCAAATGACGTCCACAGATGGGATCTCCCATCCTGGGTGGACGTCATATGACGTCCTGGCTTTGTAGGGGGATATCTGAATGATGCTTGCAGCTAGAGGCATCATTCAGATATCCTTTTGAAGTGCCGGCGATTCTGTGCACCATAAGAATGATCATAGCGGCAGTTCCGCCGCTTGATCGTTCTTATAGGCGGCGGGAGGGGACATCCCCCCCTCCCGCCGCCATCCGGTGCTTCTCCGGGCTCTCCCGTGCGATCGGGGACCCGGAGCGAATCTTCCGGCGCTGTTGGTGGGTCACGTGACGAGCATAGAGATGACTGGTGACCAGATGGTCACCAGTCAACTCTATGATCGTCGAAGGCCCAGGCGTGATGTGATGACGTCACGCCCCGGTCCTCAAATGTAAACAAAGCCACCATTGCGGCTAGTAAGTATGAGATCAGTGAAAAAATTTTCACTGATCTCATGCTTTCCAGCCTGGAGGAGAGATGTGGGGTCTTATTGACCCCGCATCTCTCAATAAAGAGGACCTGTCACACACATTCCTATTACAAGGGATGTTTACATTCCTTGTAATAGGAATAAAAGTGATCAAAAAAAAAAAGTAAATTAATTGTAAAAAAATAAAAAAATAAGTAAAAAAAATAAAAAAATAATAAAAAAAAAAATATTAAAACGCCCCTGTCCCCGGTAGCTCGCGATCAGAAGCGAATGCACACGTAAGTCGCCCACATATGTAAACGCCATTCAAACCACATATGTGAGGTATCGCCACGTGCGTTAGAGCACGTGCAACAATTCTAGCACTAGACCTCCTCGGTAATTCTAACCTGGTAACCTGTAAAAAAAAATAAAGCGTCGCCTATGGAGATTTTTAAGTACCGAAGTTTGGCGCCATTCCATGAGTGTGCGCAATTTTAAAGCGTGACATATTAGGTATCTATTTACTCGGTGTAACATCATCTTTCATATTTTCCCCAAAAATTGGGCTAACTTTACTGTTTTGTTATTTTTTAATTCATGAAACCATTTTTTTTTTAAAAAAAAGGCTTTTGAAAAATTATTGCGCAAATATCGTGCAAGAAAAAAGTTGCAATGACCGTCATTTTATTCCCTAGGGTGTCTGCTAAAAAACATATATAATGTTTGGGGGTTCTGAGTAATTTTCTAGCAAAAGAATGATGATTTGTACATGTAGGAGAGAAGTGCTAGAATAGGCCCGGTATTGAAGTGGTACAAAAAGCCCTGTATTGAAGTGGTTAAAATGGGGGCCCAGGTCCCACCCTAAGGGACATATATCAATGTCACCAATTTGGACAACACCAAAAACAAAACAAGAAGTGCCTTTAAATATGCCAAATTGCTTAAGGGCCATTTCACACCACATGCAGTCCATTGCGTTTTTTATGCATCAAAAATGCATGAAAAGTTGTGTAGCGATACCTCCAACTAAAGAGGCCGCAGAATTAGATTTTGGGCCCTGAGTGCAGCTCCGCCAACCCCCGGCAATAGGCTCTATCCCCTTTTGGCACAGCTAGTACTAACAATCAATGATATGTCCTATGCAATAGAATAACTAAGCAAGGACACAGTAATGAATTGTAATAGGTAAGGTATTTTACTCATCAATTCTCAAAATGAATAAAAGGGGTAACAATAATCACAGTTCTAAACAATCACTCCTAAGGGCAGCGTCCTGCCACTCTAACACACTATATAGTAACACACGCTACAAGTGCGCCATACGGGCGACCGTTAACTAAGTGCCCTATGGCGCAGCAATCAAACACGCTAGAATCCCCACCAGGCCTGGTTCTAATATTTAGCTTAGTCCTTCTTTCTTCACCGGCAGGTCTGTAATGGTGGTGCACTTAAACAGAGTATAACTTTGTAATCCAAGGGGTATGAAAATAACTTGTAGGCCACGGCAGTCTATAGGCCTATACACAGCAACAGTATCTAAGCTGGGCTTATGCCCTCTCACCCGCCGGACTACGGATCCAGTCCGGGAAAACCTCCACCGGCCGTGTCACACACTCTCGATCTCTCCAACGATCGGGTCCCCGATCCGACAAGGCGGTAGCTCACAAAGTCAGATGCCACCCAGGCTCGCAGAGGGGAGGATGGAAGGCTCTTCAGTGCAGAGCAAGGCCTCAGGCTTCAGGCCTTGCCCCTCCGACACATCCGCACAGGAGGATCCGTCCGTGAAGTCTCGTGTCGCCAAAGAGACCGAGCCCGGCCCCGCCTCTTCCTTTTATAACCCCTCCCATGAGTCTCTGCGGTGGAACGTCACAACAAGAATGGGGTTATGGGTAATGTAGTTTCTTCCCAATATAGGGGAACACCCCGCTACACACTCCCCCCACTTAAACTCTTTGGTCCCCAAAGATAAATTTTAGCAACAACTATATACAACATTGGACAATTCTGAAAACGATGTTGGGATAGGGGATTCCCACCATAACTGAGGGGTTGAATTCCCTTGCCCACAGGTCACATTATCTTGGGTGGCCTGACTAACTGTGCCAGAGAGTGAGCTGGGGTTGCCCTCCACCAAATGGACAGTGGAGGGATCCGGAATCTCAGCATTTCTCCTAGCAGTGACCACAGAGTCTTCCGAACTGTTCCCCATCTGGGGGTAGGTCAGCTTCTTAGGAGGTTGAATGACTCTTCGAGCTCTTTGCTCTCTTGGAATCTCTGGCTCTGGCGCCTCAGGCTCCTCTTCCTCGGAGTAACTATCATGGGCATCTTCCCAGTAATCTGTTGAAGGACTGAAAGGGATGAATTCTGTAGCCTCTGGGTTCAGCGTTTCATCTGTGGTATCTTGGGTGACTGGAAGATCTATGATAGAAGTTCCTGGAGTTGGGGGAGACCACAGCCAATCAAGCTCTCCTTCTTCATCTCCACTAAGTTGGGAGGCTTCTCCATTTCCAGCTCGGGAGGTCTGTGACCGAGTGTGCGGTCTAGGAGTATCCAAGATAGAGGCCGGTGCAGGGGAGTCTCCCACGGAAGGTATTCTAACTGCCTCCGTCAGTGGGAGCAGGTGGTTTCGATGCCATGTCTTCAGTGGGCCTACCTTTCCCTCTGGCTTCACCTTGTAGACAGGTAGGCCCGGCAACTTCCTGCAGATGACATAAGGTTCAGATCTCCATCTGTCTGCAAGCTTGTGTTTTCCGGGAACTCCCAGATTGCGCAACAGTACTCGATCCCCGGGCTGTAGGTCTTGTACCCGGACCTTCAGGTCGTAATTTTTTTTATTCCGAGCTCCCCTTTGATCTGAGGCCGCTTGAGCTTGTTCATAGGCTACTTTCAGGCTGTGTCTGAGCCTATCCACATATCCTCTGTGAGAGGTGACGGAGGAATGGTCCAGTGAGGTGCCAAAAGCCAGGTCCACCGGTAGTCTCGCTTCTCTCCCAAACATGAGTCGATATGGGGAATAGCCTGTAGCATCACTGATGGTGCAGTTGTAAGCATGTACCATGGCTGCTATGTGTTTGCTCCAATGTTGCTTTTTCTCGCTTTCCAGAGTCCCCAACATGTTGAGCAGGGTTCGGTTGAACCTTTCCGGCTGAGCATCTCCCTGAGGATGGTAAGGTGTAGTTCGAGTCTTCCTGATTCCCAACGAATCCAAGAGCTTCCGGATCAGCTTACTCTCGAAGTCCCTCCCTTGATCTGAATGGAGTCTCTGTGGCAGCCCATAATGGACAAAATACTTCTCCATAAGTACCTTGGCCATGGTGGAGGCCTTCTGATCTTTGGTGGGGAAGGCCTGGGCATACCGGGTGAAATGGTCGGTTATCACCAGAACATTTCCTAGTCCACTCAGGTCGGGCTCGAGGCAGAGAAAGTCAATGCACACCAGGTCCATAGGCCCTTGGCTCTGTAGATGACCCATTGGGGCAGCTTGATGGGGCAAAGTCTTCCTCTGGATGCATCGCGCACATGAGTGGCAGTACTCCTCTACCTCTGCCCTCATGCAGGGCCAATAGAACCGACTTCTGACAAGTTGAAAAGTCCTTTCAGCCCCTAGGTGGCCATGATTGTCATGCAAGGCCATCAAAACAGTCTCCCGATGTTTCTCTGGGAGGAACATCTGCCACTTATCTTCTGAATCATCAGAGGGGCCCCTTCGGTAGACCACTCCCTGATGCAACTGCAACCTATCCCACTCCTTCCTCAGTAGGCGAGCTTCTTTGGAGGGTTGACGCATGAGTATGTTTGGATCCTGATTTTTCAAGGCCTCCAGGACCAATCTCCCCATGGGGTCTTCCAATTGGTCACACCTTAATTCCTTTTTGGACAATCTTGGTAGGTTGCCCTCTTCCAATTGAGCTACTCCACAGTAGTGTTTGGGGACTCCCACCGTGGTAACTCCTATTTCCTCTGCTCTGGAGCATCCTCGGGTTTGGAAGGCAGCTCCTTGACAAAGGGCCTGCACCCCGTCCGGTGCCACTTGGGTCCAATCTTCTATTTCAATGGTCGGGGAATGAGATCTTCTGGACAAGGCGTCTGCGTCTCGATTCCCCACTCCTGGTCTATACTTAAGGCTGAAGTTGAATCCAGACAGTGCGGCTAGCCACCTGTGTCCAGTGGCATCCAGCTTGGCCGTGGTGAACAGGTAGGTAAGGGGGTTGTTGTCGGTCTTCACAGTGAACTCTGCTCCGTACAGGTAGTCTTTGAGCTTGTCTACTACCGCCCACTTGAGGGCCAGGAACTCCAGCTTGTGAGTGGGGTAGTTCTTCTCAGAGGGGTCAGGCTTCTACTCACATAGGCAACAGGCCGCAATTGCCCCTCCTGTTCTTGGTAAAGTACTCCTCCCAGACCGTCGTGACTAGCATCCACGTGCAGTTCATAGGGTTTGGTTGGGTCTGCATAGGCCAAGACTGGTGCAGTGGTCAAGCTCCTCTTCAATTCCTGGAAAGCCTCTTCACACCTCTGATTCCACTGATCTCTGATGGACTCTCCTGGCCTCCTGGGCCCCGATCCATCCTCCTCTCCTTCAGTCTTGAGCAACTCATTCAATGGTCTAGCAATTCGAGCAAATCCCTCCACAAACCTTCTATAGTAGGAGCAGAAGCCCAAGAAGGATCTGAGTTCTGTTACTGTGGTGGGCTGTGGCCAGGAGGTAACTGCCTCCAATTTCTCAGGGTCTGTGGCCACCCCTTCTTCAGATACTATGTGCCCCAGATAGTTCACAGAAGACTGGTAGAACCGACACTTCTCAGGCGAAAGCTTAAGTCCTTCCTCACTGAGTCTTCTCAACACTTTCTCCAGCCTCTCTTCATGTTCTTCCAAGGTTCTCCCAAAGACAATGACATCGTCTAGGTATACAAGGACTTCGATCAAGTTCATGTCCCCTACTGTCTTCTCCATGAGACGTTGGAAAGTAGCTGGGGCTCCAGACAGACCTTGGGGCATCCGGTCGAATTCGAAGAACCCCACTGGGGTTATGAAAGCTGTCTTCTCCTTGTCTGCTGGGTGCATCGGAATCTGATAGTACCCACTCTTGAGATCCATAATGCTGAACCATTTGGCTCCAGACAAGCTCTGTAGGGCATCCTCTATCCTCGGAGTGGTGTATTGGTCAGGTATGGTTCTCCTGTTGAGAGTCCTGTAGTCTATACAGAGCCTCAATGATCCATTCTTCTTTCGGACCACTACTATGGGAGAGGCATAGGGGCTTCTGGACTCCCGTATCACACCAGTCCTCTTGAGTTCTGCAAGTTGTTCCCTCAGATCCTCCAGATCTGCTAGCGGGACCCGCCTGACTCTCTCTCGGAAGGGCTTATCTTCTTGGAGGCGGATCCGATGGGTGGCACTTCTTGCACACCCCACATCAAATTCATCCCTAGAGAAGATCTTCTCCCATCTATTCAACTGGGCCTTGGCTCTCTCTTTCCAAGCCCTGGACAGATTCGGGTTTTCCATGGTCAGCTTCTCCCAAACATCCGCTTCTTCACCTGTCCTCTTCACTTCTGACAGGGTAACAGGGGCCGCCGGGCTCACCTGGCCTAGCAACATTCTGGCTGGGATGTCCATGGGGTCTTTGGTAGTATTCCTAACACTCACTGGAACTCTATAATGGGCCTTCTTCAGGACCTTCAGCGGAATCACTTCCGGTATCACCTCCAGGCCTGAGGATTCACCCCTTGGGTCTGACTCCAGCATGACAAAGGGACCAGGCTGTTCCCAAGTAAGCTTCACAGTGGCCCTGAGACAGGTTACTTCACCGGGCTGCAACACTACCCCTTCTCTTCCAAGTCTCCACAACTTCCCTATCTCCTCTCCAGGGGTCTCCCGCTCTTGGACCAGCCGTTGGTAGGCTGTCTTCAGCATGGGATGGATCTTGGTAGCTGCTTGTCTTTCTTCCGTCACTAGAGGGGTCAGGAGTCTTCGGACCAGGTCCGTGTTCGTCCCTATTATAAGGGAATTCTTGTTGGCTCCAGGCGGCCTAGGACACACAACTGCCAGGGTGTCAAACGCTTCGGCCTTCCCAGCCACGGATGGGTCAAAGGTTATTTGGACGGGAAGGTAGCCGTCGTAAGGGAAACTCTGGGTTCCAATTCCCCATATTTCCAGCTCCTCTATCTTCTGGATAGGCAGATGACTCAGGTGCCTGTCGTAGAAGTCCCGGTATAGTAGGGTCACTTGTGCCCCGGTGTCCAGGAGGCCCCTGGTGTAGACTCCCTCCACTTGAATGGGCACTATAGGGGATGGGCCTACCAGCTTCTCTGGATATGGTCCGGCAGGAGCTGCCTTCTTCAGACCTTTTCCCTTTGGACTCTCTCTTGTCCTATTCCCTTTGGACTTGAACCTTTCTTGAGCCTGGTATGCACTGACTTCCCTCCTTTTAATGGGTGTAGGAACCCGCTGAGGTGTACTATTATTTTTCTTGGGTGGGCACATCCTTTGGGGGGTGCCGTGCCTCTCCTGAGGGGTCTCCCCCCTTCTTCTTGGAGTATAGCTTTGTTGACGGGTATTACGTTTCCCCTTTGGTGTTCTATCTCTCTTTTTGTTTTTCTTTGCATTCAGCTTGGAGTTTACTGAAGATGGTGGGCACCCGGTTGACTCCTTCACCGGGGCCCTCTGAAGTTTCCCGCCGGCTTGCGGTTGTCTGGTCTCTTCTTCTTCGGACTAGAACATGTGGCTGCAATGTGGCCAACTCCCCCACAGTTGAAGCAGACTATATCTCCCCATTCTTGTAAAGGTTCGGGTGCTGAGGCAATCGGGAACAATTCCTTCCTTGGACTTTCCTTCTTCTTGGGACACTCTGTGTCTTTTGCTATCAGAGAGGTCAATATCTCTAATACCTTGGACATCTGAGTTTTTAGGGTGTCTATCTCCGCCTCTCTTTCAGGGGTCATCACTGGATTGACCAGCACCTGTGCGGGTACAACACTTGTCTTATCCTTCTGCTGGTCCTGTTGCAGCGCCTCCTCATCTCTGATAATTTTTATTAAATCAGCATAAGTCAGCAACATTCCTCCTCCCAAGGTTTTCAGGTGCAGCCAGACTGGATCGGAGCGTAGCGCTCCCTTTAAGACTTGCTTCATTCTTGCCGCATCGGCATCTTGGGGCTTCATCCCTTTCTTTAACACAATCTTGCACAGCAGCCTGTTTAGCCTTCTGACATACTCGGAAAGTTTCTCCTCCGGTTTTTGGAAAGTGTGTTCAAACTGGTAGACCGTCTCTGTCACCTTGTCTAATTGACCAAACTCTTCCTGCAGCATAGCTAGACAATCCTGCGCCGTGCACCCTGCATTCCCAAACCGGAAACTTTTCACTGCTTCTGCTGCTGCACCTTTAAGGCTTTCTAACACTCGCTGCCTCTTCTGTGCCTCCGGCACCTCCCATGCCTCCACTGCCTGTAATGCCTGTTCCACCCAAGTATCAAAATCTTCTTCCCCTGCCGGGACAGGGAGCTTCCCTGAGAATA
Organism: Rana muscosa; assembly: GCA_029206835.1. Classification (NCBI taxonomy): domain Eukaryota; kingdom Metazoa; phylum Chordata; class Amphibia; order Anura; family Ranidae; genus Rana; species Rana muscosa. The sequence continues at coordinate 230,516,512 of CM055119.1, forward strand.
TTTTTAGTCTCCGGTAGCTAGTTTCCACATGCACCGTACTTGTCTTCTGACATTTGGCTAGCAAATCCCCTATTGCATTTATCAGTTCTGGTGATATAGCAGTGGCCGATGCAGGTGCCACCGGAGGTGGCGCCCTGTCTTCTCTTTCAGGTGTAGTTCGGGCCGCAGCCTGTGGCGATCCCGTAGGGGATGGTTCCCTTTCTACAGTTATTGCGTGCGCCAGCCTAAATGTTCTGTTGTCTGGCGTCCGCAGACACTTGTGCTTACAGGCCTCTGGCATCCCGTCCCAATATTCCACTAATGCGTATTGATATGAGATGTTTGGGTCTGTCTTCATGTCTATCACCCACGGTGTGTGATCTGGGGACACTGAACTCAGCAGTTCCTCTACCGTCTCACTTGACCATTTCTCGCCAGGAAGGCTAATGGCTATCGACTGTTTTGGCTCTGTATTAGCGGCTTTGCACCACTCTTCTACCGCTCTTGGATCCATGGGGTCCATGCCGGCACTTCTGGCGTTCGCTTGCTGCATCAGGATCCCGGACGAGAACCCCCACGTGTAGCGATACCTCCAACTAAATAGGCCGCAGAATTAGATTTTGGGCCCTGAGTGCAGCTCCGCCAACCCCCGGCAATAGGCTCTATCCCCTTCTGGCACAGCTAGTACTAACAATCAATGATATGTCCTATGCAATAGAATAACTAAGCAAGGACACAGTAATGAATTGTAATAGGTAAGGTATTTTACTCATCAATTCTCAAAATGAATAAAAGGGGTAACAATAATCACAGTTCTAAACAATCACTCCTAAGGGCAGCGTCCTGCCACTCTAACACACTATATAGTAACACACGCTACAAGTGCGCCATACGGGCGACCGTTAACTAAGTGCCCTATGGCGCAGCAATCAAACACGCTAGAATCCCCACCAGGCCTGGTTCTAATATTTAGCTTAGTCCTTCTTTCTTCACCGGCAGGTCTGTAATGGTGGTGCACTTAAACAGAGTATAACTTTGTAATCCAAGGGGTATGAAAATAACTTGTAGGCCATGGCAGTCTATAGGCCTATACACAGCAACAGTATCTAAGCTGGGCTTATGCCCTCTCACCCGCCGGACTACGGATCCAGTCCGGGAAAACCTCCACCGGCCGTGTCACACACTCTCGATCTCTCCAACGATCGGGTCCCCGATCCGACAAGGCGGTAGCTCACAAAGTCAGATGCCACCCAGGCTCGCAGAGGGGAGGATGGAAGGCTCTTCAGTGCAGAGCAAGGCCTCAGGCTTCAGGCCTTGCCCCTCCGACACATCCGCACAGGAGGATCCGTCCGTGAAGTCTCGTGTCGCCAAAGAGACCGAGCCCAGCCCCGCCTCTTCCTTTTATAACCCCTCCCATGAGTCTCTGCGGTGGAACGTCACAACAAGAATGGGGTTATGGGTAATGTAGTTTCTTCCCAATATAGGGGAACACCCCGCTACAGTTGGTTATATGGTTCTAAATGGCAGTGTTTGTTCCAGTGCGTTCCAGTTCCACAAAAAAAGTCGAACATGCTGCATTTTACCTGCACTGGACTGTACTGGAACGCTGAAAAACACATCAAAAACGCACTGAAACGCACCGGAGCACACCTAAATACACCAAAAACGCACTGGAACACACTTGTCCTTATCTATGGTTAATAAAAAAGAGGGGTGAAAAAAAAGCACTGGACTGCATCAAAAACGTACCAAAAATGCACTGGAACGCATCAAAAACGCGCATGCAAAAAAGCACCTGGAACGCATCCGGATTGGGTTTCTATGGTGTGAACTGGCCAGTTCACACCATAGAAACGCAGTCTGGATGCGTTCCAGGTGCTTTTCTGCATGCACATTTTTGACGCGTTTCAGGGCATTTTTGATGCGTTTTTGGTGCATTTTTGATGAAGTCCAGTGCTTTTTCCCCCCTCTTTTCACTTAACCTTAAGGGCCAGTTCACACCAGACGCAGTTCCATTCAGTTTTGTGCACATTTTTTCTGCACTAAAAATGCATTTGCAGTGTTTTCCATGTATTCAATGGCTCTTGTTGGCTCTAGTTCACACCATACAGTCAGTTTACGGTCAGTTTCCGGTGCAGAAACTGACCGGAAACTGACTGCATGGTGTAAACTAGAGCCAACTAGAGCCATTGGAATACATGGAAAATACTGTGCATGCATTTTGCGCAGAAAAAAAGCACACGGAACTGCGTCTTTTGTGAACTGGCCTAACACGGACAAGTGTGTTGCAGTGCGTCTTTGGTGCATTTAGGTGCGTTCCGGTGCGTTCCAGGTACGTTCCGGTGCGTTTTTGATGTGTTTTACTGCGGCCCAGTACAGTTCTGTACATAAAAAATGCAGCATGACCAATTATTATTTTTCCTTTCTGAAACGCACTGGAACGGACTGCAGTGGTGTGAACTATGCCATTGCCATTAATGTGATCAACTTTCTTTGCGTTTTTCATGCATCAAAAAAACGCACTGCACTGCATCCGGTGTGAACTGGCCCAAAATATCATACCTGGGGGGTGTCTATAGTATGCCTGTAAAGTAGCGCATGTTTTCCATGTTTATAACAGTCCAAGAGCAAAATGACATTTCTAAAGTAAAATAATAGTCGTTTAAAAGTACTCGCGGCTGTAATGAATTGCTGGTTCCCATCAATACAGATAAAAGTCATTGGAAGTCTCATGCCTCGTACACACGACCGAGTTTCTCGTTGTAAAAAACACGTCGTTTTTTTCGACGAGATTCTTGTTAACCACTTAAGCCCCGGACCATTTGGTAGCTAGAGGACCAGAGGTGAATTCAGAATTTTGCACTGCGCTGCTTTAACTGTAAATTGTGCGGACATGCAATGTTGTACCCAAACAAAATTTGCGTCCTTTTCTTCCCACAAATAGAGCTTTCTTTTAATGGTATTTGATTGCCTCTGCGATTTTTTTTTTTGCGATATAAACGGAAAAAGACGGAAAATTTTGAAAAAAAATGATATTTTCTACTTTTTGTTATAAGAAAAATCGAATAAACTCAATTTTAGTCATACATTTAGGCCAAAATGTATTCAGCCACATGTCTTTAGTAAAAAAAACGTCAATAAGTGTATATTTATCGGTTTGCGCAAAAGTTATAGCGTTTACAAACTAGGGTACATTTTCTGGAATTTACACAGCTTTAAATTTATGACTGCCTATCTCATTTCTTGAGGTGCTAAAATGGCAGGGCAGTACAAAACCCCCCCAAATGACCCCATTTTGGAAAGTAGACACCCCAAGGAAATTGCTGAGAGGCATGTTGAGCCCATTGAATATTTTTTTTTGTCCCAAGTGATTGAATACTGACAAAAAAAAAAAAATTACAAAAAGTTGTCACTAAATGATATATTGCTCACACATGCCATGGTTATATGTGGAATTGCACCCCAAAATACATTTTGCTGCTTCTCCTGAGTACGGGGATACCACATGTGTGGGACTTTTTAGGAGCCTAGCCGCGTACGGGACCCCGAAAACCAATCACCGCCTTCAGGATTTCTAGGCACAAATTTTTGATTTCACTCCTCACTACCTATCACAGTTTCGAAGGCCATAAAATGCCAAAATAGCACAAAACCCCCCCAAATGACCCCATTTTGGAAAGTAGACACCCCAAGCTGTTTGCTGAGAGGCATGGTGAGTATTTTACAGCTCTCATTTGTTTTTGAAAATGAAGAAAGAATTATTATTTTTTTCTTTTTTTTTTTTTCAATTTTCAAAACTTTGTGACAAAAAGCGAGATCTGCAAAATACTCACAATACCTCTCAGCAAATAGCTTGGGGTGTCTACTTTCCAAAATGGGGTCATTTGGGGGGGGGTTTGTGCCATCTGGGCATTCCATGGCCTCCGAAACTGTGATAGGCAGTGAGAAGTGAAATCAAAAATTTACACCCTTAGAAAGCCTGAAGGCGGTGATTGGTTTTTGGGGTCCCGTACGCGGCTAGGCTCCCAAAAAGTCTCACACATGTGGTATCCCCGTACTCAGGAGAAGCAACAGAATGTATTTTGAGGTGTAATTCCACATATGCCCATGGCATGTTTGAGCAATATATCATTTAGTGACAACTTTGTGCAAAAAAAAAAAAAAAAATGTCTTTTTTCCGCAACTTGTGTCAACATATAAAATATTCCATGGACTCGACATGCCTCTCAGTATATAGCTTGGGGTGTCTACTTTCCAAAATGGGGTCATTTGGGGGGGTTTTGAACTGTTCTGGCATTTTATACACAACATTAGGAAGCTTACATCCACTCTTCTAACCACTTGAAGACAAAGCCCTTTCTGACACTTTTTGTTTACATGAAAACATATTTTTTTTTGCAGGAAAATTATGTTGAACCCCCAAACATTATATATATTTTTAAAGCAAAGGCCCTACAGAATAAAATGGTGGGTGTTGCATTTTTTTTTTCTACACAGTATTTGCGCAGCGATTTTTCAAACGCATTTTTTGGGGAAAAAATACACTTTTTTTTTATTTTAATGCACTAAAACACACTATATTGCCCAAATGTTTGATGAAATAAAAAAGATGATCTTAGGCCGAGTACATAGATACCAAACACGACATGCTTTAAAATTTCGCACAAACGCGCATTGGCGACAAACTACATACATTTTTAAAAGCCTTTAAAAGCCTTTACAGGTTACCCCGTTAGATTTACAGAGGAGGTCTACTGCTAAAATTACTGCCCTCGATCTGACCTAAAAAATTACTGGGTACCGATCTGCATCACCGACGCCAAGACAGCGATCAGAAAAGCAATTGCTTAGTGACAGTGGTGATAGGGGGTGAAAGGGTTACCTGGGGGGCGATCAAGGGGGTTAAACCTTTATTAGATAATTTATGGGGGTACCCGACGCTATAAAAACCTGCGGCGAACCTAAAAAAAAATTACTGGCTACCGATCAGCATCACCGACGCTAAGACATCGATCAGAAAAACGATTGCTTAGTGACAGTGGTGATAGGGGGTGAAAGGGTTACCTGGGGGGCGATCAAGGGGGTTAAACCTTTATTAGATAATTTATGGGGGTACCCGACGCTATAAAAACCTGCGGCGAACCTAAAAAAATTACTGGGTACCGATCTGCATCACCGACGCCAAGACAGCGATCAGAAAAACAATTGCTTAGTGACAGTGATGATAGGGGGTGAAAGGGTTACCTGGGGGGCGATCAAGGGGGTTAAACCTTTATTAGATAATTTATGGGGGTACCCGACGCTATAAAAACCTGCGGCGAACCTAAAAAAAAAATACTGGCTACCGATCAGCATCACCGACGCTAAGACATCGATCAGAAAAACGATCGCTTAGTGACAGTGGTGATAGGGGGTGAAAGGGTTACCTGGGGGGCGATCAAGGGGGTTAAACCTTTATTAGATAATTTATGGGGGTACCCGACGCTATAAAAACCTGCGGCGAACCTAAAAAAAATTACTGGGTACCGATCTGCATCACCGACGCCAAGACAGCGATCAGAAAAATGATCGCCAAGCGACGGCGGTGCTAGGGGGTGAAAGGGTTATCTGGGGGTGATCAAGGGGTTAAACCTTTATTAGGGGGGGGTTAGGGGGCTACACTGGACCTAAAACTAAATGTAGTGACACTTTTACAGTCACAAATGTCACTGATTGCAGTGATCAGTAAATAAATGGTCACTGCAATCAGTGACACTGTGACTGGGGGCTGGGGGGTGATCTGGGGGGGCTGGGGGGTGATCTGGGGGGGCCTGGGGGGCGATTTATGTGCCTATGTGTGCTGGTGTTAGTGTAGTGTTAGTGCACTGACCTGTGTGTCTTCTCTTGTACGACGCTCGGTATATGTGAGCGCCGCACAGGAGATGACATCACTTCCTCCTGCTTTCTCTATCTGTGTAAACAGTACACAGACAGAGGGGGCATTTCTATTCGCCGGGAGCGATCGCGGGGGGTGGTCGGAATCGAACGGCCGCCCCCCCCCATCTCGGAACGCTCCCAGACGAATTCCGACCGCTCACTGTACAGAAGGGGGGTCCGATCGGACCCCCCAACTGTACAAAGGCAATCACGTATGCTCTACGTGATTGTGCCTGTCGGTGCCATTGTGCCGACGTATATATACAGTGAGCGGTCGTTAAGTGGTTAAGCTTGTCGATTTTCTCATCAAGCTTTCCATGCGTACACACTGACATTTCCCAATTTCCTCGTTGTTCTCCGCGGTCACGTCCAGCACGTACGACGGCACTATAAAGGGGAAGATCTTTTTTCTTGGCGCCACCCCTTGGGCTGCTTTTGCTGATCTAGTGTTACCGCGTGTGAAGTAAAAGTTTGGGAAGAGACGATTAGCGCTTTTCAGTCTTCGTACTTTTCAGATCGTTTTCTGCGGTTCAGTTTGTGCTTGTGGGTTCGTATCTTGACTTTCAGGGCGTCTAGGCAGGTCGTATCTGTTTTACAGTGCGTTCTTGCCTGTTCGTTTCTGTTTTTCAGTTTGTTATTCATAGGCCTTGCTGTTCTAAAGTGCGTTCTGTTCTGTACGTTCTGATAAGATGACCGTTTCCTAGCCATGTCGCCTGGACGTTCTCGTCGTCGAGTTCGTGCTGTGCGTGCGCTTGGTGTTGGTCTGCTTGTTTTGGACCAAGACCAGTCCATGAATGGTGTGAGGAGGAGTTCATGGATCAAGAATTGGTTGCTCCAGCGGGACCAATTCTGCCACATGCCTCTGCTGCGGGAGATCGTCGAGAATAATCCTGAAGACTACAGGAATTTTCTGCGGATGTCTGACCCCGTTTTTCAGGAACTGTTGGCTTTGGTGTCCCCCTATATTACCAGGCAGGACACCGTTATGCGGGAAGCCATCAGTGCTGAGCAGAGGCTCATCGCCACCTTACGGTACCTGGCGACAGGGAGAAGTCTTCAGGACTTGAAGTTCACGACAGGCATCTCCCCCCAGGCTCTGGGCCTCATAATCCCAGACACCTGTTCTGCCATTATACAAGTCCTGCAGGAGGACTATATTAGGGTAAGTTTTCTCCATTAACATCACATTTTATGTATTACATGTATGCTAATGTATTGTATTTCTTTCATCCTTCCCTAATTACCATGATTGTAATATGCTGAGAATGTCCCCTTTGTCCTCATGTATGCCTAAGGCCTCGTACACACGGCCGAGATTCTCGTCGAAAAAAACATGTCGTTTTTTTCGACGAGATTCTTGGACAAGAAAATTGTCCCGGCCGAGTGTACACACGCTCGATTCAAAGAACCCGCGGTTCTTTGAATGGAGCGTACGCGGTGACGTCATCGACTACGACAAGCATGCGCTCGTCACATTCGATGCCGTCGCCGCCATCTTGGTATACCCTACGTATGCCTAGGAAGCTACCGCGCATGCATCGAATTCATTTTGAACATGCGCGGGCTTCCGGGAGGACAGGTAAGTGTACACACACTCACTTTTCTCGTCGAGAAACATGCCGACGAGAATCTTGACGAAAAAATAGAGAGCAGGTTCTCTATTTTCTCGTCGAGGTTACTTGTCGGTTTTCTCGACGAGAAACCATACACACGAACGAATTTCTCGGCAAGACATCTCTGCCAGCAAGTTTCTTGCTTGTTCTTGCCGAGAAACTCGGTCGTGTGTACGAGGCCTGAAGCTTTAGATTGCCCCTTTTTTCTCCTCCATGCATATTTCCCTTCACTAACCTTTCCAGCAGGGGCGCCTGTTGATCCAAATGTTTGGGGGTTCAAACCCCAATTTATGAAATAAACTTCCTCCTTTTTTGCTCTGGTGCCTATTAAACGCCCCCATTTGTTCCCTCCAATGCAGCCATTTTGTCCCCTCTAATGCAGCCATTTTGTTCCCTCTAATGCAGCCATTTTGTCCCCTCCAATGCAGCCAGTTCCCCCCCAGCCCTGCACTTACCTTCTTGTGGTCAGCGCCATCCTTCTTCTGTCCTTGATGTCTTCTCCTTCCCTTGATGTTGCATCAGCCAATCATGTTACCATTAAACAGACTTGGTGAACATGATTGGCAGAGCAGCCTGTCAGTGTTTACCCAAGGAATGCCCCCCCCCCCTGCGTCCCCTATTTAACTTTTCTGCAGCCAATTACATCCCTCAGGCTGTAATGTGCAAGACAATTTTCCTTACTGTTTCTGATATGCAATTTTAAGCCCATAAATGCCGCAGTTCTTCATATGTCGGTCGCTTAACAGGGGGCCATCCACCTGAATAGTGGGCGGCATAGACAATACATAGGTTAATGCAAGGCATAAACCTATGTATTGTTCTGAGTGACGGGCACAGGAGAGAGGGGGCAGTGCTCCAGCGCCCACTCTGGACGCACCGCCACTGCAATGCTATCCTGTGGCCAAACACATCTACCCCCCCCTCCCCATTATAATTTATTAATGGACCATCATAGGGGGTGATGAATATGATACATGAGCCTTCCATTATACTTATTTAAAACACCTTAATAAACATAGACTTTGCTTGATGTTGGCCTCTAATGTATTTTCTTAGAATATACTTGTAATGTTTGATTTGTGTATTCTAATATTTTTTCATCTTGTTTGACTCCACAGCTTCCTTCCACGCCACAGGAATGGCAGACTGTGGCATCGGAGTTTGCCACGCGGTGGGACTTCCCCAACTGCGGTGGTGCTATAGACAGGAAGCACGTCCACATCGTGCCGCCACCCCGTTCTGGGTCCTACTACTTCAATTACAAGGGGTTTCATAGCATTGTGCTGATGGCGGTGGTGTCAGCACGGTATGAATTCCTCTATGTTGATGTAGGGAAGAATGGCCGGATGTCCGATGGGGGATCCTTCATCCAGACGGAGTTTGCCCTCCGTCTCCAGTAGGGATGAGCTTCGTGTTCGAGTCGAACATACGTTCGACTCGAACATCGGCTGTTTGATCGTTCGACGAAGATCGAACGATTTGGGCCGTTCGCGCCAAATTCGAGTGACGTGAACGGCCCACAATGCACTACGCCATCGCAGTGTCATCCAGGCGCTGTGATTGGCCAAGCATGCACTGTGACCCCGCATGCTTGGCCAATCACAGCGCCGGCAGCGAGGAGAGCAATGATTGGCCACAGGCAGGATGCCTGTGGCCAATTATTGCTGAGGGGGTTTAGTACACGCCCCACACTATAAAAGGCCGCCAGCGCGGTGGCCTTGTGTAGTGTGTTCCGGAGCAGGGAAAGAGAAGCATAGGCAGGGACAGTGTCATTATTTTTCCTTTACTAATCCTGGATTCCTTGTGTTTAGGGACAAATAAGGATAGGTAGGGAGAGTGTCAGTGACAGTGTGCTATTCTGTGCTAATCCTTGTTTGTAGGGACAGAGAGGTACAGTGAGGGAAAGTGTCAGTGTGCTATTCTGTTCTAAACCAATCTTGCTGAACCATATTTTAAATCCTTGAGTTTAGGGACAGAGAGGTACAGTGAGGGAAAGTGTCAGTGTGCTATTCTGTTCTAAAACTATTTTGCTAAACCATATTTTCAATCCTTGAGTTGAGGGACAGAGAGGTACAGTGAGTGAAACTGACAGTGTGCTATTCTGTTCTAAACCAATTTTGCTGTTCCATATTTTCAATCCTTGAGTTGAGGGACAGAGAGGTACAGTGAGTGAAACTGACAGTGTGCTATTCTGTTCTAAACCAATTTTGCTGTTCCATATTTTCAATCCTTGAGTTTAGGGACAGAGAAGGACACTCGTAGAAATTATCAGTGTGCTATTCTGTGCTAAATCTTGTTTGTATTGAGGGACAGAGTAGGACAGTGAGGGAAAGTGTCAGTGTGCTATTCTGTTCTAAAACTATTTTGCTGAACCATATTTTCAATCCTTGAGTTGAGGGACAGAGAGGTACAGTGAGTGAAACTGACAGTGTGCTATTCTGTTCTAAACCAATTTTGCTGTTCCATATTTTCAATCCTTGAGTTTAGGGACAGAGAAGGACACTCGTAGAAATTATCAGTGTGCTATTCTGTGCTAAATCTTGTTTGTAGGGAGGGACAGAGTAGGACAGTGAGGGAAAGTGTCAGTGTGCTATTCTGTTCTAAAACTATTTTGCTGAACCATATTTTCAATCCTTGAGTTGAGGGACAGAGAGGTACAGTGAGTGAAACTGACAGTGTGCTATTCTGTTCTAAACCAATTTTGCTGTTCCATATTTTCAATCCTTGAGTTTAGGGACAGAGAAGCACACTCGTAGAAATTATCAGTGTGCTATTCTGTGCTAAATCTTGTTTGTAGGGAGGGACAGAGTAGGACAGTGAGGGAAAGTGTCAGTGTGCTATTCTGTTCTAAAACTATTTTGATGAACCATATTTTCAATCCTTGAGTTGAGGGACAGACAGGTACAGTGAGTGAAACTGACAGTGTGCTATTCTGTTCTAAACCAATTTTTCTGTTCCATATTTTCAATCCTTGAGTTTAGGGACAGAGAAGGACACTCGTAGAAATTATCAGTGTGCTATTCTGTGCTAAATCTTGTTTGTAGGAAGGGACAGAGTAGGACAGTGAGGGAAAGTGTCAGTGTGCTATTCTGTTCTAAAACTATTTTGCTGAACCATATTTTCAATCCTAGAGTTGAGGGACAGAGAGGTACAGTGAGTGAAACTGACAGTGTGCTATTCTGTTCTAAACCAATTTTGCTGTTCCATATTTTCAATCCTTGAGTTTAGGGACAGAGAAGGACACTCGTAGAAATTATCAGTGTGCTATTCTGTGCTAAATCTTGTTTGTAGGGAGGGACAGAGTAGGACAGTGAGGGAAAGTGTCAGTGTGCTATTCTGTTCTAAAACTATTTTGCTGAACCATATTTTCAATCCTTGAGTTGAGGGACAGACAGGTACAGTGAGTGAAACTGACAGTGTGCTATTCTGTTCTAAACCAATTTTGCTGTTCCATATTTTCAATCCTTGAGTTTAGGGACAGAGAAGGACACTCGTAGAAATTATCAGTGTGCTATTCTGTGCTAAATCTTGTTTGTAGGGAGGGACAGAGTAGGACAGTGAGGGAAAGTGTCAGTGTGCTATTCTGTTCTAAAACTATTTTGCTGAACCATATTTTCAATCCTTGAGTTGAGGGACAGAGAGGTACAGTGAGTGAAACTGACAGTGTGCTATTCTGTTCTAAACCAATTTTGCTGTTCCATATTTTCAATCCTTGAGTTTAGGGACAGAGAAGGACACTCGTAGAAATTATCAGTGTGCTATTCTGTGCTAAATCTTGTTTGTAGGGAGGGACAGAGTAGGACAGTGAGGGAAAGTGTCAGTGTGCTATTCTGTTCTAAAACTATTTTGCTGAACCATATTTTCAATCCTTGAGTTGAGGGACAGACAGGTACAGTGAGTGAAACTGACAGTGTGCTATTCTGTTCTAAACCAATTTTGCTGTTCCATATTTTCAATCCTTGAGTTTAGGGACAGAGAAGCACACTCGTAGAAATTATCAGTGTGCTATTCTGTGCTAAATCTTGTTTGTAGGGAGGGACAGAGTAGGACAGTGAGGGAAAGTGTCAGTGTGCTATTCTGTTCTAAAACTATTTTGCTGAACCATATTTTCAATCCTTGAGTTGAGGGACAGAGAGGTACAGTGAGTGAAACTGACAGTGTGCTATTCTGTTCTAAACCAATTTTGCTGTTCCATATTTTCAATCCTTGAGTTTAGGGACAGAGAAGGACACTCGTAGAAATTATCAGTGTGCTATTCTGTGCTAAATCTTGTTTGTAGGGAGGGACAGAGTAGGACAGTGAGGGAAAGTGTCAGTGTGCTATTCTGTTCTAAAACTATTTTGCTGAACCATATATTTAATCCTAGAGTTGAGGGACAGAGAGGTACAGTGAGTGAAACTGACAGTGTGCTATTCTGTTCTAAACCAATTTTGCTGTTCCATATTTTCAATCCTTGAGTTTAGGGACAGAGAAGGACACTCGTAGAAATTATCAGTGTGCTATTCTGTGCTAAATCTTGTTTGTAGGGAGGGACAGAGTAGGACAGTGAGGGAAAGTGTCAGTGTGCTATTCTGTTCTAAAACTATTTTGCTGAACCATATTTTCAATCCTTGAGTTGAGGGACAGACAGGTACAGTGAGTGAAACTGACAGTGTGCTATTCTGTTCTAAACCAATTTTGCTGTTCCATATTTTCAATCCTTGAGTTTAGGGACAGAGAAGGACACTCGTAGAAATTATCAGTGTGCTATTCTGTGCTACATCTTGTTTGTAGGGAGGGACAGAGTAGGACAGTGACGGAAAGTGTCAGTGTGCTATTCTGTTCTAAAACTATTTTGCTGAACCATATTTTCAATCCTTGTGTTTAGGGACAGAGAAGGATAGGCAGGGGACAGTTTCAGTGTCATTGTTGCTAAGCCTCCTGCACAGTATACACCTGAAGGTAGCCCTTATTGCTCTTTTTCCCATCTCCCTGCAGGCCATCCATTAAAATGTCTGGAAGGCAACCAAGGAGAGGCAGACAGTCAGGAGGCAAAAAAAGAGGGCAAGCAGGCTCTGTGTCTGGGGGCAACAGTGCTGGTCGTGGACGCGGTGCATTGTCATCAGCACATGGCCATGGGACACGCTTGTCCTTGTTTTCGGCAGCTGGACATGTTGAGCCACATCATGCCGAAGACTTGGTAGAGTGGATGACCAAGCCCAACTCATCCTCCTCATCCTCTCTCACCCAGGCTCAGGGTACTGGCAAAGCAGCTGCCAAAGCGTCCTCTTCTCTGGTATCATTATCTTCATTAGTCAATCCTTCCCTAGACCCACCATGTCCTCCTCCTGAGGAGTCCCCCGAACTGTTTGAGCACAGTGTTGGGTACATGCTCCAGGAGGATGCCCAGCGTTTGGAAGGATCTGATGATGATACCCAGCTAGAGGAAGGCAGCAGCGTGAGAGCAGAGAGAGGGGATGCTCAAGAAGGGCACCAATCTGGCAGTCATGCTCCAGCAGCTGCAGCATACTGCCAGATTGGCTCCAGTGATGAGGAGGGAAGGGATGATGAGGTCACTGACTCCACGTGGGTGCCTAATAGGAGAGAGGAGGAGGAGGAGGATGAGGAGGAGGCACATCTCCAATGAGGCAGGATGCCCTTGAGTGGCCAGCGTATGGGCAGCACACCGACGGAATCACACCGCAGAGCTCCGCCTGTGCAAGGCGCTGCCTCTGCCCGTCATTCAAAAAGTTCTTTGGTGTGGGCCTTTTTTGAGGCGAGTGCATCAGATCACACAGCTGCTGTTTGCAACATATGTCTCAAGCGTATATTGCGTGGCCAAAACATCAGCCGCTTGGGCACCACATGCTTGATCAGACATATGTTGACCTGCCATGCAGCTCGTTGGCAAGCCTACCTTAAAGACCCACACCAAAGAACAAAGCTGACCTCTTCTTGCACCGCATCAGCTGGGATCTCCAACCCCACTATACCTTCTCTCCTCTCTGAAACCTGCTCTGAGAGGAATGAAGGTGTAGAATTAGGTGTGTCACAGGCAAGTACTTGCGGGCACTCTGCTAGCAGTACACCAACGTCCGATTCTAGCAGGCAAATTTCCCTGCCCCAGCTGCTGGACCGTCAAAAGAAGTTCACTCCCAGCCATCCACATGCCCAGCGGTTGAATGCTAGCTTGGCTAAATTGCTAGCGCTTCAACTGCTGCCTTTTCAGTTGGTAGACTCGGCCCCCTTCCGTGAGTTTGTGCAATGTGCGGTTCCTCAGTGGCAGGTTCCCAAACGCTACTTTTTCGCACGGAAGGCGATTCCGGCTCTCTACAGGCATGTGGAAGGCAATGTCTTGGCCTCGCTGGACAGGGCGGTCAGCGGTAAGGTGCATATTACCGCTGACTCATGGTCCAGCAGGCATGGAAAGGGACGTTACCTTTCTTTCACGGCCCATTGGGTCACTCTTTTGGCAGCTGGGAAGGATGCAGGACAAGGTGCAGTAGTGTTGGAGGTTGTTCCACCGCCACGCCTCCAAAATGCTACTACTGGTTGTGACACACCTCTCTCCTCCACCCCCTCCTCTTCTTCTTCCTCCATGGCCTCTTCCTGTGGTTTGTCCTCGGAACCAGCGGTGCTCCGTAGGCGTTCAAGGGGCTACGCAAGTACGCAGGCAAAAAGATGCCATGCCGTGCTTGCGCTGGTGTGTTTGGGGGACAGGAGCCACACTGGGGCAGAGGTCCTGTCTGCTCTGCAGGGGCAGGCCGAGAGGTGGTTGACGCCACGCCAGCTTAAGCCAGGAATGGTGGTTTGCGACAATGGCACCAACCTCCTCTCCGCCCTCCGACAGGGACAACTGACCCATGTGCCCTGTATGGCTCACGTCCTTAACCTGGTGGTGCAGCGGTTCTTGGGCAGGTACCCGGGCTTACAGGATGTCCTGAGGCAGGCCAGGAAAGTCTGTGTGCATTTCCGCAGATCTTATAATGCCAGTGCTCGCCTGGCTGAGCTTCAAAAGGAGTTGAACCTGCCCAAGAACCGCCTTATATGTGACATGCCCACCAGGTGGAACTCAATGTTGGCCATGCTGCAGCGGCTGCACACGCAGCAGAGGGCCATCAATGAGTACCTGTGCGACTACGGCACCAGGACAGGGTCAGGGGAGCTCGGGTTTTTTTCACCACGCCAGTGGGGCATGATCAGGGATGCATGCACTGTCCTGGCACCATTTGAGGAGGCCACGAGGATGGTGAGCAGTAACAGTGCATGCATCAGTGACACTGTACCTCTTGTCCACCTGTTGGAGCACACGCTGCATGGAATAATGGACAGGGCACTTGAGGCAGAACAGAGGCAGGAAGAGGAGGACTTTCTTGCCTCTCAAGGCCCCCTTTACCCAGACAGTGTTCCTTCTGTCCCACCCATCGCACAGGAAGAGGAGGAGGAGGAGGAGGAGGAGGATTGTGTCAGCATGGAGGTGGAGGCTGGCACTCAGCATCATCAGCAGCAGTCTTTTAGGGATGATTTACAGTCCCAAGAAACCAGTGGACTTGTACGTGGCTGGGAGGAGGTGGCTGCGGATCATGTCGTCCTTAGTGACCCAGAGGACTCCGGACTGAATGCCTCAGCTAACCTACGCTGCATGGCCTCCCTGATCCTGCAAAGTCTGCGGAAGGATCCTCGTATTCTTCGGATCAAGGAGAGGGACCATTACTGGCTGGCCACTCTCCTTGATCCACGGTACAAGGGTAAGGTTGCGGACCTTATCGTACCGTCGCAGAGGGAGCAGAGGATGAGACAACTCCGGGAGGCCTTGCAGAAAGGTCTGTGCAACGCGTTCCCAGAGACTGGGAGGTTACAAACTCCTGGTCCTGGACAACGAGTTGCTGAGGCTTCGGGCAGTCAAAGAAGGAGCGGTGGGGAAGGTGGCCATCTGACCGATGCGTTCAGACAATTCTTTAGTCCGCAGCCCCAAAGTATGATCGGTTCCAGCAACCATCGCCAGCATCTGATATACATGGTGCAGGAATACCTAGGGGCAAGGTCAGACTTGGACACCTTCCCCACCGAAAATCCTCTGGCTTACTGGGTCTTGAGGATGGATCACTGGCCAGAGCTTGCACAGTATGCAATTGAGCTACTGGCCTGTCCTGCATCCAGCATTCTTTCAGAACGCACATTCAGTGCTGCTGGAGGATTTGTCACGGATCACAGGGTGCGCCTGTCCACCGACTCGGTTGATCGACTGACTTTCATCAAGATGAACCAGTCTTGGATCACCACCAGCTACCACACACCAGATGCTGATATAACAGACTAATTGATTTTAAAATGTCACATCCCTTCAAGACTGATGCTGATGCTGAGTGCCTGTGCTGTTTTGTTGACTGGCTATCCTCCTCCTCCTCCTCAATGATACGATTAACGATGATAGCTTGGAAGATCATTTTGGTTTATGGGTGACGCCACCAGTGGCTAAGGCCCAATTTTTCAGCCCCTGTTTAACAGGGGCGTGTAATTAAAATTTTTGATGCAATACTTTGCAACAGGCCTCATTGCTGTGCTCCAAGTACAGTATCTGTGAGGGGTTGCAGTGTTGTGCCACCAGTGCCTAAGGCCCAATTTTTCAGCCCCTGTTCAACAGGGGCATGCAATTATAATTATTGATCTAATAATTCACAGCAGGGCCCATTGCTGCGCCCACCAGGAGTAACTGTCAGGCCTTACAGTGTTGTGGCACCAGCACCACCATCACCACCACCACCACCACCAAAGGCCCAATTTTTAAGCCCCTGTTCAACAGGGGCATGCAATTATAATTATTGATCTAATAATTCACAGCAGGGCCCATTGCTGCGCCCACCAAGAGTAACTGTCAGGCCTTACAGTGTTGTGGCACCAGCACCACCATCACCACCACCACCACCACCAAAGGCCCAATTTTTCAGCCCCTGTTCAACAGGAGCATGCAATTATAATTATTGATCGAATAATTCACAGCAGGGAGCATTGCTGCGCCCACCAAGAGTAACTGTCAGGCCTTACAGTGTTGTGGCACCAGCACCACCATCACCACCACCACCACCACCAAAGGCCCAATTTTTAAGCCCCTGTTCAACAGGGGCATGCAATTATAATTATTGATCTAATAATTCACAGCAGGGCCCATTGCTGCGCCCACCAAGAGTAACTGTCAGGCCTTACAGTGTTGTGGCACCAGCACCACCATCACCACCACCACCACCACCAAAGGCCCAATTTTTAAGCCCCTGTTCAACAGGGGCATGCAATTATAATTATTGATCTAATAATTCACAGCAGGGCCCATTGCTGAGCCCACCAAGAGTAACTGTCAGGCCTTACAGTGTTGTGGCACCAGCACCACCATCACCACCACCACCACCACCAAAGGCCCAATTTTTCAGCCCCTGTTCAACAGGGGCATGCAATTATAATTATTGATCGAATAATTCACAGCAGGGAGCATTGCTGCGCCCACCAAGAGTAACTGTCAGGCCTTACAGTGTTGTGGCACCAGCACCCCCATCACCACCACCACCACCACCAAAGGCCCAATTTTTAAGCCCCTGTTCAACAGGGGCATGCAATTATAATTATTGATCTAATAATTCACAGCAGGGCCCATTGCTGCGCCCACCAAGAGTAACTGTCAGGCCTTACAGTGTTGTGGCACCAGCACCACCATCACCACCACCACCACCACCAAAGGCCCAATTTTTCAGCCCCTGTTCAACAGGGGCATGCAATTATAATTATTGATCTAATAATTCACAGCAGGGACCATTGCTGCGCCCACAAAGAGTAACTGTCAGGCCTTACAGTGTTGTGGCACCAGCACCACCATCAAAGGCAAAATTTTTACTACCACTGATCAACAATTATATGTTATTACAATTCCTGATATTATACTTGACAGCAGGGCGTTCCAGCACCCACCAAGAATAACTGTGAGTGCTTTCAGTGTTGTGCCAACACCAACACCTAAGGGGCCAATTTCTGCAGAGTATATACGGAAGGTCCCTACTTTTAAACATCCAACTTACAAACTACTACTACTTGCAAACGGAAGAAGACAACAGGAAGTGAGAGGAAATCTACCCCTTGGAAGGAAAATTCTCTCCTGTAAGAATTAATATGGGAGAAAGGTGTCTCCTCTCTACTGATGCTTTATCACCAATCCTTGTTTCAATAAAAACACCACATTTCAAAAACAGTTGTCATTGGGACGCAAAGTGAGGTGAAATGTTCTGAACAGGGGCACAGACAGCAAAAAAAATGTGACAGGGGTGATAACCGTTCCCTATGTTTTACAAAAAGCTAAAAAAAAGGAATTTGCCATGGAGCTCCACTTAAACAATGCAGCTGTTCAAAATTACAAACAGATTCTACATAAGAACAAACCTACAGTCCCTGTCTTGTATGCACCGCCTGTATACGGCTGTTCAGAGTATATAGGTCCTTTTTTATTTTGTGTGCGGGGTTCCCCTTAATATCCATACAAGACCCAAAGGGGCTGGTAATGGGCTGGGGTAGGGGGGGGGGTTGATGGGGTAGCTATGCCATTTTTCCTAAAGATTTTCATCCATATTACCAGACATTGCATTAAAGCCGCAAGCAGTTTTAAATGGCTTTTTTCCCTTTAGAAATGTTATTTTGTGCAGGGACAGTTCTAAACACGGGAAACACGTGGCACTTCACAGGCATACTTTAGACACCCCCCAGGTACAATATTTAAAGGAATATTTGACTTTTTTTTTTTCACTTTATGCATCATTAAAATGACTGCTCCCGGAAAACGTCCGTTTTTAAAACTTCTTTTTGCATTGATACATGTCCCCTGGTGCAGAAGCCGGGTTCCCAAACTCTGTTTCGGACAATAACATGGATAATAGTCGTTATAATTAGCACTTTAGAATCCGAACGTTCGCATCCATTGTATTTAATAGGGTTCTAATGTTCGTGCGAACTTTCGGTCCGTTCGCGGGTTCTGGTGCGAACCGAACCCGGGGGTGTTCGGCTCATCACTAGTCTCCAGAGTGACGACCTTGCATTGCCACCGGATGCAGGGAATATTGAAGGACTCCCCTTTGTTTTTTTGGCTGATGAAGCCTTCGGGCTCGGACCACATCTTATGAGGCCATTTCCTCAGAGGACCCTGACCCCAGAGAAGAGGGTGTTCAATTACCGGCTGGCCAGGGGCCGAAGAGTCGTTGAAAATGCCTTCGGCATAATGGCTAGCCGGTTCCGCCTTTTTAGGACTCCCATCCACTTGGCGGACTACAAAATAAACTATGTAGTTTTATGCTGCTGTGTGCTACACAATCCGCAAATCTAATTCATATATGGCCTCAGTTTTGCCTGAGGCTGGACTTTCCCCTGATAATCCCCTGCCGGGCCTGGAATCTGCCCGTGCTGGCTTGCCGCCCCAAAATGCCCGTGATGTTCGGGACAAATACATGGACTATTTCACGGGTAGGGGGGCAATTCCTATGCCAGGCTATGTCTAAAGATTGCTGTCTAACGATCCAAATAAAAATCTTGTTTAAACTTCTAACTTTTCTTGGTTTCCTGTCTCCTAGTTTGTCTTAGTGCATTTGTAGTGCCAAGTGTATTTTCCTTTAGTAAATACCAACCATTTCACTATGTAACCTTAAAAAATTTACCAAATAAGGTTAGAGCATATTAGAAAAAGAAGCTACACGTTGTTTGTGTTCAAATCTTTTACTATGTGCAAATTCACACACCTTTTTTTTTTTTTTTTTTTTACATTTTTTGTTTGCCTGGCCACAAACCGGCAATTGTTTTCTTAGGAAAATACAAAAACAACAGTTGCATTCCAAAAATTACAAAATTGGATACCTCGGAGCAATCTGAGACATTCACTTACACAAACTATATGTCTCTATGTGCCCGTCCTAATATGGGGTCCTGCCACCCCTTGCCCAGCCAAAAATTGAATATGCACACAATTGGGATTATTTTCCTATAGGGATTTTAGACTCCTGATCCCTATTGTCAACATGTGCTATCTGCCATCAGGGGTGATCAATGGACGTGTTTTGGGGGTGCAACCCCTTCCTCAGTTCACCTACTTTAGATACGAGGAAGGGGTTGCACCCCCAAAAGACGTACATGGATATCCCCTGATGGCAGATAGCACATGTTGACACACTGTGTGCAGATTCAATTTTTGGCTGGTTTGATTGTCAAAAAGTTTTTTAAAAGTTGAAGAACAAACATGAGAAAAAAGGGGGTTGGGATGCCTTATTGAATTCTCCCCAAAACATCAAGAATGTCTTTAAATGTTTGATCCATCACATGAATTCTTTCTTTAATTTTGTCCAGTTCCGTGCTACATTCCATCACTTGCTGGATGAGGCGGAGGGCACTGTCAGCAGAGAAACCTGTACTATCCTTCACCCCAACATTCACATCCCCTAAAAACAAAATAAAAAGGTATTATAACTCTGCAGGCCTACCTCTCTTACCTGAAGCTGTGGTGACAGATACTGACCTGTTGTGGTGACCAGTTCCACAATGTCATCCACCTCTCCTTCCTGCACTTCTCCTTCCTCCACCTCAACTTCCTCTACATCCTTCGTTTGTGGGTCTTTGGGAGTTTGGGGTTGTTGTGAAGCTGTGGGGTTCTTGTGCTCCCTGGAGTGTCCTCCTCCCAGTCTTCTCTCCCCTATGAGAATCAAACAAAAGGTAGAGTTATCACACAGAAATTCTCTATGTTAAACAAAAAAACAGGCTAAATTGCTTGGAAGTGGGGTACAAGTGTGTGTTTGGGCGGAAGTTAAAGATGAATGCATTATTTCTGACCAAGAATATGCTTAGTATTCACCTTTGTCTGTCATTTTTTAGACATGTAGGCAACACAAAAATTCTCTGAAGCACCTGTGTGGGACACCCAAAAAAGGCGGGTCTGGTGGCCCACACTATAGTGCTCCAAAGTACAGATGTGGAAGCAGCTGCTGAGTGTCCTCTCCTTTACACTGACAAAAGTTTGCATTTCATTCTCTTTACAAACACATCATCTAGCCTAAAACTTTGTGCCCCAAATTTGCGAAAAAATGGCAGATGTCTAATTACTTTTGTGGCTGTAAAATAATCCAAAACAGCGGATAGTGGCCGAACGAAGTGTCTGTAACGTAACGAACGATTACTGTGCCCAACCAAGTTCAAAATATAACATTTTGGAAGGGAGTCCAATAAGAAAAACAAAAAAAAACAGCAACATGTCAGTTTAGAAAAGGATTAATAGCATAAAAGTGTACATTTTACTTACTTTTTGAGAGCATTCTCTTAATGCTCCTTAACTGCTCTGGCTCCCTCAGTTTGAGGTCTGACCACCTCTTTCTGAGCTGCTCATTTGAGCGTTTCACCCCGAAATTCGTCTTCAGACTCTTCACGACTTTAGTGAGGATTTTGGCCTTCCTTCTATTTGGTTTGCTATACGGCCCATGCTTTGCGTCATAATCAGACTTGAGCAAGATGTCCACCATCTCCGCCATCTCCGCAAAAGACATATTCGATGCCTTGAATCTCCTCCTTGATCGTGACGTTTCCTCGGTCTCCGGGCTTGTCTCCTCCTCGTTAGTTGCGGAATTATCAGACACCTGCTGTAACTCCGCCATATCTGTCTGCGCGCCGAAAGAGAAGGGGCGGGGAAAAGATGTTAGTTAGAACGTCATGGGCGGGCGACGTGTGCGGAGCGACGTGTTCGAATTTTGACGCATGCGTGGTGTGTATATAGCAAACACACATGTGACTATAGTACGTTCGGTGTGCGGAGAGAGGAGTTCAAGTGACGGACGTGCGAACGAAGGTATGTGAATTTGTGACTTGTACAAATTGTTGGCCTATACTGTTTTGAGAATGTTGTAGGATATATATGGTGACTACGATGTTAAGGAGGTTAGACTGTTTGCCTCACATTAGTTATATATTATTTCTTAAACTTGCAGATACAATATGAATGTCTTTATTAGCGACAAAGAGTTCCTGGCGGAATTTATTGACCGGGTAAGGGAGCTGCCCGCTCTGTGGGAGACGAAAAACCCCATCCATAAAAAAAGAGGGGTGAGAAAAGCAGCGCTGGAGAAGCTGCTCCCATTTGTGCAGACCAAGGTGCCCACAGCCACAGCAAAACAAGTGGACACTAAAATTGGGAGCTTGAGAGGCACCTACAGGACTGAACGCTCTAAGGTCCTGGCTTCTCAGAGGTCAGGAGCAGCAGCAGGTGATGTGTATGTCCCGATTTTGTGGTACTACAGCAGGATGTCCTTCCTGGATGACCACATTGAGGCAAGGCCATCACTCTCCACTCTTCCCCCCAGACTTCCCTGCAGCCAACCTGAGCCTTCTCTGGAGCAAGAGGAGGCAGCCATCCTGGATGATCCTGATTTGGCCATCTGGAGCCAGGTATAGTATTAAATGAAATTGCATTGGGATAAAATTAATGTTTGACAAATATGTCAAGATGAGAAACATACAATATTTTGGGTTCCACAAGTGAAATCAAGATCTCGAGACATTAGTCTGCACTTAATTGGGTGCTAAATAGTCAATCTGATGTAGGTGTAAATTAGAAAAAATGATTTCTGGATTTACATTCTAATTGCTTCAATCATGTTTATAAAGTTTGATGCAAAGATTAAAACAACATATTAAACTATGTCCCTTTTTCATACACAGGATGAAATCAGCCAGGAGGAGGGTCTGGAAACTGTCAGGCAGGAGGAGGAAGAGCCCAGTGGCAGCCAGGAGGTGGCAGGGCCCAGTGGCAGCCAGGAGGTGGCAGGGCCCAGTGGCAGCCAGGAGGTGGCAGGGCCCAGTGGCAGCCAGGAGGTGGCAGGGCCCAGTGGCAGCTAGGAGGTGGCAGGGCAAAGGAGAAGCACCAGATCCCAGGTGCCTCCCATCCGGCTTCCCAAAAGAGGCAGGAGGGACAGGACCACCAGTGAGGCAGCAATGGCCCTTATTAAAGAGGCCCATGCCACCCTCAAAGAGCCCACATCCCCTGAAGAGGCCATTGCCGGCCTAGTGGAGGCAAAGTTCAAGGTGATGAGCATGGAGCAACGCCTCCTATGCGAGCCCCTGCTCATCACCTTGCTCAACAAGGGGGTGATGGAAAAAATTACCCCCAATACCGCCATTTGTGAGGTGGCACAACTGTCCCAACCTCAACCTCCTCCTCCACCTCCACATTCTTCTTCCGCCCCACCCCCTTCTCCTCCACCTCCACCTTGTTCTTCCGCCCCTCCCCCTTCTCCTCCACCTCCACCTTGTTCTTCCGCCCCACCCCCTTCTCCTCCACCTCCACCTTGTTCTTCCGCCCCACCCCCTTCTCCTCCACCTCCACCTTGTTCTTCTGCGCCACCCCCTTCTTCTCCACCTCCTCCTCCTCCTGACAGGAGTACCCCTCCAGTGGCCCAGCCTCCAGCCAAACGAAGAAGGAAGGCTGCAGGGAAGGCTTCAGGAAAGGTTGCAGGGAAGGTTGCCAGGAAGACGAGGAAGTGATGGCCTTGCTTCATTGTGGTCGTACAGAAGGCAGCCTGTTGTAGTACCACACACTTGGGACATATATATCACCTGCTGCTGTTCCTGACCTCTGGGAGGCCAGCATCAG
Source organism: Rana muscosa (assembly GCA_029206835.1). Lineage (NCBI taxonomy): Eukaryota > Metazoa > Chordata > Amphibia > Anura > Ranidae > Rana > Rana muscosa. Next base: position 230,539,651 of record CM055119.1, read on the forward strand.
ATTGTGTTCAGAAATGTTGGCCTTCTCAAGCTCCCAATTTTAGTGTCCACACAGGGTTGCTGTGTGGTCTGGGGTCCCTGGGATGCACAAATGGCAGCAGCTTCTCCAGCGCTGCCTTCTCTTTATTTTAGTTCAAACATGAATAAATGTTATTTTTCTTTAAGTTCATACTTGACTATGTGTATTTGTAAAAATGTAAAATCTAGCTTTGGAGTAAGCAGATACATTTGACTGACAAAAAAAGGGACAGATAACAACCCCCCAAAAAAATAACTAAATCGTGTTTCCCAAAAAAGTGTGTAAAATTTAAATAATATATATTAAAAGATTCAATGGGAGATCACTACCAAAACATTGCGAAATTACAATTAACATCAGTTAGAAAAATAACTAATTTTTTAATATTCCTAAAAACTTGCACGATATAATACACATAAATCTTCTTAAGAGCAACAAGAAAAATGTTAAAAAAACATAGTCATAACTCTGTGTGAATATCAGCAGCAAAAGAAGTTCATTCGTTTGGATTAATGTCACATTCTAATGAAGATTTCAATGCACAACATTTAAACGATGCAAAAATTTGGAGCGTGATGAATGTGCTATCTCCATTACGAAGGCTTGTTTTACCAGAAGATGCGCTCCCGTCTCATAGTTGCTTGTGAGCATGCGCGCTTTTGGAAGAGTCGTAAAAGCATACACACGAACCATTTTCTCGTCACAAAACAGGCCGACGAGAAACACGACGAGGAAATCTGGAATCCTGACGAGAAAATAGAGAGCAGGTTCTCTATTTTCTCGTCGAGATTCACGGCAATTTTCTCGTCGTAAAACCATACACACGAACGGTTTTCTCGACAAAAAAGCTCACGTGGCACTTTTCTTGCCGGTTTTGGACGAGAAACTCGGTCGTGTGTACGAGGCTTCAGAAAAAATAAATGCGTGGGGGTCCCCCCAAATTCCATTACCAGGCCCTTCAGGTCTGGTATGGATATTAGGGGAACTCCTCTTAATATCCATACCAGACCTGAAGGGCCTGGTAATGGAATTTGGGGGGACCCCACGGATTTTTTTTTTTTTTTCAAAGACTTTCAATGACTTTTCTCTGTATTGCCGGGAGCCGACAATTCAATTATAGCCGCGAGTGCTTTTAAATGCCTTTTTTTTCCTTTAGAAATGTCATTTTGTGCAGGGACTGTTATATAACGGCAAGTTTAGAGCAGCGCCTGTTCAACTTATGCAAATGCATTTACGTGACTTGACATTTACTAAGATTTTGCCGACGCAGTGAACCGGCGCATTTGAACGAGTGAAATTGCCGCGCAGTGCACAAAAAAACCCCTCCCAGTTATAAACGTACTTGCCGGCGCAGCAGGCTGGTTCATAAAAAGTTACTTTCTCATTCTATTTCGGGGATATTTGTTACTTGGGCAGTTGTCACTAAACTTCCTCACATCACCCCACATCACACCATTATATTGGCACTTCCAGCTTCTTTATATTTTTATTTGAAGATGCTGTGCGCCAGGTCCATAATGGAGCACTGAGCCCCTCCTCCCGTGCGCCGAGAACACTATAGTAAATAGGGAATAGCGCTGCGTTACCGGCGCGAATGTTTTGTAAATACCAAAACTGCCGTTGCGCGTGCAGATGCGCCAATACTCATGGCGCAAACGTTTCGTAAATCAGCCCCAATATGAGACAACACACTTAGAATACTCTACTAATCAAAATGATACCCATTAAACACAATACAACCACCTTCTCATTCTACATTCATCTGGTCATTACATTCATCTATAATTTTTTCCATATTTTTTCATTTAGAACACCTTCTAAACACCTGAATATTTGTTTCTAGTGCAGAGGATTACACAACCCTAAAGTCACTTCCTCTTTCTTTACCAACCCACATTTCATCTGGCATAGCGCCTGGAATACATAACTTCCCTTTATTTACTTCCATAGCATGGATTCCTACTTTTTAAAACTTCATATTCTTAAACTTGTATTAAAAAAAAAGATAAAATCAAAATATTAAAAAATTCCCAATCATTGTTTAAACATCTTAAACACAATTAAACCCCATTTCCACAAATGATTATTCCCTTGCTTTATAATGGGCAATGTCCCCATACAATGCAAAACTCCCATCTTTCCTCTTTTTCGACATAAACAAATGTGCTCATCGCCCAATTTTCCCTCACACGTACGATCTATTCTTTTTAGGGCTGTGGAAATTAACTATTAATTCCTTGATTAATCGATACATTTTTTTTATCGATCAAAATTCTTTTGATCGGTACTCACCTCTCCGCCAGCTTCTGGGTCTTCAGGGAGTTCCGTCGGAGATCCGTTGACTAATGACTATGACTAAGCACTAGACCTTAGTGCGAAACGCGTTAGTGATATCCCACTGTCTGCTGTGATTTGTAGTGCTTTTATATTTTTTTACCAATAAAAGGCAACCCAAAAGGTTTTTCGGTGTGCGGCTGTCCATATATCCTCTTTCTATTTTTGACATCACGGACACCAGCGGGGCTTGCCGTGTCCATCTGAAGGGCTCCTTTGCTGTGCCTTCATATCTGCATGCCGTCGGGACCTTACTATCTGCCACACGCAAGGGCTGTTACACTTCCCGCTATCACTTCCCTCTATCAACCTGGTATTCTACAGCCATCCACTGGGAGTTGTGATAGTTCCCTTCATGGGACATCTACATGCCGACGGACTGATGTTAACCCCTCCTCGTATGGATTCAACAGTGGTATCGTTGTACACATTTTTATACCAGTATCATACTTAGCTACATGTTTTCATGACTGCTTTTGCTACCGTTTGGTATTACTCGCACCATTTTTACAGTTTATGTAGCTACATTGATTTTATCTCCACTGCAATATTTATTTTGTTACCTACTTGAAGACTATTAAAGTTTTAATGCTATTCCCACCAAGCGCTGCCTTTGTGTGTTTTTTTTTTTTTTATCCTGCTATCAGTTTTTCCAGTGGTTGGTAGCTGCACTGGGAATTAGCCTGCAAGGAGATCAGCTAAATGTAGTTGGATCTGTATCTGCGTTATAATTAATCAAAATTAGTCGATTAATCGATTAAAAAAAATGATTATTTGAACACGAAAATTTTAATCAGGAACATCCCTAATTCTTTTCATAACATATTTTTTCCCTACATAAAACACCACTCTAGGTTCTGTTCTTTTTGATAACAGTATAATGTCATTTACTGAACACCTTGGAACCCAGGGCAATTATATCAATCCGATCTATAGCACATTTGCCGATACTGAAAAAACACCTTTTTAATTTCAATAACGCAAGGACAAGCAACCCAGAATAAGCAACCAGACAGTCCTTAAAGTCAAAATTCAAGGCTCCCCGTTCCAACCGGTGTGACCCAAATCGCAGTGTGTCCTGAAAAAGGCTCTTGCGCCACTTTGTTCCGACTTCGGTGCTACCCGTTCCCACACGGTTTTCACTGGTCGTAAAAAATCGCACTGCAAAGTTGCACTGCAAATTGCGCGACCCTGAGGCTGCAACAGTGCAAAACCAAGCCCAACTGACACAATCAAAACACCCCATGTATAAATTGAAATGCTCCTCTTAAGAATTTGTATCTGATCAGATTTCCCAAAAAGAAAAACATTTGGTACCAGCGCATACATGTATTTTACCTGTGACGTGTCACACTTCCCCTTTAATGTTTATAATTAACTATGCATTGGGCATGGGCCTAATATGTGCCCAACATATTTCATGAATAGACTGACAATAGTTGCAACATTTTACCAACAACATGTGTAACATATTTTAAATCTATATAGATAACTTTTCTCAATTAAAATCCTCCTTTGACATTTACTCTCCAGTCCAGAAAATCGCTCTGACTTGCTGAATATGGAATGTAAATATAGCAGTATGCTCTCCACAAAAACATTGGTGAAGGCCTGGTCGGTGGTTTGATCCCCTCTTCCACCTGAAGCAAAATAGCAAGCAGACATGTACCTCTGTGTATTGTGCTAAACAATACTTTGCATAGGAGTAACTTGTCCTTGTTCAAATCTGCGAGTCCATCCTCCTAAAGCACCACACACAGATGAGTACCCTACTCTATCCCTCTCACCTGCCCACCTTCCTTGGCAGGATCATAGGACAGATATTAACCAACCAACAACCCATCTGTATTCAGAAGAAAAAACAACTTATTCTCTAAATTGGAATTCCAAGACAAGACAAACATTCACATACACATAAAATTAAGCGCTTTTCTCTATTAACAACAACTTACCCATACTTAGGTGTCCGTCTATGAAACTGCGACACAGCAGCGACCCCAAGAATCGCCACCGATCACAGTGTACAAACAGTGTATAAAACAAAGACAATCGGGGGAGAAATGTTTGAACACCGATGATTTCCACCGATGATTTCCACAAACTGAGAACCCTCACTGATCGACACAGAAAAATGGCCAGTCCATGAAGCTGCGATCTCAGCGCTCCACCGGCGATCCATGTCAGAACCCACACCCTCAGACTCACCAGCCCAGAGGTGGAGAATCGGGGAGTAGAGTTGAGCGGGTAGCTGGATATTCGGGTCCGGCGGGTTCGGCCGAACTTCGGAAAAAAGTTCGGATTCGGGACCGAACTTTAGCCCGAACCCGGACCCGGACCCCATTGAAGTCAATGGGGACCCGGACTTCTGACGACTAAAAAGGCTCTAAAAAAGTAATGGAAAGGGCTAGAGGGCTGCAAATGGCAGCACAATGTTGTTAAGAACATGGCAAGTGCTCTGCAAACAAATGTGGATAGGAAATAACTTAAAAGAACATAAAAAAAATAAAAAAATATGCTGGAGGCCCCCTTTTCAGCAGAAGAGGTACAGGAAGTCATTAAGAACCTCAGAAACTCAACGGCACGATGCCACACATATGGTGGGAATGCCCCAGAATACGCCCTTTATGGAATAAATTATTTAATTTAATGGATAAGCTAGTGGGAAAATAAAATACTTTGAAATAAAAATGTAGCGGGGTGCTAAATTTAAGGAAAGGGTTTGAGTGGTAAATAGGCTCAAATACCCTAATTCTGTAGGATTCATGGACCATTTTGTCCTCGGGGGACAGTATTGGTGTGCAGTTCCTTGCGGCCTACAGGTGGCGCCTTTTGTGTCCCCTCTTGGCAGTAGTACAGCGGGGCGGGGAACCTGCTGTGCATGCCGGGAGAGCATATAAAAGGGGCAGACCTTTGGCCTGGGGGCTGATGTCCAGTGGGGTCCGTGCCCAGGTGCCTTCGGCCTGGGTGCATGTGTTCCTGTTCCATCTCGGGCACCTTTAGCCCGGGGTGAGGTACTATCCTGGAGTTCTTGCTGCCCTGGGTATGGAGGCCTAGGGGCGGGAGTAAAGCCTGGAGTCCAGAGCCGCCTCGTGTAGGGGACCCTGTTCCAGGGAAGGGAGGATCATTCTGATGGACCGATGCGGGAGTCACGGTGAAGGAATGGTCTGTTGACTCCCTGGAGAGATGTCTTCCCCTTGATATGGGCTAGGTTCGTAGAAGGAGAAGCTCAAGGTCACCTTGACTGTATCAGAGGCCTTATTCAACCGGCCCGTGGCAGGGGCCTTATACACCCTGGTCTGTGGCTGAGACCAAAGTTCTCCAGGCCCGTGGCAGGGGCCTTGTACACCCGGTCTGTGGCAGAGACCAACCTCAATGTCTGTGGCAGAGACCGTGCGCCAAAAACTGTTTGAGAAACCTAAGCAGTGAAGTGAATGTGCTACGTTTGTGCCTGGACCTCCTCCACACCTTAAGCTGTCCTGTTTCTTTGCTCTAACCTTTTCTATCTGAGTACAGTTTATTTTGCCATGAGAGAATAAGAGTTGGAGTTTCAGCTGGTGTGGACATTGACTTTACTGGCAATTAAAGGACTTGCCTCTACCTACAGTAGAGGTGAGAATCATCCTCTGGAGGAGTTTTGACTCCGGCTGTGGACACGGCCCGTCAAGTACACCGCTCAACCTCTTTATATAGGAGGATACGGGCTGGTAGTGCGGTGTGCCTTTCTCCCTCCTGCGAAGAGCCAACAACATAAAGGCAGGTAAGGGGGAAAGGATCTGTGCGCTACAAAAAAATAAAATAAAAATTTTAATCTTGGCCTAGCAGGACGAGGTCCATATGGAGTAGGAGGTTGAGGTGGCGGTGGATGTGGCTGTGTAGGTGGAAGCGGCGGTGGAGGAGGACGAGGTAGCCAACACTGGTTCAAAAATACAACAATGGCTGGGTAAGGCCGGTGATGTGTCGAATTCTGTCCCCTGTCGAATAGTGTCCGCCCTGTACTGCGCTTGCTGAGTATGTAGGACAAGGGGATTTCAAAAATCTCCCAAGACTAACGGCGCCTGCGTGTTGAGTTCAGGTGAAGGCCACACCATCCGTGGTTCAAGCCGAGCCAAGCAAGGCCGCGATCGAAGCGAGCCCGTGAGGGGCCCTGTTACTATGTGCTACCGTATGTCCTCTTGGATGGTGGGGCTTGAACCTGCACTCACAGCGCAGGCGCCGTTCATCTTCGGAGATTTTGTGAATCTCCTTGTCCTCTGTACTGCGCAAGCGCTGCGCCTGCGCAGTACGGGCCGGGCACAATCCGATGGCCGGACAGTTTTTGTCACAACACCGGTATACATGTCTATTCTGCACAAGGTACGGACAAGTCCTGTGGGATCCATGCCTGGTTCATTTTAATGAACGTGAGCTTGTCCACATTGGCTCTGGACAGGCGGCTGCGCTTGTCTGTGATAACGCCCCCTGCCGTGCTAAATACACGTTCAGATAATACACTGGCTGCAGGGCAGGCCAGCACCTCCAAGGCATAAACGGCAAGCTCAGGCCATGTGCCCAATTTGGAGACCCAGAAGTTAAAGGGGGCAGACCCGTCATCCAGTACGTGTAGGCCTGTGGACACATACTGCTCAACCATGTTGGTGAAATGCTGCCTCCTGCTAAGACGTTCCATCTCAGCTGGTGGTGCTGGTTGTTGTGGCGTGCTGACAAAGCTTTTCCACATTTCGGCCATGCTAACCCTGCCTTCTGAGGTGCTGCCGGTGCCCCGGCTGCGTTGGCGACCTCTTCCTCCTCCTCTGCCTTCGCCTTGTGCTTCCACCGTACGCCCGCTGTCAGGTGGGAATGCCACCAGCAGCGCGTCTACCAGCGTGCGCTTGTACTCGCGCATCTTACGATCCCGCTCCAGTGAGGGAATTAAGGATGGTACGTTGTCCTTGTAACGGGGATCCAGCAGGGTGGCCACCCAGTAATCATCACCAGTTAAAATGTGGGCAACTCGGCTGTCGTTGCGGAAACACTGCAGCATGTAATCGCTCATGTGTGCCAGGCTGCCCAGAGGCAAAGAAAAGCTGTCCTCTGTGGGAGGTGTATCGTCTGTGTCCTCTGTATCCCCCCAGCCATGCACCAGTAATGGCCACGAGCTGGTCTGAGTGCCACCCTGCTGTGAACATGGCTCCTCCTCCTCCTCCTCCTCCTCCTCCTCCATCTCCTCCTCCACCTCGTCATCCTCCAGAACTGTGCCCTTTCTGCCGGACAATTGTGTACCTGGCGTTTGTTGGTGCAGGAACCCACCCTCGTAGCCACTTGTGAAAGACTGCCCTGAAAGCCTTTGAAATGATCCCGCTTCCTCCTCCTCCTCCTCATCCTCCTGTGCCACATCCTCTTCCATCATCGCACGAAGCGTTTTTTCAAGGAGGCATAGAACTGGGATAGTAACGCTGAGAACGGCGTCATTGGCACTGGCCATGTTGGTGGAGTACTCGAAACAGCGCAACAAGGCACACAGGTCTCGCATGGAGGCCCAGTTATTGGTGGTGAAGTGGTGCTGTTCCGCAGAGCGACTCACGCGTGATTGCTGCAGCTGAAACTCCACTATTGCCTGCTGCTGCTCGCACAGTCTGGCCAGCATGTGCAAGGTGGAGTTCCACCTTGTGGGCACGTCACATATGAGGCGGTGAGCGGGAAGGCCGAAGTTACGCTGCAGCGCTGACAGGCGAGCAGCAGCAGGGTGAGAACGCCGAAAGTGCGCACACACAGCCCGCACTTTCTGCAGCAGCTCTGGCATATTGGGGTAATTTTTAAGGAACCTCTGGACCACCAAGTTCAGCACATGCGCCAGGCAAGGGATGTGCGTCAAACCGGCTAGACCCAGAGCTGCTACGAGATTTCGCCCATTATCGCACACCACCAGGCCGGGCTTGAGGCTCACTGACAGCAACCACTCATCGGTCTGTTGTTCCATGTCCCTCCACAACTCCTGCGCGGTGTGGGGATTTTCCCCCAAACAGGAAAGTTTTAAAACTGCCTGCTGTCGTTTACCCCTGGCTGTGCTGAAGTTGGTGGTGAAGGTGTTACGCTGAATGGATGAGGAGGCGGTAGAGGATGAGGAAGCGGAGAAGGAGGAGTTAGCAACAGGAGGCAAACTGAAGCGCCCTGCAATCCTCGGTGGTGGAAGGACATGCGCCAAACCGCTATCTGCCTCAGGCCCAGCCGCCACTGCATTTACCCAGTGTGCTGTTAGGGAGATATAACGTCCCTGACCGTGCTTACTGGTCCACGCATCCGTAGTTAGGTGGACCTTGCCACAGATAGCGTTGCGCAGTGCACACCTGATTTTGTCCCCCACCTGGTTGTGCAGGGAAGGGATGGCTCGCCTGGAAAAGTAGTGGCGGCTGGGCACGACGTACTGCGGGACAGCCAATGCCATCAGGCTTTTAAAACTCTGCGTCTCCACCAGACGGAATGACAGCATTTCAAAGGCCAGGAATTTTGAAATGCTGGCATTCAGGGCCAGGGATCGCGGGTGGCTAGGGGGGTACTTCCTCTTCCTCTCCAATGTTTGGGAGATAGAGAGCTGAACGCTTCCATGGGACATTGTGGAGATGGTTGGTGACCCAGGTGGTAGTGTTGCTGGCAGATCCTCTGTTTGCGGGGTGACAGGTGCCACTGTCACTACAGAGGTGGATGAAGAGGCCGAGACTGCAGCAGAAGAGGAAGCAGGAGGAGCCAGAGACCTTTCTTGGTTTTTGAGGTGTCTACTCCACTGCAGCTCGTGCTTTGCACTTAGATGCCTGGTCATGCAGCTTGTGCTCAGGTTGAGAACGTTTATGCCTTGCTTCAGGCTCTGATTGCACAGCGTGCAAACCACTCGTGTCTTGTCATCAACACACTGTGTGAAGAACTGCCACGCTAGGGAAGTCCTTGGACCTGGCTTTGGTGTGCTCGGTCCCTTGCTGCGTTGGGCAGTAGCAGATGTACTGTCTAGGGGACGAATGCTCCGTTTTTGCACCCTGCTCCCTCTTCTGCTGTGCTGGTGGCTCTGTGCGACCACCGCCTCTTCCTCCGAACTACACTGGTCACCTGCATAACGTTGATTCCATGTGGGGTCGAGGACCTCATCGTCCTCCACATCATCTTCCACCCAGTCTTCACCCCTGCCCTCCATGTCTGTCTGCACAATTGCGAAAGCAGCAGCAGTTGGCACCTGTGTTTCGTCATCATCCGAGACGTGCTGCGATGGTCCTCCCATGTACCCATCATGAAACATAAGTGGTTGGGCATCGGTGCACTCAATCTCTTCCACTTCTGGGGCAGGGCTAGGTGGATGGCCCTGGGAAACCTTGCTAACAGAGTCATCGAAAAGCAGAAGAGACTGCTGCATGATTTGGGGCTCAGACTGCTTGGCTGATTTGCAAGGGGGTGAGGTGAAAGACTGATGGACATGGGCTTCAGGTGCCAACTCTGATCTTTCATCAGAAGAGTGGGTGGGAGACAATGTGAAGGAACCCGAGGCACTGTCAGCAACCCAATCTACTATCGCCTGTACTTGTCCTGGCCTAAACATTGGTACAGCCTCATTAGGCGTGACAAAATACCGCCGCAGGCTCGGTCGCCTACTCGCACCTGAGGAAGGTGTTTCACTTGTGCGTGTAGCTGGCACAGATCCACCACGTCCTCTCCCTGCAACAGGAGCTCCACCAGAAGCACCACGACCGGGGCCACCACGTCCCTTTGACCTTCCCCTCATATTTTCCAAATTTAGGATCTTGCCCTAAATGGCGTTTTTTGGAAGACCACAACACACCCACAGTACGTAATGGCTGAAACGCACAGCTACAGAACTGCAGAAAATGCTATTCAAAAAAAAAAAGGTTGTTTTTTTTAGTATAGCACAGTACAAGGAAAATATATAGAAATTGTTTATTTCACACACCTCCAGATGTGTATTTCACACTGCAAAATATTTTCTATGGCCCTAAATGGCGTTTTTTGGAAGAGCACAACACAACCACAGTATTTAACCACTGAATCGCACAGCTATAGAAGTGCAGAGAATGCTATTCAAAAAAAAAATTGTTTTTTTTAGTATAGCACTGTACAATATATAGAAAATGTTTATTTTACACACCTCCACATGTGTATTTCACACTGCAAAATATTTTCTGTGGCCCTAAATGGCGTTTTTTGACAGACCACAACACACCCACAGCACGTAACCGCTGAATCGCACAGCTACAGAAAATGCTATTCAAAAAAAAAGGTTGTTTTTTTTAGTATAGCACAGTACAAGGAAAATATATAGAAATTGTTTATTTCACACACCTCCAGATGTGTATTTCACACTGCAAAATATTTTCTATGGCCCTAAATGGCGTTTTTTGGAAGAGCACAACACAACCACAGTATTTAACCACTGAATCGCACAGCTATAGAAGTGCAGAGAATGCTATTCAAAAAAAATGTTTTTTTTTTTTAGTATAGCACTGTACAATATATAGAAATTGTTTATTTTACACACCTCCACATGTGTATTTCACACTGCAATTTATTTTCAGTGGCCCTAAATGGCGTTTTTTGGAAGAGCACAACACAACCACAGTATTTAACCACTGAATCGCACAGCTATAGAAGTGCAGAGAATGCTATTCAAAAAAAAATGTTGTTTTTTTTAGTATAGCACTGTACAATATATAGAAATTGTTTATTTTACACACCTCCACATGTGTATTTCACACTGCAATTTATTTTCAGTGGCCCTAAATGGCGTTTTTTGGAAGAGCACAACACAACCACAGTATTTAACCACTGAATCGCACAGCTATAGAAGTGCAGAGAATGCTATTCAAAAAAAATGTTTTTTTTTTTTAGTATAGCACTGTACAATATATAGAAATTGTTTATTTTACACACCTCCACATGTGTATTTCACACTGCAATTTATTTTCAGTGGCCCTAAATGGCGTTTTTTGGAAGAGCACAACACAACCACAGTATTTAACCACTGAATCGCACAGCTATAGAAGTGCAGAGAATGCTATTCAAAAAAAATGTTGTTTTTTTTTAGTATAGCACTGTACAATATATAGAAATTGTTTATTTTACACACCTCCACATGTGTATTTCACACTGCAATTTATTTTCTGTGGCCCTAAATGGCGTTTTTTGGAAGAGCACAACACAACCACAGTATTTAACCACTGAATCGCACAGCTATAGAAGTGCAGAGAATGCTATTCAAAAAAAATGTTGTTTTTTTTAGTATAGCACTGTACAATATATAGAAATTGTTTATTTTACACACCTCCACATGTGTATTTCACACTGCAATTTATTTTCAGTGGCCCTAAATGGCGTTTTTTGGAAGAGCACAACACAACCACAGTATTTAACCACTGAATCGCACAGCTATAGAAGTGCAGAGAATGCTATTCAAAAAAAATGTTGTTTTTTTTAGTATAGCACTGTACAATATATAGAAATTGTTTATTTTACACACCTCCACATGTGTATTTCACACTGCAATTTATTTTCAGTGGCCCTAAATGGCGTTTTTTGGAAGAGCACAACACAACCACAGTATTTAACCACTGAATCGCACAGCTATAGAAGTGCAGAGAATGCTATTCAAAAAAAATGTTGTTTTTTTTAGTATAGCACTGTACAATATATAGAAATTGTTTATTTTACACACCTCCACATGTGTATTTCACACTGCAATTTATTTTCAGTGGCCCTAAATGGCGTTTTTTGGAAGAGCACAACACAACCACAGTATTTAACCACTGAATCGCACAGCTATAGAAGTGCAGAGAATGCTATTCAAAAAAAATTTTGTTTTTTTTAGTATAGCACTGTACAATATATAGAAATTGTTTATTTTACACACCTCCACATGTGTATTTCACACTGCAATTTATTTTCTGTGGCCCTAAATGGCGTTTTTTGGAAGAGCACAACACAACCACAGTATTTAACCACTGAATCGCACAGCTATAGAAGTGCAGAGAATGCTATTCAAAAAAAATGTTGTTTTTTTTAGTATAGCACTGTACAATATATAGAAATTGTTTATTTTACACACCTCCACATGTGTATTTCACACTGCAATTTATTTTCAGTGGCCCTAAATGGCGTTTTTTGGAAGAGCACAACACAACCACAGTATTTAACCACTGAATCGCACAGCTATAGAAGTGCAGAGAATGCTATTCAAAAAAAATGTTGTTTTTTTTAGTATAGCACTGTACAATATATAGAAATTGTTTATTTTACACACCTCCACATGTGTGTTTCACACTGCAATTTATTTTCTGTGGCCCTAAATGGCGTTTTTTGGAAGAGCACAACACAACCACAGTATTTAACCACTGAATCGCACAGCTATAGAAGTGCAGAGAATGCTATTCAAAAAAAATTTTGTTTTTTTTAGTATAGCACTGTACAATATATAGAAATTGTTTATTTTACACACCTCCACGTGTGTATTTCACACTGAAATTTATTTTCTGTGGCCCTAAATGGCGTTTTTTGGAAGAGCACAACACAACCACAGAATTTAACCACTGAATCGCACAGCTATAGAAGTGCAGAGAATGCTATTCAAAAAAAATGTTTTTTTTTTTAGTATAGCACTGTACAATATATAGAAATTGCTTATTTTACACACCTCCACATGTGTATTTCACACTGCAATTTATTTTCTGTGGCCCTAAATGGCGTTTTTTGGAAGAGCACAACACAACCACAGTATTTAACCACTGAATCGCACAGCTATAGAAGTGCAGAGAATGCTATTCAAAAAAAATGTTGTTTTTTTTAGTATAGCACTGTACAATATATAGAAATTGTTTATTTTACACACCTCCACATGTGTATTTCACACTGAAATTTATTTTCTGTGGCCCTAAATGGCGTTTTTTGGAAGAGCACAACACAACCACAGTATTTAACCACTGAATCGCACAGCTATAGAAGTGCAGAGAATGCTATTCAAAAAAAATGTTGTTTTTTTTAGTATAGCACTGTACAATATATAGAAATTGTTTATTTTACACACCTCCACATGTGTATTTCACACTGCAATTTATTTTCAGTGGCCCTAAATGGCGTTTTTTGGAAGAGCACAACACAACCACAGTATTTAACCACTGAATCGCACAGCTATAGAAGTGCAGAGAATGCTATTCAAAAAAATTTTTGTTTTTTTTAGTATAGCACTGTACAATATATAGAAATTGTTTATTTTACACACCTCCACATGTGTATTTCACACTGCAATTTATTTTCTGTGGCCCTAAATGGCGTTTTTTGGAAGAGCACAACACAACCACAGTATTTAACCACTGAATCGCACAGCTATAGAAGTGCAGAGAATGCTATTCAAAAAAAATGTTGTTTTTTTTAGTATAGCACTGTACAATATATAGAAATTGTTTATTTTACACACCTCCACATGTGTATTTCACACTGAAATTTATTTTCTGTGGCCCTAAATGGCGTTTTTTGGAAGAGCACAACACAACCACAGTATTTAACCACTGAATCGCACAGCTATAGAAGTGCAGAGAATGCTATTCAAAAAAAATGTTGTTTTTTTTAGTATAGCACTGTACAATATATAGAAATTGTTTATTTTATACACCTCCACATGTGTATTTCACACTGCAATTTATTTTCTGTGGCCCTAAATGGCGTTTTTTGGAAGAGCACAACACAACCACAGTATTTAACCACTGAATCGCACAGCTATAGAAGTGCAGAGAATGCTATTCAAAAAAAATTTTTTTTTTTTTTTAGTATAGCACTGTACAATATATAGAAATTGTTTATTTTACACACCTCCACATGTGTATTTCACACTGCAATTTATTTTCAGTGGCCCTAAATGGCGTTTTTTGCAAGAGCACAACAACCCCAACAGTATATAACCGCTGAATCGCACAGCTGCAGAGGCCAGAGAATGCTTTTTAAAAATAATGTTGTTTTTTCACACACCTCCAGATGTGTATTTCACACTGCAAAATATTTTCTGTGGCCCTAAATGGCGTTTTTTGCAAGAGCACAACAACCCCAACAGTATATAACCGCTGAATCGCACAGCTGCAGAGAATGCTATTCAAAAAAAAGTTTTTTTTTTTTTTTTAGTATAGCATAGTACAAGAAAAATATATAGAAATTGGTTATTTCACACAACTAGAGATATACACTGCAAAATATTTTTTTTGCCCAAAAATAGGTCTTTTTTGCGCACAACAAAGTGCCTTTTTTTTTTTTTGCAACAGCACAATAAAGTGCCTTTTTTTTTTTTTTGGGGCCCAAAAATGGGTCTTTTTAGCAAAAGCACAATAAAGTGCCTTTTTTTTTTTTTTTTTTCTGCCCGAAATGGGTCTTTTAGCAAGAGCACAATACAGCCACAGTATGGAATAGGTGTATCACTCAACGTAATGCAGTGCTGGTGCACTGAGCTTGCAACACAAACAGATAAACCTATGCAGATCGCTGAGCTATTATATCTCTCAATCTGGACTCCTATCTAAATCTCTCTCCCTGAAAGCACAAACAGGATCCTGCCCCTACACTACACTACACTGTTTCTCTATCTTTTCTATCAGTAGATTGCAGAATCAGGACTAACTCCTATCATATAATTCTCTCCCTCACAGCAACAGCAGCCAGGATCCTTTCCCTACACTGTCTAAAAGCAGAGTGACGATCTGTGCTGTGTGCCTCTTGCTTATATAGAAGCTGGTCACATGCTGGGTCACATGTTGCACTGACCAATCACAGCCATGCCATTAGTAGGCATGGCTATGATGGCTTCTAAGGGCACACCAGCTAATCAAATGGTGATTGGCTGGCCCCTGAAGCATTTCTAACTGCGCCATTAAATTCCCGAATCCGAACCCGAACCCGGACTTTAGCTCAAAATCCGGGTCCGGGTCCGGGGTCGGGAAAACGCCAAAATTCGGTACGGACCCGAACTTTACAGTTCGGGTCCGCTCAACACTATCGGGGAGCGAATAGGGGATCTGAGGGGGAAGGAGGAAGATTTCTCGACTTCCCTCCATCCCATTCAGACCCCCTATACCAGTAACCATGTCCCCCTGTCAGCGTACCCAGCAGCAACAATTTTATCACTGCCCAATAAACAGACATCTTGGTATTTCTTTGAATCTCTGTGTAACGGATCTCAGATACCCCAGATGGGCACATCCGCCAGACTTGTGTCTCCTGTCCTCCAAACGCACCTGCAGCCTGCAGATTCGCCATAACCAGCCCTTAACCCCTCAATCACGAGACAAGCCACACAGGTGTTGAGGGTTAAACATGCAGAGCATCAACAGTTTATTAAATCCAAAACATACACTTTTACACACAGTTAGGGTTCACTCCCCTTAGCCTTGTCATAGAGGGGGTTAGGGGACAAGGAAGAATCAATGGGAACTGAACACTTGTACATTGAAACAGAGACTACAGATAAACAAAGGGATTATGATAAGCAGGCAACCCCTCAATACACATCCCCTGCGGAGAGATGTCTGCAGTCCAGACCATTGTCTATGTGCCATGACTCAACACAGCTAAACACAGCAACAAGAGGGGGGGGGGATGGGGGAGAAGGGATGTAGCATTACATTACATTATCTCAATTCCAGCTTCTCCCCGAGTCTCCAGTCTCTTCTGGGCCATAATCTGTGGGTAGGAGGCCCGCCCTCAGTCCCTTCCAAAGCACACAGTGACAGTGGATTCTGTCACACTCTGGTACCGTAATCTCACGAAATCTCACGAGACCCCAGCACCAGGGGCCGCTCCTTGCACGAGGTGGGGTGCTTTCAACAGGGGTTCTAACCTCCCCACCTGTACAAGCAGGTGTGGGTGCCTCCCCCGAAGCCTCGGTCTTACAGTCCTTTTCCCCTGCATCAGATATGTCTGGTGCAGTGGAGGAACCACGCCCCGATGCCACCTGGGAATCAGCCCCCCCCCACCATCTGTACCTGTGCCTGTTGCTGAACAGTGATCTGCACTGATCTGCCCATTTATCACCCCACCTGTACCGACCCATTGTAACTTCAAAAACCAAAAACCAACAATAAACAAACAAGACAGTGTAAGTTTACACACAACAATAACTCTTTTAAAACCTTTCAACTAATAATCCAAATTAAACCTGACACTCTAGCTTCCTTATCTTAAACAAAACTCTATCTGCATTAATTTCCTTAACTGCTTAAAACCTCTTATCTCGGCTATTCCTCTAAAATCTAAAATCCTTTCCTCAAAGATACTTCATAATCAAATAAAAATGAAAAATGAAATACCTCGGCATTTGCTACAGCAAATCATGAAAACAAATCAACAAAAAAATCATGTCGTCCACGCCTGGTATGCAAATGTCCCCTTTAATTCTCAAACAGCTCTGACTTTTCTTCTGCTAACTTCTTCTTTTTAACCACTTCCATACAGGGCATTTTCACCCCCTTCCTGCCCAGACCAATTTTCAGCTGTTACACTTTGAATGACAATTGCGCGGTCATGCTACACTGTACCCATTTGAAATTTTTTCCCCATAAATAGAGCTTTCTTTTGGTGGTATTTGATCACCTCTGCGGTTTTTATTTTTTGCGCTATAAACAAAAAAAACTTTTTTTGGTCAATGTTTATATTTCTCCTCCCTATAGTGATGAAGTGTTGAAAAATGTTTTCGGGAAAATGGTACAATGGCCGCACTTGCCAACCCTAGTAATGGGAGACTTTAATAACATAATGAACGAGGGGGAAGATAGACATAGTACCATAAAGGAAAAACAAACGGTGAAGAGAACTAGATTTGCTAAACAATTACAAGAGATGGGGCTAATAGACATGTGGAGAAATAGATATCCATCAAGACGAGAATATTCATGCTGCTCGAGCACATACAAATCTTTGTCAAGAATTGACCTGGCATTGGGGAATGACAATTTGCTGCCTTTGGTAGAATCACTTCAATATGCCCCTAGGGGCCTGTCAGACCATTCCCCACTAATATTGAATATACAGCCTGAGGGACAGACATCTACTCCTTTTTGGAAAATTAATCCACAGTGGTTGTTATTACTGAGGGAGGAAGATAAGATTGAGTTACAGTTAATTGAATTCTTTAAGGTAAATAAAAACTCAACCTCTTTACTTGTAGTTTGGGACACTATGAAGGGATATTTGCGTGGAATAATGATTAAAGAAATCCATAAAATTAAGAGTTCATCTAGGAGACGAGAGGAGGAAGTAATGAAAAGGGTGACTCAAACAGAACAGGATTATATTAGGGATCCCATAGAAGAAAACCGTCTGGCTGGGCAGGAGGCGCAGGTAGCTCATAAAAGTTTGGCTTTAACTAAAGCAGAAAATAGTAGATTTTTTCAAAAACAAAAACATTATGAGATGGGGGAACAGGTGGGACGTATGCTGGCAATTATAGTTCAGGCACAAGAAGGCCCTAATACTATTACAGCAGTTAAAAATCTTGAAGGTGAGGTGAAGTATGACACAAGCAGCATTCAGAAGATATTTGTTGATTTCTACACCTCACTTTATGAGTCTAAGGTGTCGAACCCCATTAGCCAAGCTAAACAATTTTTGGATGAATTGGCTCTCCCAAAACTTAAACTAGAAGATAGAGAAGCACTCGGTAGTCCCATATCCCTGGAAGAATTGAGCTTAGCTGTCTCACAAACTCATAATAATAAAGCACCAGGGTTGGACGGACTACCGACTGAGATATATAAAAAATGTGAAAAATTTTTACTACCAGAACTTCTAGAGGTAATAAAAGTAGCGTATGAAAAACAAACACTCCCAAAATCAATGCAGGAAACAATAGTAATAGTGATTCCAAAACAGGGTAAGGATCCAATGCTGCCTGAATCATATCGTCCTATATCCCTCCTTACCTCAGACGTAAAGATTTTGGCCAGGGTTCTTGCAAATAGGCTATCAAAATATATTAGCAGTTTGATACATGAAGATCAAACAGGTTTTATTCCAAAGAGAGCAGCCGCAAAAAAAATATTCGCAAATTATTTTTGAATATGCAATTGCCAATGAAAAATTGGGGATCTAGAGCAATATTATGTTTAGACGCCCAAAAAGCCTTTGACATGGTGGAGTGGGAATATCTTTGGACTGTATTGGAGGCCTTTGGAATAGGGTTTTTTGAAATGGGTGAAAATATTATATAGGGACCCTAAAGCAAGGGTAAGAATTAATAACACATTATCAAGCCCATTTACCCTATCTAGAGGGACAAGACAGGGTTGCCCTTTATCCCCATTACTGTTTGCTATAGCAGTAGAGCCCCTTGCCCTTGCCATAAGACAATCAAGTAAAATAGTTGGGTTTCGTCGGGCAGGTAGAGAGGATAAAGTGGCCCTTTATGCAGATGACTATTTTCCTGGGGGACACCTCAAATTCATTATTGGAACTTATGAGCCTCATCTCCATATTTGGGTCATTCTCGGGCTTCCAGATCAATTGGGACAAATCCTTACTTTTACCATTAGATGAGTTAAAAACTCCATTATTAAACCAGGCTTCTAAAATCCAAATTAAGGACACGGTGAAATATCTGGGGATAGAGATTTCTCGGGATGTAAAAGACTATATTAATTTGAATTTGAAACCATTATTAGTAAAATTTAAAGATAAATGTTGAAGCTGGTGCAAACTACCTCTGACGGTGATAGGAAGAGCAAATTTAATCAAAATGATTTGGGCTCCGCAATTACTCTATGTGTTTAATAATTCACCTGTATGGATTACAGCTTTTTGGTTTAGAAAACTAGAATCTCTTTTTAGAGAACTGATTTGGAGGAATAAACGACCACGTATAAAGTTAACAACTTTAATGTTAAATAAGGAAGAGGGAGGTCTTGCAATTCCCCATCCCAAAAACTACTTTTTAGCCTCACAAATTCAACATTTCAGTGGATGGACAAAAATATTACTCTCTGACCCTATACAGAATCTGCTATTATCAGTATATGAAGCTTATCCACTAATTTCATTATTAGAATTGAGAAATCAACTGTGTGATAAAGGTTTCCACACAGGTAAATTATTTGACATGGTATGGCAGGAAATTAGGAAAATTACTGAGGTAAAGGGATTTACTTCATATATGCCAATTTGGAATAATAGCAGATATGCGGAACTGGGGAAATTGGAGGGGTTTGAGTTTTGGAGGCAGAAGGGAATAAGGTATATGCCACAGCTATTTGAGGAAGATCAGATGAAATCCTTTAGTGAACTAAGTAAAGAATATAATATTCCAAATCAAAGATTTTTTTCAGTTCCTCCAGCTCAGGCATGCGATAAAAACACAGGAGCGCACACAGGAATTTAAGTTTAATAAGTCAGTGGTGATAACCTTGCTAGATAAGACGGGGCAAAAAAAAAAAAGGGTTTGATATCACAATTATATGACATATTATTTGATAAATTTAAAGAAACCGTGGACATACCAGCAAGATTAGCCTGGTCAGGGGACATTGGGACAATTTCAGATGAACAGTGGACACAGGCACTATCAGCAATACCTCAGGCCTCTCTATCTCCAACACAAAATTTAACACAACTATTTATCCTACATAGGGCACATTATACACCAGAGAAATTATTCAAATGGAAATGTAGAGACACAGACCGATGCCCTAGATGTAAAGGGAGAGTAGCCAATCTAATACACATGATGTGGTGATGCCCCAAACGTCATTGTTATTGGTCCGGGGTGGTATCTATGATTAATAGGCTATTTGGGAGTGGGATCCTCATGGAGCCTAGAGGATGTCTTCTGGGTATACTGGACGAATTGACAATCCCAGAGGAATGTATGCTTTCAATAAATAGAAGTCTATTTCAGGCCTGTAAGCTTATTGCGCAAAAGTGGCTTTCACCATATCCACCCACTGTAGAAGAGTGGAAAATACAAGTAAGGGAAACGGCAATTAAAGAAAAATATATTTTCCTACGTAGAGGCCTTCCAGAGAAATTTGTAAAAATATGGAGAGGGTGGTGTGATATTTTGGAGATATGAGTGGAGGGGGGATGGGGGAGGGGAGTTGGGAGGGGGGGGGGGAGACTGGGAGAGCTAGGGGTAAGGGGGATGTAATTTGTGTTTTGTTTTTTTTTTCATTTCCTCTCAATCCGGGCATGGGTTGTATGTTGTATTCGATGTTTTTTGTTGTTTGTATGTATGTAAAGGAAAAGAATCAATAAAAAGATGATTTGATTTAAAAAACAAAAATAAAAAAAGAGCGACAATTTAAAAAAAACACAATATTTTTTACTTTTTGCTATAATAAATATCCCCAAAAAATAGATCTATTTTTTTTTTCCACAGTTCAGGCCGATACGTATTCTTCTACATATTTTTGGTAAAAAAAAATCGCAATAATCGTATATCGATTGGTTTGCGCAAAAGTTATAGCTTCTACAAAATAGGGGATAGTTTTATGGCATTTTTATTGTTATTTTTTTTTTTTACTAGTAATGGCAGCGATCTGCAATTTTTATCTTGACTGTGACATTGCGGCGGACACATCGGACACTTTTGACACTATTTTGGGACCATTCACATTTATACAGCGACCCGTGCTATAAAAATGCACTGATTACTGTATAAATGTGACTGGCAGGGAAGGGGTTAACACTAGGGGCGATCAAGGGGTTAAATATGTTCCCTAGTGAGTGATTCTAACTGTAAGGGGAGGGGACTCACAAGGGGAGGAGACCGATCTGTGTTCCTCTGTACTGGGAACACACATCGGTCTCCTCTCCTCTGACAGGACATGGATCTGCATGGTCCTGCCGTGTTCACGGGCAATCGTGGGTGTCCGGCGGACATCGCGGCCGCCGGGCACGCGCATCGGGTGGCGAGTAACGCGGTGGGGGCTTGCGCGTGCCGCCGGTGGCACGCGCGCTCCCCCTAGAGGCTCCAGAAAAAATACGTCATATGGCGCGGACCGGAGGGACAAAGGGTTCCTGCCGCCGTCATATTACAATAGTAATAGCGAAGTGGTTTAAAAACAAAATTCTCTTTTTTTTTTTCTTCTTCTTCTTCTTCTTTCTCGTGTCACTTTTGTAAAACTGCTCTAAAATTAAAACTGATTTATTACTAAATAACTTAAATCTCTCTTCACCTTCTAAACATAACTTGCTTAACCCGCTACAATGTAGGATGTTTTCATTAAAACACCTTTACAAATCACTTACTAATCTCATCACAAAATAGGGCGTTCTCCGAACACTCCCTTACCTTACACAACCCCCTAATATCTAAACACACCCCTTTACAAACTTCAAAATACCACTCTGTTTACCTTTTAAAAGTTACCCAACACATGTTAAATTGTTAAATAAATATTAACATGTATTCCAAACAAACAGGGAGGAAAGCAGCTGTGTGTCCGCTCTTCTCCTTCCCCTTCACCCTCTGGCACCCACCATATTGGTGCCGAGGCCACACATGGGCAAGCAGAGCCCGACATACATGGCGCAGGCACCTGCCCACGTGGGGGGGTTCACTGTGTGTCAGGTCTGTTCAACTTACGGACCCGGTAGCGAAAGGGTTAAATACTTATGTAGTGCTAGTATGTCTTTAATATCTATTGCAGTCTTGGCTACATAGTAAATCCACAAGATAGTCCACAGATACAAAGGGCTGCAAGGGCTGGCACAGTGATAATTATGGAGGACTTTACCTACCCTGAAATTGACTTGTGCAATGACACTGCTAGAACACTAACCAGGTAGAAATTTTGAAAACTATTGCAAGGCAGTTTTTATGGTACAGTTTATAGAAGCCCCAACTAGAAATTATAATCTGCTGGACCTGTTAATCTCATACATTGTGCAGCTTGTTACTAATGTCCATGTAGCGGGGTATCGTTTTCACCCACAGACTACAGTTCCCAGCACGCTTTGAGGCACCCAGGGTGAATCTCCCCGCGCAAGGACTGCTGGGGTGGACTTTAAAAGGGAGAGGAGGGGCCTCTCTCTTTCTCTTTGGACACCACCCTCCCTGCAAGAGGATCCCTGCACTTACCTGCCGTGCGTGCAAGGCCTGAAGCCTGGGCCTTGCATTTGTTCCAGAGAGCCTTCCGCTCCACCGAGGAGCCTGCGGAGCATCCGATCCACTTGAGGTACTACCATCTTCTGGAGGACCGAAGACACGGCGCATCGTGGGCACTGTGAAGTAACTCACAGTAGCGGAGGTACCAGACAGGAATTGGTATGGTTGGGTGAGAGAGTGCCAACTCAGAACCGCATCTGACTAACTTTGTTTGCCTATTAACTTTGCCTAGGCCCATCAGTGATTACAGTTATATCTGGGGAGACTGTCTGCTGAACTGAGTTTACTAGTCTCTCCAGCTTTACCAAGTTAGTGATCATCACTACCTCTTTGGATTACAGTTTGTTCTTTATGTGCACCACCGAGTTTTGCTAGTGAAGATTCTTCAACAAACTATACCCCAAGTTATAGTCAGGCCTGACTGGGTAGTATAGGACATTGCTGGGCGCCATTTTTGCTCACGAGGGAGGATAGCTGCAGCAGGGTTATTATATTGCCATTGTATTGCTGAATGTTATACCCTTTTGATGTGTACACCTACCTTGCAGGGATCTGCATGAGACACTATGTAATAATTACCTTTTATACTTTTACCAATAGTAAAAAGTTATAGTTAAGTAATTTGATTGTCAGTGTCAATTACTGCGCTGGGATAAAGGTGTTGTGTCATATAACAGTATAGAGGTAGTACGGTATACCACCTTTCCTCTGTCCTAACTGTGCCATGAGAGATTAGAGCCAATTGCCAGGGGTTGACAGCGGTGCACTACAAGGCCCAAAACAAACAAGCAGCCCTCTTAAGCGGAGGGTATCGCTATACGTGGGATCCTTGTATATTGCACGCTGCAATCAAGCTGGTCTGAAGTACCAGAATGGACCCGCAGGCAGTGACACAATGTTGTGCAGAGGAGGCTGTGGATCCAGTCCGGGCAGTAGCTATTGAACTCCCGGGAGGGATCCAGGCGAGAGAAGAAGTAAAGCAGCTAGTAATGTCAACATCGCCACAATGGAAAGCATGGGCGGTGGATGTAAAGTCAGATACCTCAGGGGCATATGCACTAGTAGAATGGACAAGAGGAATTCCAGAAGAGTTCAAAGGGCAGAGTGTAAAAGACATAGATGACAGAATGTATCGCTTAGTGCATACTGGGGCTGTGAAGAAAGAGTCTCCACGAACCTCCCCACCGTTATCTCCGTCACTCTTCTCCAACATGGGAGGCAGTAGCGAAACGAAAGCCCCAAAGTCACCCCTGACCGCCATAGGTCCGGAACTGCTGACTGCTTTGGGGGACTTTGTTGCCAAGTGCCAGAAAACCAGCACGGTACATGTGGAAGCCGGGTACCGGAAACTCTGGGTGTTTTCAGGAACACAACCTGTGCCACCCAGGGAGGAAGACTTCGACACCTGGATTGAGCAGGCAATTCAGGCAGTGGAAGGTTGGGAAGTTCCAGAGGCGCAGAAGAAGCAACGCATCAATGAAAGCTTGAAGGGTCCTGCTGCTGAGGCTGTGAAAAATCTTAGGTGCAGCAATACTGTGTGTACTGCAATGGATTATCTGTCTATGTTGCTGGAGGAATTTGGCCAGCTGGAGAAGGTGTCGGAGCTGGTGTATCAATTTGAACATACTTTCCAACAGCCGAGGGAGAAGTTGTTCGAGTATGTCCGGAGACTAAATAGAATGCTGTGCCAGATTGTACTGAGAAAGGGAATGCAGCCACAGGTCATAGACGCTACCAGGATGAAGCAGATCCTGAGGGGAGCCTTGCGCTCGGATCCAGTTTGGCTTCACTTGAAGACCTCTGACAGAGTCATGGCTCTGAATTACACAGACCTTGTGCGAATCATAAGGGACGAAGAGGCCTTGATGAAGGATCAAGAGGGGGTTGAGAAGACCACCCCACCTGTTTCGGTGGGAGTCAGAATGGCAGTAGTTACCGAACGTGACTCAGAAGTAGAAACCTTGAAGTCTCAAATGGCCCAAGTACTGGATTTATTGACCTCTTTATTAGGCAAGAAGAAAGAAGAGATCAAGAAGGAAGCGGACCAGAATGTTCCCATTACAACATCTCCAAAAATAAGGAAGGAAATTGTCTGCTTAAATTGTGGAGCAGTTGGCCACCCTGATAGAAGGTGCCCCAGTCCAAGGAAGAACAGTGGCATTCGGTACCAGCCGGTGGAAAACTTCAGAGGGCCCCGGTGAAGGAGTCAGCCGGGCGCCCACTACTTACAGAAAGCTCCAAGAAGATCCAAAAACAAGCAGAGCAAAAAGAGAAGGGAAACAATGCCCCTCCTTAAACCTCCCATACTGCCTGTCGGGAGTTGAAATTTACAACCGGAAAAAGATCAATGCATACCAGGTTCAAAAAGGGTTGAGGACCAGAGAAAAATGGAAAAAGAAGAAAATACCACTAGAAAAATCAAGGCGTCCAAAGGAGAAAATACCTCCTAAGAAGTTCCCGGATAAATTAGTGGGACCCTCCCCTCTAGTCTCTGTTTAAGTGGAGGGAGTCTACACAAAGGCACTCCTAGACACAGGAGCCCAAGTGACTCTCTTATACAGAGACTTTTATCAGAAGCATTTGAGTCACGTGCCTTTGCAGAAGCTGGAAGACCTGAAGATAGGGGGGGATTGGCACTCGTAGTTTCCCCTACGATGGCTATGTCTCAATCAGACTGGCCTTTGACCCCTTTGTGACCGGGAAGGCCGAAGTTTTTGACACCCTGGCGGTAGTTTGTCCTCGCCCACCAGGAGCCAACACGATGTCCATGTTGATAGGGACCAACACTGACTTGGTCCGGAGACTGCTGACCCCGTTAATGCAAGAGCGGAGTTCTCCCAAACAGAAGATTCACCCCATGCTGCAACAGGTCTACCAGAAGTTGATCCTGGAGCAAAAGGCCCAGAAGAGGGGGTGGGAAGAGTCTGGAGACTGTCTAGAAGAGAGAAGATACTGCAGCCTGGGGAGGTGACCTGTCTTCAGGCTACAGTAAAACTCTTCTGGGAGCAGCCGGGTCCCTTCGTGGTCGTGGAGCCAGACCCCTTCAACACTCATCAAGGATTGGAAGTGATCCCTGAAGTGGTCCCGTTGAGGGCATTGAAGAAGGCGAAGGGCCAGATTCCAGTGAGTGTCAGAAATGTCACTAATTCTCCTGTGAAGATCCCAGCCCGGGTACTACTGGGCAAAGTGAATCCTGCTACCCCAGTGACCCTGTCTGAATTAAAGTCCAAAGAAGGAGAAGCCACCCTGGAGGAGCTCTGTCTTGAAGATAAATTATATATTACTAAAGCGCTAATGAAATAAAAAGTGAAAAAACAACAAAAAGATGACCAAATGGTGAAAGCTGCAATCAAACAAAAGGATTCCTGTGACCGTGATAAATGAATAATTAAACAAATTAATGATGCGCTAACACCAACCTAATTATAGTGCACAAAGTGACAATGTTCAAACAAATTCTCCGTGCTACAAACAAACGATCTGCAGTGGAAACATTATTAAATATTAAATTGCCCCTAATCCACAGAATTCATGTGTATTGTGTCTAAGTGTAGCATAAATTCCAATGTGGACTAAATCAAATCCTTTAAGAAGCTTGTCCCCAATCCACATGCATATAGACCACTGAACAATACAATTGACAAAAATCCTATTATGTACCGCTATTAGAATTAGCAGTGAATGACTCCTAATACGGACTCCTTCTTCTTACATATATCCCCGATCCCAGAACATTGCCATGTAAATATGAAAAGAAGAAAGAAACAGATCATTGCACAGTATAGTATACACAAGACACAACCTGTACCAGCTGTGGCTTGCACTCACATATCCTCCGAAACAAACAGCGCTTGTTCAGCTCAGTTTCCAGTGTGCTCCTCACTCAGACTGCTGCTGCTGCGAGCGTCACTAGGCTCCTCCCCCTTACGCGTTACGTCACTGGCACGTGACTTAATCATGTCTTGAAGATACCGCCTTGCCACTAAAATGGAAGGAGAGGGCCAAGGCTCAGCTGACTAGATGGAGAAGAATATTCTCAGAAGATGAGTTTGATGTGGGGTGTGCGAGGAGTGCCACCCATAAAATCCATCTTCAAATAGACAAACCCTTTCGGGAGAGGGTCCGACGAGTTCCACTGGCTGACTTGGAAGATTTGCATGAGCAGTTGACAGAGCTCAAGAGGACAGGGGTCATCCGAGAGTCCAGAAGTCCATATGCCTCCCTCATCGTGGTGGTAAGGAAGAAAAACGGGTCACTGAGACTCTGCATAGACTACAGGACTCTCAACAGGAGGACCATACCCAACCAGTACACTACCCCCAGGATAGAAGATGCTTTACAGAGTCTATCTGGGGCCAAGTGGTTCAGTGTCATGGACCTGAAGAGTGGGTATTATCAAATCCCAATGCACCCTGAGGATAAGGAGAAGACGGCCTTCATCACCCCAGTGGGATTCTATGAATTCAATAGGATGCCCCAAGGCCTGTCGGGAGCCCCCGCTACTTTCCAGAGGTTGATGGAGAAGACCGTTGGGGACATGAATCTGATCGAAGTTCTGGTGTACCTAGATGACATCATTGTCTTTGGGAAGACTCTGGAGGAGCATGAAGAAAGATTGGAGAAAGTCCTGAAGAGACTCAATGAAGAGGGACTAAAACTCTCCAGAGAAAAATGCCAGTTCTACCAGTCCTCAGTCCACTATCTGGGACACATAGTATCTGCAGAAGGAGTGTCTACCGACCCTGATAAACTGGATGCAGTCACCTCCTGGCCCAGACCAACTACAGTGACCGAGCTCAGATCCTTCCTAGGCTTCTGCTCCTACTACCGTAGATTTGTGGAAGGGTTTGCAAAAATTGCCAAACCCCTGAATGAGCTACTGAAGACGGAAGGGGAGGAAGATGATACTGGCCCCAGGAAGCCTGGAGAGTCTGTGGAAGACCAGTGGACAGGGGAGTGCGAAGAAGCCTTCCAGGTGTTAAAGAAGAGTCTTACCACTGCACCAGTCCTGGCCTATGCTGATCCCAAAAAGCCATATGAACTGCATGTAGATGCCAGCCATGATGGTCTAGGAGGGGTGCTATACCAAGAATATGAAGGACAGTTGCGCCCAGTTGCCTATGTTAGTAGAAGTCTGGCACCTGCAGAAAAGAACTACCCCACCCACAAGTTGGAGTTCCTGGCCCTAAAGTGGGCAGTCGTGGATAAGCTCAGAGATTACCTGTATGGAGCTGACTTCACAGTAAAGACTGACAATAATCCACTCACCTATCTCTTCACCACGGCCAAGCTGGATGCCACTGGTCACCGTTGGTTAGCAGCCCTAGCCGGATTCAACTTCAGCCTGAAGTATAGGCCCGGAGCTGGAAACCGTGATGCAGACGCATTGTCCAGAAGAGCCCACGCACCCACCCACCATCCAGAAGATTGGACCCAGGTACCCCCGGATGGGGTACAGGCCTTGTGTCAAGGAGTACAACTTCAAGCTATTGGTGGGTCAAGGGCTGAAGAGATCGGTGTTTCAGTGGTGGGGATGCCTAAGTGCTACTGCAATGTGACCCAAGTTGGAGAGGATGACCTGCCAAAGCTGTCCAAAAAGGACCTAAGGAGAGACCAGTTGGAAGATCCCTGGGGAAGATTAGCATTGGAGTCATTGGAAGACCAGGATCCAGGCAGACTTCTGAAGGACCCCTCAAAGGTGGCCCGATTGGTCCACAAAGAATGGGACAAGTTACAGGTGCATCAAGGGGTGGTCTACCAAAGGGGCCCCTCTGATGACCTGGAATAGAAGTGGCAGCTGTTTCTGCTGGAGAAATACAGAAGAACTGTTCTGGCTGCCTTACATGATAATCATGGCCACTTGGGGCCCGAACGAACATTTCAGCTGGTGAGGAATAGGTTCTATTGGCCCTGCATGCAGGCTGAAGTGGAAGAGTACTGTCACTCCTGTGCTCGCTGTATTCAGAGGAAGACCCTGCCACGTCAAGCTGCCCCAATGGGCCATCTGCAGAGTCAGGAACCCTTGGACTTGGTGTGCATTGACTTTCTATGTCTAGAACCTGACTTAAGTGGACAAGGAAATGTTCTGGTGATAACCGACCATTTCACCCGGTATGCTCAGGCCTTTCCAGCCAAAGACCAGAAGGCCTCCACCGTAACCAAAATCTTGGTGGAAAAATACTTTGTGCATTACGGGCTGCCACAGCGCCTGCACTCAGACCAAGGGAGAGACTTTGAGAGTCGATTAATTAAGAAATTGCTGGACTCTTCGGGTATCAAGAAAACCCGTACTACCCCTTATCACCCCCAGGGTGATGCTCAGCCGGAGAGATTCAACAGGACTCTGTTAAATATGTTGGGGACTCTGAGTAGCGAGCAGAAGCAGCATTGGAGCAAACACATAGCAGCAATAGTGCATGCTTACAATAGTACCACTAGCGATGCCACAGGGTACTCTCCATACCGCCTAATGTTTGGCATGGAAGCAAGACTACCTGTGGATCTGGCATTCGGCATATCAACGGATCACACTTCAGCCACCTCACATAAGGGATATGTGGACAGACTGAGGAAGAGTTTGAAGCTAGCTTTTGAACAGGCCCAAGTGGCATCAGAGCAAAGAGGAGCCCGGAACAAGAGGAACTTTGACCTCAAAGTTCGAATCCAGGACTTGCAGCCAGGAGACAGAGTGCTGTTGCGAAACCTAGGAGTTCCAGGGAAGCATAAATTAGCAGACAGATGGAGACCTGAACCATATGTGATCTGTAAGAAGTTACCAGACCTGCCGGTATATCAGCTAAAGCCAGAAGGGAAAATAGGACCGCTGAAGACATAGCACAGAAACCACTTACTTCCACTTTCAGAAGCGGTTCGGATACCTCCTGTAGAAGATTCCCCTGGACCTTCCTCAAGCTTGGAGACACCTAGGCCAAACACTCGGTCTCAGGTATCTCAGTCTGGAGAAATGGATGTCTCTGATCATAGTGAAGAAGAAGAGCTTGGATGGTTGTGGCCCTCTCAGGCCCCTGAGCCTATGTCTATAGATCTTCCACCCTCTGAAGGTACTGTGCATAGTACATTGAATGTGGAAGCCACTGAGTTTGTTCCGTCTAGCCCTCTGTCTGGAGAGTAGGAAGATGCCACATGGTCACCTTCTGCTTATCATCAAGATTACTCTCAACACCTTCCTGCACCTGATCTGGATGTACCGGAAGTACTGGAACCCAGTGTACTTACTCCAGAAGAAGAGCCTGTTGAGGGATGAGACAGTCACTCCGAGAGAACAGAGAGCCAAGAGAACCATTCGTCCTCCTCGGAAGTTAACCTATACCCAGATGGGGAAAGTTCAGAGGATACAGTGACCACTGCTCGAAGAACAATGCCAACATCTGGTCCCTCCAATGTGCATTTGGTGGAGGGCAACCCCAGCTCACTTTCTGGCACAGTTAGGCAGGCCAACCCCATTGATGTGACCTATGGGCAGAGCAAGCTCCCTTCCCCGTTTTGGTGGGAGTTTCCCCTGCCAACTTCTCTAGCAGCCTTTAATGATTTAGTATTTTCCTAATGTTGATACTGTCTTTGGTGACCAAAGATTTCAAGTGGGGGGACTGTGTAGCGGGGTATCGTTTTCACCCACAGACTACAGTTCTCAGCACGCTTTGAGGCACCCAGGGTGCATTTCCCCGTGCAAGGACTGCTGGGGTGGACTTTAAAAGGGAGAGGAGGGGCCTCTCTCTTTCTATTTGGGCACCGCCCTCCCTTCAAGAGGATCCCTGCACTTACCTGCCGTGCGTGCAAGGCCTAAAGCCTGGGCCTTGCATTTGTTCCAGAGAGCCTACCGCTCCACCGAGGAGCCTGCGGAGCATCCGATCCACTTGAGGTGCTACCATCTTCAAGAGGACCGAAGACCCGGCGCATCATGGGCACTGTGAAGCGACTCACAGTAGCGGAGGTACCGGACAGGAATCGGTCCGGTCGGGTGAGAGAGCGCCAGCTCAGAACCGCATTTGACTAACTTTGTTTGCCTATTAACTTTGCCTAGGCCCATCAGTGATTACAGTTATATTCTGGGGAGACTGTCTGCTGAACTGAGTTTACTAGTCTCTCCAGCTTTATCAAGTTAGTGATCATCGCTACCCCTTTGGATTACAGTTTGTTCTTTATGTGCACCACCGAGTTTTACTAGCGAAGATTCTTCAACAAACTATACCCCAAGTTATAGTCAGGCCTGACTGGGTAGTATAGGACATTGCTGGGCGCCATTTTTGCTCACAAGGGAGGATAGCTGCAGTGGAGTTATTATATTGCCATTTCATTGCTGAATGTTATACCCTTTTGATGTGTACACCTACCTTGCAGGGATCTGCATGAGACACTGTGTAATAATTACCTTTTATACTTTTACCAATAGTAAAAAGTTATAGTTAAGTAATTTGGTTGTCAGTGTCAATTACTGCGCTGGGATAAAGGGGTTGTGCCATATAACAGTATAGAGATAGTACGGTTATACCACCTTTCCTCTGTCCTAACTGTGCCACGAGAGATTAGAGCCAATTGCCAGGGGTTGACAGCGGTGCACTACAAGGCCCAAAACAAACAAGCAGCCCTCTTAAGCTGAGGGTATCGCTATATCCATATAAAAGAACATTTGGGTAGTAGTGACCATAAGAAGATTGTATTTAATGTTAGCTGTAAATAAGCACATACTGGAAAGATAAACACACTAAATATCAAGAAAACATTTCTTCTTTCAAGGCTGAAGGCTGCTTTCCAAGCTTTAGACTGGAAAGGAATGTTGTCATTAAAGGACACAGAGCAGAAATAGGAATGCTTTAACTTGGCTGTATGTGAAATCACTGCAAAACACTGTATATTCCCATGGGCAATGTGTTTAAAAGGCTAGAAATATTACCTATGTGGCTCACCTCCGAAGTTGATCGTGGGATTGGGGTCCGGACCAGAAGGTTATCAAATGCTGCCCTGATTGCCGAGGTGGCACCTGGTTGGAGCTTTAAATGGAATTGACTGCAACATGAGAAATAGTGAGACCTGGAGGAGGCACACATGAGTTTGTATTTGTCTTGTCCGGGGATGTAGGATGCAAAGTTGGAGATAAAGGATATACTATGTTTGCTATACTGGCTCACTGTTTTGTTTGACATGTATTGGAGGCTGCTGGTTGCACTGTTTACATACCTCCCAACTTTGTAAAGTCCCTTCGCGGGACATTCTGATGTCCCCTCTCCCCTGCCAACCAGAGTTGTTGAGCGGGGGGGGGGGGGTGGTGCGCGGGACATTGGCAAAAAGAAAACGGGAATTGCCACAGGAGTTGTTGAGCGGGGGGGGGGGGGTTGCCGTCGGAACATTTAAAGAAAATAAAAAAGGACTTGCAAAAAAATCGCGGGGGGGGGGGGGGGGAGTTTTACCTGCTGCTGCTGCTCCTCTTCTTCTCTTCATGTTTCCTGCTGTGCGGGAAACATGATAGTCTCGCGGGAGTGCGGGATGGAGGAGCCTCTGCGGGTAAAACGTTGGGTGGTATGCTGTTTATTATATGGGGGGGGGCATGAGAGGTTAGACTAGAATGATGGCTGGGAACCTCGAATACAAGCGGATCGTCCGGAGAAAGAAGAGGGGAACAAGAAGCCGGAGCAAGATGCGGACGAGAACATGGAAAAAAGGAGAAAACTTTAATAAAGGAATTGTCAAAAACCGGCTATTGTCATTTTTAAAATTTTTGACTCTTTTTTTTGTGAAATGGTAGGGGTACATTTGTACGCCATTACCATTTCACACGGGGGGTGCTGGGATCTGGGGGTCCCCTTTGTTAAAGGGGGCTTCCAGATTTCGATAAGCCCCCCCGCCCGCAGACCCCCACAACCACCGGACAAGGGTTGTGGGGATGAGGCCCTTGTCCCCATCAACATGGGGACATGGTGCTTTGAGGGGTCACAGACCCCCAAAGCATCCTCCCCATGTTGAGGGCATGTGGCCTGGTACGGTTCAGGAGGGGGGGCGCTCTCTCGTCCCCCCTCTTTTCCTGCGGCCTGCCAGGTTGCGTGCTAGGATAAGGGTCTGGTGTGGATTTTTAGGGGGACCCCCACGCCATTTTTTTTTTAAGTTTGGCACGGGGGTCCCCTTAAAATCCATACCAGACCTGAAGGGCCTGGTACGGATTTTGAGGGGAACCCCCACGCCATTTTTTTTTATTTGGTGCGGAGTTCCCCTTAATATCCATACCAGACCTGAAGGGCCTGGTAATGGAATTTGGGGGGACCCCCACGCATTTTTTTTTTCAAAGACTTTCAATGACTTTTATCTGTATTGACGGGAACCATCAATTCATTACAGCCGCGAGTACTTTTAAATGACTATTATTTTTCTTCAGAAATGTCATTTTGCTCTTGGACTGTTATAAACATGGAAAACATGCGCTACTTTACAGGCATACTATAGACACCCCCCAAGTATGTACCAAAAATGCACTGGAATGCACCGGAATGCACCAAAGACACACTGCACTTGTCCTTATTAGGGCCAGTTCACACCAGACGCAGTTCCGTTCAGTTCCGTGTGCTTTTTTCCTGCACAAAATGCATGCACAGTATTTTCCATGTATTCCAATGGCTCTAGTTGGCTCTAGTTTACACCATGCAGTCAGTTTCCAGTCAGTTTCTGCACCGGAAACTGACCGGAAACTGACTGTATGGTGTGAACTAGAGCCAACAAGAGCCATTGGAATACATGGAAAACACTGTGCATGCATTTTTAGTGCAGAAAAATGTGCACGAAACTGAACGGAACTGCATCTGGTGTGAACTGGCCCTTAAGGTTAAGTGAAAAGAGGGGGAAAAAAGAACTGGACTGCATCAAAAACGCACCAAAAACGCATCAAAAATGCACTGGGAAGCATCAAAATCGCACATGCAGACACATCCAGACGCCGTTTCTATGGAGTGAACTGGCCCTTAGGGCCAGTTCACACCATAGAAACGCAATCCGGATGCGTTCCAGGTGCTTTTTTGGATGCGCGTTTTTGATGCGTTCCATTGCATTTTTGGTACGTTTTTGATGCAGTCCAGTGCTTTTTTTCACCCCTCTTTTTTATTAACCATAGGTAAGGACAAGCGTGTTCCAGTGCGTTTTTGGTGCATTTAGATGTGTTCCAAAGCGTTCCAGTGCGTTTTTGATGCGTTTTGCAGAGTTCCAGTACAGTCCAGTGCAGGTAAAATGCAGCATGCTGTACTTTTTTTTGTGGAACTGGAACGCACTGGAACAAACACTGGCATTTAGAACCATATAACCAACTTTCCATGCATTTTTGGTGCATAAAAAAACGCAATGGACTGCATGTGGTGTGAAATGGCCCTTAAGCAATTTGGCATATTTAACCAGTTGTCAACCGGTCGCCGTCAATTGATGGCGGCAGGAAGACACTGTTATCCTGGGCAGACGTCATATGACGTCGCGCCTTTAAAGTCCACTAGGGGGCGCGCGATGGCCGCCGGGGACACGCGATTGCCCAGTAACCGAGCAGGACCGTGGATCTGTGTGTGTAAACACACAGATCCACATCCTGTCAGCGAGAGGGGACCGATGGTGTGTCCCTTGTACATAGGGACAACCATCGGTCACCTCCCCCAGTCAGTTCCCTCCCCCCCACAGTTAGAACACATCTAGGAAACACATTTAACCCCTTCCTCGCCCCCTAGTGTTAACCAGTGTGCCAGTCACATTTATACAGTAACCAATGCATTTTTATAGCAGGGATCGCTGTATAAATATGAATGGTCCCAAAAATGTGTCAAAAGTGTCCAATGTGTCCGCCGCAATATCACAGTCACGATAAAAATCGCAGATCGCCGCCATTACTAGTAAAAAAAAAAAAATGCTATAAATCTATCACCTATTTTGTATCTGCTATACCTTTTACGCAAACCAATCAATATACGCGTATTGTGATTTTTTTTTTACCAAAAATATGTAGAAAAATACGTATCGGCCTAAACGGAGGAAAAAAAAAATATGGATATTTATTATAGCAAAAAGTTAAAAATATTGTGTTTTTTTTCAAACTTGACGCTCTTCTTTTGTTTATAGCGCAAAAAATAAAAACCGCAGAGATGATCAAATACCACCAAAAGAAAGCTCTATTTGTGGGGAAAAAAGGACGCAAATTTCGACTGCGCAATTGTCATTCAAATTGTGACAGCGCTGAAAGCTGAAAAATGGCTTGGGCAGGAAGGGGGTTTTCGTGCCCGGTAGGCAGGTGGTTAAAGGCACTTCTTGTTTTGTTTTTGGTGTTGTCCAAATTGGTGACATTGATATATGTCCCTTAGGGTGGGACCTGGGCCCCCATTTTAAGGCCAATAACTAGAAGATAAGCCAGCCAAGTGGGGACTAGCAAAATTAACAAGTCAGTTCCCATAGACTGCAATGGTATTTGTTGTATAACTTTTGCCCATGTTAGGCTCTTTGTTTGCCCCCCGGACAGGGGGGCGTTTGTCCCATCTGTAATTTTGTAGCATGCTGGATGATGTGCTTAATTTTGGACGGTGGGGGGGTTATTTTCTGCTAGCTGCATTTCTGTTGGTCTGACCAATAAAATTTGATGCAAAGTTTGATGTTTGTTTTTTGTTTTCTATGCAACAAATGTGACAGCTGCAGCTTAACTATGCTTATTGGGATGTCAAAACAAAACATGTGTGATTTGTCTAACCTGGTGCCTTCATGGTAGCATATGCATGGATTGTGTGCTGCCATGGATAGTCACTAGGAAATAAAAAATACAGAGCGGTAAGTATTCAATTTTCATTTTTACTGCAGTGGTTCTCAGCCTCAGTCCTCAAGTACCCCCAACAGGACATGTTTTGTGAATTTATCTTATCGAGAATTTCTGTCCAAAATACCAAACCATTGACTGTGATTTAAAGCACATGTGCAAAATGAAGGAAAACCTGCAAACATGGCCTGTTGGGGGTACTTGAGAAGCACTGATTTAGAGCACTGCACTTAAAAATAGCTCAAGGCAATACTATTCTAATTGTGGGCATTTTGAGGGAAACCAGGTAAGTGTTAGAACCCCTGCTTGTTTTTTTTTAGGTTGGGCTTTGTGTTCCTTTTAGTAAAATTGACTTCACTTCCTGTCACCCAGCTAAACAGGAAGTGAAGGTAAAACCCTACCAATGTCTTTTCTTGGGGACACACAGATCAATCTAACTAGTGTCCCCATTAAGCAAATCATTGGGTAGTTTGGGGTTTAGTAAAGGCAAGTCCACTCTGCAGTACAAGTGTGGTTGCTAAAAATCTGAGGGGAAGCACTGGTGATTTTAACATCCAATCATGTAGAAGCAAAGATTGTGTTTTTTTTGTTTCCTTGCATGTCCCCCTTGGATATCCAGCAAGTGCACTTGTAGTGCAAAGTGGATTTGCCTTTAGTAAATAAACCCCAAAGTCCAAAATACCTAATAATTTGGGGTGTACCCAGCAAAATGCTGGAGTGCAATGTACATAATGGGGAAAGTATTTAGATTGACCTGTGTGTCCCCAAGGAAAGACATTGGTAGGGATTTACCCTCACTTCCTGTGTGGCTATGTGACAGGAAGTGAATTATTTGGAAGGATAAAGTGGCCAAATTTGGGAGTTGTCTTCACCCTATCAGGGGTGCAGACATCCTCAAAAACTGTCTAGACTTCTAATCCCTCTGCACTCTATCCCCAAGCAAAAATAAGAAAGGATTTCATTTAGCTTAACTTTGCAAAGACACATGACTATTGTATAACAGATGTATTCCTGGTCTGCCAACCACGTTATACCCCGTACCTTACTTATACTTAATCAATGAGATCACACCTTTTAGTTTGGAGTAAAACATGGCCGTAGCAGCCTCCTTTATTATAACTGTTACATCAGTTATGAAAACATCAAACCATCAAAACATAATCAGAACATAATCACAACCCATGTTCTCAGAATATTGCCTCCTGGTGTTTGTCTTTGCAGGAACCTCAAAATTACCATAATCATATTAATCATAATGATATTAATCATATCAATCTTAATCATATCAATAACAACCCATGTGACACTGCGGTACCTTAAATGGTCATAGGCCTCAAGCCGACCAGCTGTTTAGAGACGACCACTGACCGCAGTGCCCCCATTATCAAACTCTTCCAGCTAAACCCCTGTTAGCTGGAATACACCCTCAGAACCCATACCACCGATAGGTCCTGACCACTTGCTTTTTGAGGTACTTCATTCTCTCGCAAAGACCAAAACACCCGCCACAGCACACAAGGGAAAACACCTTTACCCTTTGGTGCCCCTCCAAACCCTAAGGGCTCGTTGGATCCCATCCTGCAAACCCAAAGCCCACAAATCAGTCCCCACTTCATTCAGATGGACACCATCCCTCCGTAGATACCGCCACGTATCCACCTCCTATTCCAAGTGTCGGACCACCAACCCCCCGTTCCGGACCACAAACATACCTATATCACGATTGATTTTCCTGCGAGCCCGATCGATGCCATCCATGGACCTCGCCCCTCTCCAAGCTGTCCGGGCCACCATATCAGACCAGACAATGATCGTGTCCAGGAAGGACATCCCGAGCCGCAGGAAATCAAATTTCATGTCCCTCGTCACCTCTAACAACGTCAGGTGGCCTGTCCAAACGAGCAAAACGGTGCACCTCCGGAACCATCCTGCTCCACAACATTCCCGGAACTCCCAGCCATTGGACACATGCCTCAGGTCTTGGGAACCCCAGCTGCCGACCCTCATATCGAACGTCAGCCCTCTTAACCCCCCAGAACACAAACGAATGGCCCAGTATCCAGACCAAAGCTTGCGTCTCGCCTGAAAGTAGAAGGAGAACAATAACTCCCATGAGAAAATTCCTACAACCCAACCTGTACAACTCAGCAGCCTGAATATAACACCCCAGGCATGCACCCAAAATTACTCAAGCCCCACTATTAGCTGGGGGCGAACGTACAGCCGGAACCTCCTGGATTCCCACCGGCCTATCCTCTTAACAGCTTCCTCATCCATCCCACATCTGGCCACCTCTGTAGCTGCCCCTATCCTGAAGGAGTGAGAGGAAAACTCCTTATCATGGAGTCCCAACGCCCGAAGGCACTTTCGGAACACTGTAACAAATTGATATCTTGAAAGTGGGGTCCTGTCCTCGTGCGTCAAAAAGGAACCCACACCGGACGGGCGAACCCCAAAGTACCCCTTAACAGCCCTCACCGGGCACAACAGAGAAACTGGAACCGGAAAAACCTGTACCAACTTACCTCTGCCCATCTGGTCCGTCTTAGACTTCCTAAGCGCCAGAGACACACCTTCCTCTGCCAAACCCACATCGCTAGCCAGCAACCCCCCGTGCACTGCCTTGGACGGGCTGACCAACTCACCTATCCGGAATGCTCCAAAGAATGCCGAGGAGAAAGCCACTGTGAACAGCAAAACCTCGTACCCGGACGAGCATAGGCCCTGTAACTGCCCCATGATCCCGGCCAGCCGATCAAATGATACCGGCCGCCTGCCGTCCGTGTTTGGGCCCCCCCGACCATATCCCTTGAATGCCTGCCGCACACAAAAATCTTTTGTAAAGTCAGGGCAGCCCTGACATTTAAACAGAAAGGCCAACCCTACCAGCTTCTTACCCAAACAGGACCTGGACGCGCGAGCCTCCATGTTCCTGGCCAGGAAATACAGCACCAATAACCTTACATCGGGACCTACCGGATCAACTCCCGCTCCCCGAACCATCACTCGCCACTCCAGCCACACCTTCTCATACGCCACCCATGTGCCCGTACTCACCGATTTTCTGATCCAACCTGACACTATTCCAATGGAATCCTCCACAGCCAGTCTGGACAAGGGACCCCACGTTGCTCCGCCTCCGTGCCAACTCCCAGAACCTGTCCCACTGAAAGCGAGACAGCGCATCAGCTATGACATTGTCCACCCCCAGAAGGTGTACCGCATACACAAACACATTGAGCTGTAAGCATCTCAACACCAGATGGCGCAGCAGCCGCACCACGGGGGGGAGGATGCCGACACCTTGTTAATGACCTGCACCACCCCCAGGTTGTCCCCGTGAAACCGCACCTTTAAATCTCCAAAACAAGCACCCCACAGTTCCACCGCCAGTACCACCGGGAACAGTTCCAACAGGACCAAGTTCTTGGTGAAACCAGCATCAATCCATGCCTGAGGCCAGGGGCCCGCACTCCTCTTTTCCTGAAAGAAAGCCCCAAAACCTGACCCCCCAGCTGCATCCCTGTACAGTTCTAAATCAAAATTGCTAATTGGGCCAGACATCCACAACGCCCTCCCATTGAAGGACTCCAGAAATGAATGCCAAACTTGCAAGTCTGCCTTGTGCTCACTGCCCAAACTCACAAAATGTGTGGGAGACCGTACCCCAGCCGTGCTAGCCGACAGCCGTCGGCAGAAGACCCTGCCCATTGGCTGGATGCGGCACGCAAAATTGAGTTTTCCCAGCAGCGACTGCAACACCCTAAACTGCACCTTCCTCAGCCCAGCCATAACTCTCAGCTCCCCCTTGAGAGCCTCCAACTTGTCCAATGGTAGGCGGCACTCCATGGCCTCCGAATACAGGACAATGCCCAAAAACGTGATAACCGTGCAAGGTCCCTCCGTTTTCTCAGGTGCCAAAGGGATCCCAAACCTCTCTGCAATGTGCTCCAATGTGGCCAGGAGCACCGTGCAGATCCTGGATGAGGCCGGACCCTCACACAGAAAATCATCCAAGTAGTGAATAATTGAACTCACCCCGACACATCCCTGACAACCCATTCCACAAATGAGCTGAACTGTTCAAACAATGCGCACGATATGGAGCATCCCATAGGTAAACACTTATCCACATAGAACGCATTATCCCAATGACATCCCAGGAGGTGAAAGCTATCAGGGTGAACCGGCAACAATCTAAACGCCGCCTCTATGTCAGCTTTTGCCATCAACGCCCCCTGCCCGTACCGGCGAACCCAGCCCACTGCAGCATCAAAGGAAGTGTAACTGACTGTACATGCTTCCGGATCAATCGCGTCATTGACTGACCCACCCTTCGGAAAAGACAGGTGGTGAATGAGGCAAAACTTGTTGGGCTCCTTCTTGGGGACAACCCATAGCGGGGAGACCATCAAATTCTCCAATGGGGGGGAAGGGAAAGGACCGCCCATGCGGCCTAAAGTAACCTCCTTGCGCAGTTTCTCTGCGACCACAGCAGGCTGCTGTATGGCCGACCGCAAATTGCGTGCGATCGGGGGGATAACCTGCAAGGAACATGGAATGTGAAACCCCTCTGAAAACCCCCGATCCAACAATCCGGCCGCCCCCCTGTCCGGATACCTACCGAGAAACAGCCGCATCCTTTCCACCATCACCGGAGTCCTCCCTTTTGTGCCCAGCGTCTCCGGCACGACCCTTACCTTGCTTAAAGCATCTAGCCTGCATATGGGAGCCTCCGCAACCGGAGCACTCATGCTTGTACCTGCAGGACCCCCCAAACTTGCATGTGCCCTCATTAAATTGCCAGTACACCCCTTTTTTCTTACCGGCCGATTGTCCTGGGGAAGAGGTTCCACGCCCCCCCCCCCCTGAAAAAACTGACTAGGAGCCCTCGACGAGGTCATCAACCGCATCCATAAGCTGATGTCCTTATTATCCCACCGCAGATCTGGCCGCACTGCTCTCCTCTGTCTGAACTATTCGTCATATCGGAGCCACCCCGTGCCCCCGTACACCCTGTAGGCCTCCCCAATGGAGTCCTGATAGCCAAATAGTGCTGAACAGTGCTCAAGATTCTTCTGTCCTATAACACTGGCCATGATGGCGAACGCCTGCAGCCAATTAGCAAACGTCCGTGGGATAAGCCTGTATCTCCTCTTCTCCTCATCCTCCTTTTTAGAATCATCTGGCTTAACCCTGTCCAGGTGAAACTTTTCCAATGGTAACAGTGAGAACATCTCCACATACTCACCCTTCCATATCTTCTCCCTCACTTCAGGTTTCAGGCGTGCTCCCAGCGGTGCCTCATAACACACATACACCTCATATTTTGCAGCATCAGCCAACCTAATGATATCCTGCCGTGCCGCCTGTTCCACCGTGCTACCCGTCTGTGTGGCCCCCAAAGCCACAGTAGCCACCCCTGCCGATTCCCCCACCGCAGTAGTCGACGCAGGTGGAACCGGCGCTACCACCGCAGCCATGGGCCCCACCGGCCCTGCCGGCGGAACCCACGCCACTGCCAGGCTGACCTGCCCACCATCCCCCCTCTCAAATTGGCTGACCAAGGACTAGATACCCGCAAGAAACCCCTGCAGCCCATTCAGCCGTGCACCTCCCCCATCAGGGATCGTAACCCTCCAAGCCTGCCCACTACCTGGATCCAGCACCTGCACCGCTAAACCCTCACCCACAGCAGGCCTAATCACCTGGCCACTACCCCCAGTATGGCCCCCAGAATGAGTAAGTGAAAATGACTTACCGGGCTGCCTGGAAGAAATCCCACCAGCCGATCGACTCGACTCCACCGCTGCCACCGACCGTCCGCTGTCTCCGATCCTCCTCCGAGCTGCACACTTCCCCCTCCGACAGCACACCAGACTGCTCCTCACCACCAGAAGAAAGCTCACCAGGCGACTTGTCCCTGGAAGCCGAGGGTCCTGCACCCGATCGATCCATCCTCCGCGCACCAGACCCGCACACCGATCGTTTAGCCGACTTGCCACCACGCTGTTCCCCAGCACCGCTGTCATCTCTCTCTGGCTCCCTCACTCCAAAATCCGCCTGCACCAGCCTATGATGTCCGGCCGAGGGGGGGGATGCCCGGACATTGCAGCCCCCGATAACCCACGCTGGGGCCCCGAACCCACCGGAGACCCCCGGGGGGACCTGCGAGCTTGCCCAGCCTCTCTCCCCACGGTACCTACTGATCCAGACGGACCCGACAGCATCGGCCCCAGGGTCTCCTGGAGCCAATCCTCGCCCCGTGTAGCAGCCTCTGCCCGCAGTTGGGCCAGAAGTTTATCCACAGATGACATGTTGCTGCTATCAGGAACTTTCCCCCATGCTGTGTTGTCTTAGGGGGGCGGGGACTCCCTTTTATCTGGCCTTTTCCCCTCCCCTCCATATTTCCTTTATCCAATCATTAATCCCCTTACATCTCATACCCTGTTCACTCAGTGATGCCAGCCCTCCGCCTATGGCATTCTGTCTTTCTGCTCCGGGCTTTTCTTTCCTAAATTCAATTGTGATGCAGGTCAATGGCCCATTTAGACCCTCTTTAACCTCCCTGGCGGTATGATTCTGTCTGGAATTATGTACCAAAAGCGGTACAATTATTTTGCATGGAAATTTGGCGTTATGTACTGTAGGCCTGCAATTCTTAGTAATTACTTACTTAAACCTGACCAAACAAGACTCTAGTAGACATCCCAGATGTGATAAATTTGAAACACAAAATCATGAATTATAATCTAATAAGTAATATAATTTTATTCAATAATGCAGAAGAAAATAATGACATTTGTCAAACAAAGAAAATTCAATACACATCCTGAGTGTGATACATTTTAAAGCAAGTCCCAAGGGCGAATCTCTCTTTTTTTCATGAAATTCAGGGATGGAGGTGTGTCACTGGTGACACCAGACCCTTCTTTTTTCTTTTTTCTCAAAGATACCCGGGTGGAAGACACCCAATAGCCCAAAACTGGTCTGCGGTCACACTCGCCAATAAAAACAAAAACATACATATATGTATGGATTTTACATTTTTATCATGCACTAGCCATTTGTTATTCCAACATATCCAATAACATCTCGCATTGGACTTTTATCCCAATCCAGCTGGTGTGGTGTTCTCTGTTGGCGGCGGTGCTACTTCATTTCTCCCTGGGAGCTGCGATGTGCATTACAAGGGGGACCTTTGTCCCCTGCTGTCCCCGCCTGCCCTTTTTGAGCGGACGGGGCCACTTGCACATCGGCACCATGTTAATGCGTCGGCCGCGCGATGTCTGCGATTTTGCAGCATCGCTGTGGCTGCAGGCATTACTACCATCAAGATGGTCCTGGGAGTGTCTTGGCTC
Organism: Rana muscosa; assembly: GCA_029206835.1. Taxonomy (NCBI): domain Eukaryota; kingdom Metazoa; phylum Chordata; class Amphibia; order Anura; family Ranidae; genus Rana; species Rana muscosa. Next base: position 230,582,243 of record CM055119.1, read on the forward strand.
ACACACCGCCTTTTTGATGGTTGGTGGGTTTAGGCACTCGTTTGCTGGTCATTTGCACATGGTGTTGGGGGCGGAGCCTCTCGGCTCCCCCTTCAGGGGTATATATTGGAGGTTTGCACAGCATGGATCTCATTGTCTGGTCATTTGCACATGGTGTTGGGGGCGGAGCCTCTCGGTACCCCCTTCAGGGGTATATATTGGAGGTTTGCACAGCATGGATCTCATTGTTTGCTTTCTTTCACTGAGGACAGACACACAAGTGCAGGTCCTTCCCTTGGAATTTACTACTCTTAGACCTACTTCACCAAGGTATACTTTTATATGTTTATATATTACTCGCTGCAAGCATTTACATGCAACTTGTTTTCTCATCACAGTCCTCATTACACACCTGTATTTCATTCCATTCACACTCTCTTTCACTTATTACTTTCCTCTCTGATCTTTCTTTAATCATACTAGTCAATCTGGTATATTTTTTTACTCTCCCCCTCAGTCTCCATACTCTAACCATTCTTGGCTCATGTCTTTTATACATGCAAAGACACATATGTTACCATATACTCGTATACTCCCATATTTTAATTATTTAATATACATATTTATATTTAGAGCCAACATTCCTCTTGGATTCACTGACACTCTTGGGGTTACACCTATTCCATCCATGCTGGGCCTTCCTTCCGTTTGACTCCGATTTGGAGCTTTGTTTGGCTCCGCCTCCTCAGCTCCCTGGTGAGACAGTCGCTGCCGCCGTTTGAGCTTCACCCCCGCTGTCTTTTGGCAATGTCCAGTGGTGAGTATGGGGTTTTCCATATTCAAGGCCCCCCCCCCATGCCTTCATATCATGCTTTATACTATATCACTCTCATTTTAGGTACACTACGTGCATCCACCCCTGAAGAGCGAGCCAAGCCTCGCGAAACGCGTCGGGTTACTTTTGATGCCTATGTGTTTACATAATTACTGTCAGATACTCGTAATATCATTTTACCTAATCTATATTGGTCTTGTATTTTGTATGAATTGGCCCATGTTCATGACATTAATGTATGTACTGCTTTTTACCTGAATAAATATACACTGCAATTATTCTTGCGATTTTTTTTTATTGGCCTAACAGTGTTCACCTCACTCAAAGTCCCAAGGGCGAATCTCTCTTTTTTTCATGAAATTCAGGGATGGAGGTGTGTCACTGGTGACACCAGACCCTTCTTTTTTCTTTTTTCTCAAAGATACCCGGGTGGAAGACACCCAATAGCCCAAAACTGGTCTGCGGTCACACTCGCCAATAAAAACAAAAACATACATATATGTATGGATTTTACATTTTTATCATGCACTAGCCATTTGTTATTCCAACATATCCAATAACATCTCGCATTGGACTTTTATCCCAATCCAGCTGGTGTGGTGTTCTCTGTTGGCGGCGGTGCTACTTCATTTCTCCCTGGGAGCTGCGATGTGCATTACAAGGGGGACCTTTGTCCCCTGCTGTCCCCGCCTGCCCTTTTTGAGCGGACGGGGCCACTTGCACATCGGCACCATGTTAATGCGTCGGCCGCGCGATGTCTGCGATTTTGCAGCATCGCTGTGGCTGCAGGCATTACTACCATCAAGATGGTCCTGGGAGTGTCTTGGCTCACACACCGCCTTTTTGATGGTTGGTGGGTTTAGGCACTCGTTTGCTGGTCATTTGCACATGGTGTTGGGGGCGGAGCCTCTCGGGCCCCTTCAGGGGTATATATCGGAGGTTTGCACAGCATGGATCTCATTGTTTGCTTTCTTTCACTGAGGACAGACACACAAGTGCAGGTCCTTCCCTTGGAATTTACTACTCTTAGACCTACTTCACCAAGGTATACTTTTATATGTTTATATATTACTCGCTGCAAGCATTTACATGCAACTTGTTTTCTCATCACAGTCCTCATTACACACCTGTATTTCATTCCATTCACACTCTCTTTCACTTATTACTTTCCTCTCTGATCTTTCTTTAATCATACTAGTCAATCTGGTATATTTTTTTACTCTCCCCCTCAGTCTCCATACTCTAACCATTCTTGGCTCATGTCTTTTATACATGCAAAGACACATATGTTACCATATACTCGTATACTCCCATATTTTAATTATTTAATATACATATTTATATTTAGAGCCAACATTCCTCTTGGATTCACTGACACTCTTGGGGTTACACCTATTCCATCCATGCTGGGCCTTCCTTCAGTTTGACTCCGATTTGGAGCTTTGTTTGGCTCCGCCTCCTCAGCTCCCTGGTGAGACAGTCGCTGCCGCCGTTTGAGCTTCACCCCCGCTGTCTTTTGGCAATGTCCAGTGGTGAGTATGGGGTTTTCCATATTCAAGGCCCCCCCCCCTGTGCCTTCATATCATGCTTTATACTATATCACTCTCATTTTAGGTACACTACGTGCATCCACCCCTGAAGAGCGAGCCAAGCCTCGCGAAACGCGTCGGGTTACTTTTGATGCCTATGTGTTTACATAATTACTGTCAGATACTCGTAATATCATTTTACCTAATCTATATTGGTCTTGTATTTTGTATGAATTGGCCCATGTTCATGACATTAATGTATGTACTGCTTTTTACCTGAATAAATATACACTGCAATTATTCTTGCGATTTTTTTTTATTGGCCTAACAGTGTTCACCTCACTCAAAGTCCCAAGGGCGAATCTCTCTTTTTTTCATGAAATTCAGGGATGGAGGTGTGTCACTGGTGACACCAGACCCTTCTTTTTTCTTTTTTCTCAAAGATACCCGGGTGGAAGACACCCAATAGCCCAAAACTGGTCTGCTGTCACACTCGCCAATAAAAACAAAAACATACATATATGTATGGATTTTACATTTTTATCATGCACTAGCCATTTGTTATTCCAACATATCCAATAACATCTCGCATTGGACTTTTATCCCAATCCAGCTGGTGTGGTGTTCTCTGTTGGCGGCGGTGCTACTTCATTTCTCCCTGGGAGCTGCGATGTGCATTACAAGGGGGACCTTTGTCCCCTGCTGTCCCCGCCTGCCCTTTTTGAGCGGACGGGGCCACTTGCACATCGGCACCATGTTAATGCGTCGGCCGCGCGATGTCTGCGATTTTGCAGCATCGCTGTGGCTGCAGGCATTACTACCATCAAGATGGTCCTGGGAGTGTCTTGGCTCACACACCGCCTTTTTGATGGTTGGTGGGTTTAGGCACTCGTTTGCTGGTCATTTGCACATGGTGTTGGGGGCGGAGCCTCTCGGGCCCCTTCAGGGGTATATATTGGAGGTTTGCACAGCATGGATCTCATTGTTTGCTTTCTTTCACTGAGGACAGACACACAAGTGCAGGTCCTTCCCTTGGAATTTACTACTCTTAGACCTACTTCACCAAGGTATACTTTTATATGTTTATATATTACTCGCTGCAAGCATTTACATGCAACTTGTTTTCTCATCACAGTCCTCATTACACACCTGTATTTCATTCCATTCACACTCTCTTTCACTTATTACTTTCCTCTCTGATCTTTCTTTAATCATACTAGTCAATCTGGTATATTTTTTTACTCTCCCCCTCAGTCTCCATACTCTAACCATTCTTGGCTCATGTCTTTTATACATGCAAAGACACATATGTTACCATATACTCGTATACTCCCATATTTTAATTATTTAATATACATATTTATATTTAGAGCCAACATTCCTCTTGGATTCACTGACACTCTTGGGGTTACACCTATTCCATCCATGCTGGGCCTTCCTTCCGTTTGACTCCGATTTGGAGCTTTGTTTGGCTCCGCCTCCTCAGCTCCCTGGTGAGACAGTCGCTGCCGCCGTTTGAGCTTCACCCCCGCTGTCTTTTGGCAATGTCCAGTGGTGAGTATGGGGTTTTCCATATTCAAGGCCCCCCCCCCGTGCCTTCATATCATGCTTTATACTATATCACTCTCATTTTAGGTACACCTACGTGCATCCACCCCTGAAGAGCGAGCCAAGCCTCGCGAAACGCGTCGGGTTACTTTTGATGCCTATGTGTTTACATAATTACTGTCAGATACTCGTAATATCATTTTACCTAATCTATATTGGTCTTGTATTTTGTATGAATTGGCCCATGTTCATGACATTAATGTATGTACTGCTTTTTACCTGAATAAATATACACTGCAATTATTCTTGCGATTTTTTTTTATTGGCCTAACAGTGTTCACCTAACTCAAAGTCCCAAGGGCGAATCTCTCTTTTTTTCATTTTAAAGCATGGAACTAGACAAAGTCCAACGTCGCAATCTGGACAATGGTATCTTGTTTCTTTTCTGACTTTTTTACCATTGCCATCTCTCTTGGAACAGCAAACCACGCACATCCTGGTAGGTGCTTGCTTTTTTGCGGTTGGCGGTATATAGTCCAAAAAATGACGTCCAGTCAGGCGTTCTGGGTTGACAATGCCAACAGCACGTCGTCCGGGTCTGTTCACAGCTACTGATGGCATCTGGTGGTTGACAAAAATCTGCTCAGCCACCTTCCAGATAAAGTCGGAATGAACAAGAAGCATGCCACTCTTTGCTTTGTATAGGATATACGCATTCCAAAGGCATTGTTCCAAAAGATGCCTGAAAAACTTTTTATAATATTTTTTCTGCTGTTTGCGCATAGCCGGGTAAAATGTCATTGCCTGATCGGCTCTGTCGGCACCTCCCATGGTGTTATTATAGTCCATCACAACTTGCGGCTTCAACAGATCTTTCCCACCTCTTGTGTGGACCATGGCAGTGGCGGTATTGTGCACAGTACTCATGAGACACACGTCCTTCTTGTCTCGCCATCGCATTGCCATCATCTTACCCTTCTGCCAGGCAACCATTTCTCCTGTTTTTAGTTTTTTCTTGCCAAACATAGATGGCATGCCACGTCGGTTAGGCCTAACAGTACCATACCCATCAGTTTTATTTTGTAGCAAAACCTCAAAAAGTTCTGGAGATTTATAGAAGTTGTCCGTGGTCACACAATATCCCTGGTTCAGCAATGGCTCCAGCAGTGTAAGGACAGATGATGTGGCCATCCCATAGCAGCTGTACCTTGGGTTGAACTTCGTGCCTTTACCGGTGTAAATGACCGAATTCCATATGTATCCGGTGGATGACTCGCAGAGCATAAAGAATTTGATGCCAAACCGCGCTCTTTTGGATGCAATGTATTGTATCCAGCTTAGGCGTCCCTTGTAGGCCATCAGACTTTCATCCACGCTGACGTCCCTGTCTGGCACGTAGGTCCGCTGGAAATTGGCCACGATCATTTGGCATACCTCCCAGATTTTCTTTAGCTTGGGCGCAGGATGCGTGGCCTCATCAAACTCCTCATTGTTCGTGAAGTGGAAATATTTCATGATGAGGGAAAAACGATATTCAGACATCACGGTGCTAAAAAAACGGAGTGGCCAGTAGCTTATTGGTGGTCCAGTACCATTTCTGGAGCGGTTTCCCCACCACCCCCTTAAGAATAATGAGTCCCAGAAAGTGCCAGATGTCCTCTTTCGTCACCGGTTCCCACTTTCTGCTTCGGGAAAATCTGGCATGCAGCGTAGCGGATTGCTGATCGTGGTAACGATTTGTCTCTGTGACAATTTTTTCAATTACCTCTTCAGTGAGAAATAATTGCAGGTATGCCAGAGGGTTGTCACACTCCACATCTACCTTCATCCCAGGTGATCCAGTGAAGGGAAATCTTGGGGGCGGTACCTGGTCCGTATCGGTGTCTATAGGGCACCAAGTGCGCACATCGCTGAGGTCGCTGAAGTCAGGTGCAGGATCATCGCCATTGTCACTTGCCAGATCTGTGTCGGTGTCAGTGTCAGATGACAAATCTCCCCACGACTCGCTATCGCTCTCTTCTGCGAGCAACTCCGTGTCGCTGCCGCTGTCACTCATCTGCTCCAAAAGCGCCGTTTTGGTAAAGCGCTTTTTTGATGCCATATTTTTATGGGCACAGATGACAGGCAAGGGGGCACTGTACAGGGCACTGTATGGTGATCAGAGATGATACAGTGTAATACAGTGTAATCAGATACAATATAACTGCTTTTATTTCTGTGTTTGTGTTGTGTGAACTTTTTAAATTTGCCACCCAGTTCCGCTCCCATGTGACGCTGCGGCTCGCAGGGAACGGAACCAGGAAGCGCCGACACTCGCCGGAGGTTTCGCTGGCGATCACAGCAGAGGACATCATCACTGGATCACCAGGAGAAGGTAAGAAACCTCCGCTGCGGGCTCTGCAATGTTACCCCGAGCGTGACTCGGGGTTACCGATCCTAGCTAAAAAAAACAACCCCGAGTCACGCTCGGGATTACCGCCAGGGAGGTTAATCACTTGAGATCAGTGCAATAGCTTATCGATGGCCACAGCACGGTCCTCAATTGCCGGGAGTCCGTCAATAGACGTCCTCCCCTTCGCGCATAGGGTGACCACATTTCCAAACTATCATTCAGGGACACCCTCCCTTCCCAAAAATCAGCTTGTGCTGTAACGAATCATAGCACAGTGATTAAACACAAGAGGGAGGATTTATGATTTCTCCAATCACAAGCAGGGGGTGGGATTGTGCTCCTCCAGGCATTCCCGACCAGGGCAAGTACTGTCAGTGAGTAAAGCAGTGATGTGGCGGCCTTTTTTGGGGGCATCAGATTGGTCTGGGGGGTGGCTGCGTCAGTTTCATTCCGGGACACTGTATTGTCCTGGAATGAATGTGCCCGGGACAGACCTGCAAAATGTGGGACTGTCCCGGGCAATCCGGGACACGTGGTCACCCTATTCGCGCACGCTGTGGTCACTCAGTCACTGAGACTCGGGTGATGACAGATCCGAGTAAGGGCCGAACCCTGCCCCTATCCACGTGATCAGCTGTCAGCCAATGACAGCTGATCACATGATGTAAACAAAAGCTTGGTAATGGTTTTTGTTTTCTCCTTGTGCTGACAGCATGAGCATAAAAAAAGGCAATCACCGGCTTATGTGCAAGGGACATCGAGCCCGAAGAGGAAGAGGCAATTCTGCGTCATCTGTGACAATCAGTAGCCCCTGTCAGTGCCACCTATCAATGCCCACCACTGGTGCCAATCAGTGCCACCTACCAGTGCTGTCTATCAGTGCCCATCACTGCCAACTATCATTGCCACCTAGCAGTGCCACTTCTCAATGCCCACCAGTGCCAACTAGCAACACCACCTCTCAGTGCCCACCCTTGCCACCTTATCGGTGCCCATCAGTGCAGCCCATCAGTGCAGTTTCATCAGTGTACATCAATGAAGGAGAAAAATTACCTTTTTTCAAAATTTTCTAACTAAATATTAACCACTTCCCTACCGCCCACCGTCAAATGACGTCCTTGACTTTGTGCGGTGACATCTGAATGATGCCTGCAGTTGCAGGCATCATTCAGATATAATTATTTTCAGCCGGCGATTCTGTGCACGATAAAAATTATCATAGCGGCAGTTCCGCCGCTTGATTGTTCTTATAGGCGGTGGGAGGGGACGCCCCTCCCGCCACCATTCGGTGCTTCTCCGGGCTCTCCCGTGCCATCGGGGGCCCAGAGAACAAATTGTCCGGCGCCGGATGGGAAGCATAGAGATGACTGGTGACCAGATGGTCACCAGTCATCTCTATGACCGTCAGAGGCCCGGGCGTGACGTTCCCGTATGTAAACAAAGCCGTGATCTCGGCTGTCAGCATGAGATCGGTGATTTTTTTTTTACCGATCTCATGCTTTCCAGCCTGGAGGAGAGATGTGGGGTCTTATTGACCCCGCATCTCTCCATAAAGAGGACCTGTCACAATAGATTCCTATTACAAGGGATGTTTACATTCCTTGTAATAGGAATAAAAGGGATAAAAAAAAAAGTAAAAAAAAGTGTAAAAAAAAAACAAAAAAAGGAGAAAAAAAATAATAATAATAAAAAAATAATTAAAACGCCCCTGTCTTTGGTAGCTCGCGCTCAGAAGCGATCACACACGTAAGTCCCGCCCACATATGTAAACGCCGTTCAAACCACACATGTGAGGTATCGCTGCGTGCGTTAGAATGAGTGCAACAATTCTAGACCTCCTCTGTAATGCGAAAATGGTAACGTGTAAAAAAATTTAAAGCATGACTTTTTAAGTACTGAAGTTTGGTTTCATTCCATGAGTGTGCGCAATTTTAAAGCGTGACATGTTAGGTATCTATTTACTCAGCATAACAACATCTTTCACATTATACAAAAAAATTGGGCTAACTTTACCGTTTTGTTATTTTTTAATTCATGAAACCATTTATTTTCCCAAAAAAAGGTGTTTGAAAATTTATTGCGCAAATACCGTGCAAGATAAAAATTTGCAATGACCGCCATTTTATTCCCTAGGGTGTCTGATAAAAAATAATATATAATGTTTGGGGGTTCTAAGTAATTTTATAGCAAAAAAAATATGATTTTTACATGAAGGAGAGAAGTGCCAGAATAGGCCCGGTGCTGAAGTGGTTAAAATATCCAAATTTTTTTTTTTTAGTCGGTCTTTTGTATTTATAGAAAAAAAACAAAAACAAAATGCAGAGGTGATCAAATAGCACAAAAAGAAAGCTCTATTTGTGTGCAAAAAATTATTACATTTTCATTGGGTTACAGTGTTGTATGACCGCTCAATTGTCAAACAAAGTGCATCAGTGCTGAAAGTTGAAAATTGGTCTGGGCAGGAAGGGGGTTTAAGTGGCCAGTAAGCAAGTGGGTAATATAAGGCTACATGCACACGGACGTTTTTCCAGCCGCTTGTTTGAGCGTTTTTTGCAGCTTAAAAACGCCTCTCCATGTTAGCCTATGGCCTCATGGCCACCATGGCGTTTTTGAGCTTTAAATGGCATAGCCGTTTTTAGGCCCCATGTACACGGGACGCTGGTACAAAGTCTTCAGAACTAAGGTTGAAACCGGTGTTTAGAAACGCGCGTTTTGTCGCGGTTGCAAGCCGCGTTTTACCGCGTTTGCGTGTGTAGCAGGTAGTTACATTTAGGGGAGGCATCTGAGTGATAAATGGCTCAGATGCAGCAATTGTTAGGGTTTATGGACCAATTTATGCCAGTAGAGCAGGAATATGCAATTAGCGGACCTCCAGCTGTTGCCAAACTACAAGTCCCATCATGCCTCTGCCTCTGGGTGTCATGCTGGATGCTGTCAGAGTCTCGCTATGCCTCATGGGACTTGTAGTTTGGCAACAGCTGGAGGTCCGCTAATTGCATATCCCTGCAGTAGAGGATGCAAGGGTGTCCAGTTCCCTGCGGCCTGTAGATGGCGCTGTTGCCATAGGCCGGGGTTGAACCACCATTGCAAGTCTGTACCCTTTTTGTCCTCTCGCAGCAGTAGTACAGCTGGGCGGGGAACCTGCTGTGCATGCTGGGAGAGGCGATAAAAGGGGCAGACATCTTCCGCTCGGGGTCCACGCCCAGGCACCTTCAGCCTGGGTGTGAGTGCTGGTGGTCTCCGGGCGCCCTCGGCCCGAGGATGGAGCTGTGATTCCACCCCAGACACCTTTAGCCTGGGGTGAGGTACTCTCTGGAGGCCTGGGGCCCAGTACCTTCGACTGGGTCCCGCAAGGGATGGAGGATTCCTAGGGTGTCCTCCGGTATTGGACACCCAAATCTAGGGCGAGGGGGACCAGAGAGGTGACCTTCCCGAAGACCCAGCGCAGCATTGGCTGGTGACGGTGGAGGCCTCTGGTGACCGTCCAGATGGATGACTCCCCTGACAGGTCAAGAAGGTAGTCCACGTTCTCATGGTTGGTGGCATCGACCCAACTGAAACCCAGGTCAGTGGCAGAGATCTCAAGTCCTATTCACCCGGTTGGTGGCAGCGACCACCCTCACAGGAGAGTAACAAGTTCATGTTTGTGCCTGGACCTTCCTCTTCACCTTGTCTGTTCGTTGTCTGACCAGTCTGCTCTTAAAGGACTATTTATTGCTCGAAAAGAATAAATAACTGTTGGACTTTCAATGGTGTGGAACTTGGCTTTCTGGGAGTTAAAGGTCATTCTCAAAGGAAGCATTGGCTCTGGACAGGGGCACAGACCCGAAGGTAATTGGTTATAGGTCACACCTCTACACACTGGAGGACGTGAGTTGGTGGTGCGTCACACTCTCCTCCTTGGTCCCCTAGACGAGAGCCAGTGACATTGACAGAGAAGGAGGGAGTGAGAGGTGAGGTCGCTACACGTCTATAAGCGTTTAGTTAGGGAACATCATTAGGACCCGCCCTAAGCTCAAAAAACAGTATTATTAACCATTTCAGCAATTTTGTGAGACCAGAGTGAGTATCAGCAGCTGAGAGAGCAGCAGTGTACTTGTATTTAGCGTGTCACTTGCCACATCACTTGCCACAAGTTGTGGATTGTCCACTTGCTACGTCACCTGCCACAAGTTGTGGATTGTCCACTTGCCATGTCACCTGGCACAAGTTGTGGATTGTCACTTGCCACGTCACCTGGCCACGTCACCTGCCACTAGTTGTGGCTTGTCCACAATGCAATGCAAGCAATTACATTTTTTTAATATATATTTTTAATGGTTTTTCATCATTTGCCATAATTTTTGAGTTTTTCAATGTAAAAAAATAGATCACCTTTAAAAACACTTATAAACTAAAACGCGGCTAAACGCCGGTACCGCGTCTGAAACTTGGAAATCTTTGGCATCTGAACGCATTTTTTGGCTTTCTGAAAAATTAGGTTAAACGCAACTGCCTAAGGGCCAGTTCACACCTTGGAAGCGCAGTCCGGATGCATTCCAGGTGATTTTTTGCATGCGTGTTTTTGATGCAGTCCAGTGCTTTTTTTCCCCCTCTTTTTTCTTAGGCCTCATGCCCATGGACGGACGTTTTAAAAAACGGTCTGTAAGGCTCGATTCACACTAATGCGTTTTTTGGTGCATTTTGCATTTTGTAGAAATGCAGGGAAATTTTTTAACATGGGTTCCTATGGAACATGTTCACATCATAGCATTTTTGTGCCTCTGCGTTTTTGGAAAGGGTTGGGGACTTTTTTTTCCCAGCAAAAAACAGCATTTTGCATGTAATAGAATTCAATGGACATGCATCCAAAACGCAAGTACTGCGATTTTGCGTTTTTTTTAACCTGTTTATAGCTGGTTGTTAAAGGAAATGTAAAAAAATAAACATTGCCGGTTATAAAAAAAAAATCGAGAAAAAAACAGCGTGGGGCCCCTCCCCCCCAGGTCCATACCAGGCCCTTGGGTCAGGAAAGGGGGGTGAGCGAGCACCCCCCCTCCTGAACCATCCCAGGCCACATGCCCTCAACATGGGGGGGTGGGTGCTTTGGGGCAGGGGGCGCCCTGCGCCCCCCCCACCCCAAAGCACCCTGCCCCCATGTTGATGGGGACAAGGGCCTCTTCCCGACACCCCTGGCCGTTGGTTGTCATTGGCGCCCCCTGCCCCAAAGCAACCACCCCCCCATGTTGAGGGCATGTGGCCTAGTACGGTTCAGGAGGGGGGGGGGCGCTCGCTCTCCCCCCTTTCCTGACCTGCCAGGCTGCATGCTCGGGTAAGGGTCTGGTATGGATTTTGGGGGGACCCCCACGCCGTTTTTTCGGCGTAGGGGGTTTCCCTTAAAATCCATACCAGACCTAAGGGCCTGGGATGCTCCTGGAGGGGAACCCATGCCAGTTTTTTATTTAAAATTTGGCGTGGAGTTCCCCTTCATGATTCATACCAAACACAGGGGACAGCGAGTGCGAGGCTTGCAGTACCCTGTCACCGAGAACCAGCGTGATGGTATCGCGCTGGAAAAATTCTCGCTGGCAGAAACTGGCAAAGGAGCCTGTAATGGAGGCGACTTCAAGTCGCCTCCAGGACACGACTTGAGTGTCTGCTTCACGCTCAAGTCGTGTCCAAGTTGCCTCGCAAAGTGGCACTGCCCCTGTGTCAACCAACACACGAGTCGCCCCGCAAGTCGGATCTTCTTGATCCGACTTCTGGTGCGACCTCTATTCAAATCAATGGGCTCCCATAGGGAACCATTCATTTTGAATAGAGACAAAAGTGCCGCTGACATTTTTATTTACTATCACAGTGAGCCGCCGGTTCACGCGCCCAATTAAGGATTTATCCGGCGCACCAATTAAGGTATGAACCAGCGCAGCGCACTGTTGTTAGTAAATCACCCCCATAGTGTTTTTGATATGTAATGTGATGTACGTACTTTAGTTGGATTTGGACTACATTTGTATTAAAAGTTTTTGTTTTAAAATTAATTAGACTGTGTATCCCTCAATGTTCTCCTGAAGAAGCAGAGTCACCCCATAAAATGTGTAGAGGCACAATAGGAGTTATAAAAGGACCCGCCCCCCCCCCATCTTCAGTGGGAGAATTTATATCACATGTTATGGGTACTTGTGGGTGGGGGTTCAAATTAGAAAATAAAGTTCCTCTATTAGGTTGAAAATGTTTTATTTTTTATGATGTTTTTGATGGATGATTATATGTAATTAAATCTTGTAAAACAAGAAGTTTTTTTTTATCCTGTTTGTCCCTCCAGCATCTTCAAAGACCCCCTTTGGATGTGAGAGAAACAAAGAAAAGTTAGAAAAGAGAACTTTACTTTGGGGGGGGTTGGGGGGTACAGGACACTACTATGGAAAGGCAGAGAACACTGCTATGAGGGGGAGGCAGAGGACACTACCGTGTGTGTGTGTGTTTGTGTAGGGGGGGAAGAAACTACTGTGTGTGGGGGGGGACAGAGGGCACTACCATGTGGGAGTGTTCAGAGGACACTACTGTGTGGGGGTGGGGGGACAGAGGGGCAGAGAACACTACAGTGGATGGAGGGGCAGAATACAATACTGGGGGGATGATGTAAAAGGGGACAGAGGACACCACTATGGGGGGGGGGCAGAGGTTACTACTGTGGGAGAGTGATTTAAAACAGAGCATAAGGCACTACTGTGACACACTGGGGGTGATTTACTAAAACCAGTGCACACAGAATCTGGTGCAGCTGTGCATAGTAACCAATCAGATTCCAACTTTTAGGCCTGGTTCACACTGGGGCGACAAACGCTCCGACATTGGGAGCTCATGTCGCATGACGTGTGAAAATCAATGTTTCCCTATGGGAGCCGTCTTAACTGGTCCAACACATGTCGGTCCGACTTTGAGAATGCTCCCTGTACTACTTTGGTCCGACTTTGATCCGACTTCAGCCTATTGACTATCATTGAAGTCGGATCAAAGTCGGACCGCAGTCTTGCATGATCCGACTTTGGCATGCGACTTGTGCTGCACTGCTCTTGAGGGGGAACTCCAGGCCAAATTTTAAATAAAAAACCGGCATGGGTTCCCCCTCCGGGAGCATACCAGGTCCTTAGGTCTGGTCTGGATTTGAAGGGGCGCCCCTACGCCGAAAAAACGGCGTGGGGGTCCCCTCAGAATCCAAACCAGACCCTTATCCGAGCACGCAACCTGGCAGCCGCAGGGGAAGAGGGGGGGACGAAAGAGCGGCCCCCCCTCCCTCCTGAACCGTACCAGGCCGCATGCCCTCAACATGGGGGGGCTTGGTGCTCTGGGGCAGGGGGGTGACCTGCGGCCCCCCCACCCCAGAGCACCCTGCCCCCATGTTGATGAGGACAGGGACTCTTCCCGACAACCCTGGCCGTTGGTTGTCGGGGTCTGCGGGCGGGGGGCTTATCGGAATCCGGGAGCCCCCTTCAATAAGGGGGCCCCCGGATCCCGGCCCCCCACCCTATGTGAATGAGTATGGGGTACATCGTACCCCTACCCATTCACCTAGTGGAAAAAAATTGCAATAAAAAAAACACACAGCTTTTTAAAGTATTTTATTGCACAGCTCCGGGGGTCTTCTTCCGACTTCGGGGGTCTCCGGTGTCGTCGCCGCGCTCTCCGGTTCTTTCTTCTGCCGGGCCTCCGCTAACTTATTTTTAGCTCTTTTGCTAGCGGAGGCCCGGTCTTCTCCGTCGCCTTCTTCTTCTCCCGCTCTCCGGTTCTTCTCCCGCTCTCCGGTTCTTTCTTCCGCCGGGCCTCCGCTAACTTCTTTTTAGCTCTTTTGCTAACGGAGGCCCGGTCTTCTCCGTCGTCTCGTCCGGCTCTCCGTTGTCCTTCTGCCGGCCCCTCCACTAACTTCTTTAGCTCTTTTGCTAGTGGAGGAGCCGGTCTTCCCGTTGTCGTCGTCGGCGTCTTCTTCCCTCTTCTCCTCCTCGATGTTGACGCGTCGCTTCCTCCCGCTGTAATACTGGCTCTCCGCTCCGCATTAATATAGGCTTCTCATGACGTCACATGTTCCCATGACGTCACAGTCACATGCTCCGGGGCCATGTGCCCCGGAACATGTGACTGTGACGTCATGAGAAGCCTATATTAATGCGTAGCGGAGCGGAGAGCCAGTATTACAGCGGGAGGAAGCGACGCGTCAACATCGAGGAGGAGAAGAGAGAAGAAGACGGCGACGACGACGACGGGAAGACCGGCTCCTCCACTAGCAAAAGAGCTAAAGAAGTTAGTGGAGGGGCCGGCAGAAGGACAACGGAGAGCCGGACGAGACGACGGAGAAGACCGGGCCTCCGTTAGCAAAAGAGCTAAAAAGAAGTTAGCGGAGGCCCGGCGGAAGAAAGAACCGGAGAGCGCGGCGACGACACCGGAGACCCCCGAAGTCGGAAGAAGACCCCGGAGCTGTGCAATAAAATACTTTAAAAAGCTGTGTGGTTTTTTTATTGCAATTTTTTTCCACCAGGTGAATGGGTAGGGGTACGATGTACCCCATACTCAATCACATAGGGTGGGGGGGCCGGGATCTGGGGGCCCCTTTATTAAAGGGGGCTCCCGGATTCCGATAAGCCCCCCGCCCGCAGACCCCGACAACCAACGGCCAGGGTTGTCGGGAAGAGGCCCTGTCCTCATCAACATGGGGGCAGGGTGCTCTGGGGTGGGGGGCCGCAAGTCGCCCCCCTGCCCCAGAGTACCAAACCCCCCATGTTGAGGGCATGCGGCCTGGTACGGTTCAGGAGGGAGGGGGGGCCGCTCTCTCGTCCCCCCCCTCTTCCCCTGCGGCCGGCCAGGTTGTGTGCACGGATAAGGGTCTGGTTTGGATTTTGGGGGGGGACCCCCACGCCGTTTTTTCGGCGTAGGGGCGCCCCTTCAAATCCAGACCAGACCCAAGGGCCTGGTATGCCTCTGGAGGGGGAACCCATGCCGGTTTTTATTTAAAATTTGGCCTGGAGTTCCCCCTCAAGATTCATACCAAACACACTGCCTGCTGTTGGCGGGGATCCAAGTCGGATCCCCGTTCATTGAAAGTCGGACATATGTCGGCTTCATGTCGCAGGGCAAAGTCGGATCCAAAGTAGGACAGATGTCGTGTCGCACTAGTGTGAACCCAGCCTTATTGTCACTGCTTAATTGAACAAGCTGAAGTTAGAAACTATGCACAGCTGCATCAGATTCAGAATTACAGCAGCAGGGGGGATAGGGGGTAAGGGGGATTATTTATACATTAACATTTTTGTACACTTGGGGTCTGTTTTTAAATGTTTCCACACAAGATTCAGATACTTTCACAGAGAATTCGCACTTTTCTCTGAGGCCGGGTTCACACCTATGCGAATTGGTTGCGGCTTACACCGCATCCAATTCGCATAACATTTTAAAATACATTGATTTCAATGAGGCTGGTTCACATATGTGCGATGCATTCGCACTGCGCATTGCCAAAAAAAGTGTGCGTTTTCTAGGCATTGCGGTGCGGCTCAGGTCCATTATCTTCTATGGGCACGCATCTGATTCGCAGATCTGTTTAGTTCTCATCAGGATTTCTCTCCTTCACTTTACTACACTTCCCCCCTCCCCCTCCTCTCTCCCAGGTCACCAAATTGGCAGCTAAAATGGAGATATCTGCTGAACAGTTCTCTTATCTTTTTGCAGAGACAAGAGAGCTGGAATTCGCACCACAGAAATGTGAATCCAGCCTAATAGAATTCAGTTGGAAAAATATTTGAATCATGGCTGGAAGTTGTGTGTTTTTTTTTTAATGTAAAATAAATCCAATATAAATCATTAATAATAATATTAAATATCCTCGAACTCATTGCATTCAAATTAGTAAAAAATTACCCCTCAGTATTCATTGCTTGACTAATGGATGTGCAGATTACTGAGGCTCTTGTTTTTCCCAAAAAGGCTAACAAAAAAACACCCGTATTCCTTAAAACCTTATGATTGACCAGACGACACATTCTTTTTTGGAGTCGAATGGCCATAGCAGCCTTTTTATTACAAACAACAATGAAATACAAAAAACTCTCAATATACAATGTAATGCATATAATACATTTTTACATAACCAATTAAACCAAATAAAACTCAATTTAAACCTGCCTGGTCTAGAGATCTTTGAAGGGCAATTATTTTTTTATCAACTAGTTGTATCTAGTAACTAGTTGTAACTAGTTGTATACACCCATAAAGGCCCCACGCCGCATATTACGCCAGCTCAGGGACAATTACCATTTACCTCCTTCCAGATACAACCAACTACCAAAAACCATTGTTACCATTGTCTTGTTAGTAAGGGAAGGGACACCCATACCTCCAGATGGGCCCGCCCAACCCCCCTAAAACCTCCATTATTTTTCTGGCACCGCCTACAAAGACCCCATAGACCTCCCGCCACAGCACATGAACGTGACCTTACGTTCATGTCGCCCACCACATACGGAGGGCCCGCTGGATGCCATCCTCTAAACCCAGGTGCCATAGGTCAGTGCCTATGGCATTCAGATGAACACCATCCGGACGCAAAAAACGCCACGTCTCCTCCTCCAAATCCAGATGACGAACAGCCAAGCCCCCATTACAGACATAAAACTTGGCTACCGCCTTGTTGACCTTGACCCTGGCTCTGTTAATACCTACAACAGAGCGAGCCAAACGCCATTCAGACCTGGCCACTATATCGGTCCAAATAAAAATGGTATCCGGGACAAAAAGACTGAAGTCGCAATAAATCAAACTTAATATCACTGATTAGTTCATGCGTGCAACGCAAAGAAAGGTCATTACTCCCCACATGAAACAGAACCACATCAGGGGACCGATCCAAGCGAGCGTACCTGTGCGTTTCAGTCACGACCCTGGACCACAGCATGCCTGGAACCCCAAGCCACTGTACCAGGACCTCGTTCCCAGAGAAACCCAACAGCCTACCTGCCACCTGTACATCAGCTTTCCTGGCACCCCAATACACATGAGTGTCCCAGGATCCACACCAGGCAGGCCTCAGAATCTGAAAGAAAGAAGGAAAAAAGGGGGGAGGAATAACGTGCCCCCCAAACAAAACCAAGGACCCCCAGGAACAAACAACATGGAAATGTGAAAAATTTAAAAAAGGCATACTAAGAAAAAACACCCATATCCCCTCCCCCCTTACCAGGGACCTACAATAAATGAGGGCGGACATACGATCGGAATCAAGCTGACTCCCAACGTCCAATACTTTGCACCACCTTATCATCCAAACCCCAGCGGACCGCTTCAGTAGCCACCCCAATGCGGAAAGAATGGGAAGAATAATTATCTGCCCCCAACCCCGCTGACACCAGACATTTTTTAAACACCGCCTGAAACTGGAAGCGGGACAGGGCAGTCCCATCCTCATGCTTGAAGAACACACCTGGGCCATCGGGCCTAAGCCTGGATAAATCCCCCACAGCCACGACCGGACACACTGGAGAGAAGGGGACTTCCTTCAACTCAACCCGGGCTCCCCTACCCAACTGCAGAAATACTCCCAAGGTATCTCCCCGAACCCAAACATCCTGAACCCCCAAGCCGCCCTCTCCCCATCTATTCTTACTAACAAGTTCGCCAACCGGAAAAGCCCAAAAAAAGGCCAATACAAAGACGGCCCGGAATAAAGCCCTCTCATACCCGGACACACAAACCACACCCAACTGGCCTACCACGGAGCCAAGAACTGAGAAAGAAAAAGGGTGTCTCGTGTCAGTTGCAGAGCGACCAACGCAGTTACCCCGCATAGCCCGCCGAACCATAAAAGCCTTTGTCGCATCCCGTTGCCCTGCTAACTGAACCATAAAAGCCAAACCGGCTAACTTCCGTGACATATAGGAAGCCGAGACCCCAGCTTCAAAATTCCTACCAATGAGATAAAGTAACAACTGAACCCTGCCCCCATCATGGGAGCCCTCCCCAAGCTCACTTACCAAGGTCCCCCCATTTCTGCCAAACCTTGCTGTACGCCGTCCAGGTAGCCGTAGAGACTGACTTACAGATCAAGAACTGGGAAGTGGCAATGCAACGCTCCACAGCTGCTCGGGGCAGAGTATCCCGTGTAGCTCCGCATTCGGCGCCAATTGATGGAATCTGTCCCACTGGAAACAAGATAACGCATCGGCCACTGAATTATCAATTCCAGAAACATGCACAGCAGACACAAAACAATTAAGCCGCAAACAGGCCAGCACTAGGGATGAGCTTCGAGTTCGAGTCGAACCCATGTTCGACTTGAACATCGTCTGTTCGTCCGTTCGCCGAATTTTGAACATTATGGGCCGTTCGCGCCAAATTCGAGTGGCGCGTCACGGCCCATATTTCACTGCGGCATCGTAGTGCATTGCTGGCTGATGATTGGCCAAGCATGCACTATGACCCGCATGCTTTGGCCAATCACAGCGCAGAAAAAACGGAGAGCCATAATTGGCCAAAGCCAGGGTGGCTTTGGCCAATTATGTCTCAGGGGGTTTAGTACATGCCCCACACTATATAAGGCCGCCTGGGTGGCGGACTTGTGTAGTGTGTTGCGGCGGTGGTTAGAGACAGTGTCATTTAATTTGAGTTAGAAAGAGCAGGCAGGCGAGTCAGTTAGCTTCAGTTACAGTGTGTAGAGGCTATATATGCATCCTAGGTGTTGTATATATATTTATACACTGTATTCAGTATAGCTAGATCCGTTCCTGTTATTCTCTTCATAATATACTGACAGGCAGGCAGGTGATTGTGCTAGCTGCAGTATTTTCACTTAGTGCACTGTGTCCTTTGCACAGTATGCACCTAAAGCTTACCTGAATACAATTGCTGGTGTTCACATACAAATACAGGCAAGGAGCTGCAGTATTTTGTTTTAGTGTCCTTTGCACAGTGTGCACCTAAAGCTTACCTGAATAGAATTGCTTGTGTTCTCATACAAATACAGGCAGGGAGCTGCAGTATTTTGTTTTAGTGTCCTTTGCACAGTGTGCACCTAAAGCTTACCTGAATACAATTTCTGGTGTTCTCATACAAATACAGGCAGGGAGCTGCAGCATTTTGTTTTAGTGTCCTTTGCACAGTGTGCACCTAAAGCTTACCTGAATACAATTGCTGGTGTTCTCATACAAATACAGGCAGGGAGCTGCAGTATTTTGGTTTAGTGTCCTTTTCACAGTGTGCACCTAAAGCTTAACTGAATACAATTGCTGGTGTTCTCATACAAATACAGACAGGGAGCTGCAGTATTTTGTTTTAGTGTCCTTTGCACAGTGTGCACCTAAAACTTACCTGAATACAATTGCTGGTGTTCTCATACAAATACAGGCAGGGAGCTGCAGTATTTTGGTTTAGTGTCCTTTTCACAGTGTGCACCTAAAGCTTAACTGAATACAATTGCTGGTGTTCTCATACAAATACAGGCAAGGAGCTGCAGTATTTTGTTTTAGTGTCCTTTGCACAGTGTGCACCTAAAGCTTACCTGTATGCAATTGCAGGTGTTCTCATACAAATACAGGCAGGGAGCTGCAGTATTTTGATTTAGTGTCCTTTGCACAGTGTGCACCTAAAGCTTACCTGAATACAATTGCTGGTGTTCTCATATAAATACAGGCAGGGAGCTGCAGTATTTTGTTTTAGTGCCCTTTGCACAGTGTGCACCTAAAGCTTACCTGAATACAATTTCTGGTGTTCTCATACAAATACAGGCAGGGAGCTGCAGTATTTTGTTTTAGTGTCCTTTGCATAGTGTGCACCTAAAGATTACCTGAATACAATTGCTGGTGTTCTCATACAAATACAGGCAGGGAGCTGCAGTATTTTGTTTTAGTGTCCGTTGCACAGTGTGCACCTAAAGCTTACCTGAATACAATTGCTGTTGTTCTCATACAAATACAGGCAGGGAGCTGCAGTATTTTGATTTAGTGTCCTTTGCACAGTGTGCACCTAAAGCTTACCTGAATACAATTGCTGGTGTTCTCATACTAATACCACAGGCAGGGAGCTGCAGTATTTTCAGTTAATGTACTGTGTCCTCTGCACAGTGTGCAACTAAAGCTAACTGAAGACAATTGCTGGTGTTCTCATACTAATAATACTACAGGCAGGCCATTTAATATATATATACATCCCATTTTTGTGCAGCTACATCTCCATGCAGGTCATTAGTATGTCTGGAAGGACAACAAGGAGAGGCAGACAGTCACGAGCCAATAAAAGAGGGCAAGCAGGCTCTGTGTCTAGAGGCAACAGTCCTGTTCGTGGACACGGTACATCCTCATCAGCACGTGGCCGTGGGACACGCTTGTCCTTTTTTTTGGCAGCTGGCCGTGTTGAGCCGCAACATGCCGAAGACTTGGTAGAGTGGATGACCAAGCCGTCCTCATCCTCCTCATCCTCTCTCACCCAGGCTCAGGGTACTTTGTCTGGCAAGGCAGCTGCCAAAGCGGCCTCTTCCCTCGGCTCAATGGCATCACTCACTCCATGTCCTCCTGAGGAGTCCCCCGAACTGTTTGACTACAGTGTTGGGTACATGCTCCAGGAGGATGCCCAGCGTTTCTAAGGCTCCGATGATGGTACCCAGCTAGAGGAAGGCAGTAATGTGAGCCCAGAGAGAGGGGGTGCCCAAGAAGGACAGCAATCTGGCAGTCATGTTCCACCAGCTGCGGCATACTGCCAGGTTTGCTACAGTGATGAGGAGGGAGGGGATGATGAGGTCACGGACTCTACGTGGGTGCCTGATAGGAGAGAGGAGGGGGAGGAGGAAGCACATCTCCAACGAGGCAGGATGCCCTCCAGGGGCCAGCTTAAGGGCAGTACACCGACAGCATCACATCGCAGAGCTCCGCATGTGCAGGCCGCTGCTGTCTCTGCGCGTTATTCCAAAAGTTCTTTGGTGTGGGCCTTTTCTGAGACGAGTGCATCAGATCGCAGCACTGCTATTTGCAACATTTGTCTCAGGTGTATCTCGCGTGGCCAAAACATCACCCGCTTGGGCACCACATGCTTGATCAGACATATGTCGACCTGCCATGCAGTTTGTTGGCAAGCACACCTAAAAGACCCACACCAAAGAACAAAGCGCACCTCTCCTTGCTCCTCATCAGCTGGGATCTCCAACCCCACTATACCTTCAGTCCTCTCTGAAACCTGCACTGAGAGGAATGAAGGTGTAGAATTAGGTGTGTCACAGCCAAGTACTTGCAGGCAATCTGCTATCGGTACACCAACGTCAGATTGTACCAGGCAAATTTGCCTGCCCCTGCTGCTGCACCGCCGAAAGAAGTTCACTCCCAGCCATCCACATGCCCAGCGGTTGAATGCTAGCTTGGCTAAACTGCTAGCACTTCAACTGCTGCCTTTTCAGTTGGTAGACTCTGCCCCCTTCCATGAGTTTGTGGAATGTGCGGTTCCTCAGTGGCAGGTTCCCAAACGCCACTTTTTTTCACGGAAGGCGATTCCGGCTCTCTACCAGCATGTGGAAGGCAATGTCTTGGCCTCGATGGACAGGGCAGTCAGCGGTAAGGTGCATATTACCGCTGACTCATGGTCCAGCAGGCATGGATAGGGACGTTACCTATCTTTCACGGTGCATTGGGTGACTCTGCTTGCAGCTGGGAAAGATGCAGGACAAGGTACAGTAGTGTTGGAGGTTGTTCCGCCACCACGCCTCCAAAATGCTACTACTGGTGATTCTGACACACCTCTCTCCTCCACCCCTTCCTCTTCTTCTTCCTCCATGGCCTCTTCCTGTGCTTTGTCCTCGGAACCAGCGGTGCTCCGTAGGCGTTCAAGGGGCTATGCAAGTACGCAGGCAAAGAGATGCCATGCAGTGTTTTAGCTGGTGTGCTTGGGGGACAGGAGCCACACTGGAGAAGAGATTCTGTCAGCTCTGCAGGGGCAGGCTCAGAGGTGGTTGACACCACGCCAGCTTAAGCCAGGAATGGTGGTTTCCGACAATGGCACCAACCTCCTCTCCGCCCTCCGACAGGGACACCAGACCCATGTGCCCTGTTTGGCTCACGTCCTTAACTTGGTGGTGCAGTGGTTCTTGGGCAGGTACCCTTTACAGGATGTCCTGAGGCAGGCCAGTAAAGTCTGTGTGCATTTCCACCGGTCATATAATGCCAGTGCTCGGCTGACTGACCTGCAAAAGGAATTTAACCTGCCCTAATCTGTGACATGCCCACCAGGTGGAACTCAACGTTGGCCATGCTGCAGTCGCTGCACACGCAGCAGAGGGCCATCAATGAGTATCTGTGCCAATAGGGCACCAGGACAGGGTCAGGGGAGTTTGGATTTTTTTGCCACACTAGTGGGTCATGATCAGGGATGCATGCACTATTCTGGCACCATTTGAGGAGGCCACAAGGATGGTAAGCAGTCACAGTGCATGCATTAGTGACACTGTCCCTCTTGTCCACATGTTGGAGCACATGCTGCGTGGAATAATGGACAGGGCAATTGAGGCAGAACGGAGGGAGGAAGAGGAGGACTTACTTAGCTCTCAAGGCCCCCTTTATCCAGACAGTGTTCCTGCTGGCCCGCATATCACACAGGAAGAGAAGGAGGAGAAGGAGGAGTATTGTGTCAGCATGGAGGTGGAGCCTAGCACTCAGCATCAGCAGCCGTCTTCAAGGGATCAATTACAGTCCCAAGACACCCATGGACTTGTACGTGGCTGGGAGGAGGTGGCTGTGGATCATGTCGTCCTGAGTGACCCAGAGGACTCCGGACCGAATGCCTCAGAAAACCTATGCTGCATGGCCTCCCTGATCCTGCAAAGCCTGTGGAAGGATCCTCGTATTCGTGCTATCAAGGAGAGGGATCATTACTGGCTGGCAACCCTCCTTGATCCACATTACAAGGGTAAGGTTGTGGACCTTATCTTGCCGTCGCAGAGGGAGCAGAGGATGAAACATCTTCGGGAGGCCTTGCAGAAAGGTCTGTGCAACGCATTCCCAGAGACTAGGAGGTTACAAATTCCTGGTCCTAGACAACGTGTTGCTGAGGCTTCGGTAAGTCAAAGAAGGAACAATGGAGAAGGTGGACGTCTGACCGATGCGTTCAAACAATTTTTTAGTCCGCAGCCCCAAGGTATGATCGGTTTTAGCAACCATCGCCAGCGTCTGTCTGGTTTACATGGTGCAGGAATAGTTACATAGTTACATAGTTACATCGTTAGTCAGGTTGAAAAAAGACACAAGTCCATCCAGTTCAACCATAAAAAAATAAAAATAAAATATTGAATACCTAGGGGCAAGATCAGACTTGGACACCTTTCCCACCGAAAATCCTCTGGGTTACTGGGTCTTGAGGATGGATTACTGGCCAGAGCTTGCACAGTAGGGATGAGCCGAACACCCCCCGGTTCGGTTCGCACCAGAACCTGCGAACGGACCGAAAGTTTGCGCAAACTTTAGAACCCTATTAAATACAATGCACACGAACGTTCGAAATCAAAAGTGCTAATTATAACGGCTAATATGCTAGTTATTGTCCTAAAAAAGGTTTGGGGACCAGAGTCGTGCCCCAGAGGACATGTATCAATGCAAAAAGAAGTTTTAAAAACTGCAGTTTTTTTGGGAGCAGTGATTTTAATGATGCATAAAGTGGAAAAAAAAAAGTGAAATATTTCTTTAACCACTTCCCGCCCAGTCAATAGCGAATTGACGTCCGGGAAGTGGTTGCAATATCGATACTGGACGTCATATGACGTCCTGCAGGATATTGCCTTGCGCGCGCCCGCGTGGGCGCGCAGCGCGGTGATCGGGGACGGCATGTGTCCCTCGGACACAGCGCTTCCCCGATCACGGTAAACAGCCAATTTCATTGGCTGTTTACCATGTGATCGGCTGTGTCAAAGTCACAGCCAATCACCTGTCAAAACAAACTCGGCGGCGCGCTCCGTGCGCGCCGCCACAGGCTTGCAGAGCGGGGATCGAGGAAGGCGAGTGTCCCTTGGACACAGCGCGTCCCCGATCAGAGTAAACAGCCAATGAATTGGCTGTTTACCACGTGACCGGCTGTGTCCAATCACAGCCGGTCACAAATGTAAACAAACTCCACAGGAGTTACTACCTGATCCCTGCTCTCTCCTCACACACCGATCTGTGAGGAGAGAGAAGAGATCAGTAAGTTAGCTCAGTGTAGTTTGTCTACATAAGTTTACAATGCACAACACCCCCCCCCCTCATAAAGAGGACCTGTCACACAGCCCAGCACATCAATCAGCCCAGCCAATCAGCCCATCTGTCAATCAGCCCATCTGTCAATCAGCCCATCTGTCAATCAATCAGCCCATCTGTCAATCAATCAGCCCATCTGTCAATCAATCACCCCACCTGTCAATCAATCAAACCATCTGTCAATCAATCAATCAGCCCATCTGTCAATCAATCAGCCCATCTGTCAATCATCTGTCACAGGCCCACCTCCATCGGTACCACCATTGGCACCGCCACACAGGCTACCTACCGCCATCGGTACCAGTACCACCACCAGTACCGCCACCAGGCCCAGCATCTATACTGCCACACAGGCCCGCTACCAGTATCACCACTAGTGCCGCCATCGGTGCCACCACCAGTACCACCACCCGTACCACCGTCGGTAGTGCCACCACCACCTGTACCACCACCTGTACCGCCATCGGTACCATCACCACCCGTACCACCACCACCTGTACCGCCATCGGTACCACCACCACCTGTACCACCATCGGTACCACCACCACCCATACCGCCATCGCTACCACCACCACCCGTACCGCCACCTGTACCGCCATCGGTACCGCCGCCGCCGCCACCACCACCACCCGTACCGCCATCGGTACCACCACCACCTGTACCGCCATTGGTACCACCACCACCCATACCGCCATCGGTACTACCACACAGGGCCACCACTAATACCTCCATCGGTACTACCACACAGACCGCCACCACTACCACCAGCAGTACCATTACACAGGCCCACCAATAAGCACTGCCATAATGTCCCAAAGGGTTTACACACCTGAGGAGGCATATGCCATTCTTGCCATGTCGGATGATGAGAGCAGCGGGGAGCTCCCATTATCCGATTCTGGTTCAGAATACGAGCCAGTGGAGGATAGTGGCTCAGAGTCCGAGTCCCCGGAGGAAACCGTCCCTCCCAAAAGAATGCGATCGCACCAAGATCAGCACCAAGATCAGCACCAAGATCAGGAGAACTGCCCACCACCAGCAGCGCCATACCCCAGGAAGAGGAGCCCAGTACAAGCAATGGAAATGCACGCCCAACCCGAAGAATCCAGCCCCAATCCTACCTTCCCGATGCCCTGGCAAACCCCTTATGGTTGCCTGCCAACTCAGGATCCGCTATCATCCCCCCTTTCACCGCACAGCCAGGTGTGCAGCCCAACACTACAAATTTTTCTAAATTTGATTATTTTTCCCACAAGATTTGCTGCAGAATATAGTGGATCAAACGAATCTGTATGCATCCCAATTTATTGCTGCCAACCCCGATTCTTCCTACGCCCGCATGTTCCAGTGGCTGCGTCTAACATTGGAGGAATTTAAATTATTTTTGGGCCTTATGTTCAATATGGGGCTTACAAAAAAGAACGAAGTCCATTCATATTGGTCCAAACGCCCCATCCAACACATGCCCATATATTCCGCTGTCATGTCCAAGAAAAGATACGACATGATTATGCGCTTTCTCCACTTCAATGACAATTCACAGTGCCCTCCCCGAGATCATCCCAACTACGACAAATTGTACAAGATACGCCCCCTAATCAATGCCTTTTCCCAGCGATTTGAAGAAGTTTTCATCCCAGACCAAAAAATTTGTGTGGACGAGTCCCTCGTACATTTCACCGGCCGACTGCAGTTCAAGCAGTACATACCAAGCAAGAGAGCCAGGTATGGGTTAAAATTAAATAAATTATGTGATCGAGCCACTGGATACGTCTGCAAATTCAGGATCTACGAAGGCAAAGACTCCCAGCTCCAGCCCCGTGATTGCCCCACATATATTGGAACCAGTGGGAAAATTGTCTGGGAGTTGGCATACCCCCTGTTCGGAAAAGGTTATCATTTATATGTTGATAATTATTATACCAGCCTGCCCCTTTTTCGCCACCTTTACAGTAAACAAACCCCGGCCTGCGGTACCTTCAAAAAAAACGGAAGGGATTCCCACAAAATTTATTGACAAAAAAATTGCGACCTGGAGAATCGGCATCCATGAGGAACGAGGAGGTGTTGGCCATGAAGTGGAGGGACAAGAAAGATGTCCACATCCTCTCTACGATCCACAATGACACCATGGTGGAGATCCCAAGAAGACGCGGCTCCATTGTAAAGCCTGAATGTGTCCACGACTACAATTTGTACATGGGGGGGTGGATTTAAACGACCAGATGCTACAGCCCTACTTATCAACCAGAAAGTCCCATTATTGGCACAAAAAAGTTGCGTTTCACCTGTTTCACATGGCCCTTTTTAATTCGTTTGTCTGCTACCAAAAAGCAACTCAAAATCACAGACTCCACTACCTCCAATATATCGAAGATATCATCGATGCCCTCATTTACCAACAAGATCCCGCCCCAGGAAGCATTCGCTCTGATAGTGTGAGTCGGCTTCACGAGCGACACTATCCCTTTAGCATCCCCCCCACAGAATCTGGAAGAAGACGCCAAAAGAAATGCCGTGTATGCAGCAGAGGAGGAGTAAGAAGAGACACCAGCTATTATTGTCCCGATTGTCCCTCCCAACCTGGCCTGTGCATCGGAAATTGCTTCAAAAATTATCATACATCCATTAGTTCCCCTTATTATTAACAGACTGCCATTTCCCTATTTGCCTGCTACCATGTTACTAACTACCTTCCATGTTAATTAACTGACCCTGGCCTGTTTACCGACGATGCCTCTGCCTGCCGATTTAAACCACGTTTCTGACTTCCACGTGTACCGACCTTGGCCTGTTAATCGACCATGTTTTTGCCTGCCACTTGGACTGATCTTTTGGCCACCTACTTTTAGTACACAGGGGTCTCACATATGTGAGGGGCTTCAGAATAGCGTTCTGAGTAGAGAAAACCAGTTTTTCGTTTTCTGTGCTCCAAGAACAGGGTCTGGTTGCCCGGAGGCTTCAAAGCGATTTGGGTGGGAGAAGCCTCTACCCCTGTCCCCCTGGCCCTAAGCTTGATGGTCCTTCCTGCTGCCTGGACCAATAATTTGGCTGTGCTGACCATATTACTGCCTGTAATGACCCATGACATTATGGACCATGTTTCTTCCTGCTGCTTGGACCAATACTTTGGCTGTGTTGACCATATATCTGCCTGCTGCCTCTACTGACTTTGGACAGCATTTCTGCCGGGACACCTCTGCCTGCTACCTGGACCTGTGCTTTGGCTGTGCTCTGGCTGTGCTGACAGTATCTCTGCCTGTGCGAACTATGGACAGTATTCCTGCCTGCTGCCTGGATGATTGCTTTTGCTGTCGCTGACCTCATCCCTGCCTGCTGCCTGGACCGATGCTCTCCTCTGTGGACCACTGCACTTCTAAAACCACAGGTAATCTTTTGTTATTTGGTATGTACCTGCTATGTGTTAGATATATGAAGGGCCTTCAAAAATGTGATCGGTAGTCAGAAAATGATATGTGCAATTAATGCTGCTAGAATGCCTGGAGGTGCTACTTAGATGTTGGGCCTCTGTATGTGGCCAGGCTGTGTAAAAGTCTCAAACATGTGGTATCGCCATACTCAGGAGGAGTAGCAGAATGCTTTTTGGGGTGTAATTTTTGCTATGTACATATTATGTGTTAGAAATATCTTATAAATTGACAACTTTGTGTAAAAAAAATGCATTTTAATTTTTTCTCCACATTTTCCAAAACCTTCTGGAAAAAAATTAACCGTTCAAAAGACTCATAATGCCTCATAGATTATACGTTGGGGTGTGTGCTTTCAAAAATGGGGTCATTTCTTGGAAAATTCTATTGTCCTGGTGCTCCAGGGCCTTCAAAATTGTAATAGGTGGTTGAGAAAGGATATGTGCGATTTATGCTTGTAGAACGCCTGAAAGTGCTACTTCAATGTTGGGCCTCTGTATATGGCCAGGCTGTGTAAAAGTCTCACACATGTGGTATCGCTATTCTCAGGGGGAGTAGCAGAATGCATTTTGGGGTGTTATTTTTGCTATGTATATGCTATGCGTTAGAAATATCTTATAAATGGACAACTTTGTGTAAAAAAAATGCATTTTCATTTTTTCTCCACATTTTCCAAAACCTTCTGGAAAAAAATGAACCGTTCAAAAGACTCATAATGCTTCATAGATTATACGTTGGGGTGTGTGCTTTCCAAAATGGGGTCATTTTGTGGAAAATTCTATTGTCCTGGTGCTCCAGGGCCTTCAAAATTGTAATAGGTGGTTGAGAAAGGATATGTGCGATTTATGCTTGTAGAACGCCTGAAAGTGCTACTTCAATGTTGGGCCTCTGTATATGGCCAGGCTGTGTAAAAGTCTCACACATGTGGTATCGCTATACTCAGGAGGAGTAGAAGAATGCATTTTGGGGTGTTATTTTTGCTATGTATATGCTATGCGTTAGAAATATCTTATAAATGGACAACTTTGTGTAAAAAAAATGCATTTTCATTTTTTCTCCACATTTTCCAAAACCTTCTGGAAAAAAATGAACCGTTCAAAAGACTCATAATGCTTCATAGATTATACGTTGGGGTGTGTGCTTTCCAAAATGGGGTCATTTTGTGGAAAATTCTATTGTCCTGGTGCTCCAGGGCCTTCAAAATTGTAATAGGTGGTTGAGAAAGGATATGTGCGATTTATGCTTGTAGAACGCCTGAAAGTGCTACTTCAATGTTGGGCCTCTGTATATGGCCAGGCTGTGTAAAAGTCTCACACATGTGGTATCGCTATACTCAGGAGGAGTAGCAGAATGCATTTTGGGGTGTCATTTTTGCTATGTATATGCTATGCGTTAGAAATATCTTATAAATGGACAACTTTGTGTAAAAAAAATGCATTTTCATTTTTTCTCCACATTTTACAAAACCTTCTGGAAAAAAATGAACCGTTCAAAAGACTCATAATGCTTCATAGATTATACGTTGGGGTGTGTGCTTTCCAAAATGGGGTCATTTTGTGGAAAATTCCATTGTCCTGGTGCTCCAGGGCCTTCAAAAGTGTAATAGATGGTTGAGAAAGGACATGTGCGATTTATGCTTGTAGAACGCCTGAAAGTGCTACTTCAATGTTGGGCCTCTGTATATGGCCAGGCTGTGTAAAAGTCTCACACATGTGGTATCGCTATACTCAGGAGGAGTAGCAGAATGCATTTTGGGGTGTCATTTTTGCTATGTATATGCTATGCGTTAGAAATATCTTATAAATGGACAACTTTGTGTAAAAAAAATGCATTTTCATTTTTTCTCCACATTTTCCAAAACCTTCTGGAAAAAAATGAACCGTTCAAAAGACTCATAATGCTTCATAGATTATACGTTGGGGTGTGTGCTTTCCAAAATGGGGTCATTTTGTGGAAAATTCCATTGTCCTGGTGCTCCAGGGCCTTCAAAAGTGTAATAGGTGGTTGAGAAAGGATATGTGCGATTTATGCTTGTAGAACGCCTGAAAGTGCTACTTCAATGTTGGGCCTCTGTATGTAGCCAGGCTGTGTAAAAGTCTCACACATGTGGTATCGCTACACTCAGGAGGAGTAGCAGAATGTATTTTGGGGTGTAGTTGAAATTATGCATATGCTGTGTGAGAGAAAAAAACTGTTAATATGACCAGTTTGTGTAAAAAAAAATAAAAAAAAATAAAAATTAAATTTTCCCAAGAATTGTGGGAAAAAAATACAACTTCAAAAAACTCACCACGCCTCTTAGTAAATACCTTGGACTGTCTACTTTCCAAAAAGGGGTAATTTTGGGGTATTTGTACTTTCCTCGCTTGTTAGTGTCTCAAGAAATGAGATATCCCTTCAGTACATCAGGCGTGATCAGATGTGATAAATTTTCAGTGATTGCCACCATAGTTTGTAGACTCTATAACTTTCACAAAGACCAAATAATATACACTAATTTGGGTTCATTTTACCAAAGATATGTAGCAGTATACATTTTGGCACAAATTTATGAAGAAAAATTACTTATTTGCAAAATTTTACAATAGAAACTAAAAAAAAGTGTTTTTTTTTTTTTAAAAATTGCTGTTTTTTTGCTTATATCGCAAAAAATAAAAAACCCAGTGGCGATTAAATACCACCAAAAGAAAGCTCTATTTGTGAGAAGAAAATGATAAAAATTTTGTTTGGATACAGTGTAGCATGACTAAGTAATTGTCATTCAAAGTGTGAGAGTACTGAAAGCTGAAAATTGGTCTGGGCGGGAAGGTGCATAAGTGCATGGTATTGAAGTGGTTAAATATCGTACCTGGGGGGTGTCTAAAGTATGCCTGTGAAGTGGCACATGTTTCCTGTGTTTAGAACTGTCCCTGCACAAAATGACATTTCTAAAGGAAAAAAAGTCATTTAAAACTGCTTGCGGCTTTAATGTAATGTCTGGTCCCGGCAATATGGATGAAAATCATTGAGAAAAATGGCATGGGTACCCCCCCCACCCTCCCCAGCCCACTACCAGCCCCTTTGGGCTTTGTATGGATATTATAAATTTTAAAACTCTGAACAGCAGTATACAGGCAGTGCAAACAAGACAGGGACTGTAGGTTTGTTCTTAAGTAGGATCTGTTTGTAATTTGGAACAGGTAAATTTTTTAAGTGTAGCTCCAGCCAAAAAATCTATTTTTAAGCTTTTTGGAAAACATAGGGAAGGGTTATCACCCCTGTAACATTTGTTGTGCTCTGATTTGTTTTTTTATGGTTGTGGATAACCAACTAATAATTATAGCACCAAATCCCCAAAATAGTAAATGGACAAGAGCAAGCAGGATGGGATTCTATAGCGGTGCATGAATAACAATTGTATCAAGTGAATTATAATAAAATATTTTTATTTTGACACCAAAACAAAAATAAAGGACAATAAAAAGTGGAATAGAAGGTGATGTTACAAACAATACAATTCAGATGGACAGTTTAGATGTTATGAGGTCCCGACATGTTTCGCCCCTGATTCGGGCTTCTTCAAAAAGGGAAAGCACTGTCCACTATGGTGATGTACACCTTCTACAAGGTACAAAAGGCACAATTACAAATACAGAATATTGATAGTGATAATAAACAAATAAATCCAAAATAATTACAGTGATATAGATGAATATAAATTCTATGCATGCACAATTCACACTCCCTATGGTCAAGCCCCTTACCTCTCTCTGCACTCCAGCCAACTCAGACGGCCATACCCCAATTGGTGACACCCGGCCCCTGCCACATGCACATCCACAGATCACAGGGGGTAGCGCGCAATATCAAAGAAGGAGAGGGCCCGTGTTGGGCACTATCTGCAATTGGGAATGTCCAATGAGAATGGATACATGTAGGGATAAGCATCAAACATATGTCCACATATATAAACCCCAAAAGAGCACACTACCAACTAGGCAGTGTGCCTCCTGGTGGTACAACCAAAATGAAAGAAAATTAGAAATAATACTGGCGACTTACAAGAGCTAGAGTGGAAACAACTTAGTTCCTGGGACGGCACGGATATGTAATTCAAAAAATGTATAAGCAATGACTCCCAACAAACTGGAAAAGTAGATAATAATACATAGTAAGGAAGGGTTTAAGGAAGCTCAAACACAAACATAGTGGTGAGAGCAAACTCGGAAGGAAATAAACGTAATCAATGAATAGAGTTTAAACAGGGGCAGTCCACCTCCAATTTAAACATCTCTGGACAAGAGTACTGAGATACACAGAGTTATGCCGCGTACACACGTACGTTTTTAATGCCATTTTTAAGCCAACGTTTTTCTCGACTTTTTTTTCCACACGATCATTAAAAAAAACGCTTGAGCAAAGCGCAGTGACGTACAACACGTACGACAGCACTATAAAGGGGAAGTTCCGTTCGAATGGCGCCACCCTTCATGTTAGTAAACTTTGTTGAGCGGCGATTCGCGCTTTACAGCCTCGTGCTTTTCAGTCCGTTACAGCGTGACGAATGTGCTATCTCCATTACGAACGCTAGTTTTACCAGAACGAGCGCTCCCGTCTCATACTTGATTCTGAGCATGCGCGTTTTTTTCCCCTTTGTAAAAGCATACACATTATCGTTTTTCACGTCGTTAAAAAAAACGACATGAAAAACGACGTGAAAAAAGAGAGCATGTTTGAAATTTTTAATGGCCGTTTTTCACGCCGTTAAAAATGCTCTGGAGCATACACACGATCGGTTTTAATGGCCATTTTTAAAAATTTCATTTTTAACGGCATGAAAAACGATCGTGTGTATGCGGCATAAGAGAGGAAAAAAGGACAGAGGGAGAGTAAAGCCCCGTACACACGATCGGTTTGACTGATGAAAACCATCCGATGGATGGTTTTCATCAGACCAACCGATCGTGTATGGTACCCATCGGTCTTTTTTCCATCGGTTGTAAAAAATAGAACTTGTTTTAAAATTTTCCGATGGATAAAAAACCGATGGGAATTTCCGATCGTCTATGGGCAAGTCCATCGGTTAAAAAACCCACGCATGCTCAGAATCAAGTCGACGCATGCTCAGAAGCATTAAACTTCATTTTTCTCGGCTCATCGGAGTGTTTTACGTCACCGCGTTTGGAACGGTCGGTTTTTTGACTGATGGTGTGTGGCCAAGACTGATGAAAAACAGTTTCATCGGACGAAAATCCATAGGTTATCCGATCGTGTGTACGGGGCTTTAGCATTAACTGCTGTGTCAGGATGAAAAGAGATTTTTACCTTTGTGAACGTCATAAATCGTGAGGTCCCAGGGGCTCAGCAGTATCTCTGCACTGATGCCCTAGGCTTATATATACCCCCCATCTGGTCACATGGACCGAAAGCGGACACAGGCTGTACCGCACATGCGCAGACGCTGCCGCATGATGTCATTCCGCATCTCCGTTCTACAAGGAAGTCAGGAGAGCAAAGAGAAAAGGAAGTCGTGGAGCACTCTTGTGGTGGATTTTGAGAAGACACCCATTGGGGGCTTTTCCAGGAATGAACGCTGCGGCGGAGGTCTGCATGTAGGTCAGCAAAGCGGGCGTCCAATAATGATTGGGCCACCCTTGGGTGTCCATGTGATCATGGGAAAGCACTGGGCATCATCCGGGATGATCACTAGGAACGGCACCATACTGGGCGGGCAAATAATGGAGAGAGAGGCTTGGTACCAATGGCTGCACCCAGGCAATGAAAAGGCATGCATATAATGTGTTATACAAAATAATGACAACAAAGTGAAGAAAAAAATAATAAAAAATATGGTGAATATATAATAATACAGAATCTATAAAACATATAACACTTTTTTCTATAGATGTATAGAAAAAAAATATATAAATATAGTCAAATTTGGCAATTACATATATAAAAAGGTAGCCTTCAAGAAAGAACTGTTTATATCTATCCATCAAAAACAATTTTTTTCTATATATGCTAGCAAAGTGAAATATAATCCATATGTTTGGTCGACTTATGCAACCAATAGAGCAGGGATATGCAATTAGCGGACCTCCAGCTGTTGCCAAACTACAAGTCCCATGAGGCATAGCGAGACTCTGACAGCAGCAAGCATGACACCCAGAGGCAGAGGCATGATGGGACTTGTAGTTTTGCAACAGCTGGAGGTCCGCTAATTGCATATCCATGCAATAGAGCAATAGACTATAAATTTCACATAGACTTAGGGGCCAAAAAAGGACTAAAGTCATTATTTAGTCCTATGGACATGTGGGGAATGGGGGAGGGATTGGGAGGATGTTATCCCACACGTAGAGAGACAAAGGGTGAGAAAAGGGGAGAAGACAGAAAAGAGAAATGGGGGGAGAGGGGTAAAAAGGGAGGAAGGGGGGGGGAAAGGAAAAAAGGGGAAAGGGAGGGTGGGGAAATGGAAAAGAAGAAGAAAAAGAAGGAGGGGGGGTAAAAAGGGGAAAGTGAGGAAAAAAGGCGGGGTTTTTGGAAAGAGAGAAGGAGAAGGTGGAAAGGGGCGGGGGGGGGGGGGGGGAGAGAATGTAGGGGAAAAGAAAAGAGGGAAAAAGGGAAGAGAAAAAGAGGAAAAAGGTGAAGAAAAAAAATCAGGACAGCAATGGAGAAAGGGAGGCAGCAAAGGAAACTATCTGCATAAATCATAAAAAAGGTTTATAACTCAACATTTCATTCAATCGTGGATAAATTGTAGCTTTTAGCGAAAAAATCCAACGGGATTCCAATTGCAGAAGTTTCTGATCATTGCTGCCTCCCCTAACATCTGGGGGAATATGTTTCAAGGCCATAAATTTGATGGTATCCAATCTGAAGTCATGAAATAAACCAACATGACGACTGATTGGGGTTTCCATCCTTCGTTTTTTTATCAAAGATATGTGGTCATTTATTCTTTTGAAAAAAGGGCGTTTTGTTTTCCCTATGTAAAAAGATATACATGTGCATTGCATCATGTACACAATGCCTGGAGTCTGGCACGTTACTCTATGTTTAATCCTATGAGTGCACCCGTTGGGTAATTTGACTTCATTACTGTTTAGCATGAAACGACAGTTATCACATTTCCTACATGGGAAGGACCCAGGGGATACGGCAGCTATCGATGGAGTTTTATAATGACTTTGAGTCAGCCGATCTTTAAGGGATTTGGCCTGCCTATAGGTGATTTGGGGTTCCTTCTCTATGTATTTACATGCAATAGGGTCTGCCAATAAAAGTGGCCAATATTTGTTGATAATCTGTCTTACCTGTTTGTGCTGTCTGTTATATGATGTTATAATTCTAACAGGTTGAGTTTTGCACTTAATTTTTTTCTGATGAATCAAGGTGTCCCTAACGTGTGCTTTAGCTCTATTGAAGGCTTTTTTTTAAATGCTATGGGTATATCCTCGGTCACGAAGTCGAGAATACAATAAATTGGCTTCTTTCAAGAAATCCTCATCCCTGCTGCAGTTTCGCCGCAGCCGCAAATATTGGCTGTAAGGGATGCTGCTAATCAGGGATTTGGGATGGGAGCTAGAGGCATGTAGTATAGCATTAGTTGCAGATGGTTTTCGAAATAAGGAAGTACCCAAGGAACCATCAATTTCCACAAATATCTCAATATCCCAAAAATTGACTGATTTTTGGTCACAAAGCATTGTAAACTTGAGATTTAACTGATTATTGCCAAGTATGTCCATGAACTCAAGAAGTTCATCATGTGTGCCGTGCAGACCATCAAAATATCATCGATATATTGATGGAATGTAAGTACGCATTCCAGATATTTTTGAATGTCATCCCTAGAAAACAGGTCCCTTTCCCACCCCCCCAGATACAGGTTCGCGTAGGATGGGGCACAACGTGTCCCCATTGCCATGCCCTGTATCTATCTGGAGGTAGTGGGAGAGGCCAAACATAAACACATTTCTAGTCAGCACAAATTTTAATAATTCCAAAATAAAGTAATTGTATTGATCAGCTAGCTGGACGCGCTCGCGCAAGTGTTCAGCCACAACCCTCAATCCCCGATCGTGGGGGATTGCGTTGTAGAGGCTTTCCACGTCGACCGTGACCAGCCATGCATTTTCAGGGATAGTGATACCGTCCAGGATTTTGATCAGGTCTATTGTATCCTGTACAAAAGAGAACAATGCTTTGACATGTGGATTCAAATAGCTATCGATAAGACTACTAGAATTCTCACTTAGACAACCACAGCCCGAAATGATGGGCCGGCCTGGAGGGTTGTCTAAGGATTTATGAACCTTAGGTAAGGCATACATCGTAGGAACCTTATGTAGCGCCCTCACCCGCCTTCTCCCCTCTCTTTATGGCTGTATGACTCGTCTAGGGGTATCTGGGAGAAGGGGGAAGATGTACACCACCAGCTCAGCTCTCTGATGTAGTATGCAGAGATATGAGCTAAACCTTCGGGTCTGCGTTTTAGGCCTGGAGCCTCAGCTTCTCCTGTGGATGATGATTGTCACTGTCACAGACAGGGACACTTAGCTTCCAGTAACACGAGTTCCACACCATAAAAAGTCCAACACTGTTTTATTTGCTTTGATCAATAGGTAGGCTGGTTGAAATTTAAAAGAACAGACAGGGTGTGGGAAAGAGTAGGTCCAGGCACAACTCAATGAATAAAGTCTCTCCTGTTCCGTTTGGTGCAAACAGGCTTGGCGCACAGTCGCTGCCACCGACTGTGAATTTGGTCCCTTCCACTGACCTGGGTGAACATTGAGGCCTCTGCCACAGGCCTTAGATGAGGCCTGCCACTGACCTGATGAAGATGGGTCTCTGCCACAGACCATAAGAACATGAAATACCTCCGTTAGGACAAACGACCCCTGTCAGGGGAAGACATCCATCCGGACGATCACCAGAGGCCCACACCGGCACCGGCCAAATGCTGCACCGGCTCTACGGGAGGGTCACGTCTCCGGTCCCTTACGCCCTGGATTCAGGCACCCAATACCGGGGGAACCTTAGGAATGCTTCTCCCTTGCGGGACCCAGTCGAAGGTACTGGGCCCCAGGCCTCCTTGTAAAGTACCTTACCCCAGGCTGAAGGTGCCTGGGATGGAACTCGACTCCATGCGCCCAGGCCAAGGGCGCCTGGGCAGAGACGAACCACAGCAGCCCCCAGGCTGAAGGTGCCTGGGGAATGGACCTTGTGTGCAAGATGTCCACCCCCTTTATATCTTCTCCCAGCAGGCACAGTGGGTTCCCCGCCCCGCCGTACTACTGCCACGAGAGAACACAAAGGGCACGGCGCTAGAATGGCAGTTCAACCCCGGTCCCAGGTGACAGCGCCACCCAGGGACTGCAGGGAACATGACACCATTCATACCTCCCACACTCCAAAGTGTCCATAAATCCCCAAAATCAATGTATCTGGGCCATCTATAGCCCAGATACGCCCCTCTAAATTTGACACCCGCTACACTCTCCCCCCAGCAATTTGACACTGGTCCCCAGTGTCTGGAACAAGTCATGCCCCAAAGGGAGCCAACATAAACCCGATCCAGAGACTGCTTCAAAATGCGCAAAAAAATGTAAGTTTGAAAAACTGGTAGTTGTGCCTGAACCTGACATGGAAGGGAAAAGGAAAAGGGAAACAACACATAACAGCATACATATCACAATAACACCATTGACATTTCCCCCCCGCCCACATCACTAACTAAGACCCACCCCATTCTCAGCGGTCTTGATGGACGTTCTCCTGCAGAGGG
This sequence comes from Rana muscosa, assembly GCA_029206835.1. Classification (NCBI taxonomy): domain Eukaryota; kingdom Metazoa; phylum Chordata; class Amphibia; order Anura; family Ranidae; genus Rana; species Rana muscosa. The sequence goes on from CM055119.1 coordinate 230,619,950, forward strand.
GACAAAAGAAAGTTAAACACACAAAATTTCCTGACACATGTGTGGGTGTTGGAACAAAAAAATCTCTCCGAAGAGAAATCCTTTCCTTCCAAGAAGTGTGTGGTGTAAAGTGAATAACGGTGCGCAACACTGCCACCTAGTGACAGTGCCACGGTAAGAACACTTGCTGAATCCTTGAACAAACTTCTTCTCTGTACTTTGGCCTTAACTACACCCCAAAGTCCATGACCACTTTGCAGGAGGGAAGAAGGGAGAAAACCAACAGCAACAGTTCCCCATTCCTCCAAAGAGCACAACACCCGTTAAACTCGGGTACAGTTCCTGGGTTTCCGGGAAGGAAAAACAAACCCCGGAAAGTTCAGCAAATTTGCAAGGCACAAGGGAAAGGAGTCTTTTCTCCTACAGGTAGAATCTTGGGTGTGGAAAGACAAGGGGTTTTACATGTTGATCAACAGTCTCTAGGTGATATTCGACATCCTCCCCTTCTTTTCTTCGAATCAACACCTTGTCAGCATGGATGTGCCAACCCAATATCCATTCTGCCTTACAGTCCTTGAATCTTTGAGATGCTTTTGGGGAACAAGCGAGATACCTGCGTGCATATGGGACTTTGATGTGATTCCACACAAAGTCATTATACCAGCGTTCCCTGCAGACTTCTACTTCGTAAAGCAGCTCCTTAGATAAGTATGGGTACTCCCACCCATACTCGTTGGCGACTTTCTGGCAGAACAAACGTTGTAGCCTAGACAAGGGAATCATAGTAGAGCGGTCTCCCTCGCCCGGCAGGATGATAGAATCCGGATGACGAGGTGCCTTGACCACCCCTGATTTGGGCATAGGCACCCGCAGCGACAGTTTCTTGTCCCCGGTGGTAGATGCAGGAGGCACCGTGGACTGAAAGGCAGACAGGTGACGGGGTCCCTCCTCAGGCGCTGGTGCCTCCACCCGGGGTGTACTATCCCCTGTGGACATAGGTGGATCCCTGGTTCTACGGGATGAGAGAGGCATCTTTTCCCAGCCCTTCTCAGCAAATAGTTTGTCTATGACGACGTCGTCTCCCACATCAGAGACCGACTCCAGGTCGGAGGTGTCACACTCCTCCACGGGCTGGTAGTTCCCAGTGAGCACAGAATCACTCCCACCCGCTGACTCCAGAGGCTGTGAATCTCCAGCACCTCCAACCCAACACCAAGTCCCGTTCCCTGGCTTACCTCGACCCAAACTTGTGAAGGGATGTCCAGGACTCTTCCTAACGGATCCATCCGGGCCAGGCAAGCGCAGGGGATGTCCTCCATCTCGGCCGCTGGAAGCTCTCACAAGACCGACCTTCCTTGTAGGCACTGGGAGTAGGGAAACTGTGGTGACCGAAGCAGCATCTCCGGATTTTGCATCCTCCATCTCTTTGTTCGCGACCTCCACGGAGGTCTCTACAGTGCGCGTAGGGATGGCTGTCCAAGCATTGACTTCTCCTTCTTGAGTGGCGGCGCCTGATGTAGGGCTGAGGTGGAAGACCCGGGGTCTCTCTATGGATTGCTCCACCTCAAACGTGAACTCCCCGCAGGCCTCATAGCGCCCAAATGGCTTTAACTGTACCACCAGTCCCGAACATCCGGGACAAATCATACCCAGGGCCTCAACATCCCTGCAGGTGTACAAGGCGAATCGTCCCCGGGGCTTAAGCCGAATCCCCGTATCTGTAATCGGAGCAGCAGTTGAAGTCATCCTCGTAGTATTAGAGACTGGAACCCACGAGGCATTGCTGAACATGGTGACTAATTGCTGCTCTATCACGCACTGCATAACTGGCGCCAAAGTCCCCACGTGTACCTCTTCACATGGCCGGACTCCTCCCCCTTGGCGCACTAGTTTGCAGGCTTTCTCCATGTTACGCCCACGAACTGTGCAGGGAGGCCAATATGGCCGACCTACTCGGAACACTTCTGGGCAGCAAAGTTCAAACTCCGATAGCTTCGGCTCCATTACATAAACACAAATCCCAGACCTGGAGTCCCCACGTGTAGCGTCCTCACCCGCCTTCTCCCCTCTCTTTATGGCTGTATGACTCGTCTAGGGGTATCTGGGAGAAGGGGGAAGATGTACACCACCAGCTCGGCTCTCTGATGTAGTATGCAGAGATATGAGCTAAACCGTTTACCTTCGGGTCTGCGTTTTAGGCCTGGAGCCTCAGCTTCTCCTGTGGAGGATGATTTTCACTGTCACAGACAGGGACACTTAGCTTCCAGTAACACGAGTTCCACACCATAAAAAGTCCAACACTGTTTTATTTGCTTTGATCAATAGGTAGGCTGGTTGAACTTTAAAAGAACAGACAGGGTGTGGGAAAGAGTAGGTCCAGGCATAACTCAATGAATAAAGTCTCTCCTGTTCCGTTTGGTGCAACAGGCTTGGCGCACAGTCGCTGCCACCGACTGTGAATTTGGTCCCTGCCACTGACCTGGGTGAACGTTGAGGCCTCTGCCACAGGCCTTAGATGAGGCCTGCCACTGACCTGATGAAGATGGGACTCTGCCACAGACCATAAGAACATGAAATACCTCCGTTAGGACAAACGACCCCTGTCAGGGGAAGACATCCATCCGGACGATCACCAGAGGCCCACACCGGCACCGGCCAAATGCTGCACCGGCTCTACGGGAGGGTCACGTCTCCGGTCCCTTACGCCCTGGATTCAGGCACCCAATACCGGGGGAACCTTAGGAATGCTTCTCCCTTGCGGGACCCAGTCGAAGGTACTGGGCCCCAGGCCTCCTTGTAAAGTACCTTACCCCAGGCTGAAGGTGCCTGGGATGGAACTCAACTCCACGCGCCCAGGCCAAGGGCACCTGGGCACAGAAGAACCGCAGCAAGCCCCCAGGCAGAAGGTGCCTGGGGAATGGACCTCATGCGCAAGATGTCCGCCCCCTTTATATCCTCTCCCAGCAGGCACAGTGGGTTCCCCGCCCCGCCGTACTACTGCCGCGAGAGGACACAAAGGGCACGGCGCTAGAATGGCAGTTCAACCCCGGTCCCAGGTGACAGCGCCACCCAGGGACCGCATGACACCATTCATACCTCCCACACTCCAAAGTGTCCATAAATCCCAAAAATCAATGTATCTGGTCCATCTATGGCCCAGATACACCCCTCTAAATTTGACACCCGCTACACTTAGGTTCCAAAACATTGAGGAAGGTCCATGTAGATTTGTCTATCAAGTTCGTGAAATTGGCCTGTACCATTCCTTATTCTGAAGAATGCGTAGGCACATAAACTCATATTTTTCACGGTCCATGACTACAAGGTTTCCACCTTTGTCTGCCTGCTTTATTACAATTTGTTTGTTTTTTGTAACGACAACAAAGCTCGTGCAGATCGGGGTGGCAAATTACTGGTACGAGTACGAGACCATGTCATTCCTTCAATTTCTCTTGATAACTGTTGTACAAAAGCCCAAATATTGGGATTATTACCCAAAGTAGGAAAATTCCTAGATTTGGGTTTAAATAATTGCAGAGGAGGAAAACATCTGGTCACAGGATTAGTTCCTGATGAGAGGGGGGGATTTAATGGTGAGTCAACTGACTCACCATCATCCTCCCATAATTTCATCAGTTCCTGTATGGCTTGAATCTCTCTAATAGTAAGATCATTGGTCCCTGTGGAAGTAGTGACATGGTCAGTACTATGGGGTTTGTGATAGATTGTTTTAAATAGTAAACAACGTGCAAATAGGTGAATGTCCTTGATGACATCAAAGGCATCCACCTTGGCATCGGGACAAAAAATTAGTCCCAATTGTAATACCTCAAGTTCTTCTGGACTAAGATGACATAGAGAAAGATTCAAAATCTGAAATTGTTTATCCTTAACATCCATTGATACCATTTCACAGAATCTCACTGAATTTACGGATTTAAGTTTTCCGGTGTTCCCAAAACTAAATAAATGGGAGCCAACTTGGATTCATTTTTAGCAACAACAGACTGAACCGAATCATTTACCTTACCTGAAAGCTGAGAAGACGCCGAAGCAGAAGAGGGAATAGATGAAGATGGAGTACCCCTAGAGTCAGAACTTTTGACCCCTTGAGAGACCCGTACATTTTTTGCCAATTTGTGCGATGTATTGGAACGTTGTTGTAAATTTCTTGGTCGAACGGTAGGTGATTCACGATCATGTGTTAAAGCAGGTGCAATTCTTACATTTTCTGTAAAAGACACATTGGAGTCCCCCTTACGTTTCTTAGACATCCTTTCAGGAACAATGTCCTGATGTACCGTCGATTGACTGGATGATGCTGGAGAAACAGATATGTCAGATACATGAGTAACATGATTCGGCACAGTCTGATTTGCAGATTTCATTGGTTGTCTCTGTTGAGCTGATGGACTCCATTTATATGCAAATCCCATCTCATATGAGAATTGGTCCCTCAAAAATGTAATTTCTTTATTGTTAATTATTTCTATAGTGTACTGTTCAATATGTTCCTTAAGTTCACGTTCCTTATCTTTAAAGGAGAGTAATGTTATCATGGAAAAATGTTCCGCATGCCATTTATTAATCTGCTCGTCAACCTCATTAAGCTCAATGTCATATTGCAAACACAATTAAGACATCATCTCAAACGAACATGACTGTAGATTAGATTCCCAATTTAATTTTAATCTGTCATCTACCTTTTTAAGGTTAGGAAATATTTGAATCCGTAACCCCCAAGGGGTAATTTTATTTTCAACATATTTCTCGAAATATTTTTTGTGCCAGAAAACTCTGACCTTTTTCTCCACAAATCTTAGAAGTTTAATGAAAGATTTATCTAAATTGGCCTCCCGTACTCCTACTGAACTTTGGGAAAGGTGAATTTTGGTCATGAGTCCCTCCCAGTTATCCCCACAGAACATGGACATTGTGAAAATCTATGTGGAGCCTTTCTTGTCAGGCATCAATTTTAATCATAAACAATTAAATATGTAATCTCAAAGAAAGGATATATAAAGAGCAATCTATAAAATGTCTAAAAATTATTATGTATAAGGCTTTTCTCTTTATTTTTATTTAGGCCACTAGACCAAATTATAATTGATTTATAGATCCTTAATATTTTCTTATATGGATAATCAGGGACCCACAAAAAAGTGGTCACTAATAAAGAAAGAGAAAAACACTTGTTAATACATTTGATACATTGTTTCCCCTTACTATGAGGGGGAGAGAGAGGAATAGAATAATACACTTGATACAGAGTTCATATAAAGGAAGTCAGGGATCCACAATCAATAGGGGATGGTGTGATACAACACCTATTGAATGATTCGTTTTTTTATGGTTGTGGATAACCAACTAATAATTATAGCACCAAATCCCCAAAATAGTAAATGGACAAGAGCAAGCAGGATGGGATTCTATAGCGGTGCATGAATAACAATTGTATCAAGTGAATTATAATAAAATATTTTTATTTTGACACCAAAACAAAAATAAAGGACAATAAAAAGTGGAATAGAAGGTGATGTTACAAACAATACAATTCAGATGGACAGTTTAGATGGTATGAGGTCCCAACATGTTTCGCCCCTGATTCGGGCTTCTTCGAAAAGGGAAAGCACTGTCCACTATGGTGATGTACACCTTCTACAAGGTACAAAAGGCACAATTACAAATACAGAATATTGATAGTGATAATAAACAAATAAATCCAAAATAATTACAGTGATATAGATGAATATAAATTCTATGCATGCACAATTCACACTCCCTATGATCAAGCCCCTTACCTCTCTCCACACTCCAGCCAACTCAGACGGCCATACCCCAATTGGTGACACCCGGCCCCTGCCACATGCACATCCACAGATCACAGGGGGTAGCGCGCAATATCAAAGAAGGAGAGGGCCCGTGTTGGGCACTATCTGCAATTGGGAATGTCCAATGAGAATGGATACATGTAGGGATACGCATCAAACATATGTCCACATATATAAACCACAAAAGAGCACACTACCAACTAGGCAGTGTGCCTCCTGGTGGTACAACCAAAATTAAAAAAAAATTGAAATAATACTTGCGACTTACAAGAGCTAGAGTGGAAACAACTTAGTTCCTGGGACGGCACAGATAGGTAATTCAAAAAATGTATAGGCAATGGCTCCCAACAAACTGGAAAAGTATATAATAATACATAGTAAGGAAGGGGTTAAGGAAGCTCAAACACAAACATAGTGGTGAGAGCAAACTCGGAAGGAAATAAATGTAATCAATGAATAGTTTACACAGGGGCAGTCCATGCCTCCAATTTAAACATCTCTGGACAAGAGTACTGAGATACACAGAGTTAGAGAGGAAAAAAGGACAGAGGGAGAGTAAGCATACACTGCTATGTCAGGATGAAAAGAGATTTTTACCTTTGTGAACGTCATAAATCGTGAGGTCCCAGGGGCTCAGCAGCATCTCTGCACTGATGCCCTAGGCTTATATATACCCCCCATCCGGTCACATGGACCGGAAGCGGGTACAGGCTGTATCCACAGCATAAAAAAAAACGGGTTCAGAGAGCAGCGCTGGAGAGCCTGCTCCCATTTGTGCAGACCAGGGTGCCCCATGCAACCATTGATCAGCTTGACACCAAAATTGGGACCTTGAGAGGCACATATAGGACTGCGCGCAATCGGGTCCTGGCATCTCAGAGGTCAGGAGCAGCAGCAGGGGAGGTATATGTCCCACATTTGTGGTACTACGACAGGTTGGCCTTTCTGAATGACCACATTACAGCAAAGGAATCACTGTCCAGCCTTCCCTCCAGCCAAGATGTTCCTTCCCAGGATCAGGAGGAGCCTTCCATCTTGGACGAGGACCCAGATCTGTCCGTCTGGAGCCAGGTATAGTATTTTTGACACATTTCTTTGTCAAAAATGAAAGATGTAAAATAGATGTTAAGATGGGTAAAAATGTAGGCAATCAAGAAAAAGGGATTGACATAGCAATAGACAGTAGTGGGCAAAAAAGTTGGGGAGGAGATAGGAAAATGATGGCGGCATAATGAGAGTATTATACACACACATTTTGAAGGATTTGCAACAGTCAATGATCTGAACATTGTGGGCAGGGATGAGCCGAACACCCCCCTGTTCGGTTCGCACCAGAACCTGCGAACAGACAGAATGTTCGTGTGAACTTTAGAACCCTATTAAATACAATGGACTCGAACGTTCGAAATCTAAAGTGCTAATTATAAAGGCTAATATGCAATTTATTGTCCTAAAAAGTGTTTGGGGACCCGGGTCCTGCCCCAGGGGACATGTATCAATGCAAAAAAAGGTTTAAAAAATCGACGTTTTTACGGGAGCGGTGATTTTAATAATGCTTAAAATGAAAAAATAAAAGTGAAATATTCCTTTAACCACTTAAGCCCCGGACCATTTGGTAGCTAAAGGACCAGAGGTGAATTCAGAATTTTGCACTGCGCTGCTTTAACTGTAAATTGTGCGGACATGCAATGTTGTACCCAAACGAAATTTGCGTCCTTTTCTTCCCACAAATAGAGCTTTCTTTTAATGGTATTTGATTGCCTCTGCGATTTTTATTTTTTGCGATATAAACGGAAAAAGACCGAAAATTTTGAAAAAAAATGATATTTTCTACATTTTGTTATAAGAAAAATCGAATAAACTCAATTGTAGTCATACATTTAGGCCAAAATGTATTCAGCCACATCACATGTTTTTAGTAAAAAAAATGTCAATAAGCGTATATTTATTCTTTTGCGCAAAAGTTATAGTGTTTACAAACTAGGGTACATTTTCTGAAATTTACACAGCTTTAAATTTATGACTGCCTATCTCATTTCTTGAGGTGCTAAAATGACAGGGCAGTACAAAACCCCCCCAAATGACCCCATTTTGGAAAGTAGACACCCAAAGGAAATTGCTGAGAGGCATGTTGAGCCCATTGAATTTTTTTTTTTTTGTCCCAAGTGATTGAATAATGACAAAAAAAAAAAAATTACAAAAAGTTGTCACTAAATGATATATTGCTCACACATGCCATGGTTATATGTGGAATTTCACCCCAAAATACATTTTGCTGCTTCTCCTGAGTACGGGGATACCACATGTGTGGGACTTTTTGGGAGCCTAGCCGCGTACGGGACCCCGGAAACCAAGCACCGCCTTCAGGATTTCTAAGGGCGCAAATTTTTGATTTCACTCCTCACTACCTATCACAGTTTCGAAGGCCATAAAATGCCAAAATAGCACAAAACCCCCCCAAATGACCCCATTTTAGAAAGTAGACACCCCAAGGAAATTGCTGAGAGGCCTGTTGAGCCCATTGAATATATTTTTTTTTTGTCCCAAGTGATTGAATAATGACAAAAAAAAATAAAAAATTACAAAAAGTTGTCACTAAATGATATATTGCTCACACATGCCATGGTTATATGTGGAATTACACCCCAAAATAAATTTTTCTGCTTCTCCTGAGTATGGGGATACCACATGTGTGGGACTTTTTAGGAGCCTAGCCGCGTACGGGACCCCAAAAACCAAGCACCGCCTTCAGGATTTCTAGGCACAAATTTTTGATTTCACTCCTCACTACCTATCACAGTTTCGAAGGCCATAAAATGCCAAAATCGCACAAAACCCCCCCAAATGACCCCATTTTGGAATATAGACACCCCAAGCTATTTGCTGAGAGGAATGGCGAGTATTTTACAGCTCTCATTTGTTTTTGAAATTGAAGAAAGAAAATATATATATATATTTTTTTTTTTTCAATTTTCAAAACTTTGTGACAAAAAGCGAGATCTGCAAAATACTCACAATACCTCTCAGCAAATAGCTTGGGGTGTCTACTTTGCAAAATGGGGTCATTTGGGGGGGGTTTGTGCTATCTGGGCATTCCATGGCCTCCGAAACTGTGATAGACAGTGAGAAGTGAAATCAAAAATTTACACCCTTAGAAAGCCTAAAGGCGGTGCTTGGTTTTTGGGGTCCCGTACGTGGCTAGGCTCCCAAAAAGTCTCACACATGTGATATCCCCGTACTCAGGAGAAGCAACAGAATGTATTTTGGGGTGTAATTCCACATATGCCCATGGCATGTTTGAGCAATATATCATTTAGTGACAACTTTGTGCAAAAAAAAAAAAAAAAAAATTGTCGTTTTTCCGCAACTTGTGTCAACATATAAAATGTTCCATGGACTCGACATGCCTCTCAGTCTATAGCTTGGGGTGTCTACTTTCCAAAATGGGGTCATTTGGGGGGGGTTTTGAACTGTTCTGGCATTTTATACACAACATTAGGAAGCTTACATCCACTCTTCTAACCACTTGAAGACAAAGCCCTTTTTGACACTTTTTGTTTACATGAAAACATTTTTTTTTTTGCAAGAAAATTATGTTGAACCCCCAAACATTATATATATTTTTAAAGCAAAGGCCCTACAGATTAAAATGGTGGGTGTTGCATTTTTTTTCTACACAGTATTTGCGCAGCGATTTTTCAAACGCATTTTTTGGGTTAAAAAATACACTTTTTTTAATTTTAATGCACTAAAACACACTATATTGCCCAAATGTTTGAAAAAATAAAAAAGATGATCTTGGGCCGAGTACATAGATACCAAACACGACATGCTTTAAAATTTCGCACAAACGCGCATTGGCGACAAACTACATACATTTTTAAAAGCCTTTAAAAGCCTTTACAGGTTACCCCAGTAGATTTACAGAGGAGGTCTACTGCTAAAATGATTGTCCTCGATCTGACCTTCGTGGTGATACCTCACATGCATGGTGCAACTGCTGTTTACATATGACGCCAGACCGACGCTTGCGTTCGCCATTGGGCAAGAGCAGGGCAGGACAGGGGTGCTTTTTTTTTTTTTTTTTTTTTTATTAATTTTTCTTTTTTCTTTTATTTTTAAATTGTTCCTTCCAAGTATTTTTTTTTTATCATTTTTATTGTTATCTCAGGGAATGTAAATATCCCCTATGATAGCAATAGGTAGTGACAGGTACTCTTTTTTTGAAAAAACTGGGGTCTATTGGACCCTAGATTTTTCCTCTGCCCTCAAAGCATCTGACCACACCAAGATCGGTGTGATAAAATGCTTTCCCAATTTCCCAATGGCGCTTTTTATATCCGGGGGGGGGCATTCCCTCCCACTGCTTGTAAAAGCAGTCCAGAGGCTAATTAGCCGCTAGGATTGCTTTTACATGAAAGCCGTCCGCAGGCTGAAAAGAATGATTCCAAGATGATACCTAAACCCGCAGGCATCATTCTGGTATAAACATTCAAAGTCCAGCAACATACCAGTACGTTGCTGGTCCTTGTTGGACATGTATTGTAATCTTTTTTTTTCATGCAGCCAGTTGGCTGAACGAAAAAAGAGATTGATCGGTGGGTATGCCCACCATTAGAATACCGCCCTTCATCCACCCACTTCCAATGATGGGCATACACGCACCATTTATATATGCCGAAGCATGGGGGCATCCTCCCGCAAAAAAGTTATGCCGCACACACATGGTCGGACTTTTCCATGGGCAAGCCTCCGTCGGAATTTCGACCGTATGTACGCGGCATTAGGAGCAAAATCGCTCCTCCGCCCCTGCTGCCCCAATGCTTCGGCATATTTGCTTTTTTTTTTTAACTGTGGTGGTGAAATCACCTCCTACAGCACTGGAGTCGCAGGGATCAGGCCTGTCTCTGCGAACGCTGCAGTTATGTGTGTTTTTGTTTTGTAAGTGACAGTGATCGATCGATACTGCACTTGGGTGGCCTGGGTTGGACGGAGGGGCAAAACGCAGGTGCCAGCAGGTATCTGGGCTGATCCCGCTAACACTGCATTTTTGGGAACCCTAAACTGCTGGGGACGCTAGTATAGATCTGATCAGATCAGATATTGATCTGTTCAGATACTATACCACTAAGGGGGGTGTATGCTTCACGCGTGGGTGTTAGCGTTACTGGCACTAACCTGACGCTGCCTGGGGTGTGACTCAGACCCTCTCTGACGCTAAAACCTAATTGATATCACCCGCCGGGCGATCAGGGGGTTAAACCTTTATTGGGTTATATACACGGCGGGTGCCCTGACACTATTAAAAGCAAACTAACTAACCAGCGTCACCCGTAACACTTATATGGTGATCACTGGTGAAAGGGTTAACTAGGGGCAATTAGGGGGTTAAAACCTTTATTAGATAATATATGGGGGTACCTGACGCTATAAAAACCTGCGGCAAACCTAAAAAAAATTACTGGCTACCGATCTGCATCACCGACACTAAGACAGCGTTTAGAAAAACGATCGCTTAGCGACAGTGGTGATGGGGGTGAAAGGGTTACCTGGGGGGGCGATCAAGGGGGTTAAACCTTTATTAGATAATATATTGGGGTACCTGACGCTATAAAAACATGCGGCGAACCTAAAAAAAATTACCAGCTACCGATCTGCATCACCGACACTAAGACAGCGTTTAGAAAAACGATCGCTTAGCGACAGTGGTGATGGGGGTGAAAGGGTTACCTGGGGGGGCGATCAAGGGGGTTAAACCTTTATTAGATAATATATTGGGGTACCTGACGCTATAAAAACATGCGGCGAACCTAAAAAAAATTACTGGCTACCGATCTGCATCACCGACACTAAGACAGCGTTTAGAAAAACAATTGCTTAGCGACAGTGGTGATAGGGGGTGAAAGGGTTACCTGGGGGGCGATCAAGGGGGTTAAACCTTTATTAGATAATATATTGGGGTACCTGACGCTATAAAAACCTGCGGCGAACCTAAAAAAAATTACCGGCTACCGATCTGCATCACAGACACTAAGACAGCGTTTAGAAAAACGATCGCTTAGTGACAGTGGTGATAGGGGGTGAAAGGGTTACCTGGGGGGCGATCAAGGGGGTTAAACCTTTATTAGATAATATATTGGGGTACCTGACGCTATAAAAACCTGCGGCGAACCTAAAAAAAATTACCGGCTACCGATCTGCATCACAGACACTAAGACAGCGTTTAGAAAAACGATCGCTTAGTGACAGTGGTGATAGGGGGTGAAAGGGTTACCTGGGGGGCGATCAAGGGGGTTAAACCTTTATTAGATAATATATTGGGGTACCTGACGCTATAAAAACATGCGGCGAACCTAAAAAAAATTACTGGCTGCCGATCGGCATCACTGACGCTAAGACAGCGATCAGAAAAATGATCGCTTAGCGACAGTGGTGATAGGGGGTGAAAGGGTTATCTGGGGGGTGATCAGGGGGTTAAACCTTTATTAGGGGGGGTTAGGGGGCTACACTGGACCTAAGACTAAACTTTGGTGACACTTTTACAGTCACAAATGTCACTGATTGCAGTGATCACTAAATAAATGGTCACTGCAATCAGTGACACTGTGACTTGGGGCTGGGGGGTGATCTGGGGGTGATCTGGGGTGTCTGGGGGGGGCCTGGGGGGGGGCGATTTATGTCCCTATGTGTCCTGGTGTCAGTGTAGTGTTGTGTGCACTGACCTGATGTCTTCTCTTGTACGGCGCTCAGTATATGTGAGCGCCGCACCAGAGATAACATCACTTCCGCCTGCTCCCTCTGTCTGACACAGACAGAGGGGGCATTTCCATTCGCCGGGAGCGATCGCGAGGGGGTGGCCAGAAACGAATGGCTGCCCCCTCATCCCGGAACGCTCCCGGACACTTAGCCACCGCTCACTGTATAGGAGGGGGGTCCAATTGGACCCCCCAACTATACAAAGGCAATCACGTATGCTCTACGTGATTGTGCCTGTCGGTGCCATTCTGCCGACGTACATATACAGTGAGCGGTCGTTAAGTGGTTAAATTTCGTACCTGGGGGGCGTGTATGATATGCATGTAAAGTTGCGCTTGTTTCCCGTGCTTAGAACTGTCCCTGCACAAAGTGTAATTTTTGAAGGAAAAAAAGTCATTTAAAACTCACTCACGGCTATTAATGAATTGTAGGCTTTTATCAATACATAGAAAAGTCATTGATAAAAATAAAAAAAAAGCGTGGGGGTTCCCCCAAATTCAATTACCAGGCCCTTTAGGTCTGGAATGGATATTAAGGGGAACCCCGCCGCAAACAAAAAAAAAATGGCGTGGGGTTCCCCCTAAATATCCATACCAGGCCCTTGAGATCTGGCATGGATTTTAAGGGGAACTCCACCCCAAATTTAAAAAAAAATGGCGTGGAGTCCCCCAAAAAAATCCATACCAGACCCTTATCCGAGCATGCAACCTGGCCAGCCGCAGGGGAAGAGGGGGGGATGAGAGAGCGCCCCCCTCCCTCCTGAACCGTACCAGGCCACATGCCCTCAACATGGGGAGGATGTCCCCATGTTGATGGGGACAAGGGCCTCATCCCCACAACCCTTGCCCGGTGGTTGTGGGGGTCTGCGGGCGGGGGGCTTATCGGAATCTGGAAGACCCCTTTAACAAAGGGGACCCCCAGATCCCGGCCCCCCCCATGTGAATTGGTAAGGGGTACATTGTACCCCTACCATTTCACGAAGAAAGTGTCAAAAAATGTAAATAAAAACACACACACACCTTGGAAAAGTCCTTTATTTAAAAAAAATTATAATAAAAAAAAAAAAACATTCCAGCGATGAAATCCAGTGTCCCGCGGCGATCCCAATGTCCAGCGCTGTCCGTCATTGGTTGTGCCTGTGCGGACCTGATGGGGAACTTCCTCCGCTGTGTTTTAACTGTATAGACCCGCCCCTTCTAAAGTTCCCCATCAGGTCCGCTCAGCGGACCAGATGCGGAACATGAGAAGGGGCGGGTCTATACATGTATTACACAGCGAATGAAGTTCCCCATCAGGTCTGCCCCCTCGGTATGTCCGACCCCGCCTACGTCATTGGCCTGAGCGAGGAACTTCCTTCACTGTGTAATTTAAATTTACACAGTGAAGGAAGTTTCCCGCTCAGGCCAATGACGTAGGCGGGGTCCGACATACCGAGGGGGCGGACCTGATGGGGAACTTCTCTCACTTTGTAATACATGTATAGACCCGCCCCTTCTCATGTTCCGCATCTGGTCCGCTGAGGGGTCTTCCAGATTCCGATAAGCCCCCCGCCCGCAGACCCCCACAACCACCGGGCAAGGGTTGTGGGGATGAGGCCCTTGTCCCCATCAACATGGGGACATCCTCCCCATGTTGAGGGCATGTGGCCTGGTACGGTTCAGGAGGGAGGGGGGCCGCTCTCTCGTCCCCCCCTCTTCCCCTGCGGCCGGCCAGGTTGCGTGCTCGGATAAGGGTCTGGTATTGATTTTTGGGGGGACTCCACGCCATTTTTTTTTTAAATTTGCGGCGGGGTTCCCCTTAATATCCATTCCAGACCTAAAGGGCCTGGTAATTGAATTTGGGGGAACCCCCACGCTTTTTTTTTTTTTTTTTATCAATGACTTTTCTATGTATTGATAAAAGCCGACAATTCATTAATAGCCGCGAGTGAGTTTTAAATGACTTTTTGTCCTTCAAAAATGACACTTTGTGCAGAGACAGTTCTAAGCATGGGAAACATGCGCCACTTTACATGCATATCATACACACCCCCCAGGTACGAAATTTAAAGGAATATTTCACTTTTATTTTTTCATTTTAAGCATTATTAACCACTTAAGCCCCGGACCATTTGGTAGCTAAAGGACCAGAGGTGAATTCAGAATTTTGCACTGTGCTGCTTTAACTGTAAATTGTGCGGACATGCAATGTTGTACCCAAACGAAATTTGCGTCCTTTTCTTCCCACAAATAGAGCTTTCTTTTAATGGTATTTGATTGCCTCTGCGATTTTTTTTTTTGCGATATAAACGGAAAAAGACCGAAAATTTTGAAAAAAAATGATATTTTCTACTTTTTGTTATAAGAAAAATCGAATAAACTCAATTTTAGTCATACATTTAGGCCAAAATGTATTCAGCCACATGTCTTTAGTAAAAAAAATGTCAATAAGTGTATATTTATTGGTTTGCGCAAAAGTTATAGCGTTTACAAACTAGGGTACATTTTCTGGAATTTACACAGCTTTAAATTTATGACTGCCTATCTCATTTCTTGAGGTGCTAAAACGGGAGGGTAGTACAAAACCCCCCCAAACGACCCCATTTTGGAAAGTAGACACCCCAAGGAAATTGCTGAGAGGCATGTTGAGCCCATTGAATATTTTTTTTTGTCCCAAGTGATTGAATGACAAAAAAAAAAAAAATTACAAAAAGTTGTCACTAAATGATATATTGCTCACACATGCCATGGTTATATGTGGAATTGCACCCCAAAATACATTCTGCTGCTTCTCCTGAGTACGGGGATACCACATGTGTGGGACTTTTTAGGAGCCTAGCCACGTACGGGACCCCGGAAACCAAGCACCGCCTTCAGGATTTCTAAGGGCGCAAATTTTTGATTTCACTCCTCACTACCTATCACAGTTTTGAAGGCCATAAAATGCCAAAATAGCACAAAACCCCCCCAAATGACCCCATTTTAGAAAGTAGACACCCCAAGGAAATTGCTGAGAGGCCTGTTGAGCCCATTGAATATTTTTTTTTGTCCCAAGTGATTGAATAATGACAAAAAAAAATAAAAAATTACAAAAAGTTGTCACTAAATGATATATTGCTCACACATGCCATGGTTATATGTGGAATTGCACCCCAAAATACATTTTGCTGCTTCTCCTGAGTACGGGGATACCACATGTGTGGGACTTTTTAGGAGCCTAGCCGCGTACGGGACCCCGAAAACCAATCACCGCCTTCAGGATTTCTAGGCACAAATTTTTGATTTCACTCCTCACTACCTATCACAGTTTCGAAGGCCATAAAATGCCAAAATAGCACAAAACCCCCCCAAATGACCCAATTTTGGAAAGTAGACACCCCAAGCTGTTTGCTGAGAGGCATGGTGAGTATTTTACAGCTCTCATTTGTTTTTGAAAATGAAGAAAGACATTTTTTTTTTCTTTTTTGTTTTCAATTTTCAAAACTTTGTGACAAAAAGCGAGATCTGCAAAATACTCACAATACCTCTCAGCAAATAGCTTGGGGTGTCTACTTTCCAAAATGGGGTCATTTGGGGGGGTTTTGTGCCATCTGGGCATTCCATGGCCTCCGAAACTGTGATAGGCAGTGAGAAGTGAAATCAAAAATTTACACCCTTAGAAAGCCTGAAGGCGGTGATTGGTTTTTGGGGTCCCGTACGCGGCTAGGCTCCCAAAAAGTCTCACACATGTGGTATCCCCGTACTCAGGAGAAGCAACAGAATGTATTTTGGGGTGTAATTCCACATATGCCCATGGCATGTTTAAGCAATATATCCTTTAGTGACAACTTTGTGCAAAAAAAAAAAAAATTATAAAAAAATTGTCTTTTTTCCGCAACTTGTGTCAACATATAAAATATTCCATGGACTCGACATGCCTCTCAGTATATAGCTTGGGGTGTCTACTTTCCAAAATGGGGTCATTTGGGGGGGTTTTGAACTGTTCTGGCATTTTATACACAACATTAGGAAGCTTACATCCACTCTTCTAACCACTTGAAGACAAAGCCCTTTTTGACACTTTTTGTTTACATGAAAACATTTTTTTTTTTTTGCAGGAAAATTATGTTGAACCCCCAAACATTATATATATTTTTAAAGCAAAGGCCCTACAGAATAAAATGGTGGGTGTTGCATTTTTTTTTTCTACACAGTATTTGCGCAGCGATTTTTCAAACGCATTTTTTGGGGAAAAAATACACTTTTTTTTAATTTTAATGCACTAAAACACACTATATTGCCCAAATGTTTGATGAAATAAAAAAGATGATCTTAGGGTGAGTACATAGATACCAAACACGACATGCTTTAAAATTTCGCACAAACGCGCATTGGCGACAAACTACATACATTTTTAAAAGCCTTTAAAAGCCTTTACAGGTTACTCTGTTAGATTTACAGAGGAGGTCTACTACTAAAATTACTGCCCTCGATCTGACCTTTGCGGTGATACCTCACATGCATGGTGCAATTGCTGTTTACATATGACGCCAGACCGACGCTTGCGTTCGCCATTGGGCAAGAGCAGGGCAGGACAGGGGTGCTTTTTTTTTTTTTTTTTTTTATTAATTTTGCTTTTTTTTTTTTTTTTTAAATTGTTCCTTCCATATTTTTTTTTTATCATTTTTATTGTTATCTCAGGGAATGTAAATATCCCCTATGATAGTAATAGGTAGTGACAGGTACTCTTTTTTTGAAAAAACTGGGGTCTAGACCCTAGATCTTTCCTCTGCCCTCAAAGCATCTGACCACACCAAGATCGGTGTGATAAAATGCTTTCCCAATTTCCCAATGGCGCTTTTTATATCCGGGGGGGCATTCCCTCCCACTGCTTGTAAAAGCAGTCCAGAGGCTAATTAGCCGCTAGGATTGCTTTTACATGAAAGCCGGCCGCAGGCTGAAAAGAATGATACCAAGATGATACCTAAACCCGCAGGCATCATTCTGGTATAAACATTCAAAGTCCAGCAACATACCAGTACGTTGCTGGTCCTTGTTGGACATGTATTGTAATCTTTTTTTTTCATGCAGCCAGTTGGCTGAACGAAAAAAGAGATTGATCGGTGGGTATGCCCACCATTAGAATACCGCCCTTCATCCACCCACTTCCAATGATGGGCATACACGCACCATTTATATATGCCGAAGCATGGGGGCATCCTCCCGCAAAAAAGTTATGCCGCACACACATGGTCGGACTTTTCCACGGGCAAGCCTCCGTCGGAATTTCGACTGTATGTACGCGGCATTAGGAGCAAAATCGCTCCTCCGCCCCTGCTGCCCCAATGCTTCGGCATATTTGCTTTTTTTTTTAACTGTGGTGGTGAAATCACCTCCTACAGCACTGGAGTCGCAGGGATCAGGCCTGTCTCTGCGAACGCTGCAGTTATGTGTGTTTTTGTTTTGTAAGTGATAGTGATCGATCGATACTGCACTTGGGTGGCCTGGGTTGGACGGAGGGGCAAAACGCAGGTGCCAGCAGGTATCTGGGCTGATCCCGCTAACACTGCATTTTTGGGAACCCTAAACTGCTGGGGACGCTAGTATAGATCTGATCAGATCAGATATTGATCTGTTCAGATACTATACCACTAAGGGGGGTGTATGCTTCACGCGTGGGTGTTAGCGTTACTGGCACTAACCTGACGCTGCCTGGGGTGTGACTCAGACCCTCTCTGACGCTAAAACCTAATTGATATCACCCGCCGGGCGATCAGGGGGTTAAACCTTTATTGGGTTATATACACGGCGGGTGCCCTGACACTATTAAAAGCAAACTAACTAACCAGCGTCACCCGTAACACTTATATGGTGATCACTGGTGAAAGGGTTAACTAGGGGCAATTAGGGGGTTAAAACCTTTATTAGATAATATATGGGGATACCTGACGCTATAAAAACCTGCGGCGAACCTAAAAAAAATTACTGGCTACCGATCTGCATCACCGACACTAAGACAGCGTTTAGAAAAACGATCGCTTAGCGACAGTGGTGATAGGGGGTGAAAGGGTTACTTGGGGGGCGATCAAGGGGGTTAAACCTTTATTAGATAATATATTGGGGTACCTGACGCTATAAAAATCTGCGGCGAACCTAAAAAAAATTACCAGCTACCGATCTGCATCACCGACACTAAGACAGCGTTTAGAAAAACGATCGCTTAGCGGCAGTGGTGATGGGGGTGAAAGGGTTACCTGGGGGGGCGATCAAGGGGGTTAAACCTTTATTAGATAATATATTGGGGTACCTGACGCTATAAAAACATGCGGCGAACCTAAAAAAAATTACTGGCTACCGATCTGCATCACCGACACTAAGACAGCGTTTAGAAAAACAATTGCTTAGCGACAGTGGTGATAGGGGGTGAAAGGGTTACCTGGGGGGCGATCAAGGGGGTTAAACCTTTATTAGATAATATATTGGGGTACCTGACGCTATAAAAACCTGCGGCGAACCTAAAAAAAATTACCGGCTACCGATCTGCATCACAGACACTAAGACAGCGTTTAGAAAAACGATCGCTTAGTGACAGTGGTGATAGGGGGTGAAAGGGTTACCTGGGGGCGATCAAGGGGGTTAAACCTTTATTAGATAATATATTGGGGTACCTGACGCTATAAAAACATGCGGCGAACCTAAAAAAAATTACTGGCTGCCGATCGGCATCACTGACGCTAAGACAGCGATCAGAAAAATGATCGCTTAGCGACAGTGGTGATAGGGGGTGAAAGGGTTATCTGGGGGGTGATCAGGGGGTTAAACCTTTATTAGGGGGGGTTAGGGGGCTACACTGGACCTAAGACTAAACTTTGGTGACACTTTTACAGTCACAAATGTCACTGATTGCAGTGATCACTAAATAAATGGTCACTGCAATCAGTGACACTGTGACTGGGGGCTGGGGGGGTGATCTGGGGGGTGATCTGGGGTGTCTGGGGGGGCCTGGGGGGGCGATTTATGTCCCTATGTGTCCTGGTGTCAGTGTAGTGTTGTGTGCACTGACCTGATGTCTTCTCTTGTACGGCGCTCAGTATATGTGAGCGCCGCACCAGAGATGACATCACTTCCTCCTGCTCCCTCTGTCTGACACAGACAGAGGGGGCATTTCCATTCGCCGGGAGCGATCGCGAGGGGGTGGCCAGAAACGAATGGCTGCCCCCTCATCCCGGAACGCTCCCGGACACTTAGCCACCGCTCACTGTATAGGAGGGGGGTCCAATTGGACCCCCCAACTATACAAAGGCAATCACGTATGCTCTACGTGATTGTGCCTGTCGGTGCCATTCTGCCGACGTATATATACAGTGAGCGGTCGTTAAGTGGTTAAATTTCGTACCTGGGGGGCGTGTATGATATGCATGTAAAGTTGCGCTTGTTTCCCGTGCTTAGAACTGTCCCTGCACAAAGTGTAATTTTTGAAGGAAAAAAAGTCATTTAAAACTCACTCGCGGCTATTAATGAATTGTAGGCTTTTATCAATACATAGAAAAGTCATTGATAAAAAAAAAAAAAAAGCGTGGGGGTTCCCCCAAATTCAATTACCAGGCCCTTTAGGTCTGGAATGGATATTAAGGGGAACCCCGCCGCAAACAAAAAAAAAATGGCGTGGGGTTCCCCCTAAATATCCATACCAGGCCCTTGAGATCTGGCATGGATTTTAAGGGGAACTCCACCCCAAATTTAAAAAAAAATGGCGTGGAGTCCCCCAAAAAAATCCATACCAGACCCTTATCCGAGCATGCAACCTGGCCAGCCGCAGGGGAAGAGGGGGGGATGAGAGAGCGCCCCCCTCCCTCCTGAACCGTACCAGGCCACATGCCCTCAACATGGGGAGGATGTCCCCATGTTGATGGGGACAAGGGCCTCATCCCCACAACCCTTGCCCGGTGGCTGTGGGGGTCTGCGGGCGGGGGGCTTATCGGAATCTGGAAGACCCCTTTAACAAAGGGGACCCCCAGATCCCGGCCCCCCCCCATGTGAATTGGTAAGGGGTACATTGTACCCCTACCATTTCACGAAGAAAGTGTCAAAAAATGTAAATAAAAACACACACACCTTGGAAAAGTCCTTTATTTAAAAAAAATTATAATAAAAAAAAAAAAACATTCCAGCGATGAAATCCAGTGTCCCGCGGCGATCCCAATGTCCAGCGCTGTCCGTCATTGGTTGTGCCTGTGCGGACCTGATGGGGAACTTCCTCCGCTGTGTTTTAACTGTATAGACCCGCCCCTTCTAAAGTTCCCCATCAGGTCCGCTCAGCGGACCAGATGCGGAACATGAGAAGGGGCGGGTCTATACATGTATTACACAGCGAATGAAGTTCCCCATCAGGTCTGCCCCCTCGGTATGTCCGACCCCGCCTACGTCATTGGCCTGAGCGAGGAACTTCCTTCACTGTGTAATTTAAATTTACACAGTGAAGGAAGTTTCCCGCTCAGGCCAATGACGTAGGCGGGGTCCGACATACCGAGGGGGCGGACCTGATGGGGAACTTCTCTCACTTTGTAATACATGTATAGACCCGCCCCTTCTCATGTTCCGCATCTGGTCCGCTGAGGGGTCTTCCAGATTCCGATAAGCCCCCCGCCCGCAGACCCCCACAACCACCGGGCAAGGGTTGTGGGGATGAGGCCCTTGTCCCCATCAACATGGGGACATCCTCCCCATGTTGAGGGCATGTGGCCTGGTACGGTTCAGGAGGGAGGGGGGCCGCTCTCTCGTCCCCCCCTCTTCCCCTGCGGCCGGCCAGGTTGCGTACTCGGATAAGGGTCTGGTATTGATTTTTGGGGGGACTCCACGCCATTTTTTTTTTAAATTTGCGGCGGGGTTCCCCTTAATATCCATTCCAGACCTAAAGGGCCTGGTAATTGAATTTGGGGGAACCCCCACGCTTTTTTTTTTTTTTTTTTTATCAATGACTTTTCTATGTATTGATAAAAGCCGACAATTCATTAATAGCCGCGAGTGAGTTTTAAATGACTTTTTTTCCTTCAAAAATGACACTTTGTGCAGAGACAGTTCTAAGCATGGGAAACATGCGCCACTTTACATGCATATCATACACACCCCCCAGGTACGAAATTTAAAGGAATATTTCACTTTTATTTTTTAATTTTAAGCATTATTAACCACTTAAGCCCCGGACCATTTGGTAGCTAAAGGACCAGAGGTGAATTCAGAATTTTGCACTGTGCTGCTTTAACTGTAAATTGTGCGGACATGCAATGTTGTACCCAAACGAAATTTGCGTCCTTTTCTTCCCACAAATAGAGCTTTCTTTTAATGGTATTTGATTGCCTCTGCGATTTTTTTTTTTGCGATATAAACGGAAAAAGACCGAAAATTTTGAAAAAAAATGATATTTTCTACTTTTTGTTATAAGAAAAATCGAATAAACTCAATTTTAGTCATACATTTAGGCCAAAATGTATTCAGCCACATGTCTTT
Source organism: Rana muscosa (assembly GCA_029206835.1). Classification (NCBI taxonomy): domain Eukaryota; kingdom Metazoa; phylum Chordata; class Amphibia; order Anura; family Ranidae; genus Rana; species Rana muscosa. The sequence goes on from CM055119.1 coordinate 230,641,980, forward strand.
AGTAAAAAAAATGTCAATAAGTGTATATTTATTGGTTTGCGCAAAAGTTATAGCGCTTACAAACTAGGGTACATTTTCTGGAATTTACACAGCTTTAAATTTATGACTGCCTATCTCATTTCTTGAGGTGCTAAAATGGGAGGGTAGTACAAAACCCCCCCAAACGACCCCATTTTGGAAAGTAGACACCCCAAGGAAATTGCTGAGAGGCATGTTGAGTCCATTGAATATTTTTTTTTTGTCCCAAGTGATTGAATGACAAAAAAAAAAAAAATTACAAAAAGTTGTCACTAAATGATATATTGCTCACACATGCCATGGTTATATGTGGAATTGCACCCCAAAATACATTCTGCTGCTTCTCCTGAGTACGGGGATACCACATGTGTGGGACTTTTTAGGAGCCTAGCCACGTACGGGACCCCGGAAACCAAGCACCGCCTTCAGGATTTCTAAGGGCGCAAATTTTTGATTTCACTCCTCACTACCTATCACAGTTTTGAAGGCCATAAAATGCCAAAATAGCACAAAACCCCCCCAAATGACCCCATTTTAGAAAGTAGACACCCCAAGGAAATTGCTGAGAGGCCTGTTGAGCCCATTGAATATTTTTTTTTTTGTCCCAAGTGATTGAATAATGACAAAAAAAAATAAAAAATTTCAAAAAGTTGTCACTAAATGATATATTGCTCACACATGCCATGGTTATATGTGGAATTGCACCCCAAAATACATTTTGCTGCTTCTCCTGAGTACGGGGATACCACATGTGTGGGACTTTTTAGGAGCCTAGCCGCGTACGGGACCCCGAAAACCAATCACCGCCTTCAGGATTTCTAGGCACAAATTTTTGATTTCACTCCTCACTACCTATCACAGTTTCGAAGGCCATAAAATGCCAAAATAGCACAAAACCCCCCCAAATGACCCAATTTTGGAAAGTAGACACCCCAAGCTGTTTGCTGAGAGGCATGGTGAGTATTTTACAGCTCTCATTTGTTTTTGAAAATGAAGAAAGACATTTTTTTTTTCTTTTTTGTTTTCAATTTTCAAAACTTTGTGACAAAAAGCGAGATCTGCAAAATACTCACAATACCTCTCAGCAAATAGCTTGGGGTGTCTACTTTCCAAAATGGGGTCATTTGGGGGGGTTTTGTGCCATCTGGGCATTCCATGGCCTCCGAAACTGTGATAGGCAGTGAGAAGTGAAATCAAAAATTTACACCCTTAGAAAGCCTGAAGGCGGTGATTGGTTTTTGGGGTCCCGTACGCGGCTAGGCTCCCAAAAAGTCTCACACATGTGGTATCCCCGTACTCAGGAGAAGCAACAGAATGTATTTTGGGGTGTAATTCCACATATGCCCATGGCATGTTTAAGCAATATATCATTTAGTGACAACTTTGTGCAAAAAAAAAAAATTAATAAAAAAATTGTCTTTTTTCCGCAACTTGTGTCAACATATAAAATATTCCATGGACTCGACATGCCTCTCAGTATATAGCTTGGGGTGTCTACTTTCCAAAATGGGGTCATTTGGGGGGGTTTTGAACTGTTCTGGCATTTTATACACAACATTAGGAAGCTTACATCCACTCTTCTAACCACTTGAAGATAAAGCCCTTTTTGACACTTTTTGTTTACATGAAAACATTTTTTTTTTTGCAGGAAAATTATGTTGAACCCCCAAACATTATATATATTTTTAAAGCAAAGGCCCTACAGAATAAAATGGTGGGTGTTGCATTTTTTTTTTCTACACAGTATTTGCGCAGCGATTTTTCAAACGCATTTTTTGGGGAAAAAATACACTTTTTTTTAATTTTAATGCACTAAAACACACTATATTGCCCAAATGTTTGATGAAATAAAAAAGATGATCTTAGGGTGAGTACATAGATACCAAACACGACATGCTTTAAAATTTCGCACAAACGCGCATTGGCGACAAACTACATACATTTTTAAAAGCCTTTAAAAGCCTTTACAGGTTACTCTGTTAGATTTACAGAGGAGGTCTACTACTAAAATTACTGCCCTCGATCTGACCTTTGTGGTGATACCTCACATGCATGGTGCAATTGCTGTTTACATATGACGCCAGACCGACGCTTGCGTTCGCCATTGGGCAAGAGCAGGGCAGGACAGGGGTGCTTTTTTTTTTTTTTTTTATTATTAATTTTGCTTTTTTATTTTATTTTTAAATTGTTCCTTCCATATTTTTTTTTATCATTTTTATTGTTATCTCAGGGAATGTAAATATCCCCTATGATAGTAATAGGTAGTGACAGGTACTCTTTTTTTGAAAAAACTGGGGTCTAGACCCTAGATCTTTCCTCTGCCCTCAAAGCATCTGACCACACCAAGATCGGTGTGATAAAATGCTTTCCCAATTTCCCAATGGCGCTTTTTATATCCGGGGGGGGACATTCCCTCCCACTGCTTGTAAAAGCAGTCCAGAGGCTAATTAGCCACTAGGATTGCTTTTACATTAAAGCCGGCCGCTGGCTGAAAAGAATGATACCAAGATGATACCTAAACCCGCAGGCATCAATCTGGTATAACCATTCAAAGTCCAGCAACATACCAGTACGTTGCTGGTCCTTCTTGGACATGTATTGTAATCTTTTTTTTTCATGCAGCCAGGTGGCTGAACGAAAAAAGAGATTGATCGGTGGGTATGCCCACCATTAGAATACCGCCCTTCATCCACCCACTTCTAATGATGGGCATACATGCACCATTTATATATGCCGAAGCATGGGGGCATCCTCCCGCAAAAAAGTTATGCCGCACACACATGGTCGGACTTTTCCACGGGCAAGCCTCCGTCGGAATTTCGACCGTATGTACGCGGCATTAGGAGCAAAATCACTCCTCTGCCCCTGCTGCCCCCATGCTTCGGCATATATGCTTTTTTTTATTTAACTGTGGTGGTGAAATCACCTCCTACAGCACTGGAGTCGCAGGAATCAGGCCTGTCTCTGCGAACGCTGCAGTTATGTGTGTTGTGTTTTGCAAGTGACAGTGATCGATCGATACTGCACTTGGGTGGACTGGGCTGGACGGAGGGGCAAAACGCAGGTGCTAGCAGGTATCTGGGCTGATCCCGCTAACACTGCGTTTTTGGGAACCCTAAACTGCTGGGGACGCTAGTATAGATCTGATCAGATCAGATATTGATCTGTTCAGATACTATACCACTAAGGGAGGTGTATGCTTCACGCGTGGGTGTTAGCGTTACTGGCACTAACCTGACGCTGCCTGGGGTGTGACGCAGACCCTCTCTGACGCTAAAACCTAATTGATATCACCCGCCGGGCGATCATGGGGTTAAACCTTTATTGGGTTATATACGGCGGGTGCCCTGACACTATAAAAAGCAAACTAACTAACCAGCGTCACCCGTAACACTTATATGATGATTACTGGTGAAAGGGTTAACTAGGGGCAATTAGGGGGTTAAAACCTTTATTAGATAATATATGGGGATACCTGACGCTATAAAAACCTGCGGCGAACCTAAAAAAAATTACTGGCTACCGATCTGCATCACCGACGCTAAGACAGCGATCAGAAAAATGATCGCTTAGCGACAGTGGTGATAGGGGGTGAAAGGGTTACCTGGGGGGCGATCAAGGGGGTTAAACCTTTATTAGATAATTTATGGGGGTACCCGACGCTATAAAAACCTGCGGCGAACTTAAAAAAAAATACTGGCTACCGATCTGCATCACCGACGCTAAGAAATCGATCAGAAAAATGATCGCTTAGCGACAGTGGTGATAGGGAGTGAAAGGGTTACCTGGGGGGCGATCAAGGGGGTTAAACCTTTATTAGATATTTTATGGGGGTACCCGATGCTATAAAAACCTGCGGCAAACCTAAAAGAAATTACTGGGTACCGATCTGCATCACCGACGCTAAGACAGCGATCAGAAAAATGATCATTAGCGACGGCGGTGCTAGGGGGTGAAAGGGTTACCTGGGGGGCGATCAAGGGGGTTAAACCTTTATTAGATAATTTATGGGGGTACCCGACGCTATAAAAACCTGCGGCGAACCTAAAAAAAAAATACTGGCTACCGATCTGCATCACCGACGCTAAGACATCGATCAGAAAAATGATCGCTTAGTGACAGTGGTGATAGGGGTGAAAGGGTTACCTGGGGGGCGATCAAGGGGGTTAAACCTTTATTAGATAATTTATGGGGGTACCCGACGCTATAAAAACCTGCGGCGAACCTAAAAAAAATTACTGGGTACCGATCTGCATTACCGACGCCAAGACAGCGATCAGAAAAATGATCGCTTAGCGACGGCGGTGCTAGGGGGTGAAAGGGTTATCTGGGGGGTGATCAAGGGGTTAAACCTTTATTTGGGGGGGGGTTTAGGGGGCTACACTGGACCTAAAACTAAATGTAGTGACACTTTTACAGTCACAAATGTCACTGATTGCAGTGATCAGTAAATAAATGGTCACTGCAATCAGTGACACTGTGACTGGGGGCTGGGAGGTGATCTGGGGGGGCGATTTATGTGCCTATGTGTGCTGGAGTTAGTGTAGTGTTAGTGCACTGACCTGTGTGTCTTCTCTTGTACGACGCTCGGTATATGTGAGCGCCGCACAGGAGATGACATCACTTCCTCCTGCTTTCTCTGTCTGTGTAAACATTACACAGACAGAGGGGGCATTTCTATTCGCCGGGAGCGATCGCGGGGGGGTGGCCAGAATCGAACGGCCGCCCCCCCCATCTCGGAACGCTCCCAGACGAATTCCGACCGCTCACTGTACAGAAGGGGGGTCCGATTGGACCCCCCAACTGTACAAAGGCAATCACGTACACTCTACGTGATTGTGCCTGTCGGTGCCATTGTGCCGACGTATATATACAGTGAGCGGTCGTTAAGTGGTTAAAATCACTGCTCCTAAAAAAAACGGCCGTTTTTAAAACCTTTTTTTTGCATTGATACATGTCCCCTGGGGCAGGACCCAGGTCCCCAAACACTTTTTAGGACAATAACTTGCATATAAGCCTTTATAATTAGCACTTTAGATTTCTCCCATAGACTTTTCGAATTTGCCGCGAACACCCCAAATTGTTAGTTTTTCGGCGAACGGGCGAACAGGCAATGTTCGAGTCGAACATGAGTTTGACTCGAACTCGAAGCTCATTCCTAATTGTGGGGGTGCTTTAACCACTTAACGACCGCCCACTGTAAATATACGTCGGCAGAATGTCACCAACAGGCACAATCACGTACACATACGTGATTGCCTTTGTATAGTTGGGGGGTCCGATCGGACCCCCCTTCTTTACAGTGAGCGGCCGTTATTCGTTTGGGAGCGATCAGGGATGAGGGGACGGCCGTTTGATTCCAGCCACCCCCTCTCGATCGCTCCCAGCGAATCGAATCCTTCCCCTGCCTGTGTAATGTTTACACAGGCAGAGGAAGTGATGTCATCTCTCATGCGGCGCTCACATATACCGAGCGCCGCACAAGAGAAGATGCAGGTTAGTGCACAAAACACTACACTGACACCAGGACACATAGGCACATAAATCCCCCCCCAGGCCCCCCAGATCACCCCCCCAGCCCCCAGTCGCAGTGTCACTGATTGCAGTGACCATTTATTTACTGATCACTGTAATCAGTGACATTTGTGACTGTAAAAGTGTCACTAAAGTTAGTTTTAGGTCCAGTGTTGCCCCCCAACCCCCCCTAATAAAGGTTTAACCCCCTGATCGCCCCCAGATAACCCTTTCACCCCCTAGCACCGCCGTCGCTAAAAGACCATTTTTCTGATCGCTGTCTTAGCGTCGGTGATGCCGATCGGTAGCCAGTTATTTTTTTTAGGTTCGCCGCAGGTTTTTATAGCGTCGGGTACCCCCATATATTACCTAATAAAGGTTTAACCCCCTTGATCGCCCCCCCAGATAACCCTTTCACCCCCTATCACCACTGTCGCTAAGCGATCATTTTTCTGATCGCTGTCTTAGCGTCGGTGAGGCCGATCGGTAGCCAGTAAATTTTTTTAGGTTCGCCGCAGGTTTTTATAGCATCGGGTACCCCCATATATTACCTAATAAAGGTTTAACCCCCTTGATCGCCCCCAGGTAACCCTTTCACCCCCTATCACCACTGTCGCTAAGCGATAGTTTTTCTGATCGCTGTCTTAGTGTCGGTGATGCCGATCAGTAGCCAGTAATTTTTTTTAGGTTCGCCGCAGGTTTTTATAGCGTCAGGTACCCCCATATATTATCTAATAAAGGTTTAACCCACTTGTTCGCCCCCCAGATAACCCTTTGACCCCCTATCACCACTGTCGCTAAGCGATCGTTTTTCTGATCGCTGTCTTAGTGTTGGTGATGCCGATCGGTAGCCAGTAATTTTTTTTAGGTTCGCCGCAGGTTTTTATAGCGTCAGGTACCTCCATATATTATCTAATAAAGGTTTAACCCCCTTGATCGCCCCCCAGGTAACCCTTTCACCCCCTATCACCACTGTCGCTAAGCAATCGTTTTTCTGATCGCTGTCTTAGTGTCGGTGATGCCGATAGGTAGCCAGTAATTTTTTTTTAGGTTCGCCGTCAGGTTTTTATATAGCGTCAGGTACCCCCATATATTACCTAATAAAGGTTTTAACCCCCTAATTGCCCCTAGTTAACCCTTTCACCAGTGATCACCATATAAGTGTTACGGGTGACGCTGGTTAGTTAGTTTGCTTTTTATAGTGTCAGGGCACCCGCCGTATATAACCCAATAAAGGTTTAACCCCCTGATCGCCCGGCGGGTGATATCAATTAGGTTTTAGCATCAGAGAGGGTCTGCATCACACCCCAGGCAGCGTCAGGTTAGTGCCAGTAGCGCTAACACCCACGCGTGAAGCATACACCCCCCTTAGTGGTATAGTATCTGAACAGATCAATATCTGATCTGATCAGATCTATACTAGCGTCCCCAGCAGTTTAGGGTTCCCAAAAACGCAGTGTTAGCGGGATCAGCCCAGATACCTGCTAGCACCTGCGTTTTGCCCCTCCGTCCAGCCCAGGCCACCCAAGTGCAGTATCGATCGATCACTGTCACTTGCAAAGCACAACACACATAACTGCAGCGTTCGCAGAGACAGGCCTGATCCCTGCGACTCCAGTGCTGTAGGAGGTGATTTCACCACCACAGTTAAAAAAAAAAAAAGCATATATGCCGAAGCATTGAGGCAGCAGGGGCGGAGGAGCGATTTTGTTTCTAATGCCGCGTACATACGGTCTAAATTCCGACGGAGGCTTGCCCGTGGAAAAGTCTGACCATGTGTACGCGGCATAACTTTTGCGGGAAGATGACCCCATGCTTCGGCATATATAAATGGTGCATATATGCCCAACATTAGAAGTGGGTGGATGAAGGGCGGTATTCTAATGGTGGGCATACCCACCGATCAATCTTTTTTTTTCATTCAGCCAACAGGCTGCATGAAAAAAAAGATTACAATACATGTCCAACAAGGTTCAGCAACGTACTAGTATGTTGCTGGACTTTGAATGTTTATACCAGAATGATGCCTGCGGGTTTTGGTATCATTCTTTTCAGCCAGCGGCCGGCTTTCATGTAAAAGCAATCCTAGTGGCTAATTAGCCTCTGGACTGCTTTTACAAGCAGTGGGAGGGAATGTCCCCCCCCCCCGGATATAAAAAGCGCCATTGGGAAATTGGGAAAGCATTTTATCACACCGATCTTGGTGTGGTCAGATGCTTTGAGGGCAGAGGAAAGATCTAGGGTCCAATAGACCCCAGTTTTTTCAAAAAAAGAGTACCTGTCACTACCTATTGCTATCATAGGGGATATTTACATTCCCTGAGATAACAATAAAAATGATAAAAAAAAAATATGGAAGCAACAGTTTAAAAATAAAATAAAAAAGCAAAATTAATAATAAAAAAAATAAAAAATAAAAAAGCACCCCTGTCCTGCCCTGCTCTTGCCCAATGGCGAACGCAAGCGTCGGTCTGGCGTCATATGTAAACAGCAATTGCACCATGCATGTGAGGTATCACCGTGAAGGTCAGATCGAGGGAAGTAATTTTAGCAGTAGACATCCTCTGTAAATCTAAGGGCGTAACCTGTAAAGGCTTTTAAATGCTTTTAAAAATGTATGTAGTTTGTCGCCAATGCGCGTTTGTGCGAAATTTTAAAGCTTGTCGTGTTTGGTATCTATGTACTCGGCCTAAGATCATCTTTTTTATTTCATCAAACATTTGGGCAATATAGTGTGTTTTAGTGCATTAAAATTAAAAAAAGTGTATTTTTTCCCCAAAAAATGCGTTTGAAAAATCGCTGCGCAAATACTGTGTAGAAAAAAAATGCAACACCCACCATTTTAATCTGTAGGGCCTTTGCTTTAAACATATATATAATGTTTGGGGGTTCAACATAATTTTCTTGCAAAAAAAAAAAATGTTTTCATGTAAACAAAAGTGTCAAAAAGGACTTTGTCTTCAAGTGGTTAGAAGAGTGGATGTAAGCTTCCTAATGTTGTGTATAAAATGCCAGAACAGTTCAAAACCCCCCCAAATTACCCCATTTTGGAAAGTAGACACCCCAAGCTATATACTGAGAGGCATGTCGAGTCCATGGAATATTTTATATGTTGACACAAGTTGCGGAAAAAAGACAATTTATTTATTTATTTATTTATTTTTTGCACAAAGTTGTCACTAAATGATATATTGCTCAAACATGTCATGGGCATATGTGGAATTACACCCCAAAATACATTCTGTTGCTTCTCCTGAGTACGGGGATACCACATGTGTGAGACTTTTTGGGAGCCTAGCCGCGTACGGGACCCCAAAACCAAGCACCGCCTTCAGGCTTTCTAAGGGTGTAAATTTTTGATTTCACTTCTCACTGCCTATCACAGTTTTGGAGGCCATGGAATGCCCAGATGGCACAAAACCCCCCCAAATGACCCCATTTTGGAAAGTAGACACCCCAAGCTATTTGCTGAGAGGTATGGTGAGTATTTTGCAGATCTTGCTTTTTGTCACAAAGTTTTGAAAATTTAAAAAAATATATATATATATATATATATATATATATATATATATTCTTTCTTCATTTTCAAAAACAAATGAGAGCTGTAAAATACTCACCATGCCTCTCAGCAAATAGCTTGGGGTGTCTACTTTCCAAAATGGGGTCATTCGGGGGGGTTTTGTGCTATTTTGGCATTTTATGGCCTTCGAAACTGTGATAGGTAGTGAGGAGTGAAATCAAAAATTTGTGCCTAGAAATCCTGAAGGCGGTGCTTGGTTTTCGGGGTCCTGTACGCGGCTAGGCTCCCAAAAAGTCCCACACATGTGGTATCCCCGTACTCAGGAGAAGCAGCAAAATGTATTTTGGGGTGTAATTCCATATATAACCATGGCATGTGAGAGCACTATATCATTTAGTGACAACTTTTTGTAAGTTTTTTTTTTTTTTGTCATTATTCAATCACTTGGGACAAAAAAAAAATATTCAATGGGCTCAACAGGCCTCTCAGCAATTTCCTTGGGGTGTCTACTTTCCAAAATTGGGTCATTTGGGGGGGTTTTGTACTGCCCTGCCATTTTAGCACCTCAAGAAATGAGATAGGCAGTCATAAATTAAAAGCTGTGTAAATTCCAGAAAATTTACCCTAGTTTGTAGACGCTATAACTTTTGCGCAAACCAATAAATATACGCTTATTGACATTTTTTTTACTAAAGACATGTGGCTGAATACATTTTGGCCTACATGTATGACTAAAATTGAGTTTATTCGATTTTTCTTATAACAAAAAGTAGAAAATATCATTTTTTTTCAAAATTTTCGGTATTTTTCCGTTTATATCGCAAAAAATAAAAATTGCAGAGGCAATCAAATACCATTAAAAGAAAGCTCTATTTGTGGGAAGAAAAGGACGCAAATTTCGTTTCGGTACAACATTGCATGTCTGCACAATTTACAGTTAAAGCAGCGCAGTGCAAAATTCTGAAAACAGCTTTGGTCCTTTAGCTACAAAATGGTCCGGGGCTTAAGTGGTTAAGAATAGGTAATCCACTTTGCACTACAAGTACAAACTACAAGTGCAAAGAGCACTTAAAATTTCCCAAAAAATGAACTTGGAAGTAAAGTCGCTGTAAATCAGAGGGGTAGATCGGAAATGAGGGGAAGCTCTGCTGATTTTAATCTCCAATCATGTGCAAGCTAAATTTATGCTTTTGCTTTGCCTTGCATGTCCCACTCAGATCTCCAGCGACTGCACTTCCAAGTCCACTTTCCAAGCAATTACAAGTGCACTTGTGTTTGCACTTGTATTGCAAAGTGGATTTGCCTTTACAAACTAATTGTGTGTGATTGATGAAAAAAAAAATCGAAAATATGTCCCTTTTTTTTACACAGGAGGAGGTCAGCCAAGATGAGAGGGCGGAAAATGTCAGGCAGGAGGAGGCTGGGGTTAGTGGCAGAGAGGAGGTGCCTGGTCCAAGTAGTAGGACAAGGTGTCAGGTGCCACCAATCCGCATGCCACCAAGAAGGGGCAGGAGGGATAGGGCTGTGAGTGTGGCAGCACTGGCCCTCATTAAAGAGGCCCATGCCACCCTCCAGCAGCCCCCAACCCCTGATGAGGGCTATGCGGCATTGGTGGGCATGAAAATCGCCCAGATGCAAACTGAACAGAGGCTACTTTGTGAGTCCCTGCTCATGACCCTTTTAAATAAGGGGTTGAGGGGCAGACTCACAGAGAGCACTGTTATCTGTGACCACGGCCATCCTCCTGCACCTTCCTATTATCCTCCACCTCCTTCTTCTCCACCTCCAATTTCACAACCTCCTCCTTCCTCTTCTCCTCCACCTCCTTCTTCTTCTCCTCCACCTCCTCCTTCCTCTTCTCCTCCACCTCCTCCTTCCTCTTCTCCTCCACCTCCTCCTTCTTCTTCTCCTCCACCTCCTTCTTCTCCATCTCCACCTCCTCCTCCTGACATGAGTACACCTCCTGAGGCACAGCCTCCAGCCAGGCGGACAAGGAAGGCTGCAGAGAAGGCTGCAGGCAAGCCTACCCAGAAGGCTGCAGGGAAGCGGAGCAAGAAGACCAGGAAGTGATTCCCTTGCTGCAATGTGGTCAGACAGAATGCAGCCTGTTGTAGTTCCACAGACTTGGGATATGTATCTAACCTGCTGCTGTTCCTGACCTCTGGGAGTCCAAGACCAGATTGTGCTCAGTAATGTATATGTGCTTCTCAAGGTCCCAATTTTGGTGTCCACACAGTCGCACAAATTGCAGCAGGCTCTCCAGGCTTGTCTTGTAGTTTGGTTATTATTATTTTGTATTCCAGAATAAATGTTTTTTTGTGTTACAGTTAATACTTGCCTATGTGTTTTTGTTAAAGCTACATATTTAGCTAGCGAGTAGGCAGGTAATTTACTAAAACTCCAAAGCTAGAGTTTAAATGCAACAGATAACACCAAAAAAAACGCCTTGAAGGACAAAAAATAGAGGATAATTTTATACTATTTATGTCAAATTTACACCGGATAAAATAAAAAGGAGAACACTAGAAATTAAAGAAGATTTTAAAATGCATATCTGAAAAAAATCATACAAATTAAAAATAAAATAAAAAATCTTGCTCGATCAACTAAAATAACATATTCATGAGATCTGCAATCAGAAATATTGGTAAAAATTTGTCATAAATATGCGTGAATATCTGCAGCCAAAAAAGTTCATAATTGCGCATCATTGTACCATTCTAAAGAAGATTTAAATGTGCAGCATTTAAACGTGGCTAAAATTAGTTACGCGTGACGAATGTGCTATCTCCATTCAAAACGCTCGTTTTACAAGAAGGTGCGCTCCCGTCTCATATTGAGTCTGACCATGCGTGGTTTTTGAAGACTCGGAAAAGCATACACACGAACGGTTTTCTCGTCCAAACACAGTCTGACGAGAATCACGGCGAGAAAAAATGAGACTCTGACGAGAAAAAAGACCGCAGGTCGTCTTTTTTCTCGTCGAGATTTTGGACAGTTTTCTCGACGAGAAAGCATACACACAAACAGTTTTCTCAGCAAAAAAAGACAAGAAAACTGTTGGGAGAGCTTTTTTGCAGAGAAAACCGGTCGTGTGTACGTGGCCTAACTCTGTATCTCAGTACTCTTGTCCAGAGATGTTTAAATTGGAGGCATGGACTGCCCCTGTGTAAACTCTATTCATTGATTAACGTTTATTTCCTTCCGAGTTTGCTCTCACCACTATGTTTGTGTTTGAGCTTCCTTAACCCCTTCCTTACTATGTATTATTATCTACTTTTCCAGTTTGTTGGGAGTCATTGCCTATACATTTTTTGAATTACCTATCCGTGCCATCCCAGGAACTAAGTTGTTTCCACTCTAGCGCTTGTAAGTCGCCAGTATTATTTCTAATTTTCTTTAATTTTGGTTGTACCACCAGGAGGCACACTGCCTAGTTGGTAGTGTGCTCTTTTGGGGTTTATATATGTGGACATATGTTTGATGCGTATCCCTACATGTATCCATTCTCATTGGACATTCCCAATTGCAGATAGTGCCCAACACGGGCCCTCTCCTTCTTTGATATTGCGCGCTACCCCCTGTGATCTGTGGATGTGCATGTGGCAGGGGCCGGGTGTCACCAATTGGGGTATGGCCGTCTGAGTTGGCTGGAGTGCAGAGAGAGGTAAGGGGCTTGACCATAGGGAGTGTGAATTGTGCATGCATAGAATTTATATTCATCTATATCACTGTAATTATTTTGGATTTATTTGTTTATTATCACTATCAACATTCTGTATTTATAATTGTGCCTTTTGTACCTTGTAGAAGGTGTACATCACCATAGTGGACAGTGCTTTCCCTTTTCGAAGAAGCTTGAATCAGGGGCGAAACATGTCGGGACCTCATACATCTAAACTGTCCATCTGAATTGCATTGTTTGTAACATCACCTTCTATTCAACTTTTTATTGTCCTTTATTTTCGTTTTTGGTGTCAAAATAAAAATATTTTATTATAATTCACTTGATACAATTGTTATTCATGCACCGCTATAGAATCCCATTCTGCTTGCTCTTGTCCATTTGTTTTGCTGTCTGTGCACCTGTTCAGAACATTTCACCTCACTTTCGGTCCCAATGACAAATGTTTTTGAAAATTTGGGTTTTTTATTGAAACAAGGATTGGTGATAACGCATCAGTGGAGAGGAGACACCTTTTTCCCATATTAACTCTTTTAATTTCCCTTCCTAGGGGTAGATTTCCTCTCACTTCCTGTTGTCTCCTTCCGTTTGCAAGTAGGAGTCGTTTGTAAGTTGGATGTTTGAAAGTAGGGGCCTGCCGTATATACTCTGCAGGAATTTGGCCCTTAAGTGTTGGTGTTGCCACAACACTATAAGCCCTCACAGTTACTCTTGGTGGGTGCTGGAACGCCCTGCTGTGAACTATTATATCAAGAATTGTAATTACATGCCATTGTTGAACAGTGGTAGGAAAAATTGGGCCTTTGGTAGTGGTGGTGGTGCTGGTGCCACAACACTGTAAGTCCTCACAGTTACTCTTGGTGGGCGCAGGAATGGGCCCAGCTGTGAAATATGAGATCAAGAATTGTAATTACATGCCCCTGTTGAGCAGGGGCAGAAAAATTGGGCCTTTGGTAGTGGTGCTGGTGCCACAACACTGTAAGTCCTCACAGTTACTCTTGGTGGGCGCAGGAATGGACCCAGCTGTGAAATATTAGATCAAGAATTGTAATCACATGCCCCTGTTGAACAGGGGCAGAAAAATTGGGCCTTTGGTGGTGGTGGTGTTGCCACAAAACTGTAAGTCCTCACAGTTACTCTTGGTGGGCACAGGAATGGGCCCTGCTGTTAATTATTAGATCAAGAATTGTAATTACATGCCCCTGTTGAACAGGGGCATAAAAATTGTGCCTTAGGCACTGGTGTCACAGCACTGCAACCCCTCACAGATACTGTAATTGGAGCGCAGCAATGAGCCCTGTTGCAAAGTATTGCATCAAAAATTGTAATTACACGCCCCTGTTAAACAGGGGCAGACAAACTGGGCCATAGGCACTGGTGCTGGTGCCACAACACTGCAACCACTCACAGATAATGTACTTGGAGTGCAGCAATGAGCCCTGCTGCAAAGTATTGCATCAAAAATTGTATTTACACGCCCCTGTTAAACAGGGGCTGAAAAATTGGGCCTTAGCCACTGGTGGCGGTGCCCAGAACCAAAAACGTTCTTTCAAGCTATCAACATGATTATTGAGGATGAAAAGGATAGTCACTCAGCATCAGCATAGGCAGTCTTGAAGGGATCTGACATTTAAAAAAAAAATATTCAGTTACATCAGCATCAGGTGCTTGGTAGCTGGTGGTGATCCAAGACTGATTAATTTTTATGAAGGTCAGTCAATCGACCGAGTCGGTGGACAGGCGCACCCTGTGATCGGTTACAAAGCCTCCAGCAGCACTGAATGTGCGTTCCGAAAAAACGCTGGATGCAGGACAGGCCAGTAGCTCAATTGGATACTGTGCAAGCTCTGGCCAGTGATCCATACTCAAGACCCAGTGACCCAGAGGATTTTCGGTGGGAAACGTGTCCAAGTCTGATCTTGCCCCTAGGTATTCCTGCACCATGTAAACCAGACACTGGCGATGGTTGCTGGAAGCGATCATACCTTGGGGCTGCGTACTAAAAAGTTGTCTGACCGCATCGGTCAGACAGCCACCTTCTCCACCGCTCCTTCTTTGACTGACCGGAGCCTCAGCAACACGTTGTCCAGGACCAGGAATTTGTAACCTCCCAGTCTCTGGGAACGCATTGCACAGACCTTTCTGCAAGGCCTCCCAAAGATGCTTCATCCTCTGCTCCCTCTGCGACGGCAAGATAAGGTCCGCAACCTTACCCTTGTAACGTGGATCAAGGAGGGTTATCAGCCAGTAATGATCCCTCTCCTTGATCGCACGAATATGAGGATCCTTCCGCAGGCTTTGCAGGATCAGGGAGGCCATGCAGCGTAGGTTTGCTGAGGCATTTGGTGCGGAGTCCTCTGAGTCACTGAGGACGACATGATCCACAGCCACCTCCTCCCAGCCACATACAAGTCCATGGGTGTCTTGGGACTGTAATTGATTCTTTGAAGACTGCTGCTGATGCTGAGTGCTAGGCTCCACCTCCATTATCACACAATAATCCTCCTCCTCCTCCTCCCCCTCTTCCTGTGTGATAGCCGGGCCAGCAGGAACACTGTCTGGATAAAGGGGGCCTTGAGAGGTAAGGAAGTCCTCCTCTTCCTGCCTCTGTTCTGCCTCAAGTGCCCTGTCCATTATTCCACGCAGCGTGTGCTCCAACATGTGGACAAGTGGGACAGTGTCACTGATGCATGCACTGTCATTGCTCACCATCCTCGTGGCCTCCTCAAATGGTGCCAGGACAGTGCATGCATCCCTGATCATGGCCCACTGGTGTGGAGAAAAAAATCCAAGCTCCCCTGACACTGCCCTGGTGCCATATTGCAACAGATACTCATTGATGGCCCTCTGCTGCGTGTGCAGCCGCTGCAGCATGGCAAACGTAGAGTTCCACCTGGTGGGCATGTCACAGATTAGGCGGTTCTTGGGCAGATTGTAATCCTTTTGCAGGTCAGCCAGCCGAGCACTGGCATTATATGACCGGCGGAAATGCCCACAGAGTTTCCTGGTCTGCTTCAGGACCTCCTGTAAGCCCAGGTACCTGCCCAAGAACCGCTGCACCACCAAGTTAAGGACGTCAGCCAAACAGGGCACATGGGTCAGTTGTCCCTGTCGGAGGGCGGAGAGGAGGCTGGTGCCATTGTCGGAAACCACCTTTTCTGGCTTAAGCTGGCGTGGCGTCAACCACCTCTGAGCCTGCCCCTGCAGAGCTGACAGAATCTCTGCCCCAGTGTGGCTCCTGTCCCCCAAGCACACCAGCTCAAGCACCGCATGGCATCTTTTTGCCTGCGTACTTGCGCAGCCCCTTGAACGCCTACGGAGCACCGCTGGTTCCGAGGACAAAGCACAGGTAGAGGCCATGGAGGAAGAACAAGAGGAGGGGGTGGAGGAGAGAGGTGTGTCAGAATAACCAGTAGTAACATTTTGGAGGTGTGGTGGCGGAACAACCTCCAACACTACTGCACCTTGTCCTGCATCCTTCCCAGCTACCAGCAGAGTCACCAAATGCATTGTGAAAGATAGGTAACGTCCCTGTCCATGCCTGCTGGACCATGAGTCAGCTGTAATATGCACCTTACCGATGACCGCCCTGTCCAGCGAGGCCAAGACATTGCCTTCCACATGCCGGTAGAGAGCCGGAATCGCCTTCCGTGAGAAAAAGTGGCGTTTGGGAACCTGCCACTGACTAACCACACATTCCACAAACTCACGGAAGGGGGCAGAGTGTCAGGAAAGGCTTTACCTGCTGTTGGTGCTGTTGGTCCTATGGACTGCAGTACTAGTGTCCGCCAGCAGGTGTCCTCTTGCAGCCAATATCTTTGTTGGAGGATCTCACCTGCTGGTGGTAATGCATGATCCATGGACTGTAGTACCGGCGTCCACCAGCGGGTGTATTCCGGCAGTGTGGGACAGGCAGCACTTCCTGCGCTCAGCTGTGACCCGAAGCCTGATTTCAAGACTTCCTATAAATACCCGGCAAATAAAAACTCTCCTTGCCCTGGTATCTCTCTCCCTGATCTAGGACCTGTGATCTGGACTTGAACCTGCATTCTGCTTGACCCGATCCGACCCCTACCTTGAGACCATTCTGCATTTGTCCCTCCTGTTACCTGGATCCCTGCTCTGCAGCCAATCCACCCGTCCCCTCCCTGTTCCTGTTTGTTTCCCATCCATACCCATCTGCTTTGAACCCCTTGTGTATGACCTTGGCCCGGCTTCCACTACGATTCCGGTATTCCCCCTTATTGTATATATTTTCTATAAGTCACTGTTATTTGGTTAGGTTACTGCACTGTGTTCTGTTGGAGGTGTTTATTTGTCTGTTTACTTTCCTTAATAAATTGTTACACTTTCACCTACACCTGTTTGGTCTCCTCTGTGCAGTCACACAGTCTGGTTTGCTAGAATTCTATGACAGTATACCAGGGCCATCCCTAAACCAGACGTGGCTGCATTGAGGGACCATCCTGGTTTGTTAAACCCAGTTGAGATGGATAATAACGAAATCTTTTATTATTCTCTGCTGGCAGCAGAGGATAACGAATATTGTCGTCAGATTCTAAAAGATTGGACCAGTGACCAGCTGATAGAAACCATAAGATCAGCTTATTCCCTAGTGGGGCAGGGTTATATATCTTTTGAGGATATTCAGCCGTTAGTTTGGTTATGTGAAAAGCAAGCCCTGTCATCTATTCCCAATGGGAGTGACGATTTTTCACCCCCTTTTAGTTTTGACCAGGTTGAATCCTTAGTGTGGTTGTTAGAGGATGATCCAGCCTATTTTTGGGAACATTATTCCTCCTGTTCCCAGCAGGTGTTGTCCGATTGCATCCATTCAGTGCAATCCCTGGTCGAACAGGCTATGTGTAAGACAGTTTTTGCTCAATCTGTGCTACAGGCATGGTCAGATCTCCTGAACTTAGCCAAGCCACAACATTCCAGCCCTGACATTAATCACCTGCCTCCCCAAGAATGTATCCGCCCATCGCCTATGGCAACCCCAGCTATAGCCCAGTTTGCTCAGCCCCCCGCCAAATATTACTACCCAGTCTCTACCTGTCGCACCTACCCTGCCTTCAATCCACCTGCTTCTTCCCTTCTACCTGTAGCCAATCCAGTAGAACCTCCTCCAGCCACTATCCCCATATCTCTGCCGCATTCTAGTCCTTCCACTTACTCGATTCCATCTTTTTCATACATTCCCCCCGTTATTTGCAAGCCTGCAGTGACTAAGTCTAAGAAGAAGCGGAAGTACTTCCCGACCCACACAATCCAACCAGTAACTCAACCTACCTCCACAACCAACAACCTGCTCCAGCCTGCGTTCATGCCAGTAGAACTTGACGACCCACCTAAATCTCACGTCCCCGTGCCTTTTACCCAGTCTGACGTCCCAGTGCCCTTTACCCAGCCTGAAGTTCCTGTGCCAGCCTGAAGTTCCCGTGCCGGTCTGCCGGCCTGAGGTTCCCGTGCCAATCTGCCGGCCTGAGGTTCCCGTGCCAGTCTGCCGGCCTGAGGTTCCTGTGCCAGTCCACCAGTCTGAGGTTCCTGTGCCAGTCTGCCAGCCTGAGGTTCCTGTGCCAGTCTGCCAGCCTGAGGTTCCTGTGCCAGCCTGAAGTTCCTGTACCAGTGTGCCAGCCTGAAGTTCCTATACCAGTCTGCCAGCCTGAAGTTCCTCTGCCGGTTTGCCAGCCTGAAGTTCCTGTGTCGGTCTGCCAGCCTGAAGTGCCTATGCTGGTCTGATGGCCTGAGGCTCCTGTGCCAGTCTGCCAGCCTGAAGTTCCTGTACCAGTCTGCCAGCCTAAAGTTCCTGTGCCGGTTTGCCAGCCTGAAGTTCCTGTGCCGGTTTGCCAGCCTGAAGTTCCTGTGTCGGTCTGCCAGCCTGAAGTGCCTATGCTAGTCTGCCAGCCTGAGGTTCCTGTGCCAGTCTGAGGCTCCTGTACCAGTCTGCCAGCCTAAAGTTCCTGTACCAGTCTGACAGCCTGAAGTTCCTGTACCAGTCTGACAGCCTGAAGTTCCTGTGCCGGTTTGCCAGCCTGAATTTCCTGTGTCGGTCTGCCAGCCTGAAGTGCCTATGCTAGTCTGCCGGCCTGAGGTTCCTGTGCCAGTCTGCCAGCCTGAGGTTCCTGTGCTAGTCTGCCAGCCTGAGGTTCCTGTGCCAGCCTGAAGTTCCTGTACCAGCCTGAAGTTCCTGTACCAGCCTGCCAGCCTAAAGTTCCTGTGCCAGCCTGAGGTTCCTGTGCCAGCCTGAGGTTCCTGTGCCAACCTGAAGTTCCTGTGCCAGCCTGAAGTTCCTGTGCCAGCCTGCCAGCCTGAAGTTCCTGAGCCAGTCTTCCAGCCTGAAGTGCCAGAGCCAGTGTTCTAGCCTGATGTTCCGGTGCCTGCCTTTCAACCAGAAGTCCTGATGCCAGTGTCCCAGTCTGAAGATCCGGTGTCCCCGCCGGAAGATTCAGTGCCTGTGTCCTCACCTGAAGATCTGGTGCCCGTTTCCCGGCCTGAGGTTGTGGTGCCCATATACCGACTTGAGGTTGTGGTGCCCGTTTCCCGGCTTGAGGTGCCCGTTTCCCGGCCTGAAGTTATGGTGCCCGTTTCCCGGCCTGAGGAGCCTGCTGCCAAGCCTGAGATGTTCCTGACTGGTGCCCTGCCTGGTGTGCCCCTGTCTGCTGCCCAGCTTGATGTGACTGTCTCCTGCCCGGATGTGCCTGCTTCCCAGCTGGATATGCCTACTGTTTGCCCGGATGTGCCCGCTGTCTGCCCAGATGTGACCTTGCTTGTTGCCATGAACTTTCCCAAGCAACAGTTAGTTGGAGCGTCTGGAGGCCGCTCCTTTGAGGGCGGTACTTTCAGGAAAGGATTTACCCGCTGGTGGTCCTATGGACTGCAGTACTAGTGTCCGCCAGCAGGTGTCCTTTTGCAGCCAATATCTTTGTTGGAGGATCTCACCTGCTGGTGGTAATGCATGATCCATGGACTGTAGTACCGGCGTCCACCAGCGGGTGTATTCTGGCAGTGTGGGACAGGCAGCACTTCCTGCGCTCAGCTGTGACCTGAAGCCTGATTACAAGACTTCCTATAAATACCCGACAAATACAAACACTCCTTGCCCTGGTATCTCTCTCCCTGATCTAGGACCTGTGATCTGGACTTGAACCTGCATCCTGCTTGACCCGATCCGACCTGATCCCTACCTTGAGCCCATCCTGCGTCTGTCCCTCCTGTTACCTGGATCCCTGCTCTGCAGCCAATCCATCTGTCCCCTGTTTCCCATCCATACCCATCTGCTTCGATCCCCTTGTGTATGACCTCGGCCTGGCTTCCACTACGATTCCGGTATTCCCCCTTATTGTATATATTTTATGAGTCAGTTATTTGGTTAGGTTACTGCACTGTGTTCTGTTGGAGGTGTTTATTTGTCTGTTTACTTTCCTTAATAAATTGTTACACTTTCACCTACACCTGTTTGGTCTCCTCTGTGCAGTCACACAGTCTGGTTTGCTAGCATTCTATGACACAGAGTCTACCAACTGAAAAGGCAGCAGTTGAAGTGCTAGCAATTTAGCCAAGCTAGCATTCAACTGCTGGGCATGTGGATGGCTGGGATCAAACTTCTTTCGGCGGTGCAGCAGCTGGGGCAGGGAAATTTGCCTGGTACAATCGGACATCGGTGTACCGATAGCAGATTGTCCGCAAGTACTTGGCTGTGACACACCTAATTCTACACCTTCATTCCTCTCAGTGCAGGTTTCAGAGAGGACTGAAGGTATAGTGGGTTGGAGATCCCAGCTGATGAGGAGCAAGGAGAGGTGCACTTTGTTGTGGGTCTTTTAGGTAAGCTTGCCAACAAACTGCATGGCAGGTCGACATATGTCTGGTCAAGCACGTGGTGCCCAAGCGACTGATGTTTTGGCCACGCGAGATACGCTTTAGACATATGTTGCAAATGGCAACGGTGCGATCTGCTGCACACGTCTGAAAAAAGGCCCACACCAAAGAACTTTTGGAATAACGTGCAGAGACAGCAGAGCCCTGCAAATGCGGAGCTCTGCGGTGTGATGCAGTCGGTGTGCTGCCCTTAAGCTGGCCCCTGGAGGGCATCCTGCCTCGTTGGAGATGTGCCTCCTCCTCCTCTCAGGCACCCAAGTGGAGTCAGTAACCTCATCATCCCCTCCCTCCTCATCACTGGAGCAAATCTGGCAGTATGCTGCAGCTGGGTGAACATGACTGCCAGATAGCTGTCCTTGTTGGGCACCCCCTCTTTTTGGGCTCACGTTACTACCCCCACTCTCTGGGCTCAAGTTACTGCCTTCCTCCAGCTGGGTTCCATCAACGGAGCCTTCAAAACGATGGGCATCCTCCAGGAGCATGTACCCAACACTGTGCTCAAACAGTTCGGGTGACTCAAGAGGACATGGTGGGGCTAGGGAAGGAGTGACTGATGCCATTGAGCCGAGGGAAGAGGCCGCTTTGCCAGACAAAGTACCCTGAGCCTGGGTGAGAGAGGACGAGGAGGATGAGGATGGCTTGGTCATCCACTCTACCAAGTCTTGGGCATGTAGCGCTCAACATGGCC
Source organism: Rana muscosa (assembly GCA_029206835.1). Lineage (NCBI taxonomy): Eukaryota > Metazoa > Chordata > Amphibia > Anura > Ranidae > Rana > Rana muscosa. The sequence goes on from CM055119.1 coordinate 230,663,286, forward strand.
AGCTGCCGAAAAGAAAGACAAGCGTGTCCCATGGCCACGTGCTGATGAGGATGCACCGTGTCCATGACCAGCAGCACTGTTGCCTCTAGACACACAGAGTCTGCTTGCCCTCTTTTATTGCCTCGTGACTGTCTGCCTCTCCTTGTTTGCCTTCCAGACATACTAATGGCGTGCAGTGAGATGTAGTTGCACAAAGGTGGGATATGTGTATATATATATATATATATATATATATATATATATATATATATCTGTACTGTACTGTACAGAAACAACTGCCTGCTGTGGTATTAGTATGGGGAAAGCAGCAATTGTCTTCAGCTCGTTTTAGGTGAAAACTGTGCAGAGAGGGACACAGTACACTAACTGAAAATACTTGCAGCTCTCTGCCTGTGGTTTAATTATGAGAACACCACTATTAGTCACTAACTGTATTCAGGTAAGCTTTAGGTGAACGCTATGCAAAGCACACAGTACACTAAGTGAAACATTGACTGTCTGCAGCTAGCACAATCACGTGCCTGCCTGTCACAGTATAGAGAATAACAGGAACGGATCTAGCTAAACTGAATACAGTGTATAAATATTTATACAACACCTAGGATGCATATATATCCTCTACACACTGTAACTGCAGCTAACTGACTCGCCTGCCTGCTCTATCTAACTCAATATAAATTACACTGTCTGTCTCTGTAATCTCTCATTAAACAACTCCAACACACTACACAAGGCCGCCAAGCAGGAGGCCTTATATAGTGTGGGGTGTGTACTAAACCCCCTGAGCCAATTACGGCTCTCCGTTTTTTCTGCGCTGTGATTGGCCAAAGCATGTGGGTCATAGTGCATGCTTGGCCAATCATCAGCCAGCAATGCACTTCGATGCCGCAGTGAATTATGGGCCGTGACGCACCACTCGAATTTGGTGCGAACGGCCCATAATGTTTGCAATTCAGCGAACAGCCGAAGTTAGAGTCAAACATGGGTTCGACTCGAACACGAAGCTCATCCCTATTGCACAGTATGCACATTCAGTGCTGCTGGAGGCTTTGTAACCGATCACAGGGTGCGCCTGTTCACCGATTCGGTCGATTGACTGACCTTCATAAAAATGAATCAGTCCTGGATCACCACTAGCTACCAAGCACCTGATGCTGATGTAACCGAATATTTTTTTTTTTAAATGTCAGATCCCTTCAAGACTGCCTATGCTCATGCTGAGTGACTATCCTGTTATGCTGAGTGACTATCCTCTTCCTCCTCAATGATCATGCTGATAGCTTGTAAGAACATTTTTGGTTCTGGGCACCGCCACCAGTGGCTAAGGCCCAATTTTTCAGCCCCTGTTTAACAGGGGCGTGTAATTAAAATTTTTGATGCAATACTTAGCAGCAGGGCTCATTCCTGTGCTCCAATTACAGTATCTGTGAGGGGTTGCAGTGTTGTGGCACCAGTACCTAAGGCCCAATTTTTATGCCCCTGTTCAACAGGGGCATGTGATTACAATTCTTGATCTAATATTTCACAGCTGGGCCCATTCCTGCGCCCACCAAGAGTAACTGTGAGGACTAATGCCTTGTTTCCACTGAGCGGATCGGTTCGGGTCGGTACAGTTTGGAACGGTTAGAATGGTCCGGTCTATTCTGGTGAGCGTTTCCACTGCAAGTCGGACCGCCAGGGGCCATACAGATTTTAGAAAAAATGCCTCGCGTGATGTCACACTAGTGCGATGAGAAACGTGACGCAGCGTCAGTCAGCGTCAGCAAAACAAATACAACAATGGAGGTCATCCAGCAGCTCGTCTTTTCTCTACTTGCCTTTTGGTTCTTTGTAGTCAAAATACATGCCGCACTGAGAGAAGGTTGCGAGCGGCAAAGAGAAACACAGCAGAAAATAAAAGAAAACTTCTAGTTTGGATGTTTAGCTGGGAGGAGAAGTACACCTTTGTGCGACAAAGACAAAGACGGCAGCGCTATAGGGTAAGCACAACTGACCGACTTACCTGAGACACACACATAAACACACTGACCCACCTACCTGACACACACACACACTGACCCACCAACCTGACATACACACACACACTGACTCACCTACGTGACATACACACACACACACTGACCCCCCTACGTGACATACACACACACTGACCCCCCTACCTGACACACACACACACACACACTGACCCACCAACCTGACCTACACACACACTGACCCACCTACCTGACACACACACACACACACACACACACACACACTGACCCACCTACCTGACATACACACACACTGACCCACCAACCTGACATACACACACACCGACCCACCTACGTGACATACACACACACACACTGACCCCCCTACGTGACATACACACACACACACTGACCCCCCTACGTGACATACACACTGACCCACCAACCTGACCTACACACACACTGACCCACCTACGTGACATACACACACACACACACACTGACCCACCTACCTGACACACACACACACACTGACCCACCTACCTGACATACACACACACTGACCCACCTACCTGACATACACACACACTGACCCACCAACCTGACATACACACACACCGACCCACCTACGTGACATACACACACACACACTGACCCCCCTACGTGACATACACACTGACCCACCAACCTGACCTACACACACACTGACCCACCAACCTGACCTACACACACACTGACCCACCTACGTGACCTACACACACACTGACCCACCTACGTGACATACACACACACTGACCCACCTACCTGACACACACACACACACTGACCCACCTACCTGACATACACACACACAGACCCACCTACCTGACATACACACACACAGACCCACCTACCTGACATACACACACACAGACCCACCTACCTGACATACACACACACAGACCCACCTACCTGACATACATACATACATACACACACACACTGACCCTCCAACCTGACATACACACACACACACACACACACACTGACTGACAATGATGTTATATTTTTTGTGATATGTTACCATCTTTGTTTTTTTTTTAGATGCTTCTCCTTTTGGCAAAGCAGCGCCGCCGACCAGTCATTTGGGCTTTCCCCCATGCCAATGAGTGGTGGGATGTGACCGTCCCGGGATTCACACACACACAGTGGGTGCAGAATTTCAGAGGAAACCTACTCATACCTTTGTGCCAAGCTACGTCCAGCGATGGAGAAGCAAAGCACCAACTTCAGAGCTAGTTTGCCTGTGAGGAAAAGAGTTGCCATTGCAATGTGGAAGCTGGCTATCAACAGTGAATACAGAAGTATAGGTCATATTTTTGGTGTCAGTAAATCATCAGTGTGCCGGTGTGTGCAGGACTTCTGTAAGGCTGTCTGCACATTGCTAGCTCCTGAAATTGTGCATTTTCCAGATGCACTTTATGCATCATTAAAATCACTGCTCCCGAAAAAACTTCCATTTTTAAAACTTCTTTTTGCATTGACACATGTCCCCTGGTGCAGGACCCGGGTCCCCAAACCCTTTTTAGGACAATAACTTGCATATTAGCCTTTAAAATTAGCACTTTTGATTCCGAACGTTTGAGTCCCATAGACTTTAACGGGGTTCGATAGTTCGCGCAAACTTTCGGTCAGTTCACAGGTTCTGGTGCGAACCGAACCGGGGGGTGTTTGGCTCATCCCTAGCCAGCACTAGGTGAAGTGAACAACAGGAGGAGAAGAAGCCATGTTATTAATAGCCTGCACCACCTCCAAGTTATAACAATGAAAAAGGACACAGCGATTGCTGAAGTCCGCACACCACAACTCCAAAGCCAGCACAATGGGAAACAACTCCAAAGCCGCCAGATTGCGCACCAAACCAACCTCCTTCCACACTGTCGGCCACTCGCCAGCACTCCAACGCCCCTGGCAAAAAGCCCCAAACCCGGCCGAACCCGCCGTGTCCATAAAAAGCTCCATGTCAAATTTTGAAACCACCTGACCCAACCAAAGAGAGCGGCCATTATAGGAGGCCAAAAAGGAATCCCACACTTTCAAGTCCTCCCGATGATCCTGCACCAATCTGATGCAAGGATGGGGTGCCCTAGCGCCAGCCGTGGCTGCCGCTAAACGCCTACAGAAAACGCACCCCATGGGCATAATGCGGCAGGCAAAATTCAACTTGCCCAAGAGAGATTGTAAGGCCCGCAGCTGAATGTTTTTGCCCCGCAAGGCTGCAGAAACTTCCACCTTTAAATCCTCAAGTTTGTCCAAAGGCAAACGGCAATCCATAGCCAAGGTATCAACGATGATACCCAAAAAACGCAATTCAGTGGCCGGGCCCTCTGTCTTGTCCGCAGCCAAGGGAACCCCAAAGAAATTGAAAACCTATTGGACCTTAGCCAGCAGGGAGGCACAAATCGAACTCTCAGCCGGCCCTATATACAAGAAGTCATCCAGATAGTGAATGACTGAGGGCAAGCCAGACACATCCCGGACCACCCATTCCAGAAATGAACTAAACTTCTCAAACAGTGAACAGGAAATAGCGCACCCCATAGGTAAACACCTGTCAACAAAAAAAAGACCCTGCCACTGACACCACAACAAATGGCAGCAACTGGGGTGCACCGGCAAAAGACGAAAAGCAGCCTCAATGTCAGTCTTGGCCAACAACGCCCCCCGACTATACCGGCACACCCAGGCCACTGCCCTTTCAAATGAGGTGTAGGACACTGTACAAAGGTCCGGGTAAATGGAATTGTTAACGGACCCCCCCCCCCCCCCACCGTAAATGTGACAAATGATGAATGAGCCAAAACTTAATTGGCTCCTTCTTGGGGACAACACCCAAAGGAGAGACAACCAGATTGGGCACAGGCGGCAACTCAAAGGGGCCAGCCATGTGACCCAAGGCAACCTCCTTAAATAATTTTTCCGAAACAACCTCCGGATGCGCTCTAGTCGACCGCAAGTTGTCGGCCAGAGGCGGGACCACCTGTAAATGGCTGTTCAACTTGAAGCCCTCAGAAAAACCCAACTCCAATAACACAGCCGCTGCCCGATTAGGGTAACGCCTTAGAAAAGGAGCCATCCTTTTTACCCTTCCTGACATCCCCCCTTTTTCCAGAGTCACCCCCTTTTCCACGCCCCTGCTTAAAACACCTCGACTGTGGATGAGATCCCCCACAGCCGGAGCACTTGTGCCGGAAACGGCACTTGGCACCGAATTTGCAATTACCGGCATTGAATTGCCAGCAGAAACCCATGCGACTGCCGGCCGGTTGTGCAGCAGAGGCACCGCCAGCCCCACCCTGAAAGGGAGCCACCGCACTTCTCGGAGAGGACATCAGCTTCATCCAGAGGCTTATATCCTTATGGTCCCACCGCAGAGAAGGGCGGACCACCTTCCGTTGGCAGAATTGCTCATCATAACACAGCCAAGCAACCCCCCGTAGACACGCTGCGCCTCGCTAATGGAGTCTAAATAACAAAAAAGGGGGAGCAATTTTCCAGAGCCTTGTCCCCAATAATGCTCGCCAAAATCGCAAACGCCTGCAACCAATTAGCAAACGTGCGAGGAATCAGCCGGTACCGACGCTTTTCCTCCTCCTCTTTCTTACTCTTGTCTGATTTAACTTTGTCTAAGTTAAACTTCTCCAAGGGCAACAAAGAAAGAATTTCAACGTATTCCTCCTTCCAGATACGTTCCTTCACCTCCGGTTTTAAATGAGCTCCCAAAGGCCCCTCAAAACATACATAGACTTCGCATTTGGCGGCATCCTTCAAAACGCAGCCCATCCGCCGCAACAGTGCCTTTTGCAGCCACAACGGGTTCCGGAACCGCAACCGCTGAGCTGGCCACCACCACCGGAAGTGGAACATTGGAAACGCTCATCCCTGGCCCAACATTACTCGAGCCCCCCCCAACCTCCCAGAAACCCCGGTAAGCGGGGCCGGGATGGGCACCGCCTGAGTATCGCCCTGAGCGGTAAAAGCGTGGGCCGCAGCCCACGCCACCGCCGGGGAAGAACCCGCAAGCGACTTCACACCAGCCTCGCAGCGCGCCAGCACCTCCCGCAGGCCAGCTAACAAAGTATGCACAACCCCATCCCCCTGCGCCACTGCCAAAGCCAGGGAGGGGGAACCTGTACCACCACCAACACCAACCGACAAACACCCCTGCACCACAGGCCCCCCAGGACCCCCACACTACTCTCAGAAACCCTCAAAGCAGAAACAGGTGAAGACAAGGAAAGTATAGAGGCAAGTGTCTTATCTGGCTGACGCTGCCCCTCAGGACATACAGCCGCCACTCCAGCTCCACGTGCAGACTCCCGGATCTCCCCGTCCTCCGAATCAGAGATCTCCCCGTCCGACAAGCCGTCCTGTGATACCTCATCAGCCTCCCTATGTGTGGAACGAGCAGGCCGCAACTCACTGCCAATAGGCCGCGCAGGGCGCCCTCTGCTTACGTCATCACTGAGCACCAGGCCGGGATTCAGGGGGCGCTCAACGCGGCCTCCACGCTGAGCTCTGGGCCGGGCAGGGGAAGCCCGCCTAGCCACCGACCGGCTCCTCTCGTCCCCGTAGTCTCCCCAAAGCCGACGGGCCACCAACGATGATCCTCTCCGCCCCCGCTGACCGGAACTGGGGGCCCCGGCCATTCCAGGCACCCGCCGATTCGTCTCTCCCCTGCCGAGCCGCCCTCCGAGCAGGCGGGGAGCCCGCAGAGGCAGCCACGCCCACAGGACATCCAGAAGAGGGGGGTTAGGAGCAGTCCTCAGACACAGCGCCCCCACCCGGGTCCACCGTGGGCGGGGATTCCTCTGTCCACCACGCCGGGCGAAACAGGTGTCTGCTGGGCCGGAGGTGACAAAGGGTCCTGTAAAGGGCTCCCAACACGGTCTCGAACGCCACAGGTCACCTCTGGGCTGAAACGCTCAGGAGGCCTGGACCTCCTAGCACGTGGGCGACCTTGCAGAGGGGGGCCCGTAGAAGCACATGATGTGGCCTGGCTAGGCTCCTGGATCAAGCCAAAGACCGCGGCCTGCAGCCAGCCAGGACCTCTAGCCACCACCTCAGCGCGGAGATGGGACAGCAAGGACTCAAAATCCCCCATTGCAGCTAAGTCCCTAACCACTTTTCCTCTTTTTTTTTGTTCAATATAGGTGCCAGGAAATTCTTTCCTTTCTCTGTGGCCACAAGCTCCGACTGAAGCTGGTAGACAGACACGCCCCTCTATTTACCTGGAGACCGCCCCCCACACTCAAGACCACCTAATCCTGGTAAGTGCCTAGTAACTCCCCCTACACCCAGCTTTTCCTTCGCCTCACTGCCCACCCCAGTAGTGCTGGCCCTCCTCCTAGTTGCACTTCTGCTCCGGGCCATTTCTTTTTAAATGGTTGACTGTGATCACTATTTAAATCAATGGCATCAAAGAAAACACACTACTGTGCATTTTCATTCATTTATTATTTGTTTATATGATAGTTCTTTTGACAAGAAGAACATGTAGTGGTGAGTATGATGGGGCGAAATAAAAACAATCGCAGTGCATTTCTGCAAAAACATGCACAAGATTTACAACCTTTCAAGATTGTCCCTACAAGTACAAAAAAAATACATGTTGATGTGTCAGAAATGCACTTGGCTCTACTGTTTTGCATAGTCCTGTTGTGTGCCGATAACACATAGGGGCTGATTTACGAACCGTTTGCGCCATGAGTATCGGCACGCGCAACAGCAGTTTTGGTATTTACAAAACATTTGCGCAAGTAACACAGCGCTATTCCCCATTTACTATAGTGTTCTCAGCGCACGGGAGGAGGCGCTCAGTGCGCCACTTTGGACCTGGCGCACGGCATCTTCAAATAAAAATATAAAGAAGCTGGAAGTGCCAATATAATGGGGTGATGTGCGGTGATGTGAGGAAGTATAGTGACAACTGCCCAAGTAACAAACTTGCACAAAATAGAATGATAAAGTAACTTTTTCTGAACCAGCCTGCTGCGCCTGCAATTACGTTTATAACTGCGAGAGGTGTATTTGTGCATTTGCGCTCGTTCAAATGCGCCGGTACACTGCGCCGGCAAAATCTTAGTAAATGTCAAGTCACGTAAATGCATTTGCATAAGTTGAACAGGCGCTCCTCTAAACTTGCCATTATATAACAGTCCCTGCACAAAATGACATTTCTAAAGGGAAAAAAAAGGCATTTAAAAGCACTCGCGGCTATAATGAATTGTCGGCTCCCGTCAATACAGAGAAAAGTCATTGAAAGTCTTCAGGTCTGGTATGGATATTAAGGGGAACTCTGCAGCAAATAAAAAAAAAAAGACGTGGGGGTTCCCCTCAAAATCCGTACCAGGCCCTTCAGGTCTGGTATGGATTTTAAGGGGACCCCCACGCCAAACGTAAAAAAAAAATGTTCCCCTAAAAATCTACACCAGACCCTTACCCGAGCACGCAACCTGGCAGGCCGCAGGAAATCAGGGGGGGACGAGAGAGCACCCCCCCTGAACCATACCAGGCCACATGCCCTCAACATGGGGAGGATGCTTTGGAGGTCTGGACCCCAAAGCACCATGTCCCCATGTTGATGGGGACAAGGGCCCCATCCCCACAACCCTTGCCGGTGGTTGTGGGGGTCTGCGGGCGTGGGGTTTATCGGAATCTGGAAGCCCCCTTTAAAAAAGGGGACCCCCAGATCCCGCCCCCCCGTGTGAAATGGTAATGGGGTACAAATGTACCCCTACCATTTCCCAAAAAAAAAGTGTCAAAAATTTTAAACATGACAACAGCCGGTTTTTGACAATTCCTTTATTAATGTTTCATCTTCTTCCTTCTTCTTCCACCTTCTTCTTTTCTCCATTCGGGTTTCTTCCTCCATCTTGTTCTTCATCTTCCTCCTTCCTTCAGTGTTCTCGTCCGCATCTTGCTCCGGCTTCTTGTTCCCCTCTTCTTTCTCCGGACGATCCGCTTGCATTCGAGGTTCCCGATGTGTGGCGCTTCAGTTCTTCTGACAGTTCTCCTCTGGGTCAGCTGCCACCCGGTGACCCCGCCCCCCTCTGACGCACATGTACTTCATGAGGACTTTCCCGTGGTGTCATAGGGGGGCGGGGCCACCGGGTGGCTGCGGACTCAGAGGAGAACTGTCAGAAGAACTGAAGCGTCACACAGCGGGATCCTCGAATGCAAGCGGATCATCCGGAGAAAGAAGAGAGGAACAAGAAGCCGGAGCAAGATGCAGATGAGAACACCGAAGGAAGATGAAGATGAAGAACAAGATGGAGGAAGAAACCCGAATGGAGAAAAGAAGAACATTAGGGTTGAGCGAACCCTAACTGTAAAGTTCGGGTTCGTACCGGACTTTTGGGTTTTTGGTACCCGGACCCGAACAATTTACTGTATGTTCAGGTTCGGTGTTCGGCAATGTAATGGCGCATTTTAAAAAGCTGCAGGGCAGCCAATCAACATTCGTTTAACTTGTGTGCCCTTAGAAGCCATCACAGCCATGCCTACTAATGGCATGGCTGTGATTGGCCAGTGCAGCATGTGACCCAGCCTCTATATAAGCTAGAGGCTCATAGCACAGCACGTCACTCTGGTTTAGATAGTGTAGGGAAAGGTTGCTGCTGCTGCTGCTGCTGCTGCTGCTGCTGCTGCTTTGAGGGAGAGAATTAGATAGGAGTCCTGATTCAGAAATCAAATTACTCAGCGATCTACCTTGCTTTTGTTGTGTGGGTGCAGTGCACAATCTTTTTATCCTGGTCTGAGCCCAGTGCCAGAGAAAAGATAACTTTTATCCATCTGTTAGTTAGGTTGGCGTCGGCGGGCATTTTATGCAAGCTCAGTGCACCAGCACTGCATATGTTACTGTGAGATACACACTTTAGATTCTGTTCTCCTATTCTGCTATTCAAAAAAAAAAAATTTAGGGCAAAAAAAAATTTTTTGGTGTGTTTTCTGCATATCTGTACGTGTAAGATACACCCTTTAGATACTGTTGCTCTATCCTGCTATTCAAAAAACACCCATTTAGGGCAAGATCCTAAATTTCAGAAATATGAGGAGAACGTCAAATAAGGGACGTGGCCCCAGTCGTGGTGCTGCTGGTGGAGCTCCTGTTGCAGAGAGAGGATGTGGTCGATCTGTGCCAGCTACAAGCACAAGTGAAACACCTTCCTCAGGTGCGAGTAGGCGACAGAGCCTGCAGCGGTATTTTGTCGGGCCTAATGCAGTCGGGGCACCGCCAGCACACCACAACAACCAGCACCACCAGCTGATATGGAACGTCTTAGCAGGAGGCAGCATTTCACCAACATGGTGGAGCAGTATGTGTGCACACTCCTACATGTACTGAATGACGGGTCTGCCCCTTTCAACTTCTGCGTCTCCAAATTGGGCACATGGCCTGAGCTTGCCCTTTACGCCTTGGAGGTGCTGGCCTTCCCTGCAGCCAGTGTATTATCTGAACGTGTATTTAGTACGGCGGGGGGCGTTATCACAGACAAACGCAGCCGCCTGTCTAGAGCCAATGTGGACAAGCTCACGTTCATTAAAATGAACCAGGCATTGATCCCACAGGACTTGTCCTTACCTTGTGCAGAATAGACATGTATACCGGCCTTACCCAGCCATTGTTGTATTTTTGATCTTTCTCACTCTTTTGGGGTGTACCCTAATTAAAAAAAAAAAAAAACGAAAACCAGTGTTGGCTACCTCGTCCTCCTCCACCGCCGCTTCCACCTACACCGCCACCTCAACCTCCTACTCCATATGGACCTTGTCCTCCTAGGTCAAGATTATTATTTTTTATTTTTATGTATTTTATGTTATTTTAAGTTATTTCCCTATCCATTTATTTGCAGAGCACTTGCCATGCTCTTAACAACATTTTGCTGCCATTTGCAGCCCTCTAGCTTTTTCTATTACTTTTTTAGAGCCATTTTAGTCCTCAAAAGTTTGGGTCCCCATTGACTTCAATCGGGTTCGGGGTCAAGTTCGGGTCCCGAACTCGAACTTATTTGCGAAGTTCGGCCGAACCCGCTGAACCCAAACATCCAGGTGTCCGCTCAACTCTAAAGAAGATGGAAGAATGGAGAAGACATTAATAAAGGAATTGTCAAAAACCGGCTATTGTAATTTTTAACATTTTTGACACTTTTTTGTGAAATGGTAGGGGTACATTTGTGCCCCATTACCATTTCCCACAGGGGGGGCGTGGGATCTGGGGGTCCCCTTTGTTAAAGGGGGCTTCCAGATTCCGATAAGCCCCCCACCCGCAGACCCCCACAACCACCAGCAAGGGTTGTGGGGATGAGGCCCTTGTCCCCATCAACATGGGGACATGGTGCTTTGAGGGGTCACAGACCCCAAAAGCATCCTCCCCATGTTAAGGGCATGTGGCCTGGTACGGTTCAGGAGGGGGGGCGCTCTCTTGTCCCCCCCCCCTCCCTTTCCTGCGGCCTGCCAGGTTGCGTTCTCGGGTAAGGGTCTGGTGTGGATTTTTTTTTTCAAAGACTTTCAGTGACTTTTATCTGTATTGACGGGAACCAGCAATTCATTACAGCCAAGAGTACTTTTAAATGACTATTATTTTACTTTAAAAATGTCATTTTGCTCTCGGACTGTTATAAACATGGAAAACATGACCTACTTTACAGGCATACTATAGACACCCCCCAGGTATGATATTTAGGGCCAGTTCACACCGGATGCAGTGCAGTGCATTTTTTTGATGCATGAAAAACGCAAAAAAAGTTGATCACATTAATGCCAATGGCATAGGTCACACCACTGCAGTCAGTTCCAGTGTGTTTCAGAAAGGAAAAAAAATAATTGGTCATGCTGCATTTTTTATGTACAGAACTGTACTTGCCCACAGTAAAACGCACCAGAACATACCAAAAACGCACTGGAATGCACCGGAACGCACCTAAATGCACAAAAGACGCACTGCAACACACTTGCCCTTAATAGGGCCAGTTCACACTAGACGCAGTTCCGTTCAGTTCCGTGTGGTTTTTTTCTGCACAAAATGCATGCACAGTATTTTCCATGTATTCCAATGGCTCTAGTTCACACCATGCAGTCAGTTTCCGGTCAGTTTCTGCACCGGAAACTGACCGTAAACTGACTGTATGGTGTGAACTAGAGCCAACAAGAGCCATTGGAATACATGGAAAACGCTGTGCATGCATTTTTAGTGCAGAAAAAATTTGCACGGAACTGCGTCTGGTGTGAACTGGCCCTTAAGAGGAAAAAAGCACTGGACTGCATCAAAAACGCACCTGGAACGCATCAAAAATGCACTGGAACGCATCAAAAACGCGCATGCAGAAAAGCACCTGGAACGCATCCAGACTGCGTTTCTATGGTATGAACTGGCCCTTAGGGCCAGTTCACACCATAGAAACGCAATCCGGATGTGTTCCAAGTGCTTTTTTGCATGCGCGTTTTTGATGCGTTCCAGTACATTTTTGGTACGTTTTTGATGCAGTCCAGTGCTTTTTTTTCATCCCTCTTTTTTATTAACCATAGATAAGGACACATGTGTGTTCCAGTGCACTTTTGATGCGTTTTGCAGCGTTCCAGTACAGTCCAGTGCAGGTAAAATGCAGCATGTTCTACTTTTTTTGTGGAACCTGTACGCACTGGAACAAACACTGCCATTTAGAACCATATAACCAACTTTCCATGCATTTTTGATGCATAAAAAACGCAATGGACTGTATGTAGTGTGAAATGGCCCTTAAGCAATTTGGCATATTTAAAGGCACTTCTCCTTGTTTTGTTTTTGGTGTTGTCCAAATTGGTGACATTGATATATGTCCCTTAGGGTGGGACCTGGGCCCCCATACCCATTTTAAGGCCAATAACTAGAAGATAAGCCAGCCAAGTGGGGACTAGCAAAATTAACAAGTCAGTTCCCATAGACTGCAATGGTATTTGTTGTATAACTTTTGCCCATGTTAGGCTCTTTGTTCGCCCCCCGGACCGGGGGGTGTTTGTCCCATCTCTAATTTTGTAGCATGCTGGATGATGTGCTTAATTTTGGATGGGGGGGGGGGGCTTATTTTCTGCTAGCTACATTTGTATTGGTCTGAGCATGCTCAGTGACTTAGTTTTTTGTTGGTGCTTTTTGTGTGTGAACAGCACCTGGATGTTTCTGGGCATGCTCAGAGAGCATGTTTTTTGGGTTAGTAATTGAAGGACATCCTTAACAGGTGTACCCACTTTGAAGTTCAGTCTCTACATTGGGTGAACTTGCATTTTGGGTGTTTCATGGACTGTGCATGTGTTTTCAATTGCCTCATTAGCACACAAACCTATGTTATATAAAGCTTGCAGATAGCATCCTCTCCCTTGCCCTGAAAAGAGGCAAGATTGTGTGTGTCCGGCCGGCAAAAAGTAAATTTTGGTGTCCTTATCGAGTTTGTAACATGTGCATTTTATTTGTTATGTCTTTGCAAAACAGATGTTTGTCTTACTTTTGTTGATTGTATTTTTTTGTGTGGGGGATATGTTCCCCTGAAATATTTTTGATGTTGTTAATGTGTGTCGTTTGTTCACTTTGATTTAATTGTCTGTGCTGCATTATTTTGCTAAATCTTTCTCAAGATGTGACTAATGTTTCAAATTAATTTTCATGTGTGTTTTTTTTTTTTGCTTCCCTTTGTTTTTTCCAAGTCCTGTTTTGTTGACCAATAAAATTTGATGCAAAGTTTGATGTTTGTTTTTTGTTTTCTATGCAACAAATGTGACAGCTGCAGCTTAACTATGCTGATTGGCATGTCAAAACAAAACAGGTGTGATTTGTCTAACCTGGTGCCTTCATGGTAGCATATGCATGGATTGTGTGCTGCCATGGAGTCACCAGGAAATAAAAAATAGAGCTGTAAGTATTCAATTTTTTTCTTTTTACTGCAGTGGTTCTCAGCCTCAGTCCTCAAGTACCCCCAACAGGACATGTTTTCTGAATTTATCTTATTGATAATTGCCGTCCAAAATACCAAACTATTGACTGTGATTTAAAGCACATGTGCAAGATGAGGGAAAACCTGCAAACATGGCCTGTTGGGGGTACTTGTGAAGCACTGATTTAGAGCACTGAACTTAAAAATAGCTCAAGGCAATACTATTCTAATTGTGGCCATTTTAAGGGAAACCAAGTAAGTTTTAGAACCCCTGCTTGTTTTTTTTTTTAGGTTGTGCTTTGTGTCCCTTAGTAAAATTGGCTTCACTTCCTGTCACACAGCTAAACAGGAAGTGAAGCTAAAACCATACCAAGGTCTTTTCTTGGGGACACAGATCAATCTAACTAGTGTCCCCATTAAGCAAATTGCACTCTAGCACTTTTTTGTGTACACCCCAAATCATTAGGTAGTTTGGGGTTAAGTAAAGGCAAATCCACGCTGCAGTACAAGTGTAGTTGTTGAAAATCTGAGGGGAAACACTGGTGATTTTAACATCCAATCATGTAGAAGCAAAGATGGTGGGTTTTTTTGTTTCCTTGAATGTCCCCCTTGGATAGCCAGCAAATGCACTTGTAGTGCAAAGTGGATTTGCCTTTAGTAAATAAACCCCAATGTCCAAAATACCTAATAATTTGGGGGTGTATCCAGCAAAATGCTGGAGTGCAATGTACATAATGGGGAAACTATTTAGATTGACCTGTGTGTCTCCAAGGAAAGACATTGGTAGAGATTTACCCTCACTTCCTGTGTGGCTATGTGACAGGAAGTGAATTATTTGGAAGGATAAAGTGGCCAAATTTGGGAGTTGTCTTCACCCTATCAGGGGTGCAGGCATCCCCAAAAACTGTCTAGACGTGTAATCCCTCTGCACTCTATCCCCAAGCAAAAATAAAGGATTTAATTTAGTTTAACTTTGCAAAGACACATTCCTAAGTTCAATTGTGATGCATGTCAATGGCCCATTTAGACCCTCTTTAATCACTTGAGATCAGCGCTATAGCTGATCGACAGCCACAGCACGGTCCTCAATTGCTGGGAGTCCGTCAATAGACGTCCTCCCCTTCGCGCGCGTTCTGTGGTCACCGAGTCACTGAGACTCGGGTGATCACAGATCCGAGTAAGGAGCCGATCCCTGCCCCTTACCACGTGATCAGCTGTCAGCCAATGACAGCTGATCATGTGGCGTAAACAAAAGCTCGGTAATGGTTTTTGTTTTTTCCTTGTGCTGACAGCGTGAGCATAAAAAAAAGGCAATCACCGGCTTATGTCCAAGGGACATTGAGCCCGAAGAGGCAATTCTGCGTCATCTGTGACAATCAGTAGCTCCTGCCAGCGCCACCTATCAATGCCCACCACTGGTGCCAATCAGTGCCACCTAGCAGTGCTGCCTATCAGTGCCCATCATTGCCACCTGGCAGTGCCACTTCTCAATGCCCACCAGTGCCAACTAGCAATGCCACCTCTCAGTGCCCACCCCTGCCACCTTATTGGTGCCCATCAGTGCAGCCCATCAGTGCAGTCTCATCAGTGTACATCAATGAAGGAGAAATATTACCGTTCTCATCGTCTTCCAGGACGGCACATGAGAGATGACTGGTCCACCTGACAGGAAACACAATCAAAGAGGTTAAAAACCCCGCCCCTCCCTGTACACCTCAGTTTTTGATTGTGTTTCCCCCACAGTGAAACCGTTTGTTATTTTCTAAAAGACCCAAAGCCTGGTGCTGAAGGTCTCCCCCTGGAAGCCAGGCCAAATGCTTAAGAAGCCTCTGGGCCTAGCAGGACGGTCTTGTCCTTTCTGGGGGGTATCCCATTCTTTCTCAGGGGGGAGGGAATAGCCCTGGAAGAACCCCCTGAGTACTGAAGAACTCTAGGTGCAGCAGAGCACCTAGAACTTCAGGGGCCACATTTCCTCTCCCGCCCACCTGTCTGGGCGTCCATTCCGGAGGGGGGGCTGGCTTGCATCCCGTTGCGGGTGTTCGTCTCTGGTGACCTCAGCTCAGGTGAGCTGTTGTGGCTGTTTGGGCTTCATCCATGGAGCTGAGTTCGACGCCATCTTCCCGGCGTTTGGAGGAGGTGTTCACTGCCTCCTCTAGCGTCGGGGGTGGAGGTCATGGCGCGCTGTGTCACTTCCGGTTCCGGTCTCCGGCAAGATGGCGTCGGCCAGCGTCTTCTTCTCCAGCCATCGCCACCAGAACGCCGCCAGCAAGAGAGGTGCCCACATATTTCCTCCAGTCGCACCATGACCACGTTGGAAGCGCAATGGAGCAGGAGGAAGGACCGGCTGCGGTCGCGGCGATAGAGGAGACCATAGGGGGTGAATCTACCCAGCCAGCAGGGGTTATGATGGGGGTGGTACCCCGACTCTTCCCTTTGCTTACCACATAGCCCATTGGTTTATGTTTGTCTGTGTGTTTTTCTATTACAGGGGAGGACGTCACTGCCCAGGGGGTTGTTGGTCGCCCATCTAAAGCCCCTGCCCGTGTCAGAAGATGCGGTTATTGCAATGACAAATTGCCCCCAAATTATTCCAGACCCTTCTGTTCCAGATGTATTCAGAAGTTGGCAGGAAAGGAAACCTCTCAAATTATAAAGGATTTCCTCTCCGTCCAAAAAGAGATGCTTACCACTCTCAAGGAATTTCAGGCCTCTGCTAGGACTAAAGATCCAGTATCCCAGACCAGTAAGGAGGGCTCTTCCTCACAAGAGGGTTCCTCATCCTCCAATTTGACCAGGAAACAGACGGTCCCTCTGAGGACTCGTTTGTCTGTAGATTCAGACCTGGAAGTGGACTCGGATGCTCCGAGTGGGGTACTATCTGACGAAGGTCAGGTAGACAGTTCAGAGGAGGAGGGGGACAAAGTTAGATTGAGTAGGCATATCTTTTCAGCTGATGATATGGAGGGTCTCCTCAGCGCAATTTATGCATCTGAAGAGATCCAGGACCCACCAGAACAAGCTTCTGCTAGGGACAGAATGTACCGAGGTTTAGTGAAGTCCCAGTCCAGAACCGTCCCCGTTCATGAGGCACTCAAGGAAATTTTTTCAAGGCCCCCAGAATAAAAACCGGGTTGCAGGCAAGAAATCTGTTTTCAACAAGCAGTGGGGTGCTGGGAAGGATAAACAGCAGAGTAGTATCCTCTTTCCCAGCCAAAAGACTGGCGAAAAAATCACCAAGTGACATGAGGGTGGGGGGAAGGCTTTCCCAATTCCTCCCCAGGTGGGAAAGCGTAACTCAGAGCCCCCGTGTTCTCCAGATCATAAGGGAGGGTTACAAGCTGGAGTTTTTGCACTCCCCTCCCTCGAGGTTCCTGTTAACTCACCTTCCCAGGGATCCCCTCAAAGCAGCAGGTCTTCTGCAAATCATCGCAGAGTTAGCAGAGCAGAGGGTAATTGTCCCGGTTCCAGCGGAACAACAGGGACTAGGGGTCTATTCCCATATCTTTGTCGTCCCAAAGCCGTCAGGGAAATATCGGCTCATAATAAACCTGAGACCCTTGAATGCTTGTCTGCATCACAAGAGGTTTCGTATGGAGAGTGTGTACACCCTCAGAAAGCTCCTTCTGAAAGAAGTGTTCATAGTGACCATCGACCTAAAGGACGCTTATCTACACGTCCCGATATTTCCAGCCCACCAATCTTTCCTCAGGTTTGCAATCACTTCTGCCCAGGGAGTTCAGCACTGGCAGTGTGCTGCTCTCCCTTTTGGTCTGACTTCCAGTCCAAGAGTTTTTACCAAAATTTTGGCAGAGGTGATTACTTTCCTGCACTTGCAGGGAATCACGATAGTCCCCTCTCTCGACGATCTGCTTCTCTTCAACCAGAGTCGGGATCTCCTCCTCGTAGACCTAGC
The DNA here is from genome assembly GCA_029206835.1 of Rana muscosa. NCBI lineage: Eukaryota > Metazoa > Chordata > Amphibia > Anura > Ranidae > Rana > Rana muscosa. Next base: position 230,681,114 of record CM055119.1, read on the forward strand.
CCTGAAGGCTTTCGAGAAGAGAATCCAAGGTCGAGAACTCCAGATTCTGTCCGACAATGCCACCACGGTAGCATTCCTGAATCATCAGGGGGGCACCAGGTCCCGTTCCCTCCTGGCCTTGACTCTGGAAATCTTGAGCTGGGCAGAAATTCGGGTTCCCTCCATCTCGGCAGTGCATATAAAAGGGGTACTCAACTTAGAAGCAGACTATCTAAGTCACCATCCGATTCTCCATGGGGAATGGGAGTTGAACCCAGAAGTGTTCAACCAGGTGTGCCAACAGTTCGGCAAGCCAGAGATAGACCTCTTCGCCCGCAGGAAAAACAAAAAAATAGAAAGATTCTTTTCCCTAAGCCGGGAGTAGGGTTTAGAGGGAGTGGATGCGTTGGCTCAGGTGTGGGACTTTCACCTGGCCTATGCCTTTCCCCCTCTGGGTTTAATTCAGAGAATCCTATAAAAGCTGGATCTTTCAGAGGGCAGTCTCATCTTGATCACCCCGTGGTGGTCCAAGAGAGCCTGGTTCCCTGTCCTGGAGAACTGGTCTGTTGCTCCCCCTCTCCGTCTACCAGTTCAGACAGACCTTCTTCGTCAGGGTCCGGTTTTCCACCCAGAGCCCAGTTTCTTCAAGCTGACGGCCTGGTGCTTGAAAGGCAGAACTTGCAGGAGAAGGGCTGTTCTGAGAGAGTGATTACCACTCTCCTTTCAAGCAGAAAGGAGGTCACCAGGCGTATCTACGCAAGGGTATGGGGATCTTCTCTCACTGGTGTTTGGATAAAGAAGTTTCCCAACGGGAGACCCCTGTCATCCTGGAATTTCTCCAGGATGGTGTTGATTTAGGGCTCGCTACCAAGACATTAAGAGTGCAGGTAGCAGCTTTATCTTATTTTTTGGACAGAAGACTATCCCTGGACCCCCTAATTAAGAGTTTCCTGAAGGCCAGAGATAGGATGTCCCCAGTACAGATTGCTAGAGTTACGCCCTGGGATCTTTCTTTAGTTTTGCAATAATTATCTAAAGCTCCGTTTGAGCCATTAGACAGCATTGCTGTTAAGTTTCTTACCGCCGTGAATAATGACAGGAAAAACGAGGGAGCCGCTTCGGTTCCAAGGGTTCCCTACACACAGTCGTTTTTCCCGTCATTTTTTCTCTTGACGAGAAAAACGACCGTCTGTGGGCTCTGCGGCAGTGTCTCCCTATGGGAAAACTGCCGCGGAAAAAAATGATGGAAAAAACGATGAGAAAATTTAGAACATGTTCTAATTTTTCTCGTCGTTTTTTCTGCCATTTTTCTCAACGAGAAAAACGACATAAAGCCCACAGACGATCGTTTTTCTCGGCGGAAAAAAAAATGCAGTTTTTCTCGTCGAGAAAAGCGGTCGTGTGTACGCGGCATTACAGTTAAATTTGCCTTTCTTCTGGCGATGACAGCCAAAAGAATAGGTGATATGCAGGCTCTGTCAATTAAAGAGACATTTTTTCGTTTGTTTGATGACAGGGTTGTTCTCAGACAGGACCCCCTGTACCTTCCCAAGGTAGCATCAAATTTTCACAGAACTCAGGGAGATAATACTCCCTTTTTTTTGTTCCAATCCCCAGAATGAAAGAGAGGCCTCCTTTCATTGTCTGGATGTCAGACAGTGTCTGTTAACTTATTTAGATAAAGCGAATTTAGAAAATCCAGCCATCTATTGATTAACTTTTCTGGACAGAAAAAGGGCCTTCAGGCCTCTAGAGTATCCATAGCTAGATGGATCAAACAGGCTATCTCCCTAGCGTACGATCAAACTGCTAGTATAGCTCCAAAGGTTAAGGCACATTCCACTCGGTCTCTGGCGACCTCCTGGGCAGAAAGGGCCGGAGCTTCGGTCGAACAGATCTGCAAGGCTGCAACATGGTCGAGCCAGAATACCTTTATGAAGCATTATAGAGTGGAGTTGCTGTCGCCTCAGGACCTCTTGTTTGGGAGAAAGGTCCTACAGGCGGTTGTCCCGCCCTAAGGTAGGCCTGCATGTTACTTGCTTTTCTCTCATGTGCCGTCCTGGAAGACGATTAGAAAGTACTAGTTACGCTTACCGGTAACATCGTATATCCTCAAGCCCCTCTCACGCAGGGGAACCAAAGCAGATATTAGTATCTTGGGGAACACCCTGGGAGAGGTGCACAGACCGAAAGGCAGGGCTTGAAGCTGTAAATCATCCAATCTGATGGCTGGACTGTCTGAATAATCGTCTGCAGAGACTCCATTTTGAAGCTTTCGGGGCGGATATACCGGTTGAGCCTCTTTAGGTCTATCACAGGCCTCCACCCACCTGTCCTCTTTGGGACCAGAAATAGGGTGGAGTAAAAGCCTGCGAAGCGCTCTGCCAAAGGAACTGGAACAGCCGCCCCCTGAAGCTGGAGTGACGTTAGGAAGTTTTTCAGAGCTTGAGCCTTCAGTGGAGAGGATGGAATCTCTGTCCTTTGAAAGAGTTCCGAGGTGGGGGGTGAGAAAAATTCCAAAAGTGCCCCCATTGAATTGTTGACAGAACCCAGGGGTCGTGGCAGCGGGTGGCCCAGACTGGGGTAAAAAACTTTAGCCTGGCTCCCACCGGGAGTGCCTGGGCTACTCTGGCGTAAAAAAAAAAGACTGCCTAAAATCCCTTGGGTTTGACTGGCGGAACCTAGCGGAACCACCTCTGAATCTTCGCCTACTTCTGTCCTGTGGAAGCATACCAGACTTCCCTCCTGACAGCCTGGAGATAGCTTTATCCATTTTGTCTCCGAATAGTGCTTTCCCATCAAACGGGATTTTGCACCAATTTTGTTTGGAGGATAAGTCAGCCTTCCAGGGTTTCAGCCACAAGGCCCTCTTCGCCATCACTGAATGCAACATGGATCTTACCGACCACCTGATCGTGTCAATGGCCGCTACGCAGGCAAAGTCTGCCGACAATCTAATCTCTTCTAAGGACTTAGTTATATCCTCCATGGGGACATTCTGACGCAAAGCCGTCTCAATATTATCTGTCCAAGATCTTTTGGCATTTGATACTGATGTGAGGGCAATAGCTGGCTTACATGCTGCTTCCGCGGCTAAGTAGCTCCTCTTCAGCTCCAGGTTGATTCACCTGTCTAGAGGGTCTTTGAAGGAAGCGGAATCCTCCATTGGCAAAGTTATATTTTTTGAGAGTCGCACCACCGACGCGTCTACCACTGGCATGGAGTTTGGTGACTGCGTTCCCGACTCTGGTAAGGGGTATATAGTTTATTGAACCGACCCAAAAATTTTTTTTTTTTTTTATCAGTCTTTGACCATTCCTTCTGAATGACTTGACTAATCTCGCCCATCTGAGGAATGGGAAGTAGCTTGTCTGGAAATACCTCAAGTGCCAATGTGCCCAAGGAACCATGGGTATATAGGAAGACATTGTGCCAATGAGGCTCAGGCATTGTGAAGCCGTCAGATACGGGCTCCGGATGACTTTGATCATTCTCTGGATGACTATTCTTGCCTTCGGCGGTGGTAATGACACTGTCCCCTCCTGAGTGTCGAACATTGCGCGTAGATTATCTGCTGTGTTGGCATTAGTTGACTTGTCGGAATTCACCAGCCACCCTAGCTCTTTTTAGGGACTGTAGAAGAATGTCCCGGTGACATACCAACTGATCCGGATTGCTTGCTAGGAGTAGGATGTCGTCCAAGTAGTGGTATATCCTCAAGCCCCTCTCCCGCAGGGGAACCAAAGCAGATATTAGTATCTTGGTGAACACCCTGGGAGAGGTGCACAGACCGAAAGGCAGGGCTTGAAACTGTAGGTGGGTCCATCCCACTGCAAATCTCAGGTATTTTTGAAATGCAGGTAGAATTGGAACATGTAGGTATGCATCCTGCAGATCGACCAAAATCATCCAATCTGATGGCTGGACTGTCTGAATAATCGTCTGCAGGGACTCCATTTTGAAGCTTTCGGGGCGGATATACCGGTTGAGCCTCTTTAGGTCTATCACAGGCCTCCACCCACCTGTCCTCTTTGGGACCAGAAATAGGGTGGAGTAAAAGCCTGGAGATAGCTTTATCCATTTTGTCTCCGAATAGTGCTTTCCCATCAAACGGGATTTTGCACCAATTTTGTTTGGAGGATAAGTCAGCCATCCAGGGTTTCAGCCACAAGGCCCTCTTCGCCATCACTGAATGCAACATGGATCTTGCCGACCACCTGATCGTGTCAATGGCCACTACGCAGGCAAAGTCTGCCGACAATCTAATCTCTTCTAATGACTTAATTATATCCTCCATGGGGACATTCTGGACGCAAAGCCGTCTCAATATTATCTGTCCAAGATCTTATGGCATTTGATACTGATGTGAGGGCAATAGCTGGCTTACATGCTGCTTCCGCGGCTAAGTAGCTCCTCTTCAGATCCAGGTCGATTCACCTGTCTAGAGGGTCTTTGAAGGAAGCGGAATCCTCCATTGGCAAAGTTATATTTTTTGAGAGTCGCACCACCGACGCGTCTACCACTGGCATGGAGTTTGGTGACTGTGTTCCCGACTCTGGTAAGGGGTATATAGTTTATTGAACCGACCCAAAAAAAAAATATTTCTTTTTCTTTTTTTTTTTATCAGTCTTTGACCATTCCTTCTGAATGACTTGACTAATCTCGCCCATCTGAGGAATGGGAAGTAGCTTGTAAACTTTTGGGGAGGCTATTCTGCGTCTTTCCAGGCAATTGCAGTTTTGACTGCCTGGATGAATGGCTTTACCAAGGAGAGACTGAAGCCAGAAGGTTCTGATTCCTCTGAAGAGTCCCCTGAAGAGTCTTCAGGTGGTGAATCTCTAGCTGGTCGTCCTGACGGCGGCAGAGGTTTACTGACTGCTGACGGACCAGGGAGATTAGGTTCTATATCCTGAACCTGGGATATCTGCTGAATTGGTTGAGCGGGGACCAAAGCCAAAAGCTCAGAGAAGGAGTCCTTCATTGTTCGCTTGAGCAGATCTACAGCGTGCTGATTTTCTAGCTCGCGGTTGGACGCATAGTCCGTAAAACAGTCCTTACAGACCACTCTGTCTGGTAGCGGTGTAGCCCCACATGTCCAGCATTTCTCTTTCTATAGGTCCTAGGAGAGGGGGACCGATCATGTCCTCTGGATCTTGACCTCTCTGATCTACGACGTGAAGAATGGGACCTACGTCCTGATGAGCGAGACCCCTTGGAGTGGGTAGGGCTACGATGTAAGGAACTCATGCTAGACCAGTGAGCGCACTTTTTTTTATTTTTTATACTCACGTATAGTTGGTCACATACCTAATAGAAGTGTGAGGATCTTTGCTGCGAGATGAATGACTCATTGCGGAGTTGGGCACAAGGATCAGCTCCGGAAATATAGTAAGAAAGGGAAAAGAATCAGGAGTTTTTGGCGTCACTTTTTTTTATTTATTTTTTTAACAAACATTTTTATATCGTCATCTTTTTTTTTATTTTATTTTAAACATAAACATTTTTGATCGGCAACATTTTTTTTTTTGAGAAAATAAAAAGTACCTACCACAAAGCAGCATCAGAGAGACCTAGCAGGGCACAGCTGAGGAGACTCTGACAGCAATCCCTGAATCTGAACCTAAATAGGCTCAAGGTGCGTAGGCTAATCCCATAAACCACCATTTGGAATTGATTGAAAAAAAAGGGCAAATCTAGCCTTCTTTCCAGAATCCAAGATGGCTGCCACTGAACCAAGCGACCGTGCATGCGCACGCACAGAAGATCCAGCGTCGCCCAGTACAGAGAGCCGAGAAACTACGGCTCTGTATCACTCCCGAATCGCGCATGCGCAGACGGCGGCGAGGACGCCGTGCCATGACACTCTCCTACCTGGCGGGACGTACAGAGCACCTGTAGCCCCCCCCCCCCGAACCCGGAAATAAGCACCACAATGTTGTTGCACAGAGAGACACCTGCCCTATCCAGTTTCACAGTTTTAAAGGAACAAAAAAAGTAAGACAATAATCATTTGAAGGCGCCTAACAAGCAAAGGAAAGGGGAGGGGAAGAGAGGAAAAGAAAGGGGAAAAACACAAATGCCTGTAATAAAAAATGGAAACCACCAGCCTGGGAAGATGGAGCTGATCCTTTTGCGACTTCCACTGCATTCATCATGGATGTGATAGCAGACTGCGTTCCTGTGAGGAAACTCTGCGAAATGACCCCAACAGATCCACAGAGGGGTTCCCAGTCTTATCAGCGCTGTGAGCGGCCCAAGAACAGGGACTGCGCATGGGAAAGGCTAAACCCGGCGGGCGTTCCCGACTGCAGAGGTATGGACGTACTGCTACTCTTCACCAGCACAAGAAGGTATGAGGAAAAAAAGGAGAATGTTGGGGGAGGGACTATGTCTTTAATTTATGCCATTTGAGTTGAGGCGGAGCTCTATCACAGGTATGCTGCCATGGAGGCACCAGGAAACACCTATGCCATTTACAGCTCAAAAACGCCATGGTGGCCATGAGGCCATAGGCTAACATGGAGAGACGTTTTTAAGCTGCAAAAAACGCTCAAACAAGCGGCTTGAAGTTTCTTGAAGTCCTCCAGGACGGCAGGCCTACTTCCCACCGCTCTTGTTAAGTATATTGTTATGTACATATAGGGGCTGATTTACAAAACGTTTGCACCATGAGTATCGGCGCATCTGCGCGCGCAATGGCTGTTTTGGTATTTACAAAACATTAGCGCCGGTAGCGCAGCCCTATTTACCATTTACTATAGTGTTGTCGGCGGACGGGAGGAGGCGCTCAGTGCGCCACTATGGACCTGGCGCACGGCATGTTAAAATCTAAATATAAAGAAGCTGGAAGTGAGAATATAATGGGGGTGATGTGGGGTGATGTGAGGAAGTGTAGTGACACCTGCCCAAAGCAATTCATTACAGCCGCGAGTACTTTTAAATGACTATTATTATATATATATTATTATATATATATATATATATATATATATATATATATATTATACTATTATTTTATTTTAGAAATGTCATTTTGCTCTCGAACTGTTATAAACATGGAAAACATGCGCTACTTTACAGGCATAATATAGACACCCCCAGGTATGATATTTAGGGCCAGTTCACACCGGATGCAGTGCAGAGCGTTTTTTTGATGCATGAAAAACGCAAAGAAAGTTGATCACATTAATGCCAATGGCATAGTTCACACCACTGCAGTCCGTTCCAGTGCGTTTCATAAAGGAAAAAAAAATTGGTCATGCTGCATTTTTTAGGTACAGAACTGTACTGGACCGCAGTAAAACACATCAAAAACGCAACGGAACGTACCAAAAACGCACTGGAATGCACCGGAACGCACCTAAATGCACCAAAGACGCACTGCAACACACTTGTCCTAAGTGAAAAGAGGGGGAAAAAACACTGGACTGCATCAAAAACGCTTTAAAAATGCACTGGAACACACTTGTCCTTCTCTTTGGTTAATAAAAAAGAGGGGTGAAAAAAAAGCACTGGACTGCATCAAAAACGTAACAAAAATGCACTGGAACGTGTCAAAAACGCGCATTCAAAAAAGCTCCTGGAACGCATCCGGATTGCGTTTCTATGGTGTGAACTAGGGCCACACCATAGAAACGCAATCCGGATGCGTTCCAGGTGCTTTTTTGCATGCACGTTTTTGATGCGTTCCAGTGCATTTTTGTTACGTCCAGTCCAGTGCTTTTTTTTCACCCCTCTTTTTTATTAACCAAAGAGAAGGACAAGTGTGTTCCAGTGCGTTTTTGGTGCATTTAGGTGTGTTCCAGTGCATTTATGATGCGTTTTGCTGCGTTCCAGTACAGTCCAGTGCAGGTAAAATGCAGCATGTTCTACTTTTTTGGGGGAACTGGAACGCACTGGAACAAACACTGCCATTTAGAACCATATAACCAACTTTCCATGCATTTTTGATGCATAAAAACGCAATGGACTGCATGTGGTGTGAAATGGCCCTTAAGCAATTTGGCATATTTAAAGGCACTTCTCTTTGCTTTTTTTTTAGTTTTTTTTTAACAAGTTTTTATTGGAATAATGAAAGACACTTGAGCAGGTGTAAAGATAAGTACACAAGTACAAAAGAGAACATAAGAGAACATAAGGCTGTTAGTCAGGTTTAAAACAATGGTACATAGGAATATCGGTGTAGCTAGATGGGTACAACAGGTAGGGCAAAACAAAATGTAGCAAATGACACTAGCTCACTTGAAGACTAACCTTATGGGGTTATGAAGTTATGAAGATATGAAGAGAGGGTGCTGTATACACAAAATTCTCACCTAGTGAGGGTACTGCAGGTCATCCTAGATAAATACCTAAAAAGCAATGCAACCGGAAGGTGGAATACTGGATGGATCTGTCTACGCGCCCCTATGTTTAGAATCAGGAATAGGGGAAAAATCAAAACAAACGGGGGGGGGGGGGAGAGCTCCAGAGACAGTGGTGTGCTGATCATTCCATTACATGAATGGTCCCGAGAAAAGAACAGCCCTGGTGGGCCATCCGGAATATATAGACTGTGCAATGTCATCAAGATTTACAGCCCAATTGGGAAAGGGTCAGCGTACGAGAAAGAGTTGTTCCAGAGCTGCCTGATCCGCTGCCGAGAGGGTTGTTATGATGAAGGATTCCCATCTGTAGAGAAAGCGAGCTCTAGATCTGGGTTCTTTAAAGTCCGTAAGAAGTCGTTCTTTGTAGAAGAGGTTGAGGCAGTCCTTTTCGAGTTGGATGAGAGAAGGGCTTTGGGGAGAGATCCAGTGCCTAAGAATGAGTCTCCTCGCGAGAAGCAAACAAAGTAAAATCCAGTCTTTCGAGGAGGGACGTTTGGTAGTCCCTGAGGGGATCGTTGCAGCCGGCGATAGAGACCAGGGTAACAATATAGGGTCCCAATAACCAAATATTAGAAGTAAAGGGTCTTTGGGGAGTTTCAGCAGAGTGATTTTGAATATATAGGATAGGACTTGATCCCAAAATGAGGAAATGAAGGAGCAGGACCAGAAGCGGTGGGAGAGAGAAGGTCTGGGTGCCTTGCATAGAGGGCAGGAGGCGCCGTCTTTATTGGAGTTAGGAGAGATAAATGGGATATAAGCCCGGTGTGCGATCTTGAGTTGGGTTTCTCTCCAAATTTCGTTGGGTGTCAGTCGAAGGGTTTTCTGCAGGCCAGATAGGATTTTATTCGTTATATCTGGAACTGGGAAATCCCTAGCCCAGTTCGCAATAGAGGAGGAGGACATAGACGGGAAAGATTCTTGCAGGAGAGGTCTGTAGATGTCCGTGATTTTATAACGTCCACTTCGCAGTAAACGTTCAGAAAAGCTGTTTTTGAATCTCCGGAGGTTGTCTTTACACGTGTTAGATAAGAAGCTAATGCATTGGTTATAATGAAATACGTGAGAGGGGGGCAGAGAAAAAGACAAGGATATTGTAGAAAAGGGCAGTGGTTTTCCAGTGTTGCCATCGCACAGTGAGGAGAAATGTGACAGACCTTGAGCCTGCCAGACCGAAAAGGCTTTGTAGTGGAGACCAGGGATGAAGTCAGGATTGCCTTGGATTGGTAAATGGGGAGAGATGAAAGGAGATAACTTGAGTGTTTTTCTGATTTCTCTCCAAGCTATAGCTGTGTCCCTTAGCAGGAGATTGTGTTGATAAGGTGGGGGGACAGTTTTCCATCTGCAGTGTAGAAGGGCCACCAGAGAGTGCGGGTGAGCCATTTCGGATTCCAGGACGTAATTAGAGTATTGGGATGATTGAGCTATCCAATCTAAGCTGGTCCTGAACAGACATGCTAAATTATACAATCTAATATGAGGTAGACCGATACCCCCGTCGCTTCTAGGAAGGTGTAGTTTTTTAAAGGCTATCCGAGGTCTTTTGCCGTGCCAGATGAACTGTGAAATTTTGGAGTTTAGGAGTTTGATATCTTTATGTTTCAAAAGCAAGGGAATGGTTTGCAAAGGATAAAGCAGTCTGGCGAAGCTAATCATTTTGATAAGGTGACACCGTCCTAGGAGCGAGAGGGGAAGATCCATCCAGTTCGACAGTTCCTGATAGAGTTTTGTGAAGAGGGGGGGGGGTAATTGAGGTGATAGATGGAAGAGGGCAATTTCCCAATCTTTATACCTAGGTAGGTGATGTGAGAAGATGCAACCTTAAACAGAGTGGTGAGCCCAGGGGGGTGTGGAGTGTGTCCCTATAGGGAGAATCTCGCTCTTGGAATAATTGATACGGAGGCCGGAGCACAGTCGAAATTCGTCAAAGGTAGTTTTAATGGTCGACATGTCGTTACTGGGGTCGCCCGTGAATATGAGGACGTCGTCGGCGAATAGTGAGGTGCGAAGTTCCGCTTTGCCTATTTTGATGCCTCGTAAAGGGGCTATCTGGGAAAGGTATCTAGACAAAGGTTCTAAGGCTAAGTTGAACAGGAGGGGGGAGAGAGGACAACCCTGTCTGGTCCCTTTATGGAGGCGGAAATCCTCTGAGAGGAGTCCAGCCGCAACAAGTCTAGCTGAGGGCGCTGTATACATGGCATTGATAAGATGACAGAAAGGGCCTGTGAATCCCATTTTAGACAAAGTGAGGGAAAGCCAGTCAAAGCTTACATTGTCAAAAGCTTTTTCAGCGTCTAACGTTATGATGGCATAATCTCCCGTAGGGTCCTGTTTGGCTCGTTCAAGGGCCAGGAGAACCTTACGTATGTTAAGGGTGGCTGTCCGCCCTTTCACGAATCCTGATTGGGCCGGGTGAATGAGGTCCGGGAGGATGACTGCTAGTCTGGAGGCCACAATCTTCGAGAGGATTTTGACATCCAGGTTGAGTAGTGAGATAGGCCTGTATGAGCCCGGATCCAGAGGATCTTTGCCCTTTTTAGAAAGTAGCTTAATGATGGCCTGGTTGCCTGTCGGTAGATAGGGACCTCCCGCCCAGATGTTGGAATAGACCGAGTGGAGCATGGGCGCAGTTATATTTTGGAGAGTTTTATAAAATTCACTTGTGAAGCCGTCCAGGCCAGGGGCTTTAGAGGGGCAGAGAGCATGTATAGTGCCTTCTATTTCAACGAGGGAGATAGGGGCATTCAGGGAATCTAGAAGGGCAGTTGAGATAGTTGGTAGATTCATTTTTTCAAGGAAAGCTTGGGCTATTTTATGGTCAATGGGATCGGGTGCATAAAGGGCTGTGTAATATTCCAGCATGGTTTTATTGATGCGAAGTGGGGTAGAGTGTGTAGTTCCCGTGCGGTCCCGCAGTGAGGTGATGTGCGTCGGGCGGTGCGCCCCCTTACAGAGTCTGGATAGGAGTTTGCCAGCTTTGTTACCAAATTTATGAAGGGAGGCATCTAGGTGAGATTTTTTTGTGAGTTCCAGGGTGTCCGCCCAGGTGTCAAAGGCAGTTTTAGCCGCGGACCACTCCGCCTTGTTTGCCGGTGACATCGAGGCGGCTAGATTGCGTTGTGCGAGGTGAAGTCTGTCGCTGGCCAGCTTGAATTTCGATAGTGCGTTTCTTTTAAAGGAAGTGGCATATGAGATGATCCGACCCCTCAAGTATGCTTTTCCAGCATCCCAGAGAAGGTTCGGTCCCCTGCATGTGGAGCATTCGCGGAGGAAAACTCCTCCCATGCTCGTTCCATGTAAGCGCGAAAATCAGCATTATTGTGGAGGAAGGAAGGGAAGCGCCAGATGTTAGGGTGGGGGGGGAGGTCTAGATTGTCTAGGGTAAGGAGTATTGGGGCATGATCCGAAATGGCTATGTCTCCGATCTCTGCGTCTGAAACCAGGGGGATGATACTGTCGGTCCCAAAAAAATAGTCGATCCTAGTGAGGATCTTGTGAGGATTAGAATAGAAGGTGAATTCCCTGTCTACCGGGTGTGTTAAGCGCCAGATGTCTGTAAGATGGAGGGAGTCCATAGTGGAGGCAAATAGTGTGGGAGCAATTCCAGCAGGCGCCGGTGTGGTTTGTTTTGGAGAGGACCTATCGTCTGTAGGATGCATGAGGTCATTAAAATCTCCCCCAACTAGGTGGGGTAAGTGAGAAGTGTTGAGAAGCCAAGTGGAGAGCTGAGAGTAAAATGTCTTTGTGGGACTGTTGGGGGCGTATACATTGGAAATCACTATTTCTTTTGACCCAATTCTAACCCTGGAGGAGATGAAGCGTCCTTGGTTGTCTGTATGCGTGGTGTGAGGGGGTTGGCTCGGCAGCGGGTGTGTGTGACCCCCGAGGTGGGCTCCCCACACAAAAACAGGCCCAGCAAACGGAGGTTGTGGTTTTCAAAATCAAAAAGGTGCGGTTTATTTTCTATTTACAGTGACAAAACACAGCAAAGAAAAAGAAACATAAACAAAATAAATCCTGGTCAACTTGACCTCTGACTAAACATACAGGTTTCCTAACTAACAACTGGGATCAGCCTAGTGCTGTCCTAGTCCCTAAGTCCCTGGTTTTAAATGTCCAAGCAAATAGCCACACAGGCTTTGTCTCACCGCACAGGGGTTCACTCTCCCTAGACAGTCCACACAGGTCTGGGTCCAGGCATGAGCAAACATCTAATGAAGCTGGGAGTTCTTATAGAGGCCTAAATGAGCTGACAAGCTTCAGCTGGTCTCATCAACTCCCTGTCTGCACGACGCCCCACACTCTCCCTAGAGGTATGAGTCATCCATGAACCCACTAGCCTCAGCTGGGCTTATACAACTCTCCACCTAGTTGTATAAGTCGGCGTAAAGCCTGAATCTGGGCGAAATATATCTACCCCCCTGGATGCAACCAGGTGACTTTACCTTCCTGCTGTCACATACCCCCCCTCTTGTTTTAACCTCGGGGTTGGAACACCAGCAATCAGGCATTCATGTACTCGAGACAAAGCATCCACATTCCCCATTTGAACGCCAGGGCGATGCTTTACTGTGAAGTTGAATTCCTGGAGGGCCAGGAACCACCTATTCACTCTTCTATTTGTTTCCTTGTTTTGAGCCATCCACTTTAACGGAGCGTGATCCGTAACCAAGTCAAAGTGCCTACCTAGCAGGTAGTACCGAAGGGAATCTAGAGCCCACTTCACCGCTAAACACTCCTTTTCAACGGTGGCGTAATTTACCTCATGGGACTTCAACTTCCTGCTGAGGTAAATGACTGGGTGCTCTTCCCCGTTCCAGACCTGGGACAATACTGCTCCTAACCCCACATCTGACGCATCACTTTGTACGACAAAGGCCTCGTACACACGACCGATTTTCTCGGCAAGAACCAGCAAGAAACTTGCTGGCAGAGAGGTCTTGCCGAGTAAATCGGTCGTGTGTACGCTGCTAGCGTGTTTCTCGTCGAGAAAACCGACAAGAAACCTCGACGAGAAAATAGAGAACCTGCTCTCTATTTTCTCGTCGAGATTCTCCTCGGCGTGTTTCTCGACGAGAAAAGTGAGTGTGTGTACACTTACCTGTCCGCCCGGAAGCCCGCGCATGTTCGAAATGAATTTGACGCATGCGCGGTAGCTTCCTAGGCATACGTAGGGTGTACCAAGATGGCGGCGACGGCATCGAATGTGACGAGCGCATGCTCGACGTAGTCGATGACGTCACCGCGTACACTCCTTTCAAAGAACCGCGGGTTCTTTGAAACGAGCGTGTGTACACTCGGCCGGGACAAGTTTCTTGTCCAAGAATCTCGTCGAAAAAAACGACATGTTTTTCTCAACGAGAATCTCGGCCGTGTGTACGAGGCCAAAGTCTTTAGAGAAGTCGGGTGAGTACAACACTGGCTGGCTACATAAGGCTTGTTTCAAGAATTGGAATGCTGCCTCAGCCTCGGGGGTCCATTTAATCATGACCGACCCTTTCCCCTTCGTCAGGTTGGTTAGGGGCACAGCCTTAGAAGCAAAGTGGGGAATGAATCGCCGATAATACCCAGCGATTCCCAGAAAGGCTCGTACCTGCTTCTTGCTGTTGGGACGTGGCCAACTCTGGATGGCCTCGACTTTGTTGAGTTGGGGTTTTATTACTCCCCTCCCAATGGTGTACCCAAGATATTTGGCCTCCTCCTGCCCAATGGTACACTTCTTGGGGTTAGCCGTAAACCCCGCTTCCCGAACAGAGTCCAGGACTGCTTGCACTTTTGGCAGATGTGAGGTCCAATCTGTGCTATGGACAATTACGTCATCCAGGTAAGCCGCAGCATACTTCCGATGGGGCCTCAGCATCTGGTCCATTTTCCGCTGGAATGTGGCCGGCGCATTCTGTAACCCGAACGGCATTCTTTTATATTGGAACGCCCCGTCTGGGGTTACAAATGCGGTTTTCTCTTTGGCCGACTTGGCCAGGGGGATTTGCCAATACCCTTTTGTGAGGTCAAGAGTCGTCATGTATCGGGCTGTTCCCAGCCGGTCGATCAACTCATCTATACGTGGCATGGGGTAGGTGTCAAATTTTGTAACTTTGTTCAACTGACGAAAATCGTTACAAAATCGCCAGCTCCCATCCGGTTTAGGCACCAACACAATGGGACTAGACCAATCACTTTGGGACTCCTCTATCACCCCTAAGTTCAGCATTTTCTGTACTTCCTCCCGTATTGCCTCCCGTCGGGCCTCTGGGATCCGATAGGGTTTTAACTTCACCCTTTCACCGGGCGGGGTAATGATGTCATGCTCTACCCCAGATGTTTGTCCCGGCAGCTCAGAGAATACCTCCTTATTGCGAAGCACAAACTCCTTAACCTCCTGTTGTTGGGGTTGTGACAAGGTGGCTGCTATTCCAACCTCAGGAATCACGCAACCAGTTTGAGCTGGTGACCAAGTGTCTGCGACTAGGGACTCTCTATCCCTCCAGGCTTTCAACAGATTAACGTGATAGATCTGTTCGGGCTTTCGCCTTCCTGGTTGTCTGACCTTGTAATTCACTTTGCTCACTTTTTCCATTATCTCGTAGGGGCCTTGCCATTTGGCAAGGAATTTACTTTCAACCGTAGGGACAAGTACCAGTATCCTATCCCCCGGGGAAAAGGTACGGGTCTTGGCTCCACGGTTGTACACTCTCTGCTGTGCTAACTGCGCTTGGGCCAAATGTTCCTTCACGATGGGCATTACCTGTGCAATTCGGTCTTGCATCAGGGCGACATGCTCAATCACACTCCTGTGGGGAGAACTCTCACTTTCCCAAGTTTCCTTGGCAATATCCAACAGTCCTCTTGGGTGTCTCCCATACAGTAACTCAAAGGGGGAGAATCCCGTAGAGGATTGGGGCACCTCCCTAATAGCAAACATCAGATAAGGAAGTAGACAGTCCCAATCCTTTCCATCTCTATCCACCACTTTCTTCAACATTTGTTTTAGGGTTTTGTTGAATCTTTCAACCAGCCCATCGGTTTGGGGGTGATACACAGATGTACGTAATTGCGTCACTTTGAACAATTTACACAGCTCCTTCATAACCCGGGACATAAAGGGTGTACCTTGGTCCGTAAGCAGTTCTTTACAAATACCCACCCGGCTGAACACAAGAGATAGCTCTTTGGCTATGGTTTTGGCCGAGGTATTTCGGAGAGGGATCGCTTCTGGATAACGGGTGGCATAGTCCATTATAACTAATATGTACTGGTGCCCCCTAGCGGACTTGATTATAGGACCTACCAAATCCATGGCGATCCTCTCAAACGGGACCTCAATGATGGGTAGAGGGACCAGCGGGCTACGGAAATGTGGCATCGGGGCCGACCTCTGACACACAGGGCAGGAGGAACAATAATTTTCTATGTCCTTCATCACCCCCGGCCAATAGAATCTCTGTAATACCCTCTCTCGGGTTTTCTCTGTCCCCAGATGACCTCCAAGAATGTGCCCATGGGCCAACTCCAACACCAACTTCCTGTAAGGTTTGGGCACCACAAGCTGCTCAACGGTTTCTTCTGCCCTTTTTGCCACCCGATACAGTAGGTCCTTCTCTACGCTGAAGTATGGGTAAGTGCAGGTATTATCTGGGTTCACTAACTCGCCATCTATTTTCACTACGTTTTCCCGTGCCTTTATTAGGGCGGGGTCTT
Organism: Rana muscosa; assembly: GCA_029206835.1. Classification (NCBI taxonomy): domain Eukaryota; kingdom Metazoa; phylum Chordata; class Amphibia; order Anura; family Ranidae; genus Rana; species Rana muscosa. The sequence goes on from CM055119.1 coordinate 230,697,154, forward strand.
TCAACTGTTCTGTGGCAAAGTTTTCCCTGTGAACCTCAAGATCAGAAAACTCCACAGACGGTAGGTTTTCGTCTGAGGAGGTGGGCTCCTCTCCAGTTTCTTGAGTCTCCCCTGCCAATACTGATAAGGGAAATTCCGGAGAGTCCTCACCACTCTCAGGGGAGTTCTGGCTATCACATTCCTGGTACATAGGGGCACCAGTGGGGGGCTCAGGATCATCCCACAGTTCCCAGAACTTCGGAAAATCCCTTCCCACAATGGCGTCATGCGGTAACTGAGATACTAAGCCCACTGGATGAGAGAGGGTACCTTTGGGGGTCTCGAAACACACTGTAGTCACTGAATACTCTCGGGTGTCCCCATGCACACAAATAACAGCTACCTTGCTATTCCCAGAGACCTCTGTTTTAACTAACTCAGCCTTTATCAGGGTCACAAGGCTACCTGAATCCAGCAATACCACAACATTTCTACCATTAACACACATTTTGCATAAATGTTTCTCAGTTCCTCGAATGGCAGTGCATGCGACTGTCGCACACAGCGACTGACGTCTGCCCGTCAGAAAGTCACACTGCATGGGTTCCTCCACAACCGGGCAATTGGCTGCAATATGTCCCGCTTGCCGGCAGCGGTAGCAAACGATCCTTCTTGCGGCCTCTTGAGCCGCTGATTTCCCAGGCTGTTCTCGCCAAACTTGGGGTAGAGCTCCCACCCTCTCACTCTCTCCACCCTCACCCCTTGGAATCCTCTTATCCGCCCCTGGGGATGGTCTGGTCTTAGGGTGGAAAGTCCGAGTGTCTCTGGAAGAGGCCGTCAGGTTCTCTGTAGCCAAGTATTTCTCCACACGATCCACAAGACCATCGGCCGTCTCTGGGTCTCCATGGCTTACCCACTTTTGGATGGCAGTAGGAAGAGCTCTCAAAAACCGATCCATTACAACACGTTCCACAATCTTTGGTGCGGACAAAGTCTCTGGCTGTAGCCACTTTCTGCTCAGGTGAATGAGATCATACATTTGAGACCTGGGGGGTTTTCCAAGCTGGAAAGTCCAGTTATGCACACGCTGAGCCCGGACAGCCTGGGTGACACCCAGCCTTGCCAATATTTCAGCTTTTAGCATCACATAGTCTTTTGCTTGGTTAGGCTCTAGGTCATAGTAAGCTTTCTGCGATTCACCAGTTAACAGAGGAGCCACCAGTCCAGCCCACTGCTCCTCAGGCCACTTTTCTCTTTCAGCGGTCCTTTCAAATGTGGTCAAAAATACCTCTGGATCATCCTCTCCAGTCATTTTTGTCAATAAACGACTCACCCCAAAGGACGCGGTATTAGTGGGACGGCTTTCCTCACTGGTCTGCGGACGTTGCTGCATTACTGCTTCCATCTGTTGTTGTAGTCTCTGCTCTTGCTTCTGCAACAGGTCTATGAAGCGGGCCTCAGATTGCTGCTGGGCTTGTTGCTGAGCCTCCAGACTCTGTTGCAAAGTTGCGTTTGTCTGCTGCTGGGCTGCAAGGCTCTGTTGATGAGCTTGCTGCTGGGCTGCGAAGTTCTTTTGCAAACCTGCATTTGTCTGCTGTTGATTGGCATTTGCTAGAGCCAGCTGCTTCAGTATCTCCTCCATGCTGGCTTAAAAAAAAAACTGCCACTGGTTCTCCACCAACTGTGAGGGGGTTAGCTCGGCAGCGGGTGTGTGTGACCCCCGAGGTGGGCTCCCCACACAAAAACAGGCCCAGCAAACGGAGGTTGTGGTTTTCAAAATCAAAAAGGTGCGGTTTATTTTCTATTTACAGTGACAAAACACAGCAAAGAAAAAGAAACATAAACAAAATAAATCCTGGTCAACTTGACCTCTGACTAAACATACAGGTTTCCTAACTAACAACTGGGATCAGCCTAGTGCTGTCCTAGTCCCTAAGTCCCTGGTTTTAAATGTCCAAGCAAATAGCCACACAGGCTTTGTCTCACCGCACAGGGGTTCACTCTCCCTAGACAGTCCACACAGGTCTGGGTCCAGGCATGAGCAAACATCTAATGAAGCTGGGAGTTCTTATAGAGGCCTAAATGAGCTGACAAGCTTCAGCTGGTCTCATCAACTCCCTGTCTGCACGACACCCCACACTCTCCCTAGAGGTATGAGTCATCCATGAACCCACTAGCCTCAGCTGGGCTTATACAACTCTCCACCTAGTTGTATAAGTCGGCGTAAAGCCTGAATCTGGGCGAAATATATCTACCCCCCTGGATGCAACCAGGTGACTTTACCTTCCTGCTGTCACAGTGGATAGAACAGTACAAGGGAGGTTTTTGTTGAAAAGAAGGAGGACCCCAGCCTTCCAACCAACCGATTCTGAACCCAAGACTGTTCCAACCCAGAGTTTCTGCAATCGACTGAAGTCAGACGCCGAAAGGTGGGATTCCTGAAGTAAAGCTATGTCCGCTTTTAGCCTTTTGAGGTGGCGAAGAATCTTCATTCTCTTGTTAGGAGAACGGAGACCCCTTACATTCCACGAGATTACCTTAAGATATCGTGGATGAAAAGGTGTAGAGGCGGCGCTTTAGTAGCTGTAAGATTATAGGCAGGGATCAAGAGGTAAAGTTTAGGCGCGTTAGTGATGTGAGCATCTGTGTGTGGAGCCCTCGGGTAAGGAGTGCATGTTGAAATGTGGAGTGGGGAGAGGGGGGATGAGGGGGGGTAAAGGAAAAGAGAACAAAGTAAAACAAAACAACAAATTAACGTGAGCATCATAAAGAACTTCGCTTTTTTCCGCATGAGTTCGCTGTGCAAGGTAGCTCCCCATACATGACCCGTCTCGGAAAAGAAAGACCAGCTATTGTGCCTGAGCGCCCCGGGGACCTCGATAAAGTGCGAGGGACCCCTGGAATGGAGTTATGGCAGGGAGCCAAAAAGAAAAAAAAAATCACACAGCGGAGTCAGGGAGGGCAAGTACAGTACAAATGGACTAGTGTGCAGTGCGGCCTGTAGGCATGTGCGCACGCATTACCACCCTGGAAGGGGGAAAAAGAGAAAAAAGAATGGTTTTAGGCATAACATATGAAACAATATATTGATTGAACCCCATAAGATGGGGAAAAAAAATAAAAATAAATAAATAAATAAATAAAAAAAATAAGATGGAATGGATGGAACGGCACACGGATTCAGAGCCGTTGTGGGAAAGATCACTGGGTGATCGCTCGGGTGACAGTGCCTGATTGAGGATAAATGGAGAGCACGATAAGTAGATCGTGTATCCCCGACACTCGAGTTGACAGAACAAAAAAAAGATCATACGACCTGTAATGGTGAGGAAGGAAGTTCATGGCGGTGTAAGGCAGTCCATCAACGGGAGTTTTGGTAGCGCTGTTCTGGACCAGAAAGCCTAAAACGTTTTGGAGAGTCCTTGCGGGGGCTTCTCTGTTCCAACGCTCGTGGACTGGAATTCGACTTGGAGGGCATGTGGGGGTGTGATTCACCCCTTAGGGAGCGGAGAAAAGATTCTGCTTCCGCCGGATCCTGGAAGGAAAGTTGATCCCCTTTCAGGGATTTGAGGCGTTGAGTTGCAGGAAAGGCCAGGGTAAATTTTATGTGTTGCTTGAAGAGTTCAGTACATATCGGTTGAAAAGCTTTTCTTTTCTTGGTGACTTCAATCGAGTAGTCCGCAAAAATTAGGATTTTTACACCGTCTATTTGGAGAGAAGGGGACTGTCTGAATGTCTGAAGAATGATGGATTTGTCGGCATAATTGAGATACTTGGCAATAATAGGTCGGGGTGTTTTACGTTCGGGATTGAAGGACCCCATACGGTGTGCGCGTTCCACTGTGAACAGGCCTGAAAGGCCTAAAGCCTCCGGGATGCGTTTTGAGCAGAATTCAGCCGTAGCTGCTGAGGGAAGCGATTCGGGGACACCTACAAATCGCAAGTTGCTCCTTCTCGACCTATTTTCCAAATCTTCTAATTTTTGAATGATGTACTGATTTGTTTTGTCCTGCGACTGTTCTGTGGCTTGCGCTTGATAGAGTTCATCTTCAACCTCAGAGAGGCGGTGTTCCATTTCATTGAGCCTAGTGGAGTGTTCAGCAAGTTGGGCTTTAATTTGTTGCATGCCTGCGTTGACTGCCTTTTCCACCGAGGCAGAGATCATGGGAGAGAGAAGGGCTGCTACAGCAGCAGCAATTCGGTGCGTGTTATCAGCAGCATCCCCGGGGGGTGGGGAACTAGAAATATCCCCTGGTGAGGCTGGCTGAGTAAATAACAGAGGGGGACCCTGAGATGTATGTGCAGGGGGTGTAATGCTCTGCTGGGAGGGATGACCGCTCACCTCCATGTCAGCCGCCTGTGATTCCTCCGCTGCGTGGGAGTAGGCCGAAGCCGGGGCCTCGATTTGCGGCCTGCCCGGCGGCGCCGCTGCGGCCGCGAACGAGCGAGCACCGTTTTTTTCAAGAAAACGGTCCATCTGAGTGAGGGGGACACCCGGGTGTAGTGGATGGCTACGAGGGGCCGCTCTGGCTGAGTTTATATGCCGTTCTTTGGGCCCTGATGCGGGAGCTGTGAGGAGGCGCAGTTACCTCATGCGGCGCCGGAACCGGAAGTCGTTTTGTTTTTGGTGTTGTCCAAATTGGTGACATTGATATATGTCCCTTAGGGTGGGACCTGGGCCCCCATTTTAAGGCCAATAACTAGAAGAAAAGCCAGCCAAGTGGGGACTAGCAAAATTAACAAGTCAGTTCCCATAGACTGCAATGGTATTTGTTGGTAGGGGGGGGGTGATTGTCCCATCCATAATTTTGTAGCATGCTGGATGATGTGCTTAATTTTGGACAGGGGGGGGGGGGGGTTATTTTCTGATAGCTGCATTTGTGTTGTTATGCGCATGCCCAGGGACTTAGATTTTTTTTGGTGCTTTTTGTGTGTGAACAGCACCTGGATATTTCGGGGCATGTTCAGAGAGTGTTTTTATGGGTTAGTAATTGAAGGACATCCTTAACAGGTGTAGCCACTTTGAAGTTCAGTCTCTACATTGGGTGAACTTGCATTTTGGGTGTTTCATGGACTGTGCAAGTGTTTTCAATTGCCCCATTAGCTCACAAACATAGGTTATATAAAGCTCACAGTTAGTATCCTCTCCCTTGCCCGGAAAAGAGGCGTGTGTGTGTGTGTGTGTGTGTGTCAAAATGTACATTTTGTTGTCCTTGTCGAGTTTGTAACACATGCATTTTATTTGTTATGTCTTTGCAAAACAGGTGTTTGGTTTATTTTGTGGATTGTATTTTTGGGTGTGGGGGAAATGTTCCCCATAACTAATTTTGATGTTGTTAATGTGTGTTGTTTGTTCACTTTGATTTAATTGTCTGTGCTGCATTATTTTGCCAAATCTTTCTCAAGATGTTGTGAGTCTGTAACTGTTTCAAATTGTTAGTGACAAATACTATACTAAAAATTTGCAGCTGACATAGTGCTGCAATTTGGTGTATGTAAAACAACAAAACAAACTTTTCATAAAAAGCACAACAAAGTTCATAGAAGGGATGGCCACTCGGAATATTATCCTATATTCCCCACATTGAAGATGGGTGCAGGTAAAAATTCAACACTTCCCAACTTGCTCAGGTAGAAAATGGATGTACAAACTGCTTACCAGATCAGACGGATCCCCATTACAGGGATCTTTTGAGGCTCAATGTCCTTCACGGATCACTCAGATGGTAGGAACCCAGCAGCACATCCAGCAGGAACTCCAAGGAACACGTCTGCAGAGGCAGGGAAAAACCGAACCACCTTTCTGTTGCTCAGCTTGTCAATTCCCCCTCCAGGCGTGTTAGATTGTATAGTGGGATTTAAAAGGAAAAAAAGACGCTTCATGGTGCAGTATTCTTAAAAATAAGATACCCTTTATTTACAATCCTGGTGGCCATCCCTTCTATGAACTTTGTTGTGCTTTTTATGAAAAGTTTGTTTTGTTGTTTTACATACACCAAATTGCAGCACTATGTCAGCTGCAAATTTTTAGTATAGTATTTGTCACTAAGAGGTTGCGCATTTGTTCTTTATTTCTCATATATTTGTAATTGCACATTCCAGTTATTCATTTGCAGCACTTAAAGCCAAATAGAAAATATATGTGTATGTATATATATATATATATATATATATATGTATATATATATATATATATATTTCATGTATATCTAAACATATACATGATACCCTTCACGTTTTTTTCCACTTACTCTTTTTACCTTATATGGTTTTAGAGTATCCACAGGAGATCTGAGTTAGCGCGGATACACCCCCCCTTTTTTAAAAAAACTGTTTCAAATTGACCCTGTTTTTTAGTTTTTTTATTTCTTATTTTTTAATATTCTTTGTTTTGTTGACCAATAAAATTTGATGCAAAGTTTTGAGGTTTGTTTTGCGTTTTCTTTGCAACAAATGTGACAGCTGATTTGCATGTCAAAACAATAGGTGTAATTTGTCTACCCTGGTGCCTTCATGCTAGCATATGCATGAATTGTGTGTTGCCATGGAGAGTCACCAGGAAATGAAAAATACAGAGCGGTAAGTATTCAATTTTCCTTTTTACTGCAGTGGTTCTCAGCCTCAGTCCTCAAGTACCCCCAACAGGACATGTTTTGTGAATTTATCTCATGGAGAATTGCTGTCCAAAATACCAAACCATTGACTGTGATTTAAAGCACATGTGCAAGATGAAGGAAAACCTGCAAACATGGCCTGTTGGGGGAAGCACTGATTTAGAGCACTGCACTTAAATATAGCTCAAGGCAATACAATTCTAATTGTGGGCATTTTGAGGGAAACAAAGTAAGTGTTAGAACCCTTGCTTGTGTTTTTATTTTTTATTTTTTTAAAGGTTGGGCTTTGTGTCCCCTTGTAGTAAAATTGGCTTCACTTCCTGTCACACAGCTAAACAGGAAGTGAAGGTAAAACCCTACCAATGTCTTTTCTTGGGGACACACAGATCAATCTAACTAGTGTCCCCATTAAGCAAATTGCACTCTAGGACTTTGTTGTGTACACCCCAAATCATTGGGTAGTTTGGGGTTTAGTAAAGACAAATCCACTCTGCAGTAAAAGTGTAGCTGCTGAAAATCTGAGGGATCACTGGTGATTGTAACATCCAATCATGTAAAAGCAAAGATGGTGGTTTTTTGTTTGCTTGCATTTCCCTTTTGGATATCCAGCAAGTGCACTTGTAGTGCAAAGTAGATTTGCCTTTATTAAATAAACCCCAAAGTCCAAAAAAACTAATAATTTGGGGTGTAACCTGCAAAATGCTGGAGTGCAATGTACATAATGGGCAAAGTATTTAGATTGACCTGTGTGTCCCCAAGGAAAGACATTGGTAGGGATTTACCCTCACTTCCTGTGTGGCTATGTGACAGAAAGTGAATTATTTGGAAGGATAAAGTGGCCAAATTTGGAAGTTGTCTTCACCTTATCAGGGGTGCAGACATCCCCAAAAACTGTCTAGATGTATAATCCCTCTGCACTCTATCCCCAAGCAAAAATAAGAAAGGATTTCATTTAGTTTAACTTTGCAAAGACACATTCCTAGGTTGAATTGTGATGCATGTCAATGGCCCATTTAGACCCTCTTTAATCACTTGAGATCAGCGCTATAACTGATCACCAGCCACGGCATGGTCCTCAATTGCAGAGAGTCCGTCAAACGTCCTCCCCTTCGCGCACGCGCGCTGTGGTCACCGAGTCACTGAGACTCGAGTGATGACAGATCCAAGTAAGGGGCCGATCCCTGCCCTTTACCATGTGATCAGCTGTCAGCCAATGACAGCTGATCACGTGATGTAAACAAAAGCTGGGTAATGGTTTTTGTTTTCGCCTTGTGCTGACAGCGTGAGCATAAAAAAAGGCAATCACCGGCTTATGTGCAAGGGACATTGGGCCCGAAAAGGAAGAGGCAATTCTGTGTCATCTGTGACAATCAGTAGCCCCTGCCAGTGCCACCTATCAATGCCCACCACTGCTGCCAATCAGTGCCACCTAGCAGTGCTGCCTATCAGTGCCCATCATTGCCACCTAGCAGTGCCACTTCTCAATGACCACCAGTGCCAACTAGCAATGCCACCTCTCAGTACCCACCCTTGCCACCTTATCGTGCCCATCAGTGCAGCCCATCAGTGTACATCAATGAAGGAGTAAAATTACCTTTTGTCTAAATTTTCGAAATATTAACCACTTTCCTACCGCCCACCGTCAAATGACGTCCTTGGCTTTGTGCGGTGACATCTGAATGATGCCTGCAGTTGCAGGCATCATTCAGATATCATTCTTTTCAGCCGCCGATTCTGTGCACGATAAAAATGATCATAGCGGCAGTTCCGCCGCTTGATCGTTCTTATAGGCGGCGGGAGGGGACGTTCCTCCCCCTCCCGCCGCCATCCGGTGCTTCTCCGGGCTCTCCCGTGCCATCTTGGGCTCGGAGAACGATTTGGCCGGCACCGGATGGGAAGCATAGAGATAACTGGTGACCAGATGGTCACCAGTCATCTCTATGACCGTCGGAGGCCAGGGCGCGACGTTATGACATCACGCCGGGTTCCCGTATGTAAACCAAGTCTTGATCTCGGCTGTCAGCATGAGATTGGTGAATTTTTTTGACCGATCTCATGCTTTCCAGCCTGGAGGAGAGATGTGGGGTCTTATTGACCCTGCATCTCTCCATAAAGAGGACCTGTCACAATAGATTCCTATTACAAGGGATGTTTACATTCCTTGTAATAGGAATAAAAGTGATCCAAAAAACAAAAAAGTTAAAAAAAGAGTAAGAAATACAAAAAAGTAAAAAACAAAAAAAAAATAATCCAAAAAAAGAAAAAACGCCTATGTCCCCGGTAGCTCGCGCTCAGAATGAACACACATGTAAGTCCCGCCCACATATGTAAACGCCGTTCAAACCACACATGTGAGGTATTGCTGTGTGCGTTAGAATGAGTGCAACAATTCTAGCACTAGACCTCCTCTGTAATGCCAAAATGGTAACGTGTAAAAAAATTTAAAGCATCGCCTAGGGAGATTTTTAAGTACTGAAGTTTGGTGTCATTCCATGAGTGTGTGCAATTTTAAAGCGTGACATGTTAGGTATCTATTTACTCATCATAACAACATCTTTCACATTATCCCCAAAAATTGGGCTAACTTTACTGTTTTGTAATTTTTTTACATTCATGAAACCATTTATTTACCAAAAAAAAGGCGTTGGAAAATTTATTGCGCAAATACTGAGCGAGATAAAAATTTGCAATGACCGCCATCTTATTCCCTAGGGTGTCTGCTAAAAAACATATAAAATGTTTGGGGTTTTGAAGTAATTTTATAGCCATAAATGTATGATTTTTACATGAAGGAGAGAAGTGGCAGAATAGGCCCAGTGCTGAAGTGGTTAAAATATCCATTTTTATTTTTTTAAACTCCGTCTTTTGTATTTATAGAAAACAAAAAACCGCAGAGGTGATCAAATAGCACCAAAAGAAAGCTCTATTTGTGTGCCAAAAAAGAATACATTTTCATTGGGTTACAGTGTTGTATGAGCGCGCAATTGTCATTCAAAGTGCATCAGCGCTGAAATGTGAAAATTGGTCTGGGCAGGAAGGGGGTTTAAGTGGCCAGTGCGCAAGTGGTTAATATAAGGCTACATGCACACGGACGTTTTTCAAGCCGCTTGTTTGAGCGTTTTTTGCAGCTTAAAAACGTCTCTCCATGTTAGCCTATGGCCTCATGGCCACCATGGCGTTTTTGAGCTGTAAATGGCATAGGTGTTTCCTGGTGCCTCCATGGCAGCATACCTGTGATAGAGCTCCGCCTCGACTCTCCTTCAGGACTAGTGAATAGCATAAATTAAAGGCATAGTCCCTCCCCCAACATTCTCCTTTTTTTCCTCATACCTTCTTGTGCTGGTGAAGAGTAGCAGTACGTCCATACCTCTGCAGTTGGCAGCGTCCGCCGGGTTTAGCCTTTCCCGTGCGCAGTCCCTGTTCTTGGGCCGCTCACAGCGCTGATAAGACTGGGAACCCCTCTGTGGATCTGTTGGGGTAATTTTGCAGAGTTTCCTCACAGGAACGCAGTCTGCTATCACATCCATGATGAATGCAGTGGAAGTCGCAAAAGGATCAGCTCCATCTTCCCAGGCTGGTGGTTTCCATTTTTTATTACAGGCATTTGTGTTTTTCCCCTTTCTTTTCCTCTCTTCCCCTCCCCTCCCCTTTCCTTTGCTTGTTAGGCGCCTTCAAATGATTATTGTCTTACTTTTTTGTTCCTTTAAAACTGTGAAACTGGATAGGGCAGGTGTCTCTCTGTGCAACAACATTGTGGTGCTTATTTCCGGGTTCGGGGGGGCTACAGGTGCTCTGTACGTCCCGCCAGGTAGGAGAGTGTCATGGCACGGCGTCCTCGCCGCCGTCTGCGCATGCGCGATTCGGGAGTGATACAGAGCTGTAGTTTCTCGGCTCTCTGTACTGGGCGACGCTGGATCTTCTGCGCGTGCGCATGCACCGTCGCTTGGTTCAGTGGCAGCCATCTTGGATTCTGGAAAGAAGGCTAGATTTGCCCTTTTTTTTCAATCAATTCCAAATGGTGGTTTATGGGATTAGCCTACGCACCTTGAGCCTATTTAGGTTCAGATTCAGGGATTGCTGTCAGAGTCTCCTCAGCTGTGCCCTGCTAGGTCTCTCTGATGCTGCTTTGTGGTAGGTACTTTTTATTTTCTCCCCAAAAAGTTGCCGATCAAAAAATGTTATGTTAAAAAAAAAAAAAAAAAAAAAGATGACGATATAAAAATGTTTGTTTAACCACTTCAATACTGTGCACTTAAACCCCCTTCTTACCCAGACCAATTTTCAGCTTTCGGTGCTCTCACACTTTGAATGACAATTACTCAGTCATGCAACACTGTACCCAAATAAAATTTGGGTCCTTTTTTTCACACAAATAGAGATTTCTTTTGGTGGTATATAATCACTAGTGGGTTTTTTATTTTTTGTGCTATAAATAAAAAAAGACCATAAATTTTGTGAAAATTTGCCTTTTTCTTAGTTTCTGTCATAAAAGCTAGCAAATTAGTAATTTTTCTTCATAAATTTTGGTCAAAATTTATACTGCTACATATCTTTGGTAAAAATAACCCAAATTAGTGTATATTATTTGGACTTTGTGAAAGTTATAGAGTCTACTAACTATGGTGCCAATCCCTGAAAATTGATCAATCTGATCACACCTGAAGTACTGACGGCCTATCTAATTTCTTGAGATACTAACAAGTCATAAAAGTACAAATACCCCCCAAATGACCCCTTTTTTAGAAAGTAGACATTCCAATGTATTAAGTAAGTAGCATGGTGAGTGTTTTTAAGTTGTATTTTTTTCCCACAATTCTTTGCAAAATGAAGATTTTTTTTTATTTATTTTTTACAAAATTTTCATATTAACTGGTTATTTCTCTCACAGAGCATATGCATACAACAAATTACACCCCAAAATACATTCTGCTACTCCTCCTGAGTATGGGGATACCACATGTGTGGGACTTTTACACAGCTTGGCCACATACAGAGGCCCAACATTGAAGTAGCACCATCAGGCATTCTAGGGGCATACATTACATATATAATTTCCTGGCAACCTTTTATTTTTGAAGGCCCTTCATATTTCTAACACATAGCATGTACATAACAAGAATTACAATCCAAAATAAATTCTATTGCGGAAAGGGTAAAAAAAAAAGTATTACCTGTGCTTTTAGTAGTGTCCACAGAAGAGAGCACTGGTCCAGGCAGCAATCGGGGATGTGCTTAGCAACAGCAATAGTAATTATCCATGCAGCAGGCAGGAATATTGTCTATGGTCAGCACAAGGATATTGTCATATTGTCTATGGTCAGCACAAGGATATTTTCAGCACAGCCAAAGCATTTGTCCATAGAAATTGTCCAGGCAGAGACAGCCAGCACAGCCATATTATTGGTCCTGGTTCACCGTTACCTGCAGACACTCATTATTGTACCGCTCTCCAGCCCTTCATAAACATACTGCCTCTTGCCACAGCTAATTATTTGCATAGTCCAGGTAGCAGGCAGTTGTGTGGTCCATTCATGCGGCAGGCAAAGGCATGATGGCAGTAAGTCAGCAGCAGGCTGAGGGCGGCAATCGGGTAAGACCTGTGCACAGGGGTAGAGGCTTCGACCCACCCAAATCTCTATGAAGCCTCCGGACTCCAGACCCTAATCCGGAAATTAAACCCAGAGAAAACAAAAAAATTGTTTTCTCCATCCGGAAAAACAATTCTGGAGCCCCTCACATATGTGAGACCCCTGTGTACTACAGTAGCAGGGCAACAGATCAGTCCAAGCGGTAGGCAAAAGCATAGTCCATAAAACAGGCCAGGGTCAGTACACGTGGAAGCAGTCCAAACGGTAGGCAGAGGCATAATCACAAAACAGTCCAGGGTCAGTTCACGTGGAAGCAGTCCAAACGGTAGGCAGAGGCATAATCACAAAACAGGCCAGGGTCAATACACGTGGAAGCAGTCCAAGCGGTAGGCAGAGGCATAATCACAAAACAGGCCAGGGTCAGTTTACGTGGAAGCAGTCCAAACAGTAGGCAGAGGCATAGTCAAAAAGCAGGCCAGGGTTAGTTCACGTGGAAGGCAGTGGCATGGTTATTTAGGGAAGCATGGAAAATGGTCAGCACAGATTATGAAATGGGGGGGAAATGGTTAAAAATATGGGCTAATATTTTACGGATGTGTGATAAAATTTGAAGCATTCACCAATGCAAAGGCCAGGTTGAGAGGGACACCGGGGACAATGGTAGCTGGTATCTTTTCGAATTCCTCCTTTGCTGCACACGCGACATCTTTTTTGCCGTCTTCGGCCTGCTTCGGATTGTGGGATGCTGTACGGGAAGTGCCATCCATGAAGTCTGCTAACAGCATCAGAGCGAAGGTATTCTTCGGGGGGTCTTTGTTGATAGATGAGGGATGTGACTACTTCTTCTGAGAATAGTAAGAGGGGGACTGGGTTGTCTGTTGATTTGGTGTAAACTACGTAGGAATTATACATGGCCAAATGGATGAAATAAATTGCTACCTTCTTGTACCAGAATCGGGACCTCCTAATGGACAAATAGGGCTGAATCATTTGATCATTGAAATCAACCCCCCCCATGTAGAGATTATAGTCCTGGACACAAGTCGGCTTTTCGATGGGACCTTGTCGTCTTCGCTGAACTACAACTGCAGTGTCATCATGAATGGTGGACGCCATGTGCACGTCCCTGTTATCCTTCCACCTCAAGGCCAGCACTTCTTTGCACCTCAGGCCTCATACACACGACCGATTTTCTCGGCAAGAACCAGCAAGAAACTTGCTGGCAGAGATGTCTTGCCGAGTAAATCGGTCGTGTGTACGCGGCTATCGGGTTTCTCGTCGAGAAAACCGACAAGTAACCTCGACGAGAAAATAGAGAACCTGCTCTCTATTTTCTCGTCGAGATTCTCGTCAGCCTGTTTCTCTACGAGAAAAGTGAGTGTGTGTACACTTACCTGTCCGCCGGGAAGCCTGCGCATGTTCGAAATGAATTTGACGCATGCGCGGTAGCTTCCTAGGCATACATAGGGTATACCAAGATGGCGGCGACGGTATCGAATGTGACGAGCGCATGCTCGTCGTAGTCGATGATGTCACCGCGTACGCTCCATTCAAAGAACCGCGGGTTCTTTGAAACGAGCGTGTGTACACTCGGCCGGGACAATTTTCTTGTCCAGGAATCTCGTCGAAAAAAACGACATGTTTTTTTCGACGAGAATCTCGGCCGTGTGTACGAGGCCTCAGTGTTGCTCTTTCCCCCTTTTGCAGCTTTTTGTTCACAATTGATTGTGGGAAGCCCTTCCTATTTTTCCTGGTGGTTCCGCAGGCCAGGGTTTTTTCGAGGTACAAGTGTCTGAAAAGGGGCAGGCTGGTATAAAAGTTGTCCAGGTATAAATGATAGCCTTGTTTTAGAAGTGGGTAAACCAGGTCCCATACAATTTTTGTGCCCATGTAGGCCGGGCACTCAGGGGGCTGGAGCTGGGCCAGCCAGCCTGAAAAGGGTACCAGGGACTCATCCACACATATATGTTTCTCGGGGACATAGAGTTCTGCAAATCGATTGGAAAGTAAATTTATCAGTGGGCGAAGTTTATACAGCTTATCGGAATCTGGATGGTTGCGGGGAGGGCACTGGGTGTTGTCATTAAAATGCAAGAATCTCATTATCTCATATCGGGTCCTGGGCATTACGTAAGAATACATGGGCATGTGGTAGATGGGTTTTATGGACCAATAGGCATGTCCTTGATTTTTTTTTTGTAAGCCCCATGTTTATGGTGAGGCCCAAAAACATTTTGAACTCATCCAAATCTCTCCACTCAAATGGACGGGCATAAGATGATTGGGGGTTGTCGGCAATATACTGCTGGGCATATAAGTTTGTCTGCTCCACAATGAACTGCAGAATAGTGTCGGGCAAAAAAAGGTGAAAATAATCAACCTCTCTGAAATTCTGGGTGTTGGCCTGCACACCTGGCTGTGCTGTGAAAGGGGGAATAATTGGTGATCCCGAGTCAGAAGGCAGCCATGTTGGGCTGGCAAGACCATCTGGCATGTATGTAGCACTGGCTATTGGGGGGACGTGACACTCCAGTAGTTGGGAGTTAAATTTCCTGTGCTGGTACTCGGGTGTGATGTGGCAGCCCCGGTACTGGCCCTGGGCATTTGTTCGTGGGGCCTTTCGCTGGCGGCAGCACTGGTACTGGGCCTTTGTTCCTGGGGCCTTTGGCTGGCGGCAGCATCGGTACTGGGCCTTTGTTCCTGGGGCCTTTTGCTGGCGGAGGCGCTGGTACTGGGCCTTTTGCTGGCGGCAGCGCTGGTACTGGGCCTTTGTTCCCGGGGCCTATTGGTGGTGGCAGCGCTGGTACTGGGCCTGGGAATATAATCCTGGTTGCTGGCGGCTGCCTGGTTTCCAGAGTGCAGTGCCCTTTTAGGAGGGACCCATTCTCCATCCGAATCGTTACTGTATTCGATCGGTTCAAATTCCGAATTTGATTTGGAATCTGCTGAGAACTCCCCGCTGCTCTCATCAGTCATGGAGAGGATCTGGAATGCCTCCTCACTGGTATAGAGTCTTTTGGACATGGCTGTGTGGCGGGTAGCTGTGCGACAGGTGACAGATGGGTAGCAGATGACGATCACTGATGGGCTGTGCGATGGGTGGCAGGTGACGTTCACTGATAGGTGATGATGGTGTGACGGGAGATGGTCACTGATGGGTGACAGGCCACGGTCACTGATGGGTGCACCGCTGATGGTCACTGATGGGTGACGGGTGACAGGTCACGGTCACTGATGGGTGACAGGGCACGGTCACTGATGGGTGACGGTTGCACCGCTGATGGTCACTGATGGCAGTCTCTTATGTGGCAGGTGATATGTGACAGGGTATAGTCACTGATGGGTGACGGGTGACAGGGCACGGTCACTGGGTGAAAGGGCACGGTCACTGATGGGTGACGGGTGACAGGGCACGGTCACTGATGGGTGACAGGGCTGATGGTCACTGATGGGTGACAGGGCACGTCACTGATGGGTGACGGTTGCACTGCTGATGGTCACTGATGGCAGTCTCTTATGTGACAGGTGCACTTATGGGGTGACTGTTGGGTGACAGATGACAATTGGGGGGGGCGATGGGACAGGTGTGGTGTTGGTGCAGACACTACTGACATAGATCTGTAACTCACTGCTCCTGGCTCTTCTCTCCTCACACTGGAAACGGTGTGTGAGGAGAGAAGAGCTGGCAACAGTTAGATACAAATCTTTGTTTACATTTAGTGATCAGGCTGTGAATGGATCACAGCCGATCACATGGTACACAGCCCTGGCCAATGGCTGTGTACCATCGTCGGTGACGAGTAGTGTTCTCGGGAATACACTGTCACCGACGGACACGCGCAGCGCGCTCCCGATCTCGCGCCTGCAGCGTGTAACACAAGCAGGAAGCATCTGTGATCAGCCGTGACTTGATCACGGGGTTAACCGCACTTGCCGGCGGCTATTCACCCCTGTCAGTGATGAGCGGTGTCTCATTGACACGCCGCCACCGACAGCACACGGATGCACGCCTGCGATCGCGCGCAATCCCTGTTCAAAGGGAGGACGTCATATGACGTCCTCCCAGAACGAGAGCGTCCTCCGCCCGCCGTCAATAGACAGTGGGCGGTGGACAAGTGGTTAAAAAAAAAAAGTGACGCCAAAAACTCCTGATTCTTTTCCCTTTCTTACTATATTTCCGGAGCTGATCCTTGTGCCCAACTCCGCAATGAGTCATTCATCTCGCAGCAAAGATCCTCACACTTCTATTAGGTATGTGACCAACTATACGTGAGTATAAAAAAAAAAAGTGCGCTCACTGGTCTAGCGTGAGTTCCTTACATCGTAGCCCTACCCACTCCAAGGGGTCCCGCTCATCAGGGCGTAGGTCCCATTCTTCACGTCGTAGATCAGAGAGGTCAAGATCCAGAGGACATGATCGGTCCCCCTCTCCTAGGACCTATAGAAAGAGAAATGCTGGACATGTGGGGCTACACCGCTACCAGACAGAGTGGTCTGTAAGGACTGTTTTACGGACTATGCATCCAACCGCGAGCTAGAAAATCAGCACGCTGTAGATCTGCTCAAGCGAACAATGAAGGACTCCTTCTCTGAGCTTTTGGCTTTGGTCCCCGCTCAACCACTTCAGCAGATATCCCAGGTTCAGGATATAGAACCTAATCTCCCTGGTCCATCAGCAGTCAGTACACCTCTGCCGCCGTCAGGCCGACCAGCTAGAGATTCACCACCTGAAGACTCTTCAGAGGACTCTTCAGAGGAATCAGAACCTTCTGGCTTCAGTCTCTCCTTGGTAAAGCCATTCATCCAGGCAGTCAAAACTGCAATTGCCTGGAAAGACGCAGAATAGCCTCCCCAAAAGTTTACAAGCTACTTCCCATTCCTCAGATGGGCGAGATTAGTCAAGTCATTCAGAAGGAATGGTCAAAGACTGATAAAAAAAATAAAAAATTTTTTGGGTCGGTTCAATAAACTATATACCCCTTACCAGAGTCGGGAACGCAGTCACCAAACTCCATGCCAGTGGTAGACGCGTCGGTGGTGCGACTCTCAAAAAATATAACTTTGCCAATGGAGGATTCCGCTTCCTTCAAAGACCCTCTAGACAGGTGAATCGACCTGGAGCTGAAGAGGAGCTACTTAGCCGCGGAAGCAGCATGTAAGCCAGCTATTGCCCTCACATCAGTATCAAATGCCATAAGATCTTGGACAGATAATATTGCGACGGCTTTGCGTCCAGAATGTCCCCATGGAGGATATAACTAAGTCCTTAGAAGAGATTAGATTGTCGGCAGACTTTGCCTGCGTAGTGGCCATTGACACGATCAGGTGGTCGGCAAGATCCATGTTGCATTCAGTGATGGCGAAGAGGGCCTTGTGGCTGAAACCCTGGATGGCTGACTTATCCTCCAAACAAAATTGGTGCAAAATCCCGTTTGATGGGAAAGCACTATTCGGAGACAAAATGGATAAAGCTATCTCCAGGCTGTCAGCAGGGAAGTCTGGTATGCTTCCACAGGACAGAAGTAGGCGAAGATTCAGAGGTGGTTCCTCTAGGTTCCGCCAGTCAAACCCAAGGGATTTTAGGCAGTCTTTTTTTTTTTTACGCCAAAGTAGCCCAGGCACTCCTGGTGGGAGCCAGGCTAAAGTTTTTTACCCCAGTCTGGGCCACCCGCTGCCACGACCCCTGGGTTCTGTCAACAATTCAATGGGGGCAATTTTGGAATTTTTCTCACCCCCCACCTCGGAACTCTTTCAAAGGACAGAGATTCCATCCTCTCCACTGAAGGCTCAAGCTCTGAAAAACTTCCTAACGTCACTCCAGCTTCAGGGGGCGGCTGTCTCGGTTCCCTTGGCAGAGCGCTTCGCAGGCTTTTACTCCACCCTTTTTCTGGTCCCAAAGAGGACAGGTGGGTGGAGGCCTGTGATAGACCTAAAGAGGCTCAACCAGTATATCCGCCCCGAAAGCTTCAAAATGGAGTCCCTGCAGACGATTATTCAGACAGTCCAGCCATCAGATTGGATGATTTTGGTCGATCTGCAGGATGCATACCTACATGTTCCAATTCTACCTGCATTTCAAAAATACCTGAGATTTGCAGTGGGATGGACCCACCTACAGTTTCAAGCCCTGCCTTTCGGTCTGTGCACCTCTCCCAGGGTGTTCACCAAGATACTAATATCTGCTTTGGTTCCCCTGCAGGAGAGGGGCTTGAGGATATACCACTACTTGGACGACATCCTACTCCTAGCAAGCAATCCGGATCAGTTGGTATGTCACCGGGACATTCTTCTACAGTCCCTAAAAAGAGCTAGGGTGGCTGGTGAATTCCGACAAGTCAACTAATGCCAACACAGCAGATAATCTACGCGCAATGTTCGACACTCAGGAGGGGACAGTGTCATTACCACCGCCGAAGGCAAGAATAGTCATCCAGAGAATGATCAAAGTCATCCGGAGCCCGTATCTGACGGCTTCACAATGCTTGAGCCTCATTGGCACAATGTCTTCCTATATACCCATGGTTCCTTGGGCACATTGGCACTTGAGGTATTTCCAGACTGGTTTCTTGGCGCAGTGGAAGAAAAACGACTATCTCAGACGATCCTGCTGACGGGGAAAAATGCGCAGGAGCCTTCACTGGTGGACAGTTCTGGAAAACCTCTCCAAGCCTCATCACCTGGGCTCCCTTCCTTGGATCACAATTACGTCCGATGCAAGCAGACAGGGCTGGGGAGCCCATTGTGGGCAAACCAGAATACAGGGGAGACGGTCATGCACCACCCAGGGAGTGGTATCAAACATCTTGGAGATGAGGGCAGCCTTCTTGGCACTGACCTCTTTGGCCCCCCAAATCAGAGGCCAGAGAATACTCCTACGCCTAGACAACAGGGCAGCTGTCGCTTATCTGCAGAAGCAGGGAGGCACTCGCAGCAGGTCACTCCTCAAGGAGGTAGAGCCGATCATGCTCTGGGCGGAGCAGAACCTCCTGGACCTCAGAGCGATGTATCTGCCAGGCAGGTTGAACACGGAAGCAGACACATTATCCAGAAACTTCCTGGACAACAACGAGTGGGCTCTCCACCCCCATGTCTTCCTTTTAGATTGCCAACATATGGGATCCCCCTCAGGTAGATCTGTTCAACTCCCCGAAGAACGCCAAGCTGGATGGGTTCTTCTCTCGGCTGCCGCATCCACAAGCCGAGGCAGTGGATGCCCTGTCATGTCCCTGGAGGTTCACCACGGAATATGCCTTTCCTCCCAGGCCATTAATATTCAAATTCCTCCTGAGGCTCCTCAGGGAGCCAGTCCAGGTGGTGGCAGTACTTCCGTATTGCACCTCAGTGTGGGCTCTCCAATCAAGATCCCTCCTTTCCCTCAACTTCTGTCGCAGGGCAGTCTAGTTCATCCAAACCCTCAGAATTTGAATCTTCAAATCTGGAGGTTGAGAGGCGAAGGTTCGAGTCCCCGGGGTGTTCTCCAGGAGTCATATCAACCCTTCTAAAAGCTAGGAAGCCAGCAACTAATGCCATATGGGACAAGTTCTTGTCATTTGTTTCCGGAAATGGATTTGATCCAATCCTTCCTTCTACATCTCATGTTCTAGGATTCCTTCAGACAGGACTTGGTCTGGGACTTGGTCTGAGCTCTCTCAAAGTGCAGGTAGCAGCAATCTCTGCTGCAACAAATAAGAGAGGGGCGGAGGATCCTTCAGTAGTCACTTTCCTCAGAGGTATATTGAAGATTCGCCTACTGTCCCACGATCATTTCCTAAGTGGGATCTGTCCCTAGTCCTGGAAGTTCTATCTGACCATCCCTTTGCTCCAGTGGAACAAGTAACAATATGGAACCTGACACTAAAGACGGCTTTCCTGCTAGCCATTACATCTGGCAGAAGAATCTCGGAACTTCACTCTTTAGGGATAGGTGACGACCACATCTCCTTCTCCCCAGACAGAGTGGAACTTCGTCCCCTTCGGGGGTTCACACCCAAGGTTGCTACTCCAAGCCACCTGTTGGAACCCTGGGCACTACCAGTGTTTACAGACACGGATTCAGAGTCTTGTCACGAACTGGATGTATCCAGAGTGCTCAGGGCCTACCTAGAAGCCACCGGCCCCTTCAGAAATTCTGAGAGACTTTTCATCGTACCGTTCAGTAAATACAGGGGCATAGAAGCTTCCATCAGAACTCTGGCATCTTGGGTTGTAAAGTTAATCCAGAAGGCCTACAGGGTGAAGAATATGGAGCCTCCATCCCGAGTGAATGCTCATTCTACAAGGGCAGTCTCAGCTTCCTGGGCGGCAAGGGCTAATGTTTCGTTGGAGACGGTGTGCAGGGCCGCCACCTGGTCTTCTCACCATACGTTCCTCAGACACTACCATATTGATCCAGGAGTGCTCACGACTGTTGAGTTTAGAAGGAGGGCAGTTCAGGCTGCTATGTCCTCTTCTAATTAAACATTTTATTGTTAAGCAATTATCCCACCCATGTCAGCTAGTTATTTATCACAGGTATGCTGCCATGGAGGCACCAGGAAAACGGAAAATTGTATCATACTTACCAGTAATTTTCCTTTCCTGGTGCCTATCCATGACAGCATACGCTCCCACCCTCGGTATTCTATATTACAGAGAATGTTGGGGGAGGGACTATGCCTTTAATTTATGCTATTCACTAGTCCTGAAGGAGGAGTCGAGGTGGAGCTCTATCACAGGTATGCTGCCATGGATAGGCACCAGGAAAGGAAAATTACTGGTAAGTATGATACAATTTTCAGTTTTTTAGGCCCCATGTACACGGGACGCTGGTGCAAAGTGTTCAGAACTAAGTTTGAAAGCGGCGTTTAGAAAGGCGCGCTTTGTGGCGTTTGCATGCCGCGTTTTACCAGATTTGCGTCTATATGCGTTTAGTTAGGAAACATGATAAGGAGCCGCTCTAAGCTCCAAAATCAGTATTAACGATTTCAGCAATTTTTTGAGACCAGAGTGAGTATCAGCAGCTGAGAGAGCAGCAGTGTAGTTGTATTTAGCGTGTCACTTGCCACATCACTTGCCCCAAGTTGTGGATTGTCCACTTGCCACGTCAGCTGCCCCAAGTTGTGGATTGTCCACTTGCCACGTCACCTGCCCCAAGTTGTGGATTGTCCACAATGCAATGGAAGCAATTGCATTATTTTTTTGATATACCGATTTTTTTATATATATATATATATATATATATATATATATATATATATATATATATATATAATTTTTAATGTTTTTTCCTCATTTGCCCTAATTTTTGAGTTTATCAATGTAAATAAATAGGTCACCTTTAAAAACGCTTCTAAACTAAAATGCGTCTAAACGCCGGTACCCGCGTCTGAAACGTGGAAATCTTTGGCGTCTGAAGGCATTTTTAGGCTTTGTGAAAAACGCGTTTAAACGCAACTGCAGATTTTTTTTCCAGGCCAAAAACAGTGTTTTGGATGTAATAGAATTCAGTGGACCCGCATCCAAAAGGCAAGTACAGCGAATTTGCGGCAATTTTTTTTTTTTTAACCTGCTTATAGCTGGTTGTTAAAGGAAATGTAAAAAAAATAAACATTGCCGGTGCAAAAAAAAAAAAAAAAACACTGGGGAAAAAAACAGCGTGGGGTCCCCCCCAGGTCCATACCAGGCCCTTGGGTCAAGTATGGATTCAAAGGGGACCCCCCCAACCAAAATGAAAAAAAAATAGCGTGGGGGTCCCCCTATAAATCCATACCAGGCCCTTCAGGTCTGGTATGGATTTTAAGGAGAACCCCGCCAAATTGTTTTTTAAATAGCGTGGGGTCCCCTAAAAATCCACACCAGACCCTTTATCCGAGCACGCAACCTGGAAGGCCGCAGGGGAAGAGGTGGGGACGAGAGAGCGGCCCCCCTCCCTCCTGAACCGTACCAGGCCACATGCCCTCAACATGGGGAGGATGTCCCCATGTTGATGGGGACAAGGGCCTCTTCCCGACAACCCTGGCCGTTGGTTGTCGGGGTCTGCGGGCGGGAGGCTTATCGGAATCCGGGAGCCTCCTTTAATAAGGGGGCCCCCAGATCCCGGCCCCCCACCCTATGTGAATGAGTATGGGGTACACAACACAGGTTTTTAAAGTAATTTATTGGGCAGCTCCAGGGGTCTTCCTGCTGGGCGCCCCGCTATCTTCTTCCAGCTCTTTTGCTAGCGGGGTCCCGGGCTTCGTCGTCGCCTTCTTCCGACTTTGGGGGTCTCTTGTTCTGTTCTCCGGTTCTTCTCCCGCTCTCCAGTGCCTTCTCCACGATCTCCGGTTCTTTCTGCCTTCTGCCGGGTGCCCCGCTATCTTCTTCTAGCTCTTTTGCTAGCGGGGTCCCGGGCTTCAACGTCGCCTTCTTCCCTCTTCTCCCGATGTTGCCTCGTCGCTGTCCGCCGTTACAATGCTCTGGCCACGGAGCGCGCCCACTTATAATGGCATGGGCGTGGTCACCGGGTGATGCCACCGCTGACCCCGCCCCCGTATCACGTCGGAGTCCCATCATTCCTCGGGACTGTGACACCCTGCCCCAAAGCACCCAACCCCCCATGTTGAGGGCATGCGGCCTGGTACGGTTCAGGAGGGAGGGGGGCGCTCTCGCCCCCCCCTCTTCCCCTGCGGCCTGCCAGGTTGGGTGCTCGGATAAGGGTCTGGTATGGATTTTGGGGGGACCCCCACGCCATTTTTTTTCAGCTTAGGGGGGTTTCCCTTTAAATCCATGCCAGACCTGAAGGGCCTGGTATGCTCCTGAAGGGGAACCCATGCCGGTTTTTTCATTAAAATTCGGCGTGGAGTTCCCCTTCATGATTCATACCAAACACGGGACAGTGAGGCTGCCGAGAACCAGCGCGATGCCATCGCGCTGGAGATATTCTCGGCCAGCTAGTCGCCTCTAGGACATGACCTGAGCGGCTGCTTCATGCTCAGGTTGTGTCCAAGTTGCCTCGCAAAGTCGCGCTGTCCCTGTGTCAGCCGGCACATGAGTCGCCCCGCGAGACGGATCCGCTTCATCCGACTTCCCGGGCGACCTCTATTCAAATCAATGGGCTCCCATCGGGAACCATTCATTTTGAATAGAGACAGAAGCGCCGCTGACATTTTTACTTACTATCACAGTGCGCTGCTGGTTCACGCGCCCAATTAATGATTTATCCGGTGCACCAATTAAGGTATGAACCGGCGCAGCGCACTGTTGTTAGTAAATCACCCCCATAGTATTTTATGAGGATTGAGAGCAATCCTTGCCCAGTTTTTTGTAAACTACTGAATCATGACCCCTCTTTTTATGTCCGCAAGATAAGAACTGCCTGAACTGTAGTGCAAGATAAGACCTGGAAGGGCTAATCAGGCTCCTTGGGGTAACATTGGAAGTATGGACAGGACACAGGATGGCACGGAATTTGTGACAAGAACAATACGTATTTTTGGGATTTTTTACACAGATGTAGCGCTACCCCCAGTTAAGAGAGCCGCTGATTTGATTTCGGGCCCTGCACGCAGTACCGCCAACCCCTGGCAATCTTACTCGACCCACTCTGGCACAGTCAGTGTAGGGTTAAACTCCTATCACTCTCAGGTGTATTATACTTAATAATTTCTAAACAGTCAGACAACACACCTGAGGCAAGAATATAATATATATATATATATATATATATATATATATATATATTGTGACAGCAGGAAGGTAAAGTCACCTGGTTGCATCCAGGGGGGTAGATATATTTCGCCCAGATTCAGGCTTTACGCCGACTTATACAACTAGGTGGAGAGTTGTATAAGCCCAGCTAAGGCTAGTGGGCTCATGGATGACTCATACCTCTAGGGAGAGTGCTGGGCGTCATGCAGACAGGGAGTTGATGAGACCAGCTGAAGCTTGTCAGCTCATTTAGGCCTCTATAAGAACTCCCAGCTTCATTAGATGTTAGCTCATGCCTGGAACCAGACCTGTGTGGACTGTCTAGGGAGAGTGAACCCCTGTGCGGTGAGACAAAGCCTGTGTGGCTATTTGCTTGGACATTTAAAACCAGGGACTTAGGGACTAGGACAGCACTAGGCTGATCCCAGTTGTTAGTTAGGAAACCTGTATGTTTAGTCAGAGGTCAACTTGACCAGGATTTATTTTGTTTATGTTTCTTTTGCTTTGCTGTGTTTTGTCACTGTAAATAGAAAATAAACCGCACCTTTTTGATTTTGAAAACCACAACCTCCGTTTGCTGGGCCTGTTTTTGTGTGGGGAGCCCATCCCGGGGGTCACACACACCCGCTGCCGAGCTAACCCCCTCACAGTTGGTGGAGAATGCGGGCAGTTTTTTTTAAGCCAGCATGGAGGAGATACTGAAGCAGCTGGCTCTAGCAAATGCCAATCAACAGCAGACAAATGCAGGTTTGCAAAAGAGCCTTGCAGCTCATCAACAGAGCCTTGCAGCTCAACAACAGAACTTCGCAGCCCAGCAGCAAGCTCATCAACAGAGCCTTGCAGCCCAGCAGCAGACAAACGCAACTTTGCAACAGAGTCTGGAGGCTCAGCAACAAGCCCAGCAGCAATCTGAGGCCCGCTTCATAGACCTGTTGCAGAAGCAAGAGCAGAGACTACAACAACAGATGGAAGCAGTAATGCAGCAACGTCCGCAGACCAGTGAGGAAAGCCGTCCCACTAATACCGCGTCCTTTGGGGTGAGTCGTTTATTGACAAAAATGACTGGAGAGGATGATCCAGAGGTATTTTTGACCACATTTGAAAGGACCGCTGAAAGAGAAAAGTGGCCTGAGGAGCAGTGGGCTGGACTGGTGGCTCCTCTGTTAACTGGTGAAATCGCAGAAAGCTTACTATGACCTAGAGCCTAACCAAGCAAAAGACTATGTGATGCTAAAAGCTGAAATATTGGCAAGGCTGGGTGTCACCCAGGCTGTCCGGGCTCAGCGTGTGCATAACTGGACTTTCCAGCTTGGAAAACCCCCCAGGTCTCAAATGTATGATCTCATTCACCTGAGCAGAAAGTGGCTACAGCCAGAGACTTTGTCCGCACCAAAGATTGTGGAACGTGTTGTAATGGATCGGTTTTTGAGAGCTCTTCCTACTGCCATCCAAAAGTGGGTAAGCCATGGAGACCCAGAGACGGCCGATGGTCTTGTGGATCGTGTGGAGAAATACTTGGCTACAGAGAACCTGACGGCCTCTTCCAGAGACACTCGGACTTTCCACCCTAAGACCAGACCATCCCCAGGGGCGGATAAGAGGATTCCAAGGGGTAAGGGTGGAGAGAGTGAGAGGGTGGGAGCTCTACCCCAAGTTTGGCGAGAACAGCCTGGGAAATCAGCGGCTCAAGAGGCGGCAAGAAGGATCGTTTGCTACCGCTGCCGGCAAGCGGGACATATTGCAGCCAATTGCCCGGTTGTGGAGGAACCCATGCAGTGTGACTTTCTGACGGGCAGACGTCAGTCGCTGTGTGCGACAGTCGCATGCACTGCCATTCGAGGAACTGAGAAACATTTATGCAAAATGTGTGTTAATGGTAGAAATGTTGTGGTATTGCTGGATTCAGGTAGCCTTGTGACCCTGATAAAGGCTGAGTTAGTTAAAACAGAGGTCTCTGGGAATAGCAAGGTAGCTGTTATTTGTGTGCATGGGGACACCCGAGAGTATCCAGTGACTACAGTGTGTTTCGAGACCCCCAAAGGTACCCTCTCTCATCCAGTGGGCTTAGTATCTCAGTTACCGCATGACGCCATTGTGGGAAGGGATTTTCCGAAGTTCTGGGAACTGTGGGATGATCCTGAGCCCCTCACTGGTGCCCCTATGTACCAGGAATGTGATAGCCAAAACTCCCCTGAGAGTGGTGAGGACTCTCCGGAATTTCCCTTATCAGTATTGGCAGGGGAGACTCAAGAAACTGGAGAGGAGCCCACCTCCTCAGACGAAAACCTACCGTCTGTGGAGTTTTCTGATCTTGAGGTTCACAGGGAAAACTTTGCCACAGAACAGTTGAAAGACCCCGCCCTAATAAAGGCACGGGAAAACGTAGTGAAAATAGATGGCGAGTTAGTGAACCCAGATAATACCTGCACTTACCCATACTTCAGCGTAGAGAAGGACCTACTGTATCGGGTGGCAAAAAGGGCAGAAGAAACCGTTGAGCAGCTTGTGGTGCCCAAACCTTACAGGAAGTTGGTGTTGGAGTTGGCCCATGGGCACATTCTTGGAGGTCATCTGGGGACAGAGAAAACCCGAGAGAGGGTATTACAGAGATTCTATTGGCCGGGGGTGATGAAGGACGTAGAAAATTATTGTTCCTCCTGCCCTGTGTGTCAGAGGTCGGCCCCGATGCCACATTTCCGTAGCCCGCTGGTCCCTCTACCCATCATTGAGGTCCCGTTTGAGAGGATCGCCATGGATTTGGTAAGTCCTATAATCAAGTCCGCTAGGGGGCACCAGTACATATTTGTTATAATGGACTATGCCACCCGTTATCCAGAAGCGATCCCTCTCCGAAATACCTCGGCCAAAACCATAGCCAAAGAGCTATCTCTTGTGTTTAGCCGGGTGGGTATTTGTAAAGAACTGCTTACGGACCAAGGTACACCCTTTATGTCCCGGGTTATGAAGGAGCTGTGTAAATTATTCAAAGTGACGCAATTACGTACATCTGTGTATCACCCCCAAACCGATGGGCTGGTTGAAAGATTCAACAAAACCCTAAAACAAATGTTGAAGAAAGTGGTGGATAGAGATGGAAAGGATTGGGACTGTCTACTTCCTTATCTGATGTTTGCTATTAGGGAGGTGCCCCACTCCTCTACGGGATTCTCCCCCTTTCAGTTACTGTATGGGAGACACCCAAGAGGGCTGTTGGATATTGCCAAGGAAACTTGGGAAAGTGAGAGTTCTCCCCACAGGAGTGTGATTGAGCATGTCGCCCTGATGCAAGACCGAATTGCACAGGTAATGCCCATCGTGAAGGAACATTTGGCCCAAGCGCAGTTAGCACAGCAGAGAGTGTACAACCGTGGAGCCAAGACCCGTACCTTTTCCCCGGGGGATAGGATACTGGTACTTGTCCCTACGGTTGAAAGTAAATTCCTTGCCAAATGGCAAGGCCCCTACGAGATAATGGAAAAAGTGAGCGAAGTGAATTACAAGGTCAGACAACCAGGAAGGCGAAAGCCCGAACAGATCTATCACGTTAATCTGTTGAAAGCCTGGAGGGATAGAGAGTCCCTAGTCGCAGACACTTGGTCACCAGCTCAAACTGGTTGCGTGATTCCTGAGGTTGGAATAGCAGCCACCTTGTCACAACCCCAACAACAGGAGGTTAAGGAGTTTGTGCTTCGCAACAAGGAGGTATTCTCTGAGCTGCCGGGACAAACATCTGGGGTAGAGCATGACATCATTACCCCGCCCGGTGAAAGGGTGAAGTTAAAACCCTATCGGATCCCAGAGGCCCGACGGGAGGCAATACGGGAGGAAGTACAGAAAATGCTGAACTTAGGGGTGATAGAGGAGTCCCAAAGTGATTGGTCTAGTCCCATCGTGTTGGTGCCTAAACCGGATGGGAGCTGGCGATTTTGTAACGATTTTCGTCAGTTGAACAAAGTTACAAAATTTGACACCTACCCCATGCCACGCATAGATGAGTTGATCGACCGGCTGGGAACAGCCCGATACATGACGACTCTTGACCTCACAAAAGGGTATTGGCAAATCCCCCTGGCCAAGTCGGCCAAAGAGAAAACCGCATTTGTAACCCCAGACGGGGCGTTCCAATATAAGAGAATGCCGTTCGGGTTACAGAATGCGCCGGCCACATTCCAGCGGAAAATGGACCAGATGCTGAGGCCCCATCGGAAGTATGCTGCGGCTTACCTGGATGACGTAATTGTCCATAGCACAGATTGGGCCTCACATCTGCCAAAAGTGCAAGCAGTCCTGGACTCTGTTCGGGAAGCGGGGTTTACGGCTAACCCCAAGAAGTGTACCATTGGGCAGGAGGAGGCCAAATATCTTGGGTACACCATTGGGAGGGGAGTAATAAAACCCCAACTCAACAAAGTCGAGGCCATCCAGAGTTGGCCACGTCCCAACAGCAAGAAGCAGGTACGAGCCTTTCTGGGAATCGCTGGGTATTATCGGCGATTCATTCCCCACTTTGCTTCTAAGGCTGTGCCCCTAACCAACCTGACGAAGGGGAAAGGGTCGGTCATGATTAAATGGACCCCCGAGGCTGAGGCAGCATTCCAATTCTTGAAACAAGCCTTATGTAGCCAGCCAGTGTTGTACTCACCCGACTTCTCTAAAGACTTTGTCGTACAAAGTGATGCGTCAGATGTGGGGTTAGGAGCAGTATTGTCCCAGGTCTGGAATGGGGAAGAGCACCCAGTCATTTACCTCAGCAGGAAGTTGAAGTCCCATGAGGTAAATTACGCCACCGTTGAAAAGGAGTGTTTAGCGGTGAAGTGGGCTCTAGATTCCCTTCGGTACTACCTGCTAGGTAGGCACTTTGACATGGTTACGGATCACGCTCCGTTAAAGTGGATGGCTCAAAACAAGGAAACAAATAGAAGAGTGAATAGGTGGTTCCTGGCCCTCCAGGAATTCAACTTCACAGTAAAGCATCGCCCTGGCGTTCAAATGGGGAATGTGGATGCTTTGTCTCGAGTACATGAATGCCTGATTGCTGGTGTTCCAACCCCGAGGTTAAAACAAGAGGGGGGGGTATGTGACAGCAGGAAGGTAAAGTCACCTGGTTGCATCCAGGGGGGTAGATATATTTCGCCCAGATTCAGGCTTTACGCCGACTTATACAACTAGGTGGAGAGTTGTATAAGCCCAGCTAAGGCTAGTGGGCTCATGGATGACTCATACCTCTAGGGAGAGTGCTGGGCGTCGTGCAGACAGGGAGTTGATGAGACCAGCTGAAGCTTGTCAGCTCATTTAGGCCTCTATAAGAACTCCCAGCTTCATTAGATGTTAGCTCATGCCTGGAACCAGACCTGTGTGGACTGTCTAGGGAGAGTGAACCCCTGTGCGGTGAGACAAAGCCTGTGTGGCTATTTGCTTGGACATTTAAAACCAGGGACTTAGGGACTAGGACAGCACTAGGCTGATCCCAGTTGTTAGTTAGGAAACCTGTATGTTTAGTCAGAGGTCAACTTGACCAGGATTTATTTTGTTTATGTTTCTTTTGCTTTGCTGTGTTTTGTCACTGTAAATAGAAAATAAACCGCACCTTTTTGATTTTGAAAACCACAACCTCCGTTTGCTGGGCCTGTTTTTGTGTGGGGAGCCCATCCCGGGGGTCACACACACCCGCTGCCGAGCTAACCCCCTCACAATATATATATATGCTTTACTGGTAATGAAGGATTCAAGGTATAACATGCAACATATACATGGGCCTGCAGAGCCCTGCATCAATCAATGTACTAGGTGCAGCACAATAATATGGCGCCGCGCAGTGTCCACCAAGCGGAGATATTATGGCGTGTGCTCGCCTATGGCGTAGTAACACAAACTTTCTAAACACCCCACCTAAGTCAGGCCTGACATGGAATGGAACTGAGTCTCTTTCCCCTAAGGAAGGAAGGTTTCTTCACCGGCCAGCTTTCGTTGGTGCACTTAAAGAAGTAACCATTTGTAATCCACATTGGGTGTTAACTTGAACTAACAGGCCAAAAGGGGGGGGGGGTAGATACTTCAACTCTGTCCCGCTACCGGACCCCCCAAGAAACACTGGTGAGTGAACAGCGGGCCTAGACAGTCTACAGGCCTGAACACAACTCAGTCTATTGATATGGGCAGGTGCCCGCTCACCACTCCAGGCGCGATCCCAGCCTGGGACTTCCACCTCCTGTGTGTCGCACACAGCGTCTGCTCCGATCGAGTCCTCGATCCAACTCACGTCCTATCACGACGGGTCAGGATCCACCCAGGCTCCGCAGTATGGTGGAAGGCTCTTCGGGCTTCAAGCAAGGCCTCAGGCTTCAGGCCTTGCTTCACAGCCGATCCGCACACTTGACGCGCCGTGTCCCCAAGAGAGCGAGCTCCGCCTCGCCTCCCACTTAAGTAACCCCTCCCATGAGTCTCTGCGGTGGAACCTCCGAATGGGGTTCTGGGTAACGTAGTCCTGGGGCCTTAGAAGAGACCCCGCTACACACTCCCCCCACTTGAACTCTTTGGTCCCCAAAGATAACATAACTTCAAGCTACACATTTAACAACATCCATTAATTCTCCATATGATGTCGGCAGAGGAAATTCCCACCAGAAACAAGGCGGTGAACTCCTCTGCCCACAGGACACATTAACAACAGTATCCTGTCTAACTGTGCCAGAGAGTGAGCTGGGGTTGCCTCCCACCAAATGAACAGTGGGAGGGTCAGGGTCTTCCATACTCCTTCTGGCAGTGAATACAGTGTCTTCCGCACTCTTCCCCATTTGTGGGTAGGTTAATCTCCTGGGAGGTTTTATGGCCCTCCGCTTCCTCTGTCCTCTGGGACTTTCTGTGGGAACAGATTCTTCTTCTGTGACCAACTCGGGAGTTCCTTCTAATTCAGGAGCATCTGGCTCCGGAGCAGGAAGATACATGGCTTCCCTTGGGTCCTCCTTCAGGGGATAGTTCACCGACACTCTCCCAAGCATCTGACCAGTGACTAGATGGAATGAACTCCGTAGCTTCTGCATTCAGTGTGTGATCCTCTGTATCTTCGTCAGGTGGAAAAACAATAGCAGAAGTCGTTGGGCCCTGGGAAGGCCAAAGCCAGCCAATTTCCTCTCCCTCGTCTTCACTCATTTCTGAATCTTCTGTATCCTCCATCCGAGGGGTCTGAGACCGAGTGTTGGGTCTAGGGGTGTTCGGAATGGACATGGGTTCAGGAGAATCCATCCTAGGAGGCAACCGAACTGCTTCAGCAAGAGGAAGTAGGTGGTTCCGATGCCAAGTCTTCAAGGGCCCTAACTTCCCCTCAGGTTTAAGTCTGTAAACAGGTAAACCCGGTAATTTTTTACAAATGACATAAGGTTCTGGTCTCCATCTATCTGCAAGTTTATGTTTTCCAGGGACCCCCAGGTTCCGCAATAACACTCTGTCTCCTGGTTGTAGGTCTTGGATCCTAACCTTTTAGGTCGAAATTTCTCTTGTTGCGAGCCCCCCTCTGTTCCGAGGCCGCCTGAGCTTGCTCATAGGCCGTCTTCAAGTTGTGTCTAAGTCTATCTACATATCCCTTGTGGCAAGCAGCAGAACAATGATCTATGGAAGTGCCGTAGGCCAGATCCACTGGCAATCTTGCCTCTCTCCCGAACATAAGTCTGTAAGGTGAATATCCCGTAGCATCGCTGACAGTGCTGTTGTAAGCGTGCACAAGGGCCGCTATGTGACTACTCCAATGTTGCTTCTTTTCGCCACTTAAAGTTCCCAGCATGTTGAGCAGGGTTCGGTTGAACCTCTCCGGCTGAGCATCACCTTGAGGATAAGGAGTAGTCCTGGTCTTCTTGATCCCTAAGGCATCTAGGAGTTTTCGTATCAGTTTGCTCTCGAAATCCCTCCCCTGATCTGAATGGAGCCATTGTGGCAGTCCATAATGTATAAAGTACTTCTCTACGAGTATTTTGGCCACAGTAGAGGCCTTCTGGTCCTTGGCTGGAAAAGCCTGTGCATACCGGGTGAAATGGTCGGTTACTACCAGAACATTTCCTAGTCCCCTCAGGTCGGGTTCGAGGCAGAGGAAATCAATGCACACCAGGTCAAGCGGGCCTTCACTTTGTAAATGGCCCATTGGGACAGCTTGATGGGGCAGAGTCTTTCTCTGTATGCATCGTGCACATGAATAGCAGTATTCCTCAACTTCAGCCCTCATGCAGGGCCAATAGAAACGGTCTCTAACAAGTTGGAAAGTCCTTTCCGCTCCCAGATGACCATGGTTGTCATGTAAGGCAATCATGACCGTCTCCCTGTGTTTCTCCGGCAGGAACAACTGCCACTTGTCTTCTTGGTCATCAGAGGGGCCCCTTCGGTAGACCACTCCCTGATGCACCTGTAGCCTGTCCCACTCCTTTTTTAACAGGCGAGCTTCCTTCGATGGGTGTCGTAAGAGTATGTTTGGGTTCTGATTCTCTAATGCTTCTAGGACCAATCTCCCCATAGGGTCTTCCTGTTGGTCGGATCTCAACCCCTTTTTAGTCAGTCTGGGTAAGTTGTCTTCCCCCAGTAAGGTTGCTCCACAGTATTGCTTGGGGACTCCTACGATAGTGACCCCTATCTCTTCTGCTCTTGAGCCTCCCTTGGCTTGGAGTTCAGCCCCTTGGCAAAGGGCCCACACCCCGTCAGGTGCCACTTGGGTCCAGTCTTCACTACTGTGGGTGGGAACATGAGACCTTCATCTTGGTTTCCCGCCCCAGGTCTGTATTTCAAGCTGAAATTGAAGGCAGACAACGCCGCCAGCCATCTATGTCCTGTGGCATCCAGCTTTGCTGTGGTAAACAGGTAGGTAAGGGGGTTATTATCCGTTTTGACAGTGAAATCTGCCCCATATAGGTATTCTCGAAGTTTGTCTACTACGGCCCATTTGAGGGCCAGGAACTCCAACTTATGGGTGGGATAGTTCTTTTCAGAGGGGGTCAAGCTTCTGCTCACATACGCAACAGGTCTCTGTTGCCCTTCATGCTCCTGGTAGAGTACTCCTCCCAGACCATCATGACTGGCATCCACATGGAGTTCGTATGGCTTCTTTGGATCTGCATAGGCCAGAACAGGGGCGGTGGTCAAGCTCTTTTTCAGCATCTGGAAGGCGCCTTCACACTTCTCATTCCACTGGTCCTTGACTGACTCCCCTGGCTTCCTGGGGCCCGAGCTATCCTCTTCCCCCTCCGTCTTCAGCAACTCATTCAAGGGTCTCGCTATTCGAGCAAACCCCTCCACGAACCTCCTGTAATAGGAACAGAATCTAAGGAAGGACCTGAGTTCTGTTACGGTGGTAGGTCTTGGCCAGGAGGTGACAGCCTCCAGTTTTTCAGGGTTTGTGGACACCCCATTTTCGGACACTGTGTCCCAGATAGTTGACTGAAGACTGATAAAATTGGCATTTTTAAGGTGAGAGCTTGAGTCCTTCTTCACTCAGTCTCTTCAAGACCTTCTCCAGCCTTTCTTCATGTTCCTCCAAAGTTCTTCCAAAGACTATGATGTCATCCAAGTATACAAGGACCTCGATGAGGTTCATGTCTCCCACAGTCTTCTCCATAAGTCTTTGGAATGTGGCTGGAGCTCCAGACAGACCTTGAGGCATCCGATTGAATTCAAAGAACCCCACTGGGGTTATGAAAGCCGTCTTTTCTTTGTCTTCTGGGTGCATCGGGATCTGATAATACCCACTCTTTAAGTCCATAACACTGAACCACTTTACTCCGGACAAGCTCTGCAAGGCATCTTCTATCCTTGGAGTGGTATACTGATCCAGAGTGGTTCTCCTGTTGAGGGTCCTATAGTCAATACACAACCTTAGTGACCCGTTCTTCTTCCGGACCACTACTATGGGGGAGGCATACGGACTTCTAGATTCTTGGATCACACCTGTTCGCTTGAGCTCAGCAAGCTGTTCCCTCAAATCTTCGAGGTCTGCCAATGGAACCCGCCTAACCCTTTCTCTGAAGGGCTTGTCTTCCTAGAGGTGGATTCGATAGGTGGCACTCCTAGCACACCCCACATCAAACTCATCATGTGAGAAGATCCTCTCCCACCGAGTCAACTGGTTCCGGGCTCTCTCTCTCTCCAAGCCCTGGGCAGGTTTGGATTCTCCATGGAAAGCTTCTCCCACACTGTACTCTCTCCATCTGTCTTCCCCACATCTGATGAGGCAACTGGTGTGGCTGGGCTCACGCAGCCCAATAACAGCCTTGGCTGGGACTTCCATGGGACCGTCCATGGTGTTTCTGACACTCACAGGCACCTTGCAGTGGGCCTTCTTCAGGGCCCTCACCGGGACCACTTCCGGGACTACCTCCAAGCCCGAAGGTTCTTCTCTTGGGTCGGGTTCCAACATCACAAAAGGGCCCGGCTGCTCCCAAGTGAGTTTCACTGTGGCCTTCAAGCAGGTCACTTCACCGGGTTGCAGTACTATCCCTTTTTTTCCGAGTCTCCAGACCTTCCCTACCCCCTCTTCCGGGGCCTTTTGCTCTAAGATCAGCCGTTGGAAGGCGGTCTTCAACATTGGGTGAATCTCCGTGACTGGGAGGTTCTTCCTTCTTGTTAGTGGGACCAAAAGTCTTCGGACCAGATCCGTGTTGGTTCCTATTATCAAGGAACTCCTGTTAGCTCCAGGCGGTTGGGGGCACACCACAGCCAAGGTGTCGAACACTTCCCCCTTCCCTGCTACGGATGGGTCAAACGTCAGTCTTATAGGTAGATAGCCATCATAAGGAAACTTCTCTGTTCCAATTCCCCATATCTCCAAGTCTTCAATCTACTGGATGGGTAGGTGACTTAGGTGCCTGTCGTAGAAGTCTCGATACAACAGGGTTACCTGCGCTCCAGTATCCAACAGGGCTCTCGTGTAAATCCCCTCTACTTGAATGGATACGATTGGAGAGGGACCCACCAGTTTCTCTGGGTACTGCTTCAAAGGGGTCTCTTTCCTTGGATCTTTGCATTTCCCTTCTTGACTTTCCTTGCTCTTTTTGTCTTTGGACCTAAGTCTCTCCTGAGCCTGGTATGCATTGATCTCTCTTCTCTGTATGGGTGTAACTACCCGCTGAGGGACTTTATTGTGTTTCTTTGGAGTACGTTCCTTCTGAGGAACCCTTGGTTTCTTCTGTGGGGTCCTGGCCCCTTCTCTCATGTGCTTCTTATTCAGTATGGAGTTCCATGATGGTGATGGGCACCCGGTTGACTCCTTCACCGGGGCCCGTTGAAGTTTTCTGGCGGCTTGCGGTTGTTCAGTCTCTTCTTCTTGGGACTGGCACATACTTTGGAAAGATGGCCAGCTCCCCCACAATTGAAACAGATCACATTTCCCCAATTTTCCAGGGATGCGGGTGCTGAGGTATTCGGGAACAATTCCTTCCTCGGACTTTCCCTCTCTGGTACCCTTGACTCCTTTTCCATCAAGGAAGTCAACATTCCCAGCACTTGGGACATCTGCGACTTCAAGGTATCCACCTCTGCATCTCTTTCTAAGGTCATGGCCATCCTGACCATCACCGGAGGAGGGTTCACCGTCTCAACTGGTTGGCTCCTCTTTTTCTCCTCCAGCATAGCTTTTTCCTCTCTGACTACTCGGATCAAGTCAGGGTACTCCAGGCTTTTCCTGTCCTGTCTTGTACGTAACGCCAGTGCGCTGGGATCCAGGGGTTGAGATCCTCTCATCACCTGTTGGACCCGGGCCTCATCCACCTTCTTCGGGTCAATCCCTTTCTTTAAGATCATCTTGTGCAGTATTTTATCTAGGCGCATCATGAACTCTGATAGCTTCTCCCCTGCCTTTTGATAGCAATGCTCCAGTTGGTAGGTAAGTTCAGTGATCTTCTCTGTTCCACCGAACACATTCTGCAGAATGTCTAGATAGTCCTGCGCAGTACAGTCTGTCTTGCTCATCTTGAGGTTGCGTACGGCCTCTAGACTAGGCCCCTTCAAGCTCTCAGCAATTCTCTGCTTCTTCCTGTGGTCTGGGACTTCCCACTCCTCCAGAGCCTGAGTTGCACCATCTAACCACTCCTCAAATCCTTCTTCGCCTGAAGGTACAGGTTTCCTTCCTGAAAACATTCTGAGTCTCCGGTATCCTGATATTTGATAATCTGCCGGGTCTTTCTTGCATTGCGCTATGATTTCCCCTAGAACCGCGCATAATTCTGTACTGAGGGTGCCCTGCGGCGACCCAGGACTCTCTTCTTTCTTTACATCTTTTAAGTTGGGTGGGACGCGTATTAACTTATAAGTTTGTTTATCCACCGTTTCTATGCTTGGCTTCTTGAAGTCTTCTGGGACTCCATCTTTCCATTTTATCAGTACATATGTCAAAGGAGGTTCTGATCTGACATCCACTATCCATGCCTTCTGTTGTGGGGACAGTGACATCACTAACTGTTTCACTGCATCTTCTTGCCAGATCCCTGGGAGTTCTATGATCACTGCCCCATTTGGATCTGTGTTGACTGCTGCGCACCACTTCACTACTTCTAGTGGGTCCACGCTGGTACTTTTTGGCTGCTATTTGCTGCAACAGGATCCCGGACTCACGAGCCCCCAAGTGTAGCGCTACCCCCAGTTAAGAGAGCCGCTGATTTGATTTCGGGCCCTGCACGCAGTACCGCCAACCCCCGGAAATCTTACTCGACCCACTCTGGCACAGTCAGTCTAGGGTTAAACTCCTATCACTCTCAGGTGTATTATACTTAATAATTTCTAAACAGTCAGACAACACACTGAGGCAAGAATATAATATATATATATATATATATATATATATATATATACTTTACTGGTAATGAAGGATTCAAGGTATAACATGCAACATATACATGGGCCTGCAGAGCCCTGCATCAATCAATGTACTAGGTGCAGCACAATAATATGGCGCCGCGCAGTGTCCACCACGCGGAGCTATTATGGCGTGTGCTCGCCTATGGCGTAGTAACACAAACTTTCTAAACTCCCGACCTAAGTAAGGCCTGACATGGAATGGAACTGAGTCTCTTTCCCCTAAGGACGGAAGGTTTCTTCACCGGCCAGCTTTCGTTGGTGCACTTAAAGAAGTAACCATTTGTAATCCACATTGGGTGTTAACTTGAACTAACAGGGCAAAACGGG
Organism: Rana muscosa; assembly: GCA_029206835.1. Taxonomy (NCBI): domain Eukaryota; kingdom Metazoa; phylum Chordata; class Amphibia; order Anura; family Ranidae; genus Rana; species Rana muscosa. The sequence continues at coordinate 230,734,151 of CM055119.1, forward strand.
GGGGGGGTAGATACTTCAACTCTGTCCCGCTACCGGACCCCCCAAGAAACACTGGTGAGTGAACAGCGGGCCTAGGCAGTCTACAGGCCTGAACACAACTCAGTCTATTGATATGGGCAGGTGCCCGCTCACCACTCCAGGCGCGATCCCAGCCTGGGACTTCCACCTCCTGTGTGTCGCACACAGCGTCTGCTCCGATCGAGTCCTCGATCCAACTCACGTCCTATCACGACGGGTCAGGATCCACCCAGGCTCCGCAGTATGGTGGAAGGCTCTTCGGGCTTCAAGCAAGGCCTCAGGCTTCAGGCCTTGCTTCACAGCCGATCCGCACAGGATGACTTGTCTCTTGACGCGCCGTGTCCCCAAGAGAGCGAGCTCCGCCTCGCCTCCCACTTAAGTAACCCCTCCCATGAGTCTCTGCGGTGGAACCTCCGCCCTGGGGCCGAATGGGGTTCTGGGTAACGTAGTCCTGGGGCCTTAGAAGAGACCCCGCTACACAGACATAGTAAAATATTTTTAATTTATTTAAAAGAAAGCAAATAAGATAAGTTACTTGTTAGGGTTTACATACAAAATAACCTTTAGTAACTCATATTGTGTTAAGCATAGTCATATGATCCTGATTTTCAGCGAACAGACAGTTTCTAGAAATTCAATATTGGATTCTAGCATCTGATCTTCTAAATCCCCTTAATCCTGAGGTCAAAGAAAAATCCTCAAGAGAGCAGAAATAGCTTTATTCAGCATTTGACAGCTCTATTTCTGCAGGACTGAACTGTATCTGACCTGAACATTACCTTTTGAAAAGTATTTGATGTAATTGTTTTAAATGAATCTATTTGTGAGAAAAGCAGACATTTAACCCCTTCCATACCGGGCCATAGCAAAATGACGCCGGCAGGAACCCTTTCTCCCTCCGGGTGGACGTCATATGACGTCATATGACGTCATGGGTTTGAGGGGGGATATCTGAATGATGCCTGCAGCTAGAGGCATCATTCAGATATCCTTTTTTTCAGCCGGCGATCCTGCGCACAATAAGAACGATCATAGCGGCGGTTCCGCCGCTTGATCGCTCTTATAGGCGGCGGGAGGGGACATCCCCCCTCCCGCCGCCATCCGGTGCTTCTCCGGGCTCTCCCGTGCGATCAGGGACCCGGAGAGAATCGTCGGCGCCGGTGGTGGGTCACGTGATGAGCATAGAGATGACTGGTGACCAGATGGTCACCAGTCATCTCTATGATCGTCGGAGGCCCGGGCGCGATGTGATGACGTCACGCCCGGGTCCTCAAATGTAAACAAAGCCGCCATTGCGGCTAGTAAGTATGAGATCGGTGAAAAACATTTCACGGATCTCATGCTTTCCAGCCTGGAGGAGAGATGTGAGGTCTTATTGACCCCGCATCTCTCCATAAAGAGGACCTGTCACACACATTCCTATTACAAGGGATGTTTACATTCCTTGTAATAGGAATAAAAGTGCTCCAAAAAAAAAAAGTGTAAAAACAAAAAAAGTAAAAAAAAAAAAAAAAATTTTTTTTTAAAACGCCCGTCCCCAATAGCTCGCGCTTAGAAGCGAACACACACGGAAGTCCCGCCCGCATATGTAAACGCCGTTCAAACCACACATGTGAGGTATCGCCGCACGCGTTAGAGCGCGTGCAACAATTCTTTTGTTTTTTCCAAATCTCTTTATTAAATTTTCTTTTCTTCACATATTAAATTATACATTTTACATCGTATATTTCACATCTTACTTCCTATTTCCTCATATTAAATTATACATTTTACATCAATCGTCATATCCTCTCATATACATTCTACATCATATATTTCACCTCTTTCAATCTACCTACCCATAACCCATTTCCTCACATTCAAATATTGGTTTGTATGTTCCTTAACCCTTTCTCCCATTGGTGTAGTTCTATCTCACATCTGCCCCTCCCTCCCCTGAAGCTGTCATATCCACTTCTCTACTGTGCATGAAAACCCCCTTCCTGCCCAAGCCATTTTTCAGCTTTCAGCGCTGTCACACTTTGAATGACAATTGCGCGGTCGTGCGACGTGGCTCCCAAACGAAATATGCGTCCTTTTTTTCCCACAAATAGAGCTTTCTTTTGGTGGTATTTGATCACCTCTGCGGTTTTTATTTTTTGCGCTATAAACAAAAGAAGAGCGTCCAGTTTGGAAAAAAAACACAATTTTTTACTTTTTGCTATAATAAATACCCATTTTTTTTTTTTTTTTATAAAATTTTCCTCAGTTTAGGCCGATACATATTCTTCTTCATATTTTTGGTAAAAAAAAAATCGCAATAAGCGCGTATTGATTGGTTTGCGCAAAAGTTATAGCGTGTACAAAATAGGGGATAGATTTATAGCATTTTTATTTTTTTATTAGTAATGGCGGCGATCTGCGATTTTTTTATTGTGACTGCGATATTGCGGCGGACACATCGGACACTTTTGACACATTTTTGGGACCATTCACGTTTATACAGCGATCCCTGCTATAAAAATGCATTGATTACTGTATAAATGTGATTGGCAGGGAAGGGGTTAACCACTAGGGGGCGGGAAGGGGTTAAATATGTTCCCTCAATGTGTTCTTACTGTGGGGGGAGGGGACTGACTGGGGGAGGTGACCGATGGTTGTCCCTATGTACAAGGGACACACCATCGGTCCCCTCTCCCTCACAGGACGTGGATCTCTGTGTTTACACACAGAGATCCACTTTCCTGCTCGTTTCCCGGGCAATCGCGGGTGCCCGGCGGCAATCGCGGCCGCCGGGCACGCGCACCGGGGCCTTGTGAACGCGGCGGCAAGCGCGCGCCGCTGGCGGCAAGCGCGCGCCTCCTAGCTCGTTTTAAAGGGAGGACATCATATGACGTCCTCCCAGAACGAGAGTATCCTCCGCCCGCCGTCAATTGACAGTGGGCGGGGGACAAGTGGATATTATTCTCTGTCCAATTTGCCCAAATTTTTCTATATTTCTCTTCCTTTCCTCTGTTGCAATATGTCTCCTTATACATTGACAGGTTACTATTTACCAGATTTTTCCACTGTGTCAGTGAGGGTGCCTCGGTCTTCTTCCAGTTTAGCACTATTGCCTTTCTTGCATAGAATAACAACAGACCAATCTGTATTCTTCTTTCTATGGGAGCCATATTTTCCTCAACTAGTCCCAGTAGGCAGATCTCTGCCTCAGGGTCTAGCTGAACTGATGTTACTTTATCAATTATTCTCAAGATCGCTCTCCAAAATGTTATTATCTTTGGGCATGTCCAAAAAATATGAATAAAGTTTCCTTGAATACCCGCACATCTCCAGCAGTTTTGAGGGTTGGAAAGTGATATTTTAGACAATTTATATGGTGTAAAATAACTTCTATGTGTTATTTTAAATTGGATTAATTTATCTCTAAGTGAGACTAAAATCTGAAATGGAAATTTATATATCTTTCCCCAATTTTCTGTTGACAATTTTGGAACATCTCTTACCCAACACTCGCATAATTTATTCATATCTGATGACTCTGTCTCTAATAAATAGTTATATATGTTTGAAATCATCCCCCTTTCTCTTCTTTTCTCATCATTTTTTCTAAGCCTGTTTCCATTGGTTGAGGAATACCCTCTGGAAACTGAGCTGACAAGGCGTGTACCAACTGAATATATCTAAAAAAAATAGCTCTCAGGTACATTCCAGTTTTTTCTCATATCTGCAAATGAGGATATTTTTCCCTTGTATATTACTTGCGATATTTTTTTAACTCCAAATTTTGTCCATGCTCTAGGATCCGGAATAGAATCGAGATGTGTGAACTCAGGATTTCTCCATAATGGAGTATTTGGGGATATGTCTGTTTTTTGATTGCTCTCTCTTATTATGCCAGCTTTCCATGCTTTTATTGTCGTTACCATTGATGGAGTTAAGTCTCGACTATTTTTTAACCCGCGGAATGGTAGTGCCTGCAGCGCCTCCAGAGACTGGACTACTGCGGCCTCCACCATTGTAGCGGGGTCGTATCTATCAGGGTCTAACCACCTCCCTACTGTCACCAACTGTGCTGCTAGGTAATACCTATATAGGTCTTGGAAGGCCAACCCCCCCCTGTGACACCGGGCGCATAAGTGTTTTTAATTTTATTCTAGCCAGTTTGTTTTGCCATATAAATGAAGATAATATACCATGTAAATGTACAAAAAAACTTTTTGGTAACCATTGTTGTGAATTTCTAAACAGGTATAACAGCTGAGGGAGGATCTTAATTTTTATCAAATTTATCCGTCCTAGTGTAGCGCCTTCCCCTCTTCTCTCTCCGTGTGACTCCCACTGTCTCTTGTCTAGGGGTATCTGATGGGGGAGAGAGAGAGAGCGGGTGGGCTACGCCTAGCCTCCACCACGTGGGAATACCTGTGGTATCAGCAATGTCTTGTTTACCTTCGGATCTGTGCTGTGCACCCGGATCCTCCCTCCAAGAGTCACCGTGAACTTCGTCCGCCAGGAAGTGAGCCTCACACCATTAAAGTCCAACACTCCTTTATTAGAACACACCATACAGGGACTTCCTTGATAGATAGAACAGAAAAGGAGGTGTGAGTGTGAATAGGCCCAGACACAAGTTCGGTCCTCCACTCTCCTCCTGGAGAGTGGGCTATGGTCTCCGCACGAGGTGAAGGGGATCCTTCTGGACGGTCTCCGACAAGAGACTCACCCGTCACCGGCAGTCTGCTGCACCGGGTCTTCGAGTGAGGAGCTCTCCCCGGTCCATTGCGTCTTACTCAGATTCAGGCCTCCATCCCCGAAGTGCCTTAGGAACCTTCCCTCGCGGAACTCAGTGTTGGGCACTGAGCTCCGGACCTTCTTGTAAGTACCTCACCCCAGGACTGAAGGTGCCTGAGGTGGAACACGATCTCCGTTGATCCACTAGGCCGAGGCCTCCTAGGGGACGAGCATGAACTCACGTCCGCAAGCTGAAGGTGCTTGGGACGAAGACCCCGTGACCAAGATGGCCGGCCCTTTATACCCTCTCCCAGCAAGCACGGCGGGTTCCCCGTCCCACCATACCGCTGCCAAGAGAGGACAAAAAGGGGGCTCGGCACACAGTGATACTCATCCCTCCGGCCACAGTGACAGCGCCACCTCATGGACCGCAGGGAGCATAGCACTGATGTCACAACCAGATTCAAAAAATGCACCCGGGAAAGTAAGTACCCGCTACACTAGCAAAGAGAGGGGAAGCGTCTCCCACACTTATTTTTTTCTTATATTCCTGCAGTACTGGATCTAGATTCAGTATTTTAAATTTCTCAACCTGTCGCGATATTATTATGCCAAGATATCTGAATTCTGTTACCCATTTTAATGGCAAATTTGGGTTCGCTGTATCTTGTGCTCCTTGATCTATAGCAAATAAGACTGATTTTCCCCAATTTACTTTAAGTCCTGTAAATAATGAGAAAGTGTTCAATAGCTCTAATGCTCCGTTCAATGACGGTCCCGGATCCCTCAAAAATAGCAACATATCGTCTGCATACAGGGCTACCCTCTCCTCCAGCCCTCCTATTTGGAGTCTCCCGAATCTCTTGTGAAGTCCTCAAAGCCTCTGCCACTGGCTCTATCGCTACCGCAAAGAGTGCTGGAGAGAGAGGGCAGCCCTGTCTCGTACCTCTATATAATTCAAAAAAAGGTGACAATTTTCCCACTAGTTTGACCGCTGAAATTGGCTTTCTATATATTGTTTGAACCCAATTGATAGACTTTAAAGGAAATCCCATCCTCCTGAGTACTTCCCACAAAAAGGGCCATTCTATAGTATGGAAGGCCTTTTCAATATTTAGAGAGGCCACCGTCCTGGATCCTTCACCATTATGGTGTGCATGTATATTCGTAAATAATCTACGCAGATTGACATCTGTCGTTCTCTGTGGCATTAATCCCGTCTGATCTGGATCTATAATAGATTTTAATAAGGGTTGTAATCTAGATGTTAATATTTTTGTTAGCATTGTTAAATATAGATTTTAAAATATTATCGGCCTGTATGATGGGCATTTTGGATCCTTCCCTTCTTTATATATTAGGGTTATGTGTGCCTGTCTCATTGAATCTGGTAATATCCCCTTCAGTAATCCCTCTGTAAATACTTGTGCCAGTCTTGGGGCCAATAGATCTTTATATTTTTTATAGAATTCGGCGGGGATGCCATCTGGGCCTGGTGTTTTTTCTCCCGGAAGTGTACTTATGACCTTAATTATTTCTTCGCTTGTAATTGGGTTCACCAATGCCTCCCTCTCCCTGTCCGACAGCCACCCGAGGGCCACCCGGTCCAATAGGTCTGACATGGCCCCCGGGCGGAAGCCGGAGGGGAGAGAGGAGGCATACAACCCAGCATAATAATCGCTAAAGGCCTTCAGAATCTCGTCTGGTTCTTTTACTCTCATTCCTGCTGATGTTTCTATTTCTGCTATAATTGTGGTTTGATAATCTTGTTGTGCCAATCTTGCCAAGAACCTCCCACTTTTATCCCCTAGTTCGAAGATGTGTTTTTTTTGTTTTTTTTTGTATAATTCTAGCCTTTTTATTTCCTCCATGTGTAACTTTAGTTCTCTTTGTGCAGCCATCATTAAATCAAAATTGAGATTACTTCAATCTCAACTATATTTTTCCTTACTGTATTCTACCTGTATTTGTAACTCTTGTACCCTACCCTTCTGTTTTTTCTTTACTGCTGCAATGTTTGAAATGTATAGTCCTCGTAGAAATGCCTTAAACGCATCCCAAACTATATCTACTGAGGACGATCCCTCATTATTTTCCCAATATTCATTTATTGCGGTTGTCATTTTTTCTGATATTTCTGGGTATATTACCCATTGTGGAGATAACCTCCACAATGCTGTGTCTCTAAAAGTTGGGATGCATATTGACACCCGTAGAGGAGCATGATCTGATAAGCCACTCGGTAAATACTCAGCGTCCAGAATGTAAATTAACATTGCGGAATCCGCAAATGCCAAGTCGATCTCAGACGCTGTTTTGTAGGATGTAGAATAGCAGGAGTACATTATTTTTTCTGGATTTTTCCATCTCCATATCTCTGTTACCCCTGTCGCTTGTACCCAGTTAAATAAATCAGCTGAGTAATTCTTGGAGGGTTTCGGTCTTTCCAACTCTGCGGACATCACTGCATTGAAATCTCCAATAAGCATCAGTTTTGCTGGAAGATATTGAATGGTCTTTTCCATTATCTCATTCAAGATTCCAACTGAGAATGGAGGTGGAATATATATTGCCACTATAATGCCTCTTTGTTGTCCAATTTTTATATGGTAAAATCACATATTTCCCTTGTGGGTCTATCTGAGCTTTTTCCACCTTTCCGGGGAAAGATTTATTCACTAACACTGATACCCCTCTGGCATAGGATGAGTATGTGGCATGGTATTCTTTTTGTATCCAGGTTTTTTTTAACGTTGTTACTTTTTTTCCTATTAAATGTGTCTCCTGCAATATAATTAATTGTGAGCTATATTTTCTTATGTATTGAAACATCAAAGCTCGCTTAAATTTAGAATTCAATCCTCTGACATTCCACGATATTATTGAGTAGCTATTATTTTTACCTGACATTTTTATTATATTTAGACCTCATATAGCTGCCTCCTTCGCCCTTTATTTGGGGGGGGGGGCTTCTTCTGGAGTCCTAGGCTACACCTCTGGGCATTTCTACACTTCATTCTTACCACAACTTTCCCTCCCTCCTCCCTTCCCACCCTATCCCTCTCCACCTCCTCCTTTAATCCAAAATTCCATCCATACCCGGACGAGGGTGGAGAGACATTTCTACTAATCCCTTTCTTACTGACCATGGTATACATTTCATAGTCAGTACCCAACATTTCCCAAACTCAACCCTCCCAACACAACAAAATACAGTTTCCCTACATTCAAACGTGTGGCGGGCTCTACTCCAGTTTACACATTTCATTTAATTTTTAGCCTCTAATAATAAAAAAAAAAAGAAACAAGAATTCTATTCTACATATAGCGTGTTATCATTATTATTCATAACAAATCTTTCTCTCCTCTCCCCTCTCTACTTTTCCACCTCTCCTGAAAAAAGAGAAAACATTTATTATTGGTAAAGAGACACTTTCACTAGAGCCTTCTCATTCAGATCATATTTACCGTGTACCTTTTCCCATTTTCCCCTATAAGGGGGGAAAGGGGAGGAGAGGAGGAAAGAAGAGAAAAAAAAAAGGGGAAAAACCCCTTCCCTCTCCTCTCCTCCCCTGCCCTGCCAAATGGTGTTGTTGTTATCCTAAAAATTGTTTACTATATAAACCTCTTGTCTTTTTCACAGATCTTTATACATGAGGAGACAAAAAAAAAAAGACCATAGGATATATTTCTCTCTCCTCTTCCCTCTGCCTCCCCTCCCATCCCCCCTAATCCCTTCACCCTTTCTCACACCCCTCCTAGTGAGTATTGGATAATAGTGATGGTGGTGGTGATTATAATAGTTATAGTGATTCCAGCGCCTGCATGGCGAAAGTTTATTTAGTGTATATATTAGTCAATAAATCTAGTTCTTCCCCTTTCCTCCCCCTTCCCTTTCCCCCCCTTTTTCTTTTTCCCCTCCCTTCCCCCCTTTTTTTTTCCTTTCTTTTCTCCTTTTCCTCTTCCTCCCCCCCTTCCCCCCTCTCCCTTCCCTTCCTGCCCCTCCCTTTCCCCCTTTCCTTTTGTGCATGTTCATCTACCTTTGTCTCTTATTCAATCCCTTGTTCTCTGTCGTGTTCTTGGTGCCCTTCATTACTCCTTAATAACCAATTCACCCCCTCCCACCAACAAGAAATAAATCACCCCACAGCAGAAAGAGAAAAAAAAAAAAACCCTGAGGAGAGAAAACCATCTATCAAATCAATATCCAATATTCAATCACTGTTAAATGTATTTAAAATGCGAAGCATATATACGAGAGGGAGTTTATTCAGTTATCTTAGTAATTTGCTATATGAATATATAGATATTTACATAACCCACTAAAAAAAACAAAAAACAAAAACCGCATTAGGTTAGATAAATAAGTATACATTTTATCTTGTATCTAACCACTCTGCCACCGCAGCTGGTGTTTCAAAAAATCGTGTTTGCTTCTCATCATTGACCCTTAGTTTGCTAGGGTATAAAAGGCTATATTTTAGTTCCTTTTCTCTAAGTCTCTTCTGAACCTCTTTATAAGCTCTTCTCCGTTCCTGTATTTCCGGGGGGTAATCTGGAAAAAACATCAATCTTAAGTTTTCAAATTGTATGTCCCCCTTTATCCTGGCTGATGATAAAATTTGATCTCGGTCTCTAAAGTTCAATAGGCGCAGCAAAAAGGGCCTGGGAAATTCCCCTGGTTTGGGAATACGTGGAGAGATCCTATGTGCTCTCTCTATTATGAATGTTGAAGTCCTTTTTACCAGGGCGAGAATATCTATCAATAATTTTTCCGAGAACTCTACTGGGTTGTCCCCTTCTACTCGCTCCGGTAGTCCCAGAATCCTAACATTATTTCTCCTTAATCGACTTTGTGTCGATCGCCCTTTCTTGGAGTGTCACAATTTGTTTTTTCATTATATGCCATTCTCCTCTATCCATTTTTTATTTTTCTTCCATTTTTGAGACTCGGGTTTCCATTATTGTGGTTCTTTGTTGTACCTTCTCAAATTCATGTCGCATTATACTGACATCTACTGCTAGGGCGTCTATTTTAGATGTAAGAGTTTCGCTACTTTTTTTAATAGCTTCCATAATGTCTTTAGCAAAAGGAGGTTGTTCCGTTACGTTTTGCATTTCACTCTGGGTTTCTACCAATGTCTCAGTAGCCTTAGAAGATTTTACAATTGCCGGGGATTTCACAGTTCTCTTTACCACTACTCTTGCCGTGGGAGAAGAGCAGGGAGTAGCCGTCTGTGTTTTTCCCCTAGATTTACTGGGGGCCATTAGGGGGGTCAGGGGGGGTAGGATCTATTTTCTTCCCCTCTTTCCACTAGTAGTGTACCCCCTTTCCTTTTTATAAGTTAGTGGGGTTCATGCATATATGTGTCCTTATGCCTTTTTTACTCCGGCCTCACCCCTATTCTTCTACTGCTATTTTTTTGATGTAGGGGAGAAGCATTTAAATTGTGTGTGTGTGTGTGTGTAAGGAAACATACTTTTGCTGTCTTCCTTCCCCCCCCCCCCCCCCTGGCTTGCTATATGACGGTGAGAAGACAGTCAGGAGAGCTGGGAGAAGCCACCAGGGAGACCAACTTCCAGAAATTTAATACTGCTGGATGTTCAAGACTGGCGCTGACTGGCGCCGGGCGTTCTATGCTAGTAGTTTTTCACCTTTCTCCTCCTCCTCCTGGCACTGCTCCAATTCTCCCTTATTTCTCCTCTTTACTGTGAACCGCAGATCCCAGTCACAGTCACGGATCACGTACCTTTAAATCCAGATAGCAGAAGGGGGTGGAAGGAAGCGGCTATTCGGCTGGTGGAGAGAGCCGTTTTAATGGATCAGCAAGTCGGTCTGAAGGTCAGCAGTTCTATAGCCGATCACAAGGTGAGGAGAAGCGGGTGCTCGGCGGTTGGATGGAGTCTCTCGGCGGGTCAGCAGGGCAGCAGCAACTCAGCGGTGGCAGCGGTACAGCTCATGGTATAACTCATGCTGCATGTCTCACGCTGAAAGCCTTGCATAGGCAGCGGTGTCAGCAGAGAAACTCACGCTGAATATCTTCACGCTGGAAGCCTTGCCGAAGCAGAAGTATGGCTCATGCTGAGTATCTCATGCTGGAATCCTCACAGAAGCAGAGCCCGCCGACATCACGTTCACACGCTCACATCAGTCTTCCGGCATTCCTCCGCATGCAACAATTCTAGCACTAGACCTCCTCTGTAACTCTAACCTGGTAACCTGTAAAAAATTTCAAAGCGTCACCTATGGAGATTTTTAAGTACCGAAGTTTGGCGCCATTCCATGAGTGTGCGCAATTTTAAAGCGTGACATGTTAGGTATCTTTTTACTCGGCGTAACATAAGCTTTCATATTTTACAAAAAAATTGGGCTAACTTTACTGTTGTTTTTTAATTCATGAAACCATTTTTTTCCCCCAAAAAAAGGCGTTTGAAAAATGATTGCGCAAATACCGTGCAAGATAAAAAGTTGCAACGACCGTCATTTTATTCCCTAGGGTGTCTGCTAAAAAAAAACATATATAATGTTTTGGGGTTCTGAGTAATTTTCTAGCAAAAGAATGATGATTTGTACATGTAGGAGAGAAGTGCCAGAATAGGCCCGGTATTGAAGTGGTAAAAAAAGCCCTGTATGGAAGTGGTTAAATTGTATTAGATTGCAACTTTTTATTAGACACTTAAAGCGGTAGTAAACCGATGTGGTGGTTTCTTTTTTGCAACCTGCAAGGCAATGTCATAATGTGCTAGTATGCATCGCACACACACAGGGCCGTTTGAAGGAATTTGGGGGCCCCAAGCAGATTGAGAATTTGGGGGGTGCTGGGTGTTTTTGGTGTTTTTTAAGTTGAGAAGCTGGGGGGGGTGCTACTGATTTTTTTTTTTAGTTCAGAAGTGGGGGGGGGGGGGCTACCACGGGACATCATTGATGCGGGAGGGGGGCCGCCGATCGTGGGAGGAGGGGACGCAGATCGCGGGAGGAGGGGGCTGCCGATCGCGGGAGGAGAGGGGGCCGCTCTGCTGGGGCCCATGTTGGTGACAATGGTGAGTGAACAATGCATTTTACTTGCCTTTATACTCTGTTACACTAACACAGCTGGCTGGCTGCAATCTGTCTCTCTGTCACGTGTTTCTGTGTTCTGCGCAGCAGCATGCCGCTGCCTGAGTGCCTGGCTGGACAGTGGACTCGAGGACATACAGGGAGCGGAAGCCGGGAGGAGGTGGGTGGAGCTAGCTAGATGATCTTCCTGATTCTTCCGAGTCCTCCGCTGTGATAGGCACAACTCTGCCTCTCCTGCTCCGCTCGTGACGTCACTGGTTGCTACACGCCAAGCGGGCATCACGTAGCAACCAGCACAGACAGTGTCAGCTAGGCTAGGGGGGTCCTAGGTCAAATCAATCATGCACCAGGACGGAAATCATGGACAGTGACAGGCAGCAGGCAGGCACCCTAGGCTGGGGCCCCAGACCAGCTCGGGGCCCCAAGCAGTTGCTTGGTTTGCCTGTCCTGTTCTGATGGCCCTGATCGCACACTAGCACATTATGTAAGACTTGCCTTAGAACAAAGCCTTCCAGTGGTGTGCTGTCACCGCTGAAGGTGCCTCCATCTTTACCCAGTCTTCCTTCTTCGTTCACCGACTCGGGCTGTGTGAGTGGCCGGAGCTGCGATAATGCCATTTCCTGACAGACAACGTGTGGGTTAACCCCGCCTCCTCTCCACTGCTATAGGACCCCTACCCATAAATTTGAGCTCACCTCTACAGTGTTCCTTTTTTGTCCTCCTAACATGGACCTTCATCATGCGATTTCTGTGCGATGTCCAGGATGTGTTGGATACTCGGTACTGTTATCTGCGGTGCACCCAGGGCCCAGCTATGAGCGGGGTAGTGGTTTTAGGGCTGGAAATACCCCTATGGCGGAAGGGATGTGGCCCAGAGTACCGGATCAGACGTCGCAGGAATCTCCGGCTGGCAAGGTCTGAAGTCTCTAATATCTCTTCCTTTCATGGCAGACAAGTTTTTGTATGTTGGTTTTGTGCTGTCTTATTCCCTGTGTATTCGTGTGTTGCTCCCGGTATGTGTGGAACACTTCTGCGTTCCAGGACGCCATTTCTCTTCCTGGTCCCTGGTTCGCCGTATGTTTGCGCATGCGCAGAGACGCGGTGAAACCGAGGCTTGGTTTTCGCACATGCGCGGTGCGGCGAAGGGGTCAGGGGCCGCACAGGCGCAGTAGGGCCGGTCTCCTGCGAATGCGCGCGGCGGGACCGGCCGTGACATCATTCTGGCGGGTAATTTAAACCGCTGAAGAGCCCTATACAGGTGGGATAACCTGTGGGCATATAGCGGCAGCATCCCGGAGGCTCGGCACTCCTTGGGCAAGGTAGGCATTACACATTGGCAGCTGTACATTGCATGTCTCTTAAAGGGACAGTTTAAAAAAAAAGAGTGTATTTTAAAACTTTTTGTTTGTTATGCCTTCTTAGCCTAAGTAGTCTGTAGCCTTGGATCGCATAGTCTCTTCCTCATCATGGACTCTTCATCACCGCCGTGTGGCCAGCCCTCTCACACAAGGTATGTGCGGAGTGGGTAGGGGGATGGTGTCATTGTGTTTTTTACTGCGGGTGGTTGCTAAATGCTTACCCTGCCCACCCTCCTCCCCCTCCCTCTGTCTGTATTATTTCATTGCAGCCCGGCTAGATCAGATCATTCGTCACAAGACAGGGACCTTGCCAGGCCACATCATCATCATCATCATCATCATCACCATCATTCATCCTCCAGGTCCAGACGTGACACTCCGTCTAGGACCCATCATCATAGGGGACGTTCACATTCCCCCTCTAACTATAGGAGATGTTCCCATTCCTACTCTAGTCACCGGTACCACCACCGCGATAGCCGCTCTGATCGCAGAGTCTGCTGAGGATGTAAGACTAGAGTCCCGGAGGGCAAATTGCTATGCGACCAATGCTATAACCGAGCGGTCGGTGAGAAAGAGACGGAAAAACAAAATCTTGAGTCTCTTGTTAAACGTGCGGTACAGCAATCTATGAAAGAAATAGATACCCCCCACACAAGGAGCCAGTCCACCACCTTGTCTGGCTCCTTGGCTGACGAGGCCCAGGAGGATCCCGGCCAATTCCAGCCCCATGATGCCTCCTATGATTCCTCGCAAGAAGAGATGGAGGGAGATGAATTTACGGTGGGCTTCGACTATGCTTTAGTCTCTCCACTGATCAAGGCAGTTAAGGAGACCTTAAAGTTGGAGGATACTACTGCCCCCCCAGAAAAACAAAAATCTTTTTAAGCAACTGGGGAAAGAACGCTCCAATTTTCCACTTCCCTCTGAGCTGAAAGGCGTGTTTGAGGAAGAATGGAGCAAGGGGGATAAGAAGGTTTCGATGCTAAACAAAACTTCTAGATTGTATCCCTTTAAAGCCGAGGATGTTAAGCATTTGGAGAATGCTCCCCTTGTAGATGCAGCAGTAATGCGCCTAGCGAAGTATGTCACCCTTCTGCTAGAAGATACAGTATCTTTTAAGGATGGTCTGGAACGCAAAATTGACCAGGACCTCAAAAGAATCTATAGCTTGACCGGAATGGCCTGCAAACCAGCCTTAGCCCTTGCAGTTACCTCCAAAGCAATGGAGGCCTGGGTGGAAAATGTAGACTCCGTTCTAAAAGGTGTCTCGGAGGAACTAGCACAAAGTTCAGCAGTGCAAGAACTTAAACTGGCAGTCGCCTTTTTGGGGGAAGCATCAATTGACCTCATTCGTTTACTGGCTAGATCTATGTTATCTTCGGTCACGGCCAAACAAGCATTATGGTTGTGCTCCTGGCTTGCTGATCCAGCCTCCAAGCAGGCATGGTGCAAAATTCCTTTCAAAGGGACGTCCTTGTTTGGGAACAAATTGGATAACGCTATTTTAAAAGCTAAAGGCGGGAAGTCGGGGTTCCTCCCCCAGGACAGGTGCCCGTTTAATCAGAGAAGACCTCAGCGGAGACGCAGTACAGAGCGCTCGAGGGAGGCACGCTCCTATAGACCCGGACGGGATTTTAGGAGAAACTGGAATTGGAATAGAGGGCAAACATCCTTTCAAAAGTCTGCCAAGAAACAGGCACCCGGTGGGCGCGAGCCAACTAAGTCCTTTTGAGATTGGGCCCGCCCAAACGGGTCGGGTAGGAACTCACCTACGTCTCTTCCGGCACGTCTGGGTGGCCTCGATCTCAGATTATTGGACCATCAAAACGGGCTCCACAGGCCACACGTGGTCCTTCACCAAGATTCCTCCCTGCAGACCAATGCATACCTCACTTCCTCGGTCAGAAGAAAAACAACAAGTTCTACTATCTTCTGTGAATGCCCTGAAAGATCAAGGAGCGGTAGTACCCGTGCCAAAGAACAAGGAATTCCAGGGGGTATACTCCCCCCTCTTCCTAGTACAAAAAAAATGGCTCTTGGCACCCAGTTATAGACCTCACCTTTCTGAACAGGTATATAAAGCACGAGAAATTCAAGATGGAGTCACTCTCGACTATCCAAAAAGTCATTCAACCAGGCGACTGGTTGATCTCAATAGATTTAAAGGACGCGTACTTTCATGTTCCTGTGGCAGAAGATTTCCACAAATATCTTCGGTTTCAGGTCGAACAAGACAATTTATATGTCTTCCATTTGGATTAACGACTTCTCCAAGAGTTTTTTCAAAGGTGCTGTTGGCAATAGTGTCTCTTATCAGAGTACAGGGTGTGCGTCTGTACCATTACCTGGACGATTTGCTAGTACTGTCTCAGGACAAGCAGCAGCTTCTGATCCACAAAGAACAAGTGATTTCTACACTAATAGAATTCGAATGGCTCCTGAACCCGGGAGAAAAGTCAGCTAGAGCCGACCCAGCGCTTAATCTATCTAGGAGCTCAGTTCAACACAATAGAGATTACCATCTCTCTTCCGGAAGAGAAAGGATTTCCCTAGCCCTAGATTCCTCACACCTAAGGGCGTCACAGTGCCTGAAGATAATCAGCACGATAGTGGCCACATCCCCCATGGTCAAATGGGCAATGTGGAGGCTTCGTCCTTTTCAATCAGGTTTCCTCCAGCAGTGGAGGTCGGACGATCTCAATCAGTTGATCCGGATAACGCAGTCAATGAGGAACAGTCTCCTCTGGTGGCTTCAACACGAGAACCTGTTAACATGCCACTCCCTTGCTCCCATCCATTGGGTGACTGTTACATCTGATGCCAGCAATGCGGGCTGGGGGGCCCATTGTGAGGCAGAACTGGCTCAGGGCAAATGGGATGCCCGTCTCCACATTCCAGGGTCAAACATTCTGGAACTACGTGCGGCATGGTGTGCCCTTTTCCCACCTCCTGAAAGGCAAGTCGGTCCTACTCAAGATGGACAACACCACCGCTGTGGCATATGTAACTCGGAGCTCCACCTTCTCCAAGAGGTCGAGCCGATCATGACCTGGGCTCAAAGGAATCTACTCAACTTGACAGCAGTCTTCATTCCAGGGGAGCAGAACTGTAAGAGAACTACGTATTCTCGTATGGCGCATATGCGTGCGCCAATGCACATTTGCGTTGCAATGAACGGCGTGCACGCGCAGGAGCACACCCCTAACGCCAGTTGGCGCCAGACGGCCTATTTAAAGGGTGCTCTGACTCCCTACAAGTGCTGACTGGTCTTCAGCTTGTCCTGTGAAACTTCCTGCTATCCGTATGATTAACCTGATAGCCGTTGCTGACTCTGGCTTGCCCTGACGCTTCTCTGGACTCTGATTATTTGCTGACTTATGGTTCCTGATCCTGGCTTCCTTGACCCTGCTACTGCTTTCTCCTTGAACTGCGCTGTCTGCCTGTTGCTGAACCCGGCTACCCTTGACCTCTGTTCCAGTTTGCTACGTTCCAGAATCTTCATGTGGGTTGGAGTTCCCCTTTACACCTGCTCTTCCATAAAAGTGCCTGGAACCTGTCTACCCTTTGGGATCTCCAAGTTTCACCTGCCCCTGCAACTTCTGCTAGCAACCTCTACTGGCATTCGTGTTCCTCCTAGCCTTGCCACCATCTGTTCCACCCTCAGTGGGGCTTGGACTGGAGATACAAGAGAGGCCGATCTCGTCATATCAGACTCCTACCAGGTACGTGACAGTACCAGTCAGCCAGGGATGGAGTCTGAAAGGGAGGCCTCTCCATCTAAAGACTTGCTCAAGACAATCTCTGCTCTCACTCATGTTGTGCAGAGCTTACAGAGTGATTTCAGTCGCATGGAAGAGCAACTCTTGGACAAGAAAGGAGTCGCATCTGCTTGCGTTTCTCCTCCTCCGGAACCCAGAGTGCCTATCCCTGAACGGTTTTCCGGAGATCGTAAAATGTTAAGGACTTTCCGGAACTCCTGTGAGCTCTGCTTCTCCCTGCTACCCAGGACCTTTTGTAGCCGAAGACATTAAAGTAGGGTTTGTGATTACTCTTCTCCTGAACGAACCGCTGTCCTGGGCCCTTCTCCTTCGGGAGCAGCATGATCCTGTTCTGGAAACCACCGTTTCCTTCTTCTCGGCCATGGCCCAGCTGTACGCTGACCCTTTCCGCCAGCAGTCTGCAGAATCTAAACTTGGCAGGCTCCAACAAGGGTCAAGGCCGGTTGAGGATTACATCTCAGACTTTCGTGTCCTGTGTGCGGACACCCTATGGAATGATCCTGCTCTTCGCCACCAGTTTCGTCTTGGTCTTTCAGACCCTTTAAAAGATGAAATAGCCAGAATTGCTACTCCTACGTCCCTGGAAGGTCTGATTAGCGCAAGCACCCTGATCGACCGGCGATTGCATGAAAGGCAATCTGAAAGGACTAAAAAGACTCTTTCTGTGGCTTCTTGCCCCGACACGCCTGCTGCCACATTTGATGTGTCTCCCAGAGGGAAGAATCAGCATAGGACATACCACAGGAGTTTCCTCAGATCACCTCTTTCCCCAGCCGAACGGCTCCGACGACAACATGCCAATCTGTGCCTCTACTGTGGAGAAGCGGGTCACTTTATACAGACTTGTCCAGCAAAATCTTGTAGAACCTGCCCTCCACAGCCCCCTGTGGAGCTTCCTTCTGGAGATGCCCGGTCTCACATTTCCCTCTCCGTCATTCTCCACTTAACCGGGAAGTCACTTCCAGTATTAGCCATTATAGACTCTGGTGCTTGTAGCTGCTTTGTGGACTCCACATTTGTTTCCCTTCATCAGCTACCTGTATGTACCAAGAGACAGGGGTTCCGGGTTCACTTGGCCGATGGCTCTGGAATTAAATCTGGCCCGGTCACTCAAACTATACCTATTTCTTGTCAAACCTCCTCTGGTCACCATGCATTCCTGCGGTTGGATGTCATTACCTCGCCTATGTTCCCCATCATCCTGGGCATCCCCTGGTTAAAAGCACATAACCCGCACATCAATTGGCTTACAGGAGACGTCACCTTTTCTTCCAGCTATTGCCAGATGCACTGTTATCCCGAAAGGACTGCTTGTACCACTCCTCTCCTAAGTCTACAGTCCGACCCAGAAACCATTAAGTGGGTCCCGGCTGCCTACCACGAATACCTTGATGTGTTTAACAAAAAGAGTGCAGACACCCTTCCACCTCCATAGGACTTATGATTGCCCTATTGATCTCCTACCTGGGGCAGAGATCCCCTTTGGGCGGATCTATCCTCTCTCCGAACCAGAACTGGAAGCCCTCCGTGCTTATATCAATGAAAGTCTGGCAAAGAAGTTCATTCGGCCCTCCACATCACCAGCAGGTGCCGGTATCTTCTTTTGTAGAGAAAAAAGATCACTCCTTAAGACCTTGTATTGACTACCGGGACCTTAACAAAGTCACAGTCAAGAACCGGTACCCCCTTCCCTTGATTCCTGAACTTTTCCAGAGGCTGCGGGGGGCACGAATATTTTCCAAACTGGATCTGAGGGGTGCATACAATCTCGTCAAAATCCGGGAGGGGGAAGAATGGAAGACGGCTTTTCGAACACGCTTCGGCCATTTCGAGTATCTGGTCATGCCATTTGGACTCTGCAATGCTCCAGCCACATTCCAGCACCTGGTGAATGATGTCTTTCGGGACTACCTGGACTTGTTCGTTATAATTTACTTGGATGACATCCTGATATTCTTCGAATCCTTGGAAGCACATCAATCTCATGTCCAGAAGGTACTGGCCCGACTCCGGAAACACTCCCTCTATGCAAAGGCAGAGAAATGCGACTTTGAGAAAAGGACGGTACATTTCCTGGGACTGGTCATCTCTGCCGATGGAATCTCCATGAACCCACAAAAGGTCACTTCGGTTCTGGAATGGCCTGCCCCTACCGACAAAAAAGCTGTTCAGAGGTTTGTGGGGTTCGCCAACTTCTACAGGAAGTTTATCAAGAACTTTTCCGGTATCCTTTCTCCCATTACACAACTAACCAAGCAACACATTTCTGGACACCTGAAGCTCAAGAGGCTTTTGAGCAATTGAAACTTTTATTCACCTCAGCTCCCATCCTGAAGCATCCTGACCCATCCTTGGCCTATGTGTTAGAGGTTGATGCTTCTGAGAGTGCAGTCAGGGCTATATTGTCTCAACGTCAAGGTCCTAAGTCCTTACTCTACCCTGTGGCCTTTTTCTCCAAAAGACTAAACCCGTCAGAGAGAAATTATGACTTGGGAGACCGGGAGCTACCGGCCATCAAGGCTGCACTTGAGGAATGGCGCTATCTCCTAGAGGTAGCTGCCCACCCGATCCTCATATTTACAGACCACATATTTACGGACCACAAGAACCTTGAGTACCTGCGAACAGCTAAGCATCTAAGACCTCGACAAGCAAGATGGGCACTGTTCTTTTCTCGGTTCTCATTCCATATAACCTTCCGTCCTGGTTCTAAAAATGGCAAACCAGATGCCTTGTCCCGCATGTTCAATGATCCTGTAAATCCCCTGGAGCCTGATACCATTCTCCAGGCCAAGAATTTTCTGTTCCTTCAAACGGACCTGATATCCCAAATAAAGACCAGTGTGGTTAATCAACCACCTCCCCAGGATTTGGCTCTTCAATTAAGGGACGGTCTTTTCTTCCATAAGGAACAAATCTTTGTCCCGGAGCAATTCAGTGTCCATTCTAAGACGCTGCCACGATCATCCTCTAGCAGGACATTACGGAATCCGCAAGACTGCCGATTTGGTCTCCCGTACCTTCTGGTGGCCTGACCTGATGCAGGACTGTAAGAGTTATGTTGGATCCTGTACAACGTGCCTTCAGAATAAAACCGCCAGAACAAAGACTTGGGGTCTCTTGGAGCCTCTCCCCATACCTCAGAAACCGTAGAGCATGATCTCAATGGACTTCATTGTGGAGCTACCCCCATCCGAAGACTTCACTACCATCTTTGTCGTGGTAGATCGCCTGACCAAAATGGCTCACTTTATTCCTCTGCAAGGGAACCCTTCCGCCTCTGAGACTGCTTCTGCCTTCATCAAAGAGATTGTCAGACTGCATGGTATTCCGGATAGCATCATCTCCGATTGTGGCGTGCAGTTCACCTCTAGATTCTGGAGGGCCTTATGTGAAGCACTTAATATTGAGCTCTGCCTCTCCACAGCGTACCATCCGCAAACTAACGGACAGACCGAGAGGACTAACCAAACCCTTGAACAATACTTACGATGTTTTTCCTCTTTCACGCAGGACGATTGGCTATCTCTCCTTCCGCTGGCAGAGTTCTCTTACAACAATAGTATCCACTCAGCAACCAAGTAGTCACCTTTTTTTGCCAATTTTGGATATCATCCCTCTTTTCTGCCTGAAATATCTGTGGAATCTTCTCTACCTGCGGTACAGGATCGATTAAGCTTCTTCAGCACCAACAATCAAATCCTACAAGAAACGATCTCTAAGACCCAGGTTAGCAACAAGAAGTTCTTCGACAGAAAGAGGAGGGGTAACCTGAATCTAGAACCAGGGGACAAGGTCTGGCTGTCCACGACGAACCTGAAATTGAGCTGTCCTTCTAAAAAACTCGGCCCTAAGTTTTTGGGACCTTTTCCTGTCAAACGGAGGGTCAATGCAGTAGCTTTTGAACTGGCATTACCCAAAAGCCTGAAAATACATCCGGTTTTCCATGTTTCTTTAATGAAACCCACCGTGCCCAACCCCTTTCCTGATCGGGTGTCTGGGACCCCTCCTCCGATTCTTGTCGAAGGAAATGAGGAATTTGAAGTGGAGGCCTTGCTGGACTGTAGAGGGAGGAATAATCAGATGCAGTTTCTTGTCAAATGGAAGGGCTACGGTCCTGAGGAAAATTCTTGGGAACCAGCCTCCAATGTACATGCCCCAAGACTGGTACAAGCTTTCTTTCAGCGACACCCTGAAAAAAGAGCCCTGAAGGGCATCCGGAGGCTGCTCTTAAGGGGGGGCAATGTAAGAGAACTACGTATTCTCGTATGGCGCATATGCCTGCGCCAATGCGCGTGCGCAATGAACGGCGTGCACGCGCAGGAGCACGCCCATAACGTTAGTTGGCGCCAGACGGCCTATTTAAAGGGTGCTCTGACTCCCTACAAGTGCTGACTGGTCTTCAGCTTGTCCTGTGAAACTTCCTGCTATCCGTATGATTAACCTGATACCCGTTGCTGACTCTGGCTTGCCCTGACGCTTCTCTGGACTCTGATTATTTGCTGACTTATGGTTCCTGATCCCGGCTTCCTTGACCCTGCTACTGCTTTCTCCTTGAACTGCGCTGCCTGCCTGTTGCTGAACCCGGCTACCCTTGACCTCTGTTCCAGTTTGCTACGTTCCAGAATCTGCATGTGGGTTGGAGTTCCCCTTTACACCTGCTCTTCCATAAAAGTGCCTGGAACCTGTCTACCCATCGGGATCTCCAAGTTTCACCTGCCCCTGCAACTTCTGCTAGCAACCTCTACTGGCACTCGTGTTCCTCCTAGCCTTGCCACCATCTGTTCCACCCTCAGTGGGGCTTGGACTGGAGATACAAGAGAGGCCGACCTCGTCATATCAGACTCCTACCAGGTACGTGACAAGAACATTCAAGTGGACTTCCTGTCACGCAGCAATCTAGACAACAACGAATTTTCACTGCATCCACAAACATTCAAGTGGATCCTATTGTTGGGAATCGATCCCGAGGTGGATCTGTTTGCATCCCCATGCAACTACAAAATAGACAGATATTACACTCGGTCGGCGCTGTCAAGCTTTCGGAGTGGATGCATTAACGAGCCAATGGAATTTCAACAGGGCGTATGCCATAACAATTCCATAATGAACTGGCATTGGAATGAGGCCAAAGAAGGTTCCTTCTCCAAAAATTACTGAACTGCCTCAAGTCCTTTAACATGAGGTATACAAGTGTATAATGAAGCGACATCCGCTGTCACCATAATGATGTCGCTGCATATATTTTTGGAGAAGGAACCTTCTTTGGCCTCATTCCAATGCCAGTTCATTATGGAATTGTTAGAGTTTGCCACTAAACATAGTTATTTTTGGTTTAATGACAATTTTTATTTGCAATCACGCGGCGTGGCTATGGGGGCAAAATTTGCCCCCAGCCTCGCCAATCTTTTTATGGCCAAGTGGGAGGAGGATGTCGTCTATGCCCATGACACTCCGTCGTTGGTGTTGTGGGTAAGATATATATATAGAAGACATCCTCCTCCTTTGGGATGGTGACATGGCGTCATTAGAGACCTTCATGTGCCATCTCAACCATAATGATAGAGGCATCTCCCTTACACATACAGCCAGTAGAGATAAAATACAATTTCTAGACTTAGAGATCAGCATTATTGATCAGAGGTTTCAGTTTCAAACCTTTTTCAAAAAAACAGATCGAAATGGGTTCATTCCCATTGACAGCTGTCACCATCGTTCCTGGTTGAACTCAGTCCCACGGAGCCAGTTCTTAAGACTCCGTAGAAATAGGTTCTCTTTTGGAGGTCAAACCGAAAAGAGAACAGGATAACAACTTTAAATGGGCAATGCTTACATCTTTCTCTACCCAACATAAACAAGTTAGAGCCATCATAGCGAAACATTGGGGAGTGCTGAAAAATTACCGAGTTCTACACAGTGTATTACCGGAACAAGCCAAAGTGGTGTTTAGAGGTGTCCCCACACTTCAGAGTAAAATCGCACCTAATATTATCAATCCCCCGGTGAGGCCCTCCTTTTTTATCAACTAGTGGGTTATCACCCTTGTAAGAAATGCTCTGTGTGTAAATTTAACACTTCAGGGAGAAGTAAGACTTTGGAATTTAATTCCACCATTACGGGTAAAACTTATTCCATTAAGCGTTTTTGCACATGTGCCACTAAATACGTGGTTTATCTTATAACTTGTCCGTGTGGTAATGTTGTGGAGATTTTTATGGAAATGTATTTAATATGTATTGTCATAGTGTCACCCAGTGTTAGTACTAAAAGAGCTGATTGGGGTAGTCTGAGGCTGGTTGAATCCCGTCTGATAGGGGAAAACGTTTTGAGTGTGATGTTTGCAGGGGGGGGATATGTCCACCAACGGGGGCCCTCTGTGCATTAGCATGGACGATCGTTAAGGAGGGGATATGCTCGCTCTGCAATGACATCATTGGTTATAGGCGGATTGGCGCTCTTGTCTCTGCTATGTCTGATCAACATTGGTTGGAATTCGTAGCGTGCGTCTGCAGATAGCCTCCCTCCCCCATTCAATAATAGTATAATCTTAATATGCGTTATTCTATGGAATAGCGCAGAATAAGAATTCCTATCAACGGTAACTTTAGCCATCCTACATTATTGTATTCATGTATGACATCTCCTGTTGGAAGGAATGTCCAAGTATTGTCATTTTCCTGTGAGGAGGAAACATCCTGTGAGGTTCCCGCCCATGGGGGAGGGGATTGGTTGCTGCAGCCAATCACCTCCTGTGTGAGATCTTTTGAGTTTAATAAAAGCCTATGATTAGGCGTCGGCTAGTGAGTCTTTGCTGGAATGGCCTGATAAGAAGATAAGCTTTTGTGGTGCTGCCTTTCTTGGATGAATGATGGAATGAACGGTGAGTGGACTTTAGCAAACTTAAACCTATAGATAGCATTATTGCAAAAAGATGAAATCTGATGTGTGCTTAGATAGCACAGGAATTATGGGCTGTGTGCTCTGCAAGCAACCCATATTTCCACGACAGTAAAATGGCGACTCTGGTGGGAGCAATTGCGGCCTCTTTGAGCATCAGATCAGCAGAGGAGGAGAGTGGACCTGCGATGTGATTGATGCGTAAAGAGGCTGTACTTTGAAACGAAAAAAAAAAAAAAATTGTCTTTTTGAAATCATGCTTTAAGTTTGCAGCGTGTGCATGTGTGTGTGTGTGATTTTGTCATGGATCGTATGCCTGTGAATTTGATTGTGTGTGGGTATGCCTGGGTGTGCCTGTGTGATTAGATTGTTTGTGTGATGTAGGACATGTGTAAGCGAGAAATATAAACTGTATATTGTGTATGAAATGAAGGTATAGCTGTGGTATTTAGTGCACTGAGAAGTTTGTAAGTAGATTGTTTGTTTGGCTGCCATGTGCTTGAATGGGGGAAGGGCTTGCCCACTGTTTTGTGTTGCAGGGGCTGTGCCCTGAGGGAAAGAAACTCTAAGCAAATGTTACAAGCAACAATATACTGTATGTGTGTGGTGTTTGTGATTTCTATGAAAAATAGAAATGGATAAATTGTGATTTTTGCCTTTATAGGGGACAAAGACACATGTCCCCATAAGTGTAAAAATATTTTAAGTAAAGTGTTTGGTTTTTGAGTTGAAAGTTCCCGCCGCATATCCAAGTGGCCAGGCATTGCTAGAAGGCAGACATAGTATGTCTCTGCAATGGCTTGTTATGGAACCTGAGGCCACTGTGTGTAGAACTTTAGGTAGAGAAAAGTGGTGAATATCTCAGAGTATATGAACTTAGAGAAATGAATATGTTTTTAATATTGTCATGTAACTCACATTTATTGAATGTGCTGTTTAGTTGGCAAAAGGGAGGCTAAGTTTGTAAGTGTACATGTGGTCCTTGTAGAGTGAAGCTGACAACTTTTTCAGTGGATTTTGATGATAATTTAGAAAAGTTTCAATGGTGTAGTCAGTCTTTGTGGAGAAAAACATTTTTGATTTTCTTTTAAAGAGATGCTGGTTTTGGCGGGAAAAAGTAATGGCGCCATTCTTGGCTTTTGTTAGCCTTGCAGGTTTGTCTGCCATTTTGAGGCACAGTTTTTCCTTAGCCTGTGGATATCCTATAAGGGAAGGTGCAGCCACCTTTCTTTTGGGCACTATACCATGTGGCATTCGTCAGCTATGTTGCTGATAGAATTTCTCAGTTTTTGATGTTTAGTGCGAATATAGTGCGATCTTTTCTGTGTGGAACCTGGTGGAGGCAATTTGTGTTTTTCTTTGTGTAGGGGGACCAATGTGGTGTTCATTGTGACGTCCCATGCGGGTTATTGGTGGGAAAAATTGCATGCGTCAATGGCACAATTTTTGTTGTCCATGAGGTGCTGTGGTGGGTCATCCACCATTTTGTAGTCCTGGCTTGTCGGCCATTTTGAGAGACGTTTACAGTTTGAGATAGGAAGTTCCAGTTTAGCAAACACGGCTCCTGAATATGCTGTATTGGCATTTGTTAATCGGCGCAGTTTTCTTATGTTTTATGCGTTTACAGTTTGACCTGTGCACTGCTGGGAAGAGTAGTGAGACACCAGGGGGACATACTGAGAGACTGGTTTTTGTTTAATGAATTCGCTGGTTTAAATTGTTTTTCTAAGCATCGCCTTTTGAGCAATGATGTGTTTTTATGTTTAAATATTTGGGAGTTTCCCAGAGAGCAATTCATTTTTTTGGAACTTGTACTGTATAGCCATCTTTTGGCAGGAGTTTGTATTTTGAGTCCCAACTTATGGTCTGACTTCCAGGGAATGTGGGTCATGGGGGATTCCCTCCCATTTGCAAAGGGGGGTTTTACTCCATCATTTCCTTGACAAGGTTTTAAATGGTTGAAATATATAATGTGTAGCCATGGATTTGTTTTTGGAGTCTTGATAGCCAAGGCTAAGGCCTCCCCTCCCCCTCCCTCTTCCTGAACAATTGATATGTAAAGAAACCAGTTTGGTTTTTTTAAGTAGCTGAGCATGTAACCGGAAGTTTCTTTTCAGCATTTATATACCAGCAGAAAGTTGGTGGGAGGAGCTTGGGGTTGTCTGAATGAGATTTGTGCTTGGAAGGAAAATGGAAAGCATTTTGGCGTTTAAAAGTGTTTTTATATTTCGTTCCAGTTTTGTGAAGTTTTGTACTGTAATACAGTTTTGAGTAGAGAGCAAACAGTCGGCATCACCATTATTTTATCATCTAGATACAGAGAGAAGCCACATTGTTCTGCAGGTGGTAAACTGGCGTAAGTGTTCTGTGAGGTTTAGTCTGACAATGCAGTGTATGGGTGTATAGCGGAAAATGCTTGTGTATGCATGCACTGTGAGGGGTAGAGGCCTAATTCGGGGGTTGATCTGTGGTTGTTGCTGTAGTTCCAAAAGTGTTGGGACAACAAGCCATAGAGTTGACGCCTCGGTTAGGGTTTCTAGTTGGAGAACTTGACCATATAGTGGTTGTAGTTCTGCAATTCACCGTATAAGAAGACACCGGGCGGTGATCTCTGAAAATGGGTGCAACGGTTTAACCTGGACGCAGGTTTAAGACGATAAGCCGATTCGAATCGCCATGGACACAAGGAGGTCTGTGCAAAGGGAAGGAATGGAGGCTTCCCATAGTCAGACGGTCACACAGTGCACGAAGCCTAGTTTTGGGGCAAAGGCCTTTGAACCCCAAAAAGATTAACATAGGTGGTCCAAGGATACTATTTTGGGTATTCCTCTGGAATGGATGTAGTTGAGCTGCGGCTTCAGAAATCTGTAATGATGAGGAACGGTGGCTCATGCCCGTTTGTTTGAACCTTGTATGGCTGGTACATGGAAGGTTCTCGAGCTGCTCTCATTATTGTCCCATTGTATTTTTTCCTATTGCTGAAAGAGTGAAGGTAGAATTCTGGCTGTTTTTGTTTTTTTCATTTGTGGTTTTGGAAACTGGGAAGTATTTCCCCCACGTTTGTATCGGAATGTTTGTATGTAGTAACGTGAAAATGTTTGAACTTACCGCGGCGATCCTCCGATGCGTCGCGGCTGTTGTATTTTTGTAGGAACGGGAAAAGTAAGGGTTACAGAGGGTTTTGTTTGAATCAGTTTTGAAAGAATGTCATTGACAATTTACCAATGTACAGGAATGTCATTATTATTTTCCATTCTTTGCAGGTTAAATATATAGAGTAATGATTTTGCTTATAAGTATTTTTCAGGTCCAAGGAGTTTGTACACAGACAACAGGTGTATGTAGACAGCTGTACATATGGATAAATCTAAGGGAGGTAAAAGTATCACAGGCTATCTCATTGTTTCTTTTTTTCTGCACCACGCATTTCTTCCTTCAGTCTGTAATGAGGAAGAAAAGGGGGGAGAATGATAAATGTAAGAGTGACAGTTTTTTTTCAAACTAATAATAACCTCTGTAATTCTAACCAAGTTTGTACCAAGACGGTCTTTCTTTTGATAGAATTTGAATTGGCAAGCAGCAGTCTGGTGAAGTAGGTTCCCATCCCAGAGGCTAAGAACCTTTTATCAATGGCTCGAGGTATTGTAAGCCATGCACAGGTTATGCAGTGACCACAGTCCCGATGTCTGGGTTATTGTCATATGAGGGTTGTTTGGAGGTCAATCAAAATCAGGGTCGTACTCTCCTCATTAGCTGTCACTTATATTCTCGGCTGATGGGGTGGGTGCGATCGTTGTGACATGAACTTCAAAATGTCCACCACAGGGTTCACGATTCCCTCCCGGACCCTGACTTAATAATCAGTTTACATTCTTTCCAACCAGGTGACTGGGTCATTGTAAAGAAGCTTGAGGGATGAGACCACGCCAGCCACTGCAAGAAGCGGCTCAACCACACCAAAGAATGAGGAGTATCTTTGTTTATTTATATTTTTGTTGTTTGGTAAATTTTAGCGAGGGTAACGGTGAAAAGCATCCCAAGTTATTATTTAAAGTGTATGTCCTGACTAGCTCAGAAAGCGAACAGGACCGATGGTCTGTTCTGAGTCTTCACCGAGTTTTAGTCCCCAGCGATGACAGCGGTACATGACATTTATGATGTTATTATGGGTATGAGGAGTTTTTGACAAACTAGTGAAGACTCCAGACAGACACTTGTCAATGGAACCTAACGATGTATTTTTAGAGGGTAAAATTGGTTTTAGTTTTAATGGCTCTGTCTCGTCGGTTTGGGTATCTAGGCAGCCCACAAGTGTGTTTGAACTTTAGTTTGGTGTTTATGTGGATCTGCAGCTTATAAAGGTAATTCCCCCAAAGCAAGAGGTTCATGCGCGATGGTGAAGCTGTCCCAACATTTTAGGTCGTGGCCGATCGCGAGGATCTGATGGCGCAGGAAATTAAGAATGGCAGGGACAGCTAGAAGGGATTTGTTCACCAATCCCGACCAGGTCTGGGCATGGGGTCCTGCATGTACAAGGTGGGGGCGGCTCGGGCTTGGGATACAATTGAACAATTCTCATCCGTTAAGGATAGGGTTCTTCATGTAATTGTTGAAGCCAGAGCTGTAGCTAAGTGAAGGTTGGGAGTCCTTTTTAAGGGTCTGGGAATCTTTGGGGATCTAATTTTTTATTTTACAGCGGATCGTGGTTAAAGGAAGTGGGAATATATATACTCATGTCATTTTTATTTCTATTCTCTCTATGTCATGACGAGAGGCTCCTGTTGCCTGATTTGACGCGTGACCAGAGTTTCCTTGATGAGACGCCCCGAAGCCGGACCCACATACAAGACAGAGAATCACAGACGGATCGGCGATTACTACAGCTCACCATGTCGTGTCCTCCTTTATAAGTCATGCCCCTGAAGAGTAGAGTCTACATGTCAAGCCGTGTTTTCCTTTTTATGGACTAAGAACTGATTCATTTCCAGGTGTAAGAAGCAGATCAACTCTCATCGATGGACACATGGGGTGCATATGACAAAAAAGGGAGGACTGTTGTGGAGATTTTTATGGAGATGTATTTAATATGTATTGTCATAGTGTCACCCAGTGTTAGTACTTCCGCAACCCGCTCTAAAAGAGCTGATTGGGGTAGTCTGAGGCTGGTTGAATCCCGTCTGATAGGGGAAAACGTTTTGAGTGTGATGTTTGCAGGGGGCGGATATGTCCACCAACGGGGGCCCTCTGTGCATTAGCATGGACGATCGTTAAGGAGGGGATATGCTCGCTCTGCAATGACATCATTGGTTATAGGCGGATGGGCGCTCTTGTCTCTGCTATGTCTGATCAACATTGGTTGGAATTCGTAGCGTGCGTCTGCAGATAGCCTCCCTGCCCCATTCAATAATAGTATAATCTTAATATGCGTTATTCTATGGAATAGCGCAGAATAAGAATTCCTATCAACGGTAACTTTAGCCATCCTACATTATTGTATTCATGTATGACATCTCCTGTTGGAAGGAATGTCCAAGTATTGTCATTTTCCTGTGAGGAGGGAACATCCTGTGAGGTTCCCGCCCATGGGGGAGGGGATTGGTTGCTGCAGCCAATCACCTCCTGTGTGAGATCTTTTGAGTTTAATAAAAGCCTATGATTAGGCGTCGGCTAGTGAGTCTTTGCTGGAATGGCCTGATAAGAAGATAAGCTTTTGTGGTGCTGCCTTTCTTGGATGAATGATGGAATGAACGGTGAGTGGACTTTAGCAAACTTAACATAAAGATAGCATTATTCCAAAAAGATGAATCTAAAGTGTGTGCTTATAGAGCACAGGAATTATAGGCTGTGTGCTCTGTAAACAGCAGCCTGAAATTCCACAACAGTAAGCAATACGTTGGCCGCACTATACGATCTTTTTCTGTGCGGGTTGGTGAGCATATAGCTCTCATTCTCAGCGGTGATACACAGTACCGAGGCACTACAGGGCACATCACAATAGAAACCCTGCCGGCACTCAATTCCTGGTAATCGATCAATTTGTCTCCCCTTGGAGTGGTAGCCCTAAAACCAGGGGTGTATCACAACTTGAAACATACTGGATTTATGAGTTACAGTCGCACACGCCTTCTGGTTTGAATGTCGAGTGGGACATTAATTCATTTATTAATAAATCCTAGGTAGGCATGGACTCATTTTATCTTTCTCTTTCACCAATAATTTTATCAGTCATAATTTATATAATTTTGACATTTACGTTTTTAATGATATGTTTCCAGTAGGCCATGTACATATAGAAATATATAATGTTGCTTTATGCATTTTGTGGGAGTACATCCCTTGGGCGTGAGAAAATGCTAACATATGGGGAGGCATTCACCTATTTAGTCATATTCCAAGCCAACTACTTTCTGCACATTAATATGGCTTACATAGGAATACAGGGATTATATTGAAGCCCTGTAGGAGAGTGTGATTCATTTCACAGACCTCTAAATACCATATCATGGACCATGCTTATGTCCATTTTTACTATTTTAGTTTTACAATAAATTTTTTATCATGTCGAGTTATGTTTGGTTTTACATTAAATTGTATGGTTTTTATTCCAATTTTCGGTGGAATCACTTGCATAGTATAAATTCTGTCATTAGATTTTTTTATATATTGATTAAATTCGATATTTTATAGTCCTCCTGTCAGCCACTGCTGGAACGCATTTATTATTGCGTTCCAGAATACAACATACTTCCA
This sequence comes from Rana muscosa, assembly GCA_029206835.1. Taxonomy (NCBI): domain Eukaryota; kingdom Metazoa; phylum Chordata; class Amphibia; order Anura; family Ranidae; genus Rana; species Rana muscosa. The sequence goes on from CM055119.1 coordinate 230,764,723, forward strand.
TTATGTTGTTGCTCAGATTTTGACTGGCCGGTGAGGCATCACGTGATTGCATTCACGTTATTAGCATATCTTCCTTTATGGGCGTGTCGCTATGCAGTTATAGATTACGCTGTGCCGTCCGTCCCATTATAAAACTTGCGGATGCGCGATGTCAGCAACCTCATAGTGAGGCTTGGTGCGCGCCCGCGACGTTGCGCCGTCCTCCCCAATGTTAATTGTGGACGTGTGATGTCAGTAAGTTCACAGTGAGGCTTGGTGCGCGCCCGCACGTCAGATCAAGGCACGGCACGCAAGCGACACTGTGTCACTTCCGGAAAACCTAAGCGAGGCTAGATCCGCAGCATGGATCCAGAACGAGGCTTGACACACAAGCCTACAATCCAATGCGGTCGCTCGTTGTGCGGCTTGGCTGAGCTTTTGCTATATTAATGGCACTGCCTGGTTACACCAGGCTTGTTGCCTTATAGACATGTGCATTCGTTTTCGTCCGAATGCATTTTCGTCCGAATTTCAGCTATTTTCGTTATCGTTTTAACAAACGAAAACGAAAGCACAGAATCCGAAAACCGAAAGATCCGACATAAACAAATGCTTTATTTTCGTTTTCGTTGCTACAACAGTTCGATATAGATAGGAGATTCGACGTGACGCTGACAATAACAATCTGTGTCTATCGAACCTGTGGTCGAATGTGCCTAACCTTAACTCTATTAGTCCAAGATTATTCTACATAGGAGAGAAAAGATTCGACATTATAGAGAGAAAAGATTTGACATAGGAGAGAAAAGATTTGACATAGGAGAGAAAAGATTGGACATAGGAGAGAAAAGATTGGACATAGGAGAGAAAAGATTGGACATAGGAGAGAAAAGATTGGACATAGGAGAGAAAAGATTGGACATAGGAGAGAAAAGATTCGACATAGGAGAGAAAAGATTCGACATAGGAGAGAAAAGATTCGACATAGGAGAGAAAAGATTTGTTATTATAGAGAGAAAAGATTCGACATAGAGAGAAAAGATCACTGCTGGAATTGGGTGGGGGAAGTAAAATAAAAATAAAGTTGATGATGAATGTTATTGGCTGATTGTAACCAAAGAGGAGGAGCAGTAAAATAGCTAGAATGACGAAGATTCGACAAAGCATCGAAAGTTAGAAGATTCGACGGTGCAGCAAAACTGTACGACGCTGCAATCGTACATTTCCGGTCAAATGCATCTGCCCATAGGCTATAGAAGAATTCTAATGTTGGTTGACTAGTAATAGTAATGAATAAATATAATTATTACTAGTCATACAACATTAGAATTCTTCTATAGCTTGTGGGCGGAACATTCGACCGGAAATGTATGATTGCAGCGTCGTACAGTTTCACTGCTCCGTCGAATCTTCTTTGAACATTCGACAGACACCATAAGCCTTCAATGACAGATTCGACCTTAATTAATTCAGATTTTCGGACTAATGCAATTTCTAACGAAAAACAAAATGAATAAAAACGAATTTCGGGAGTAACTAAATAAATGTATTTTTCGGACGAAAACGAAATTCCGAAACAAAATATTTCAGTGTGCACATGTCTATTGCCTTATACATATAAAGGCCGTTTATTAATTTGGATTAAACATTTAGTAGATAGCCAAACTCGTTCTGCTTGCATCAATTAGAGGCTTGACACACATGGTGGGCGGCCATGTTGGTACACCTCCAGATTTCATGTTATCACATATACGTAGTGAGTCCCAGATAGAGGCTTGGAACACACAGGGGGTTTCCATCTTGGTTGAACCAGGAAGTGATTTATCAACACAGGAACGCCCAGGGGATGGCCTCTCTAACAAGGGGTCACACTGTCTATATATTCAGGGTGGGCAGCAGTGGGGGATCACCCCAGATGATGCATTAGGATGCGAAACGCGTCGGGAGACCTTACTGTTGCCATTTTGATCATTTGACAAGCGCTGTTATACTCTTTTAAATGTAAGTGTTCCTACCTACATTAAATTACCCTTTTATACAGTATTACGCTATGTGCCTTTTCTTTCCTTTACTTTTTCGCAACTCATCTGGTAACACTGCCTGGCCCTAATCGGACACTGTCCGTAAGTTTCATCGCATATTCGGACAGGAGCGATTACTTTTTTCCATTCTGGATTGAAGCTTGTGGTTCCCGTTTGAATTGTTGCTGAGGATTTGCTGTTCACAGTGGCTTACCCTTGCCTGGTTGACCCTTTGAACGTACGTTTTTGGGGTCCACTCTCTCCGGTAAGCCTTTTCTACAATCGATTGGTGGTGGTCACTTCACGTTTTCAGTTTTTTGGGAGCACTACTAATTTGACTGTCATTCACATTTTTAATATTCATTCATTATATTGTCATTTAATGTATTTTTTCTGATGACCTTCAATGTTACACAATTCACATCACGGTGGATTGTTTGATTTAATTTTTATCACGGTGGATTATCTGAATGTTTTCATATATCTGTGTTAGATGTCATGTTGATTGTTTAAACACATATCACTGTTTTATACTGCACTTGATCAGAGTGCAGTCCTCATTTAGTTTAGCGCTACACATTTTTGTTTTGCAGGTTTGTCAACTTCACTACTTCTGCAGGAAAATCATGTAGGGATCCTGGAGTTCAAGACATTCTGAGTTTTTTCTCCAATCAGGCCTGGATCTTCCTTTGTTGGTCAGCTCCCTTAGGGTACAAGTTTCAGCCTTATCAGCATTTTCGGGAACATCATGGGCAACTCATCCCCTGGTACGACAGTTCTTTCGGGGGGCATCGAGAATCAGGCCTCAGAGGAAACCCAGGTTCCCCAAATGGGATCTTCCGCTCGTCCTTGATGCTCTTTCAGCACTCAACAATAAGGATCTTTCCATTAAGGACTTATCAATTAAACTGGCTTTTTTAGTGGCTATTACTCCAGCCAAAAGAGTTTCAGAAATGAGCTTCCTGGGTTGTCAGGAACCCTTTTTGACTTTCTTCCCGGACCGAGTAGTCCTTATTCCCATGCTTGGATCTAAGCCAAAAGTTACTTCGGTTTTCCACGAGAACCAGGAGATAGTTCTTCCTACTTTCAAATCACCGTAATCAGCAGATGCTCATCCCTTGGATGTGGGCGAAACTCTGAAAGAATATTTGCGAGTCACTCCATCATTTAGAAGCTCTAACCATCTGTTTTTGTTACACACTGGCGGCAACAAAGGGAAACGGGCTTCCTCCAGAACGATAGCAGCCTGGATTGTTCAATCTATCCAACAAGCCTACAGGGCGAAGGGCTTGGCTCCTCCAGAGGCGGTGATGGCTCATTCCACCAGAGGCATGACAGCCTCATGGGCAGCAGCTCGACACGTGGCTCCTGACGTGATATGCAAGGCAGCCTCGTGGTCTATGACTCATTATGACTCATTACTGTATTGAGCCTGCTTCCCTTTCCTCTGTTAATTTTGGTCTGAGAATCTTGTCAGTTGACGGGAAATATTAAAATATTTTTTTGTTCAGCATACCCTCCCGTGTGGATTGGCTGGTTATTTCCCACACGTAGTCTGCCATGGAGTCTCAGGAAAACTGAAAATGTATTACCAAATACTTACGTAATTTTCCTTTCCTGATAGACTCCATGGCAGACGGAGTTCCCACCCATGAATAAAAATACAAGAATTGGACTATGAGTCGGCTAGTTACAGAACACTGTCTGTAGCGGTGAGTTCAAATTTATGGGTAGGGGTCCTATAGCAGTGGAGAGGAGGCGGGGTTAACCCACACGTAGTCTGCCATGGAGTCTATCAGGAAAGGAAAATTACGGTAAGTATTTGGTAATAAATTTTACGTTTTTCAGCACAGGACTCTAAAAGAATGGCCCGGGTGACCATTCCTTCAGATTGCATGTGCCGGTGATGTCACTGGCTGCATCTACAGTAAATATCTCTTAAGCGGTGCATGTTTAGGATATATTTACAGTACCTATAGGTAAGCCTTATTATAGGCTTACCTATAAGTAAAGATTATGCATTGGAGTTTACTGCCACTTTAAGGGGCATATTTATAAAGCTGCAAATCTGACATTTAGCAAACATTCACTGTTGTGGAATCTTCCAGGTGTAAGCATTCTAAATTCTAGTTATTGATTTACCACCAGTGAATGTTTGGTGAAAGTCACACTCACTGTGTTATAAAAACTCCCCTTTATGAAACTTCAGACATGCATTTTTATTTTCAGAGGTAAAACAGAAAGAGATGAAAGCCAGACAAGATTCTCCCAAAGTTATTTATTTTCCCATATATGGTAGGGGTTTTTTTTCCCCACTGATGCCCCATACACACGATCGTTTTTCATGCCGTTAAAAATGCCATTTTTAAAAATGGCCATTAAAAATGATCGTGTGTATGCTCCAGAGCATTTTTAACGACGTGAAAAACGGGCATTAAAAATTTCGAACATGCTCTCTTTTTTCACGTCGTTTTTCATGTCGTTTTTTTTTAACGACGTGAAAAACGATAGTGTGTATGCTTTAACGACGTGAAAAAAAACGCGCATGCTCAGAATCAAGTATGAGACGGGAGCGCTCGTTCTGGTAAAACTAGCGTTCGTAATGGAGATAGCACATTCATCACGCAGTAACGGACTGAAAAGCACGAGGCTGAAAAGCGCGAATCGTTGCTCAACAAACTTTACTAACATAAAGGGTGGTGCCATTCGAACGGAACTTCCCCTTTATAGTGCCGTCGTACGTGCTGTACGTCACTGCGCTTTGCTCGAGCGTTTTTTTTAATGATCGTGTGTACGCAAGACAGGCTTGAGAGGAAACATGAAAAAAAATGACAAGAAAAACGTTGGTTTAAAAAATGGCATGAAAAATTATCGTGTGTATGGGGCATTAGGGTCAAAATTACAAAAGTGGTACACCATAAGCTCAAGACACCCGTTTGTGCTTATTTTTAGCTGAAGTTTAGGGTTCTTTGGGGGAATACAACACCAAGTGTTGGATTTAGACCTTTGAGGCCAGGGGCACTTCAGGTATGGGGGCCCCTCAATATACAGTGCCTTGAAAAAGTATTCATACCCCTTGAATTTTTTTTACAACCAAAAAGGTAAATGTATTTTATTGTGATTTTGTGTGATAGACCAACACAAAGTGGCACATAATTGTGAAGTGGAGGGAAAATGATAAATGGTTGTCAACATTTGTTACAAATAAATATGTGAAAAGTGTGGCGTGCATTTGTATTCAGCCCCCTTTATTCTGATACCCCCAACTAAAATCTAGTGGAACCAAGCTGTCAGAGGTTTGTTAGATAACCTTAGTGAACAAACTGCATCATGAAGGCCAAGGAACACATCAGGGATAAAGTTGTGAAGAAGTTTAAAGCAGGGTTAGGTTATACAAAAATATCCCAAGCTTTGAACATCTCACAGAGCACTGTTCAAGCCATCATCCAAAAATGGAATGAGTATGGCACAACTGCAAACCTACCAAGACAAGACTGTCTACCTAAACTGGCAGGCCAGGCAATGAGAGCATTAACCAGAAAAGCAGCCAAGAGGCCCATGGTAACTCTGGAGGAGCTGCAGAGATCCACAGTTCAGGTGGGAGAATCTGTCCACAGGACAACTATTAGTCGTGCACTCCACAAATCTGGTCTTTATGGAAGAGTGGGAAGAAGAAAGCCATTGTTGAAAGCCATAAAAAGTCCCGTTTGCAGTTTGCCATAAGTCATGTGGGGGACACAGCAGACATGTGAAAAAAGGTGCTCTGCTCAGATGAGACCAAAATTTTACTTTTTGGCCTAAAAGCAAAACGCTATGTGTGGCAAAAAACTAACACTGCACATCACCCTGAACACACCATCCCCACTATGAAATATGGTGGTGGCAGCATCATGTTGTGGGGATGGTTTTCTTTAGCAGGGACAAGGAAGCTGGTCAGAGTTGATGGGAAGATGGATGGAACAAAATATAGGGCAATTTTAGAAGAAAAACTGGGGTTGAGGTTCATCTGCCAGCAGGACAACAACCCTAAACATACAGCCAGAGCTACAATGGAATGGTTTAGATCAGGGGTAATGAATTAAAATTCACTGAGGTCCGGTCAGCAAAATTTTCTTCCAGCAGAGGTACGAACATCATGTCGTTACCCGTGGCGCCTTTTGCATGTGCCAAACCGCATGTTGCTGCCACAATATTTTGGAAAAGACGTCAAAGACGTCTTTCTCCGTGTTTCTTGCGGGTAGTGCAGCCCAATAAAATGGGCTGACCTACCCACGACATGTGCACCTAATGCACATGTACAGATCTGAACCCATTCTTACATCAGCATCCTCAGTCCCCAATGCACATCAGAGTCCTCTCGCTCTTGATGAGTGTCCTCAGGTCCTTCTTTATATCACCCCCCCTCAACAGTAATGTTCACACTTCCTTGACACCAACCCCCCGCCAGTACTGTCCTTTGCCCCCATTTACATTATCCCCCCACATTACTATCCTCAGCCCCCTTCACATTACTGTCCTCATTGCCCCCACATTACATTTCTCAGCTCCCCCACATCACTGTCCTCAGCCCCCCACTGTAATATCCACAGCCCCCCACTGCAATGCCTACATCTCCCCCACTGTAATATCCACATTTTCTCCACTGTAATATCCACATTTTCCCCACTGTAATATCCACATCTCTCCCACTGTAATATCCACATCTCCCCCCACTGTAATATCCACATCTCCCCCCACTGTAATGTCCACATCTCCCCCCACTGTAATGTCCACATCTCCCCCCACTGTAATGTCCACATCTCCCCCACTGTAATGTCCACATCTCCCCCACTGTAATGTCCACATCTCCCCACTGTAATGTCCACATCTCCCCCATGCATCAGTCCACTCAGCCCCCCCCACCCTGATGTCCTCAGCCCACCACATCACAGCCCTCAACAACTCCACGTTCACTTTAATGTCGTCAGCGAGTCAGCACACTCTTTCCTCTTTTCAGACTAGTGTCCTCACTCCCTGTAATTTCGCTCCCTCCCTCACTTACCTTGCACAGACTGAAGATCGGAGGGAGGCATGGCATGTCTCGGATGGAGGGCGGGTGTTGCAAGATGGTGATTGGTTGCTTAGACCTCCCTTCATCCTAGCAGCCAATCACCTGCCTGTAAACCTCTGCCAGCTCCGCCCTCCATCCAGAACTGTCCCACCTCCTGCTGTTGGCCCTGTGTGAGGATTACAGAGACGGCAGGGGGAAGAAAAAGCTGCTAAATGGCGGTACTGTGGCGGGCCGCATAGGAGAGCGAGGCGGTCTGCATTTGGCCCGCGGTCCGCCATTTAGTGATGCTCGGTTTAGATCAAAGCATATTCATGTGTTAGAAAGGCCCAGTCAAAGTCCATACCTAAGTCCAATTGAGTATATGTGGTAAGAATTGAAAATTGCTGTTCACAGATGCTCTCCATCCAATCTCCAGAAGCTTGAGCTATTTTGCAAAGAAGAATGGGCAAAAAATGTCACTCTCTAGATGTGCAAAGCTGGTAGAGACATTCCCAAAAAGACCTGCAGCTGTATTTGCAGCGAAAGGTGGTTCTACAAAGTTTTGACTCAGGGGGGCTGAATACAAATGCATGCCACACTTTTCAGATATTTATTTGGAAAAATGTTGAAAACCATTTCTCATTTTCCTTCCACTTTACAATTAGGTGCCACTTTGTGCCTATCACATAAAATCCCAATAAAATAAATTTACCCATTTGGTTGTGTAGCGGGTGGTTACATTTAGGGGGAAGCATCTGAGTGGTAGCCAGGCTCAGATTTACCAATTGTTAGGTCTCATTGACCATTTCTATCCCTGGGAGATAGTACTGGTGGTTAAGTTCACTGGGGCCTATAGGTGGCGCTGGGTCCCGGGTTGAACTGCAGTACGAGGTTGTGTCCTTTTTGTCCCCTCTCGGCAGCAGTGCGGTGGGGCGGGGAACCTGCTGTGCCTGAGAGGATATAAAAGGGGGCGGCCATCTTCTAGAGGGGTCGTCGGTTCCGCGCTCAGGCACCTTAAGCCTGGGTGCGGGTGTGTCGCCTCCGGGTGCCCTAGGCCTGGAGGCCTGTCGGGTGGTCTCTGGGTGCTCTAGGCCCGGAGACGGAGCTGCTGTTCCATCTCAGACACCTTCAGTCTGGGGTGAGGTACTTTGAGAGAGGCCCGGGGCCCAGTACCTTCGACTGGGTCCCACAAGGGATCGAGGGCTCCTAGGGTGCCCCCTGGAAGTGGGTGCCTGAATCTAGGACGAGGAGGCCAGGGAGGTGACCCTTCCCGAAGACCTGGCGCGGTATCGCTGGTGACGGTGGGGCCTCTGGTAACTCTCCGGATGGATGTCCTTTCCCTGACAGGGGTCAATACTTTTAGAAGGTAATCCACGTTCTCATGGTCTGTGGCAGAGACCCATCGTGAATCTGGTCGGTGGCAGAGACCCAACAACCGGGCCTGTGGCAGAGGCCCTATTCACCTGGTCTGTGGCAGAGACCCCTCATGGTCGGTGGCAGCGACCGTGCGCCAAGCCTGTTAGTGCTATTTAGAACAGGAGAAACCCCAATTTTTATTTTATTTTTTATTATTTTTTTACTTTTTCGGCTATGTATTTAATATATTAAGAGCACAAATCAGCTAACAATTGTAAAGTACTATGACAGCAGCTTCAAGCAAGTTTACACGCAATTAAGAAAACAATCTGCACTAGAATTCGGTCAATCCATGATTGTCAATAAAACAATCATGGATTAAGGGGAAAAGAGTATTTTTACTATATATATATATATATATATATATATATATATATATATACTGTGAGGGGGTTAGCTCGGCAGCGGGTGTGTGTGACCCCCGGGATGGGCTCCCCACACAAAACAGGCCCAGCAAACGGAGGTTGTGGTTTTCAAAATCAAAAAGGTGCGGTTTATTTTCTATTTACAGTGACAAAACACAGCAAAGCAAAAGAAACATAACCAAAATAAATCCTGGTCAAGTTGACCTCTGACTAAACATACAGGTTTCCTAACTAACAACTGGGATCAGCCTAGTGCTGTCCTAGTCCCTAAGTCCCTGGTTTTAAATGTCCAAGCAAATAGCCACACAGGCTTTGTCTCACCGCACAGGGGTTCCCTCTCCCTAGACAGTCCACACAGGTCTGGTTCCAGGCATGAGCTAACATCTAATGAAGCTGGGAGTTCTTATAGAGGCCTAAATGAGCTGACAAGCTTCAGCTGGTCTCATCAACTCCCTGTCTGCACGACGCCCCACACTCTCCCTAGACATATGAGTCATCCATGAGCCCACTAGCCTTAGCTGGGCTTATACAACTCTCCACCTAGTTGTATAAGTCGGCGTAAAGCCTGAATCTGGGCGAAATATATCTACCCCCCTGGATGCAACCAGGTGACTTTACCTTCCTGCTGTCACATACCCCCCCCCTCTTGTTTTAACCTCGGGGTTGGAACACCAGCAATCAGGCATTCATGTACTCGAGACAAAGCATCCACATTCCCCATTTGAACGCCAGGGCGATGCTTTACTGTGAAGTTGAATTCCTGGAGGGCCAGGAACCACCTATTCACTCTTCTATTTGTTTCCTTGTTTTGAGCCATCCACTTTAACGGAGCGTGATCCGTAACCATGTCAAAGTGCCTACCTAGCAGGTAGTACCGAAGGGAATCTAGAGCCCACTTCACCGCTAAACACTCCTTTTAAACGGTAGCGTAATTTACCTCATGGGACTTCAACTTCCTGCTGAGGTAAATGACTGGGTGCTCTTCCCCGTTCCAGACCTGGGACAATACTGCTCCTAACCCCACATCTGACGCATCACTTTGTACGACAAAGTCTTTAGAGAAGTCGGGTGAGTACAACACTGGCTGGCTACATAAGGCTTGTTTCAAGAATTGGAATGCTGCCTCAGCCTCGGGGGTCCATTTAATCATGACCGACCCTTTCCCCTTCGTCAGGTTGGTTAGGGGCACAGCCTTAGAAGCAAAGTGGGGAATGAATCGCCGATAATACCCAGCGATTCCCAGAAAGGCTCGTACCTGCTTCTTGCTGTTGGGACGTGGCCAACTCTGGATGGCCTCGACTTTGTTGAGTTGGGGTTTTATTACTCCCCTCCCAATGGTGTACCCAAGATATTTGGCCTCCTCCTGCCCAATGGTACACTTCTTGGGGTTAGCCGTAAACCCCGCTTCCCGAACAGAGTCCAGGACTGCTTGCACTTTTGGCAGATGTGAGGCCCAATCTGTGCTATGGACAATTACGTCATCCAGGTAAGCCGCAGCATACTTCCGATGGGGCCTCAGCATCTGGTCCATTTTCCGCTGGAATGTGGCCGGCGCATTCTGTAACCCGAACGGCATTCTTTTATATTGGAACGCCCCGTCTGGGGTTACAAATGCGGTTTTCTCTTTGGCCGACTTGGCCAGGGGGATTTGCCAATACCCTTTTGTGAGGTCAAGAGTCGTCATGTATCGGGCTGTTCCCAGCCGGTCGATCAACTCATCTATACGTGGCATGGGGTAGGTGTCAAATTTTGTAACTTTGTTCAACTGACGAAAATCGTTACAAAATCGCCAGCTCCCATCCGGTTTAGGCACCAACACGATGGGACTAGACCAATCACTTTGGGACTCCTCTATCACCCCTAAGTTCAGCATTTTCTGTACTTCCTCCCGTATTGCCTCCCGTCGAGCCTCTGGGATCCGATAGGGTTTTAACTTCACCCTTTCACCGGGCGGGGTAATGATGTCATGCTCTACCCCAGATGTTTGTCCCGGCAGCTCAGAGAATACCTCCTTGTTGCGAAGCACAAACTCCTTAACCTCCTGTTGTTGGGGTTGTGACAAGGTGGCTGCTATTCCAACCTCAGGAATCACGCAACCAGTTTGAGCTGGTGACCAAGTGTCTGCGACTAGGGACTCTCTATCCCTCCAGGCTTTCAACAGATTAACGTGATAGATCTGTTCGGGCTTTCGCCTTCCTGGTTGTCTGACCTTGTAATTCACTTCGCTCACTTTTTCCATTATCTCGTAGGGGCCTTGCCATTTGGCAAGGAATTTACTTTCAACCGTAGGGACAAGTACCAATATCCTATCCCCCGGGGAAAAGGTACGGGTCTTGGCTCCACGGTTGTACACTCTCTGCTGTGCCAACTGCGCTTGGGCCAAATGTTCCTTCACGATGGGCATTACCTGTGCAATTCGATCTTGCATCAGGGCGACATGCTCAATCACACTCCTGTGGGGAGAACTCTCACTTTCCCAAGTTTCCTTGGCAATATCCAACAGCCCTCTTGGGTGTCTCCCATACAGTAACTCAAAGGGGGAGAATCCCGTAGAGGATTGGGGCACCTCCCTAATAGCAAACATCAAATAAGGAAGTAAACAGTCCCAATCCTTTCCATCTCTATCCACCACTTTCTTCAACATTTGTTTTAGGGTTTTGTTGAATCTTTCAACCAGCCCATCGGTTTGGGGGTGATACACAGACGTACGCAATTGCGTCACTTTGAACAATTTACACAGCTCTTTCATAACCCGGGACATAAAGGGTGTACCTTGGTCCGTAAGCAGTTCTTTACAAATACCCACCCGGCTAAAAACAAGAGATAGCTCTTTGGCTATGGTTTTGGCCGAGGTATTTCGGAGAGGGATCGCTTCTGGATAACGGGTGGCATAGTCCATTATAACTAATATGTACTGGTGCCCCCTAGCGGACTTGATTATAGGACCTACCAAATCCATGGCGATCCTCTCAAACGGGACCTCAATGATGGGTAGAGGGACCAGCGGGCTACGGAAATGTGGCATCGGGGCCAACCTCTGACACACAGGGCAGGAGGAACAATAATTTTCTACGTCCTTCATCACCCCCGGCCAATAGAATCTCTGTAATACCCTCTCTCGGGTTTTCTCTGTCCCCAGATGACCTCCAAGAATGTGCCCATGGGCCAACTCCAACACCAACTTCCTGTAAGGTTTGGGCACCACAAGCTGCTCAACGGTTTCTTCTGCCCTTTTTGCCACCCGATACAGTAGGTCCTTCTCTACGCTGAAGTATGGGTAAGTGCAGGTATTATCTGGGTTCACTAACTCGCCATCTATTTTCACTACGTTTTCCCGTGCCTTTATTAGGGCGGGGTCTTTCAACTGTTCTGTGGCAAAGTTTTCCCTGTGAACCTCAAGATCAGAAAACTCCACAGACGGTAGGTTTTCGTCTGAGGAGGTGGGCTCCTCTCCAGTTTCTTGAGTCTCCCCTGCCAATACTGATAAGGGAAATTCCGGAGAGTCCTCACCACTCTCAGGGGAGTTCTGGCTATCACATTCCTGGTACATAGGGGCACCAGTGAGGGGCTCAGGATCATCCCACAGTTCCCAGAACTTCGGAAAATCCCTTCCCACAATGGCGTCATGCGGTAACTGAGATACTAAGCCCACTGGATGAGAGAGGGTACCTTTGGGGGTCTCGAAACACACTGTAGTCACTGGATACTCTCGGGTGTCCCCATGCACACAAATAACAGCTACCTTGCTATTCCCAGAGACCTCTGTTTTAACTAACTCAGCCTTTATCAGGGTCACAAGGCTACCTGAATCCAGCAATACCACAACATTTCTACCATTAACACACATTTTGCATAAATGTTTCTCAGTTCCTCGAATGGCAGTGCATGCGACTGTCGCACACAGCGACTGACGTCTGCCCGTCAGAAAGTCACACTGCATGGGTTCCTCCACAACCGGGCAATTGGCTGCAATATGTCCCGCTTGCCGGCAGCGGTAGCAAACGATCCTTCTTGCCGCCTCTTGAGCCGCTGATTTCCCAGGCTGTTCTCGCCAAACTTGGGGTAGAGCTCCCACCCTCTCACTCTCTCCACCCTCACCCCTTGGAATCCTCTTATCCGCCCCTGGGGATGGTCTGGTCTTAGGGTGGAAAGTCCGAGTGTCTCTGGAAGAGGCCGTCAGGTTCTCTGTAGCCAAGTATTTCTCCACACGATCCACAAGACCATCGGCCTTTCTGGGTCTCCATGGCTTACCCACTTTTGGATGGCAGTAGGAAGAGCTCTCAAAAACCGATCCATTACAACACGTTCCACAATCTTTGGTGCGGACAAAGTCTCTGGCTGTAGCCACTTTCTGCTCAGGTGAATGAGATCATACATTTGAGACCTGGGGGGTTTTCCAAGCTGGAAAGTCCAGTTATGCACACGCTGAGCCCGGACAGCCTGGGTGACACCCAGCCTTGCCAAAATTTCAGCTTTTAGCATCACATAGTCTTTTACTTGGTTAGGCTCTAGGTCATAGTAAGCTTTCTGCGATTCACCAGTTAACAGAGGAGCCACCAGTCCAGCCCACTGCTCCTCAGGCCACTTTTCTCTTTCAGCGGTCCTTTCAAATGTGGTCAAAAATACCTCTGGATCATCCTCTCCAGTCATTTTTGTCAATAAACGACTCACCCCAAAGGACGCGGTATTAGTGGGACGGCTTTCCTCACTGGTCTGCGGACGTTGCTGCATTACTGCTTCCATTTGTTGTAGTCTCTGCTCTTGCTTCTGTAACAGGTCTATGAAGCGGGCCTCAGATTGCTGCTGGGCTTGTTGCTGAGCTTCCAGACTCTGTTGGTGAGCTTGCTGCTGGGCTGCAAGGCTCTGTTGATGAGCTTGCTGCTGGGCTGCAAGGCTCCTTTGCAAACCTGCATTTGTCTGCTGTTGATTGGCATTTGCTAGAGCCAGCTGTTTCAGTATCTCCTCCATGCTGGCTTAAAAAAAAACTGCCACTGGTTCTCCACCAACTGTGAGGGGGTTAGCTCGGCAGCGGGTGTGTGTGACCCCCGGGATGGGCTCCCCACACAAAACAGGCCCAGCAAACGGAGGTTGTGGTTTTCAAAATCAAAAAGGTGCGGTTTATTTTCTATTTACAGTGACAAAACACAGCAAAGCAAAAGAAACATAACCAAAATAAATCCTGGTCAAGTTGACCTCTGACTAAACATACAGGTTTCCTAACTAACAACTGGGATCAGCCTAGTGCTGTCCTAGTCCCTAAGTCCCTGGTTTTAAATGTCCAAGCAAATAGCCACACAGGCTTTGTCTCACCGCACAGGGGTTCCCTCTCCCTAGACAGTCCACACAGGTCTGGTTCCAGGCATGAGCTAACATCTAATGAAGCTGGGAGTTCTTATAGAGGCCTAAATGAGCTGACAAGCTTCAGCTGGTCTCATCAACTCCCTGTCTGCACGACGCCCCACACTCTCCCTAGACATATGAGTCATCCATGAGCCCACTAGCCTTAGCTGGGCTTATACAACTCTCCACCTAGTTGTATAAGTCGGCGTAAAGCCTGAATCTGGGCGAAATATATCTACCCCCCTGGATGCAACCAGGTGACTTTACCTTCCTGCTGTCACATACCCCCCCCCTCTTGTTTTAACCTCGGGGTTGGAACACCAGCAATCAGGCATTCATGTACTCGAGACAAAGCATCCACATTCCCCATTTGAACGCCAGGGCGATGCTTTACTGTGAAGTTGAATTCCTGGAGGGCCAGGAACCACCTATTCACTCTTCTATTTGTTTCCTTGTTTTGAGCCATCCACTTTAACGGAGCGTGATCCGTAACCATGTCAAAGTGCCTACCTAGCAGGTAGTACCGAAGGGAATCTAGAGCCCACTTCACCGCTAAACACTCCTTTTAAACGGTAGCGTAATTTACCTCATGGGACTTCAACTTCCTGCTGAGGTAAATGACTGGGTGCTCTTCCCCGTTCCAGACCTGGGACAATACTGCTCCTAACCCCACATCTGACGCATCACTTTGTACGACAAAGTCTTTAGAGAAGTCGGGTGAGTACAACACTGGCTGGCTACATAAGGCTTGTTTCAAGAATTGGAATGCTGCCTCAGCCTCGGGGGTCCATTTAATCATGACCGACCCTTTCCCCTTCGTCAGGTTGGTTAGGGGCACAGCCTTAGAAGCAAAGTGGGGAATGAATCGCCGATAATACCCAGCGATTCCCAGAAAGGCTCGTACCTGCTTCTTGCTGTTGGGACGTGGCCAACTCTGGATGGCCTCGACTTTGTTGAGTTGGGGTTTTATTACTCCCCTCCCAATGGTGTACCCAAGATATTTGGCCTCCTCCTGCCCAATGGTACACTTCTTGGGGTTAGCCGTAAACCCCGCTTCCCGAACAGAGTCCAGGACTGCTTGCACTTTTGGCAGATGTGAGGCCCAATCTGTGCTATGGACAATTACGTCATCCAGGTAAGCCGCAGCATACTTCCGATGGGGCCTCAGCATCTGGTCCATTTTCCGCTGGAATGTGGCCGGCGCATTCTGTAACCCGAACGGCATTCTTTTATATTGGAACGCCCCGTCTGGGGTTACAAATGCGGTTTTCTCTTTGGCCGACTTGGCCAGGGGGATTTGCCAATACCCTTTTGTGAGGTCAAGAGTCGTCATGTATCGGGCTGTTCCCAGCCGGTCGATCAACTCATCTATACGTGGCATGGGGTAGGTGTCAAATTTTGTAACTTTGTTCAACTGACGAAAATCGTTACAAAATCGCCAGCTCCCATCCGGTTTAGGCACCAACACGATGGGACTAGACCAATCACTTTGGGACTCCTCTATCACCCCTAAGTTCAGCATTTTCTGTACTTCCTCCCGTATTGCCTCCCGTCGAGCCTCTGGGATCCGATAGGGTTTTAACTTCACCCTTTCACCGGGCGGGGTAATGATGTCATGCTCTACCCCAGATGTTTGTCCCGGCAGCTCAGAGAATACCTCCTTGTTGCGAAGCACAAACTCCTTAACCTCCTGTTGTTGGGGTTGTGACAAGGTGGCTGCTATTCCAACCTCAGGAATCACGCAACCAGTTTGAGCTGGTGACCAAGTGTCTGCGACTAGGGACTCTCTATCCCTCCAGGCTTTCAACAGATTAACGTGATAGATCTGTTCGGGCTTTCGCCTTCCTGGTTGTCTGACCTTGTAATTCACTTCGCTCACTTTTTCCATTATCTCGTAGGGGCCTTGCCATTTGGCAAGGAATTTACTTTCAACCGTAGGGACAAGTACCAATATCCTATCCCCCGGGGAAAAGGTACGGGTCTTGGCTCCACGGTTGTACACTCTCTGCTGTGCCAACTGCGCTTGGGCCAAATGTTCCTTCACGATGGGCATTACCTGTGCAATTCGATCTTGCATCAGGGCGACATGCTCAATCACACTCCTGTGGGGAGAACTCTCACTTTCCCAAGTTTCCTTGGCAATATCCAACAGCCCTCTTGGGTGTCTCCCATACAGTAACTCAAAGGGGGAGAATCCCGTAGAGGATTGGGGCACCTCCCTAATAGCAAACATCAAATAAGGAAGTAAACAGTCCCAATCCTTTCCATCTCTATCCACCACTTTCTTCAACATTTGTTTTAGGGTTTTGTTGAATCTTTCAACCAGCCCATCGGTTTGGGGGTGATACACAGACGTACGCAATTGCGTCACTTTGAACAATTTACACAGCTCTTTCATAACCCGGGACATAAAGGGTGTACCTTGGTCCGTAAGCAGTTCTTTACAAATACCCACCCGGCTAAAAACAAGAGATAGCTCTTTGGCTATGGTTTTGGCCGAGGTATTTCGGAGAGGGATCGCTTCTGGATAACGGGTGGCATAGTCCATTATAACTAATATGTACTGGTGCCCCCTAGCGGACTTGATTATAGGACCTACCAAATCCATGGCGATCCTCTCAAACGGGACCTCAATGATGGGTAGAGGGACCAGCGGGCTACGGAAATGTGGCATCGGGGCCAACCTCTGACACACAGGGCAGGAGGAACAATAATTTTCTACGTCCTTCATCACCCCCGGCCAATAGAATCTCTGTAATACCCTCTCTCGGGTTTTCTCTGTCCCCAGATGACCTCCAAGAATGTGCCCATGGGCCAACTCCAACACCAACTTCCTGTAAGGTTTGGGCACCACAAGCTGCTCAACGGTTTCTTCTGCCCTTTTTGCCACCCGATACAGTAGGTCCTTCTCTACGCTGAAGTATGGGTAAGTGCAGGTATTATCTGGGTTCACTAACTCGCCATCTATTTTCACTACGTTTTCCCGTGCCTTTATTAGGGCGGGGTCTTTCAACTGTTCTGTGGCAAAGTTTTCCCTGTGAACCTCAAGATCAGAAAACTCCACAGACGGTAGGTTTTCGTCTGAGGAGGTGGGCTCCTCTCCAGTTTCTTGAGTCTCCCCTGCCAATACTGATAAGGGAAATTCCGGAGAGTCCTCACCACTCTCAGGGGAGTTCTGGCTATCACATTCCTGGTACATAGGGGCACCAGTGAGGGGCTCAGGATCATCCCACAGTTCCCAGAACTTCGGAAAATCCCTTCCCACAATGGCGTCATGCGGTAACTGAGATACTAAGCCCACTGGATGAGAGAGGGTACCTTTGGGGGTCTCGAAACACACTGTAGTCACTGGATACTCTCGGGTGTCCCCATGCACACAAATAACAGCTACCTTGCTATTCCCAGAGACCTCTGTTTTAACTAACTCAGCCTTTATCAGGGTCACAAGGCTACCTGAATCCAGCAATACCACAACATTTCTACCATTAACACACATTTTGCATAAATGTTTCTCAGTTCCTCGAATGGCAGTGCATGCGACTGTCGCACACAGCGACTGACGTCTGCCCGTCAGAAAGTCACACTGCATGGGTTCCTCCACAACCGGGCAATTGGCTGCAATATGTCCCGCTTGCCGGCAGCGGTAGCAAACGATCCTTCTTGCCGCCTCTTGAGCCGCTGATTTCCCAGGCTGTTCTCGCCAAACTTGGGGTAGAGCTCCCACCCTCTCACTCTCTCCACCCTCACCCCTTGGAATCCTCTTATCCGCCCCTGGGGATGGTCTGGTCTTAGGGTGGAAAGTCCGAGTGTCTCTGGAAGAGGCCGTCAGGTTCTCTGTAGCCAAGTATTTCTCCACACGATCCACAAGACCATCGGCCTTTCTGGGTCTCCATGGCTTACCCACTTTTGGATGGCAGTAGGAAGAGCTCTCAAAAACCGATCCATTACAACACGTTCCACAATCTTTGGTGCGGACAAAGTCTCTGGCTGTAGCCACTTTCTGCTCAGGTGAATGAGATCATACATTTGAGACCTGGGGGGTTTTCCAAGCTGGAAAGTCCAGTTATGCACACGCTGAGCCCGGACAGCCTGGGTGACACCCAGCCTTGCCAAAATTTCAGCTTTTAGCATCACATAGTCTTTTGCTTGGTTAGGCTCTAGGTCATAGTAAGCTTTCTGCGATTCACCAGTTAACAGAGGAGCCACCAGTCCAGCCCACTGCTCCTCAGGCCACTTTTCTCTTTCAGCGGTCCTTTCAAATGTGGTCAAAAATACCTCTGGATCATCCTCTCCAGTCATTTTTGTCAATAAACGACTCACCCCAAAGGACGCGGTATTAGTGGGACGGCTTTCCTCACTGGTCTGCGGACGTTGCTGCATTACTGCTTCCATTTGTTGTAGTCTCTGCTCTTGCTTCTGTAACAGGTCTATGAAGCGGGCCTCAGATTGCTGCTGGGCTTGTTGCTGAGCTTCCAGACTCTGTTGGTGAGCTTGCTGCTGGGCTGCAAGGCTCTGTTGATGAGCTTGCTGCTGGGCTGCAAGGCTCCTTTGCAAACCTGCATTTGTCTGCTGTTGATTGGCATTTGCTAGAGCCAGCTGTTTCAGTATCTCCTCCATGCTGGCTTAAAAAAAAACTGCCACTGGTTCTCCACCAACTGTGAGGGGGTTAGCTCGGCAGCGGGTGTGTGTGACCCCCGGGATGGGCTCCCCACACAAAACAGGCCCAGCAAACGGAGGTTGTGGTTTTCAAAATCAAAAAGGTGCGGTTTATTTTCTATTTACAGTGACAAAACACAGCAAAGCAAAAGAAACATAACCAAAATAAATCCTGGTCAAGTTGACCTCTGACTAAACATACAGGTTTCCTAACTAACAACTGGGATCAGCCTAGTGCTGTCCTAGTCCCTAAGTCCCTGGTTTTAAATGTCCAAGCAAATAGCCACACAGGCTTTGTCTCACCGCACAGGGGTTCCCTCTCCCTAGACAGTCCACACAGGTCTGGTTCCAGGCATGAGCTAACATCTAATGAAGCTGGGAGTTCTTATAGAGGCCTAAATGAGCTGACAAGCTTCAGCTGGTCTCATCAACTCCCTGTCTGCACGACGCCCCACACTCTCCCTAGACATATGAGTCATCCATGAGCCCACTAGCCTTAGCTGGGCTTATACAACTCTCCACCTAGTTGTATAAGTCGGCGTAAAGCCTGAATCTGGGCGAAATATATCTACCCCCCTGGATGCAACCAGGTGACTTTACCTTCCTGCTGTCACAATATATATACAGGAACACATTTTAAGCAGTTAGTCTTGTGTTACATAATGGCTACAAGTTCAAAAACAATTAGCATTTTAATAACTTATTTCATTTATACAAACGCAAATTTTTAAACACACCTAAAGTAACTCCTTGCAAATAAAATACATAAATGATGAAAACATGCATAGGTGATTGTTACTTCTGTGAAAACTGCATGTAAAAATGATTGGTAGATCCACAAATGTAGCAAACAAAAGTTTTATGCAGATCAAATTTTTTTTATCAAAAAGTTCAACCTGGCCTTGCCTCTGACTTCCCAGATTCCTACTGGTTGCCTCAATAACAGACAGCTTTACTGGATAACAGCATGGCATGGGAGCAGGGCCAGATTAAGAACATCATGGGCCTGGTGCTGAGGATTTTGGTGGGCCTTTTATAAATAATAAATAAATAAATATGCAAACAATTTTTTGTTATAACAAATTCAATTAAAGAGAGAGAGGGAGGATGAGAGAGAGGGGGAGAGAAAGAGAGGATGAGAGAGAGGATGAGAGAGGAGTGAGGGGTAAGGGAGGGAGGATGAGAGAGAAAGGGGGGATGAGAGAGAGAGGATGCGCATGAGCATGCGTGGGAATGACATCAACGCAGCCCAGCCAAGGTAAGTAACCGAAGGCACAGAACCCAGAAGGAAGACCGGGTGAAAATGGAAGCACCCAGGACCCACCGGATTGATCACAGTGCAGTGATCGGACGGTATAAACCTGGAAAGTATGTGCAGGTAATGGAGAGGAATGTGGAGGGTCTAGCAGTGGGCACTATGTACAGGAGAGGAGTGTGGAGGGTATGGCAGTGGGCAGCATGCACAGCAGAGGAGTGTGGAGGGTATGACAGAGGGTGGTATGTACCAGAGAGGAGTGTGGAGGGTATGAAAGTGGGCAGTATGTACAGAAGAGGAGTGTGGAGAGTATGACAGTGGGCAGTATGTACAGGAAAGGAATGTGGAGGGTATGATGGGGGTGGTATGTACAGGAGAGGAATGTGGAGCGAAAGATAGTTGGCAGTATGTACAGGAGAGGAGTGTGAAGGGTAAGGTTAGGTTACAGTATGTACAGGAGAGGAGTGTGGAGGGTAAGGTTGGGTTACAGTATGTACAGGAGAGGAGTGTGGATGGTATGATAGTGGGCAGTATGTACAGGAGAGGGGTGTGGAGGGTATAATGGGGGCAGTATGTACAGGAGAGGAGTGTGGAGGGTATGATAGTGGGCAGTATGTACAGGAGAGGAGTGTGGAGGGTATGACAGTCGGCACTATGTACAATAGAGGAGTTTATGAATGTGGGCAGTATGTACAGGAGAGGAGTGTGTAGGGTATGAGAGCGAGCAGTATGTAAAGGAGAGGAGTGTGGAGGGTATGACAGCCGGCACTATGTACAATAGAGGAGTTTATGAAAGTGGGCAGTATGTACAGGAGAGGAGTGTGGAGGGTAAGACAGTGAGCAGTATGTACAGAAGAGAAGTGTAGAGGGTATGACAGTGGGCACTATGTATAGGAGAGAAGTGTGGAGGGTATGACAGTGAAGAGTGGGGAGGATATGACAGTGGGCAGTATGTACAGGATAGAGGTGTGGAGGGTATAACAGTGGGCACTATGTATAGAAGAGAAGTGTAGAGGGTATGACAGTGGGCAGTATATACAGGAAAGGAATGTGGAGGGTATAATTGGGGCAGTATGTACAGGAGAGGAATGTGGAGAGAAAGATAGTTGGCAGTATGTACAGGAGAGGAGTGTGAAGGGTAAGGTTAGGTAACAGTATGTACAGGAGAGGAGTGTGGAGGGTAAGGTTGGGTTACAGTATGTACAGGAGAGGAGTGTGGATGGTATGATAGTGGGCAGTATGTACAGGAGAGGGGTGTGGAGGGTACAATGAGGGCAGTATGTACAGGAGAGGAGTGTGGAGGGTATGACAGTGGGCAGTATGTACAGGAGAGGAGTGGGGAGGGTATGACAATAGGCAGTATGTACAGGAAAGGAATGTGGAGGGTATGAGAGCGAGCAGTATGTAAAGGAGAGGAGTGTGGAGGGTATGACAGCCGGCACTATGTACAATAGAGGAGTTTATGAAAGTGGGCAGTATGTACAGGACAGGAGTGTGGACGATATGATACTGAGCAGTATGTACATGAGATGAGTGTGGAGGGTAAGACAGTGAGCAGTATGTACAGAAGAGAAGTGTAGAGGGTATGACAGTGGGCACTATGTATAGGAGAGAAGTGTGGAGGGTATGACAGTGAAGAGTGGGGAGGATATGACAGTGGGCAGTATGTACAGGATAGAGGTGTGGAGGGTATAACAGTGGGCACTATGTATAGAAGAGAAGTGTAGAGGGCATGACAGTGGGCAGTATATACAGGAAAGGAATGTGGAAAGTATGATTGGGGCAGTATGTACAGGAGAGGAATGTGGAGAGAAAGATAGTTGGCAGTATGTACAGGAGAGGAGTGTGAAGGGTAAGGTTAGGTTACAGTATGTACAGGATAGGAGTGTGGACGGTAAGGTTGGGTTACAGTATGTACAGGAGAGGAGTGTGGATGGTATGATAGTAGGCAGTATGTACAGGAGAGGGGTGTGGAGGGTATAATGGGGGCAGTATGTACAGGAGAGGAGTGTGGAGGGTATGATAGTGGGCAGTATGCACAGGAGAGGAGTGTGGAGGGTATGACAGTCGGCACTATGTACAATAGAGGAGTTTATGAATGTGGGCAGTATGTACAGGAGAGGAGTGTGGAGGGTATGATAGTGGGCAGTATGCACAGGAGAGGAGTGTGGAGGGTATGACAGTCGGCACTATGTACAATAGAGGAGTTTATGAATGTGGGCAGTATGTACAGGAGAGGAGTGTGGAGGGTATGACAGTGAGAAGTATGTACAGGAGAGGAGTGTAGACAGTATGATACTGAGCAGTAGGTACATTAAATGAGTGTGGAGGGTAAGACAGTGAGCAGTAGGTACAGGAGAAGAGTGTGGAGGGTATGACAGTGGGCACTATGTATAGGAGAGGATTGTGGAGGGTATGACAGTGAGCTGTATGTACAGGAGAGGAGTGTGGAAAGTACGACAGTGGGCACTATGTACAGGAGAGACGTGTATGACAACAAGCACAATGTACAGGAGAGGAGTGTGTAGGGTATGACAGTGGGCACTATGTATAGGAGAGAAGTGTGGAGGGTATGACAGTGAGCAGTATGTACAGGAGAGAAGTGTGGAGAGTATGTACAGGTGAGGAAGATGAAGGGAATCTGGGAAGGAAAAATATAAAGGTTTGTGGAAGGATGTTTAGGGACTGCGTAGTATTTAAGTGAGCCATACATGGATTGAAATTACGCCAATTAAGCAGAGACCAGCCATAGTCGATCTATGTATGGGCTAGCTGGTTTTTCACAAGTCAATCTATTATCTGACTTGAGTACAACCAGCCTGTCAGGTTTTTCCCAAAACAATCAGTGCTGCCAGCTATAGTTAGCAACACTGATCATTGTATTCGCAGGCAGAACACAATAACACTGCAGGAGTGATTCCCCCATCCACAGTTCAGCAGGTGAGAGGGTGTGTGGGGACAGGCTGGGGAGAGATACTTGTCAGTGGCTGGGTAGGCCCTGGCTAGTATCAGAGCCAGATACACACAGGTTACATACGCCACCATCGTTAGAGCGAGAACAATAATTCTAGCACTAGACCTCCTCTGTAACTCTAAACATGTAACCTGTAAAAAAAATGAAAGCATCGCTTGGTATACAAAAAAAATCGTGCTAACTTTAGTGTTTTTTTTTATGAATGAAACAGTTTCTTTCCAAAAAAAATACGTTTGAAAAATTTCTGCGCAAATACCGTGTAACATAAAAAGTTGCAAAGACCACCATTTTATTCCATAGGGTGTCTGCTAAAACAATATATATAATGTTTGAGGGTTCTGAGTAATTTTCTAGCAAAAAACAAATGATGATTTTTACATGTAGGAGAGAAATGTCAGAATTGGCCTAAGTGGCAAGGGGTTAATTACTATAAGACCCCTTTCACACTGAGGGCGTTTTGCAGGCGCTATAACGTTAAAATGGCGCCTGCAATCTGCCCTTAAACAGCTGCTCTATTCACTCCAGTGTGAAAGCCCGAGGGCTTTCACACTAGAGCGGTGCGCTGGCAGGGCGTCAGAAAAAGTCCTGCCAGCAACTTCTTTGGAGCGCATTAGGAGCGGTGAAATCAATGGGCAGCACCGCCGTACCGCCGGCAATACGCCGCTGTAGCGGCGCATCTCGGGCGGTTTTTACCCTTTCTCGGTCGCTAGCGGGGGTTAAAAGCGCCCCGCTAGTGGCCGAAATGTGCCACAAATCCGACGGTAAAATAGCAGCGCTTTACCGCTATTTTACCGCCAACGCTCGGAGCGGCATAGTGTGAAAGCAGTCTTAGTAACATACAAATAATTATGATAAGCACTGTGAGCTCATCCTCTCTGCTGCAGAGTGTGTCAGCTTGTATTTAAACTGGCCTTTCTGTATATAGCTTCTGACAGGCTGCGCAAGCAGCCCCGTATCTCCGGAACCATAAATGATAGCAGCCCCATATTTTGATCAGTGGTCAGGTGGGTCTTCATCTAAATACCCCCTAAATATGGGGTCTCTGTGGGCCCTGGTCGCCAAGCTACAATCCTTGAAGTCGATCTTTTTTTTTGAGATTTTTTTTGAGATTTTTTTTTTTTGGGCAAATGGGCCTATCTTGGGGAAGGGGCCTGGAGCTGCAGCTCCAATAGCACCTATGTTAATCCGGCCCTGCATGGGAGGAGAGAGGGGCTGACATCAAGCTCAACTACAGAATAGAGATGAGCTTGGTGTTCGAGTCGAACATACGTTCGACTCGAACATCGGCTGTTCGATCGTTCGACGAAGATCGAACGATTTGGGCCGTTTGTGCCAAATTCGAGTGACGCTAACGGCCCACAATGCACTACGCCATCGCAGTGCAATCCAGGCGCTGTGATTAGCCACGCATGCACTGTGACCCGGCATGCTTGGCCAATCACAGCGCCGGCAGCGAGGAGAGCCATAATTGGCCACAGGCAGGATGCCTGTGGCCAATTATAGCTCAGGGGGATATAGTACACACCCCACACTATAAAAGGCCGCCAGCACGGCGGCCTTGTGTAGTGTGTTCCGGTTCAGGGAGAGAGAAGGATAGGCAGGGACAGTGTCCGTGCTATTTGTTCATTTAACTTGTGTGCAGGGAGAGAGAAGGATAGGCAGGGACAGTGTCAGTGATATTCTTTGCTAAACCTTGTGTGCAGGGAGAGAGGATAGGCAGGGACAGTGTCAGTGATAATCTTTGCTAAGCTTCCTGCACAGTATACACCTGAAGCTAGCCCTTATTGCTGTGTTTTCCTGTTGTGTAACACAGGCAGGCATCTGCAGCACTTACAGCGGGCGTAGTGTGCCTCCTGCACATTATACACCTGAAGCCAGCCTTTATTGCTCGTGGTTTTTTTCTTTTGTGTTACACTAACAGGCATCTGCAGCACTTACAGCGGGCATAGTGTGCTTCCTGCAAAATATACACCTGAAGCTAGCCCTTATTGCTGTGTTTTCCTGTTGTGTAACACAGGCAGGCATCTGCAGCACTTACAGTGGCTCCTACACATTATACACCTGAAGCTAGCCCTTATTGCTGTGTTTTCCTGTTGTGTAACACAGGCAGGCATCTGCAGCACTTACAGCGGGCGTAGTGTGCCTCCTGCACATTATACACCTGAAGCTAGCCCTTATTGCTCGTGTTTTTTTTTCTTTTGTGTTACACTAACAGGCATCTGCAGCACTTACAGCGGGCGTAGTGTGCTTCCTGCAAAATATACACCTGAAGCTAGCCCTTATTACTGTGTTTTCCTGTTGTGTAACACAGGCAGGCATCTGCAGCACTTACAGCGGGCGTAGTGTGCCTCCTGCACAGTATACACCTGAAGCTACCCCTTATTGCTGATTTTACCATCTCCCTGCAGGCCATTAGAATATCTGGAAGGCAAACAAGGAGAGGCAGACAGTCAGGAGCCAATAAAAGAGGGCAAGCAGGCTCTGTGTCTAGAGACAACAGTGCTGGTCGTGGACGGGGTGCATTGTCATCAGCGCTTGTCCTTATTTTCGGCAGCTGGACGTGTTGAGCCGCATCATGCCGAAGATTTGGTAGAGTGGATGACCAAGCCCTCCTCATCCTCCTCATCCTCTCTCACCCAGGCTCAGGGTACTGGCAAAGCAGCTGCCAAAGCGTCCTCTTCCCTCGTATCAATGTCATCATCAGTCACTCCTTCCCTAGACCCACCATGTCCTCCTGAGGAGTCCCCCGAACTGTTTGAGCACAGTGTTGGGTACATGCTCCAGGAGGATGCCCAGCGTTTCGAAGGGTCTGATGATGATACCCAGCTAGAGGAAGGCAGTAGCGTGAGAGCAGAGAGAGGGGATGCTCAAGAAGGACACCAATCTGGCAGTCATGTTCCAGCAGCTGCAGCATACTGCCAGATTGGCTCCAGTGATGAGGAGGGAGGGGATGATGAGGTCACTGACTCCATGTGGGTGCCTGATAGGAGAGAGGAGGAGGATGAGGAGGAGGCACATCTCCAACGAGGCAGGATGCCCTCGGGGGGCCAGCGTAAGGGCAGCACACCGACTGAATCACACCGCAGAGCTCCGCCTGTGCAGGGCGCTGCCTTTGCCCGTTATTCCAAAAGTTCTTTGGTGTGGGACTTTTTGGAGTCGAGTGCATCAGATCGCACCGCTGCTGTTTGCAACATATGTCTGAAGCGTATCTCGCGTGGCCAGAACATCAGCCGCTTGGGCACCACATGCTTGACCAGACATATGTTGACCTGCCATGCAGCTCGTTGGCAAGCGTATCTTAAAGACCCACACCAAAGACCAAAGCGGACCTCTCCTTGCTCCTCATAAGCTGGGATCTCCAACCCCACTGTACCTTCAGTTCTCTCTGAAACCTGCACTGAGAGGTGAAGGTGTAAAATTAGGTGTGTCACAGCCAAGTACTTGCAGGCACTCTGCTAGCAGTACACAGACGTCCGATTCTAGCAGGCAAATTTCACTGCCCCAGCTGCTGGACCGTCAAAAGAAGTTCACTCCCAGCCATCCACATGCCCAGCGGTTGAATGCTAGCTTGGCTAAATTGCTAGCAATTCAACTGCTGCCTTTTCAGTTGGTAGACTCGGCCCCCTTCCGTGAGTTTGTGCAATGTGCGGTTCCTCAGTGGCAGGTTCCCCAAACGCCACTTTTTCTCACGGAAGGCGATTCCGGCTCTCTACCGGCATGTGGAAGGCAATGTCATTGCCTCGCTGGACAGGGCGGTCAGCGGTAAGGTGCATATTACCGCTGACTCATGGTCCAGCAGGCATGGACAGGGACGTTACCTTTCTTTCACGGCCCATTGGGTCACTCTTTTGGCAGCTGGGAAGGATGCAGGACAAGGTGCAGTAGTGTTGGAGGTTTTTCCACTGCCACGCCTCCAAAATGCTATTACTGGTTGTGACACACCTCTCTCCTCCACCCCCTCCTCTTCTTCTTCCTCCATGGCCTCTTCCTGTGCTTTGTCCTCGGAACCAGCGGTGCTCCGTAGGCGTTCAAGGGGCTACGCAAGTACGCAGGCAAAAAGATGCCATGTCGTGCTTGCGCTGGTGTGTTTGGGGGACAGGAGCCACACTGGGGCAGAGGTTCTGTCTGCTCTGCAGGGGCAGGCCGAGAGGTGGTTGACGCCACGCCAGCTTAAGCCAGGAATGGTGGTTTGCGACAATGGCACCAACCTCCTCTCCGCCCTCCGACAGGGACAACTGACCCATGTGCCCTGTGTGGCTCATGTCCTTAACCTGGTGGTGCAGCGGTTCTTGGGCAGGTACCCGGGCTTACAGGATGTCCTGAGGCAGGCCAGGAAAGTCTGTGTGCATTTCCGCAGATCATATAATGCCAGTGCTCGGCTGGCTGAGCTGCAAAAGGAGTTGAACCTGCCCAAGAACCGCCTTATATGTGACATGCCCACCAGGTGGAACTCAACGTTGGCCATGCTGCAGCGGCTGCACACGCAGCAGAGGGCCATCAATGAGTACCTGTGTGACTACGGCACCAGGACAGGGTCAGGGGAGCTCGTTTTTTTTTCACCACGCCAGTGGGGCATGATCAGGGATGCATGCACTGTCCTGGCACCATTTGAGGAGGCCACGAGGATGGTGAGCAGTGACAGTGCATGCATCAGTGACACTGTACCTCTTGTCCACCTGTTGGAGCATACGCTGCGTGGAATAATGGACAGGGCACTTGAGGCAGAACAGAGGCAGGAAGAGGAGGACTTCCTTGCCTCTCAAGGCCCCCTTTACCCAGACAGTGTTCCTTCTGTCCCACCCATCACACAGGAAGAGGAGGAGGAGGAGGAGGAGGATTGTGTCAGCATGGAGGTGGAGCATGGCACTCAGCATCAACAGCAGCAGTCTTTTAGGGATGATTTACAGTCCCAATAAACCCGTGGACTTGTACGTGGCTGGGAGGAGGTGGCTGCGGATCATGTCATCCTTAGTGACCCAGAGGACTCCGGACCGAATGCTTCAGCTAACCTACGCTGCATGGCCTCCCTGATCCCGCAAAGTCTGCGGAAGGATCCTTGTATTCTTCGGATCAAGGAGAGGGACCATTACTGGCTGGCCACTATCCTTGATCCACGGTACAAGGGTAAGGTTGCGGACCTTATCTTGCCGTCGCAGAGGGAGCAGAGGATGAGACATCTCCGGGAGGCCTTGCAGAAAGGTCTGTGCAATGCATTCCCAGAAACTGGGAGGTTACAAACTCCTGGTCCTGGACAACGAGTTGCTGAAGCTTCGGTCAGTAGCAGAAGGAGCGGTGGAGAAGGTGGCCGTCTGACCGATGCGTTCAGACAATTTTTTTAGTCCGCAGCCCCAAGGTATGATCGGTTCCAGCAACCATCGCCAGCGTCTGATATACATGGTGCAGGAATACCTAGGGGCAAGGTCAGACTTGGACACCTTTCCCACCGAAAATCCTCTGGCTTACTGGGTGTTGAGCATGGATCACTGGCCAGAGCTTGCACAGTATGCAATTGAGCTACTGGGCTGTCCTGCATCCAGCATTCTTTCGGAACGCACATTCAGTGCTGCTGTAGGCTTTGTCACGGATCACAGGGTGCGCCTGTCCACCGACTCGGTTGATCGACTGACCTTCATAAAGATGAACCAGTCTTGGATCACCACCAGCTACCAAGCACCTGAAGCTGATATAACAGAATAATTTATTTTCAAATGTCACATCCCTTCAAGACTGATGCTGATGCTGAGTGACTGTCCTGTTATGTTGACTGACTATCCTCCTCCTCCTCCTCAATGATCCGATTCTTGATGATAGCTTGGAAGAACATTTTTGTTTCTGGGTGCCGCCACCAGTGGCTAAGGCCCAATTTTTCAGCCCCTGTTTAACAGGGGCATGTAATTACAATTTTTGATGCAATGCTTTGCAGCAGGGCTCATTCCTGCACTCCAACTAGAGTATCTGGGAGAGGTTGCAGTGTCGTGGCACCAGCACCAGTGCCTAAGGCCCAATTTTTCTGCCCCTGTTTAACAGGGGCGTGTAATTACAATTTTTGATGCAATACTTTGCAACAGGGCTCATTGCTGTGCTCAAAGTTCAGTTCCTGTGAGGGGTTGCAGTGTTGTGGCACCAGTGCCTAAGGCCCAATTTTTCTGCTCCTGTTTAACAGGGTGTAACGGCACCCCAAATATAAAGGGGGTTAACGCCGTATAAATATTCCCCTCTCCTGGACACACATCCACTCGCTACCAATCTTCCACAGCCAGGCGATCACTTCCCATAGGAATTAATCCTTCTGAAAGAACGAGACAACAGCTCTGTATCTTCCACACAAGTAGACTGGCTTTATTGAGAAAAACATTGTAACTTTTATATACATCCAATACACATTAGTTTAACATGAACAGTGGCCCAGCTCTACCCACACATTACAAGACTCAACACATTATTTTGACGTCTGTCAGGAGACAACGGACTTTACGCAACAGACATAACGATCTTCAATACACATCTTAAATGACTTGCATAACCTTTGTGTTCCCCCAGTCTGTCTTTACAATACACACAAGTACAGACTGAATTATCCCTTTTCACAATGAAAGGGTCTCCAGACGCCCTCCTAGATTAATTTACAACACAAGCAGGCAGGTGATTAACCTGTCTGCTGCTGGTTCCAAAACCTATAATTATAGGCTTAATTCCTACCAGCCACAGTAGACAATAGAATGCAAATTACCTTAATTCCTCACAGCGATGATTACACAACCCCTCACAGTACACATCCAATCTAGATACAATGTATGTGCAGCATTGAATATGGCTATCATAGACCATATTGGGGTTTTCATTCACCCTGTGCCCCTAATAGAGACACAGGGTGGTTGACACATAAGAGGCATTGGGGGAGCTGAAGCAAGGGTATCTCATACTTTCTAAGCGATTCTGAGTTCCCCGGGCCTTCCCGTTACATCTCTCCCCTTTCGGCAGGAGACTAACAGAGGAGGGGACCCCAGACGGGTTGACTCCAAAGTTAGTCCATAGGTCCCTTCTTCTAATGCTGGTATCCACACAGTACCCCAAATAAATTGCTCCAAACAGAGCATCACTTACCCAGCCAACCTCTGCCTCTCTCAGAGAACATACCCGCCACTGGGGAGAAGACAGGGTGACTGGGCTCAGTCTTTCATGCCGCTGGGGATCCGGGCCGACTGCCCAGCATCCCCGAGGTACACAAGTGGAGACCGTAGTCCCATCCACCGATGTCCGCTCAAGTGGCAGTTGTGTGCAGCGGCCAGTAGCATTCTGCCCTGCTGCCAGTGATTCAGCTGGGGGTAAAAGCTTTACCACCTCAGCTTGTTGCTGGAGAGATGGGCCAACTGCCCCGGCTCCCTGAAACTCCACAGTTGTTTCCGGTGCTGGGCAGAGGTTGCTAGCACTCTGCCCTGTTGCCAGCACTTCTGCTGGGGACTCCACACCATCTGCTCTGGCTAACTGTTGGGGAGGGAAAAGGGCTGCTTCTCCCCCCTGCATCTCTGAAATCCCCTGGGAAAGAGGAACCATCACCTTCTCATCTCGGGCCTCCAAAACTGCCACGGGTGTAGAGCAGGGGTCTGAGGTACTCTGTCCTGCTGCCAGTACTTGGGCAGGCGATGCATAATCCATAACATCCTCTGAACAGTCCCTTAAGTCCATACCTTCTGTAATCTGTAGCTGGGAAGATGAGCCAACTGCCCTAGCTCCCTGGAACTCCATATCATCCAGTTCAGCTTTAGGGATGGCGATCTTCAGATTTTCCACTGCCGATTCTTCAGCCAGGCTAGCTCCCTGGAACTCCATATCATCCACTTCGGCTTTAGGGATGGCAATCTTCAGATTTTCCACTGCCAATTCTTCAGCCAGGATTTCATAGTTGTCAACTGGTATTTCCTGATAGTCCCAGGCAAAGGGGGCCCTACCCTGCTGCTGAGTAGAGTCTAGCAGCTGTTTATAGGCGATCTCCAGCTCCCATTCCTGAACGGCCAGGAACTCCAAATCTTCCTGTGCCCAGTGCCCTTCTGAGACATTCAGTCTTTGCTCTCTGTGCTCCATTATTTCCTCCAAACCCCGCACCTGATCACTCCCAAAGTCAGGGTCACTGGACAGCCCCCAATACAACAATCCCAGGCCATCATAGTCAAAGCCTTCCGTGGGGCTGTCATCCGCTGACCATGGGCACTCTTGGGCTACATACCACCGGAGGGCTCTGTAGGTCTCGTCCAACCGCATCTCTGCCCGGATCAGCCTGCTTAACTCAGCTGTCCACTCCTGCTTTGGTTGTTCCCCCAATAACGGCATTCGCACTTCATACTGCGACCAGTACCTTACATGGATGGAGGGGAGAACTTTTCCCTGGTGTTGCTGCTCGAGAGCTAGCACTTTCTTCCAGAGTTCGCAGCGGATCGAATCCGACCATCCCAGCAGGACCTCCTCTGATACTGGTCCTCTATGCTGTATCTGCATCTCTCGCAACCTCCTTCCGAATTCCTCTTCCATGGCGGCTGGTTCTTTAGGCGTTGTCTCCGATTGCCGTATTTCTGCCATTCTCCGCTCATGTTGCCGCTCTAGTTTTCTCTTTTGTCGCTCTCGTTCTCTCTCTTGTCGGGCATCCTGCAGCTGGATGCCTTTTAATGGCTTCCTGTATGGCGGCCTCTGATGGGTTAGCACCATATAATGCCAACCGCTGTTGAACTCGTTGTTCAAACAAGTCTTAAACTGACCGGGGTCCTGCATCACCCTCCTTCGGCTGCATAGCTGGTCATTCACTGTGGTGGCTTGGAGTGTCCCAGGAACTGGAGGGAAAATCCCGCTGCTGCCAACCAATGTATCGGCACCCCAAATATAAAGGGGGTTAACGCCGTATAAATATTCCCCTCTCCTGGACACACATCCACTCGCTACCGATCTTCCACAGCCAGGAGATCACTTCCCATAGGAATTAATTCTTCTGAAAGAACGAGACAACAGCTCTGTATCTTCCACACAAGTAGACTGGCTTTATTGAGAAAAACATTGTAACTTTTATATACATCCAATACACATTAGTTTAACATGAACAGTGGACCAGCTCCACCCGCACATTACAAGACTCAACACATTATTTTGACGTCTGTTAGGAGACAACAGACTTTACACAATAGACATAACGATCTTCAATACACATCTTAAATGACTTGCACAACCTTTGTGTTCCCCCAGTCTGTCTTTACAATACACACAAGTACAGACCTAATTATCCCTTTTCACAATGAAAGGGTCTCCAGACGCCCTCCTAGATTAATTTACAACACAAGCAGGCAGGCGATTAACCTGTCTGCTGCTGGTTCCAAAACCTATAATTATAGGCTTAATTCCTACCAGCCACAGTAGACAATGCAAATTACCTTAATTCTTCACAGCAATGATTACACAACCCCCCCCCCCCCTCACAGTACACATCCAATCTAGATACAATGTATGTGCAGCATTGAATATGGCTATCATAGACCATATTGGGGTTTTCATTCACCCTGTTCCCCTAATAGAGACACAGGGTGGTTGACACATAAGAGGCATTGGGGGAGCTGAAGCAAGGGTATCTCATACTTTCTAAGCGATTCTGAGTTCCCCGGGCCTTCCCGCTACACAGGGGCGTGTAATTACAATTTTTGATGCAATACTTTGCAACAGGGCTCATTGCTGTGCTCCAAGTTCAGTATCTTTAAGGGGTTGCAGTGTTGTGGCACCAGTGCCTAAGGCCCAATTTTTCTGCCCCTGTTTAACAGGGGCATGCAATTACAATTCTTGATCTAATAATTCAGAGCAGGGCCCATTCATGCGCCCACCAAGAGTAACTGTGAGGGCTTACAGTTTTGGGGCACCAGCACCACCACCAAAGGCCCAATTTTTCCTACCACTGTTCAACAATGGCATGTAAATACAATTCCTGATATAATAGTTCACAGCAGGGCGTTCCAGCGCCCACCAAGAATAACTGTGAGGGCTCACAGTGTTGTGGCAACACCAACATGTAAGGGGCAAATTTCAGCAGAGTATATATGGCAGGCCCCTACTTTCAAACATCCAACTTACAAACGACTCCTACTTGCAAACGGAAGGAGACAACAGGAAGTGAGAGGAAATCTACCCCTAGGAAGGGAAATTCTCTCCTGTAAAAGTTAATATGGGAAAAAGGTGTCTCCTCTCTACTGATGCTTTATCACCAATCCTTGTTTCAATAAAAACCCCACTTTTCAAAAACTTTTGTCATTGGGACGGAAAGTGAGGTGAAATGTTCTTAACAAGGGGCACAGACAGCAAAACAAATGTTACAGGGGTGATAACCCTTCCCTATGTTTTCCAAAAAGCTTAAAAATAGATTTTTTGGCTGGAGCTACACTTAAACAATGTACGTGTTCAAAATTACAAACAGATTCTACTTAAGAACAAACCTACAGTCCCTGTCTTGTTTGCACCGCCTGTTTACTGCTGTTCAGAGTATATACAGTAGGTGCCGCCGATATTGTATATCTATCGCGCTCCCATCGCCGAGATTCTCGGCGACAGGAGTGCCGAGACAGGAGTGCCGTGTCACGCTCGCTGCAATAGCGAGAGGGAGACGCGGCACTGTATTGAACGGGATCCGACGTGGATTCCCGCCAATACCAGGCACTGCGTTTTGGTATTATTCCTGAGCGGGAACTCCACGCCAATTTTTAAAGAAAAAAAACGGCGTGGGTTCCCCCTCCAGGGGCATACCAGGCCCTTGGGTCTGCTCTGGATTTGAAGGGGAACCCTACGCCGAAAAAACGGCGTGGGGGTCCCCCTCAAAATCCAAACCAGACCCTTATCCGAGCACGCAACCTGGCAGGCCGCAGGGGAAGAGGGGGGGTCGAGAGAGCGGCCCCCCTCCCTCCTGAACCGTACCAGGCCGCATGCCCTCAACATGGGGGGTTTGGTGCTCTGGGGCAGGGGGGCGACCTGCGGCCCCCCCACCCCAGAGCACCCTGCCCCCATGTTGATGAGGACAGGGCCTCTTCCCGACAACCCTGGCCGTTGGTTGTCGGGGTCTGCGGGCGGGGGGCTTATCGGAATCCGGGAGCCCCCTTTAATAAGGGGCCCCCAGATCCCGGCCCCCCCCACCCTATGTGAATGAGTATGGGGTACATCGTACCCCTACCCATTCACCTGGTGGGAAAAAATGGCAATAAAAACACAACACAGTTTTTAAAAGTATTTTATTGCACAGCTCCGGGGGTCTTCTTCCGACTTCGGGGGTCTCCGGTGTTGTCGCCGCGCTCTCCGGTTCTATCTTCTGCCAACTCTTTTGCTAGCGGGGCCCGGTCTTCTCCGTCGCCTTCTCCCCTCTTCTCCTCTCCGGTTCTTTCTTTCTTCCGCCGGGCCTCCGCTAACTTCTTTTAGCTCTTTTGCTAGCGGAGGCCCGGTCTTCTCCGTCGTCTCGTCCGGCTCTCCGTTGTCCTTCTGCCGGCCCCTCCACTAACTTCTTGTAGCTCTTTTGCTAGTGGAGGGGCCGGTCTTCCCGTCATCGCCATCGGCGTCTTCTTCCCTCTTCTCCTCCTCGATGTTGACTCGTCGCTTCCTCTCGCAGTAATGCTAAATCTTCGGTCCGCAGAGATTAATATAGGCTTCTCATGACGTCACAGTCACATGCTCCGGGTGGCCCCGGAGCATGTGACTGTGACGTCATGGGAACATGTGACTCTTATTATTAAAGGGGGCTCCCGGATTCCGATAAGCCCCCCGCCCGCAGACCCCGACAACCAACGGGCAGGGTTGTCGGGAAGAGGCCCTGTCCTCATCAACATGGGGGCAGGGTGCTCTGGGGTGGGGGGGCCGCAGGTCGCCCCCCTGCCCCAGAGCACCAAACCCCCCATGTTGAGGGCATGCGGCCTGGTATGGTTCAGGAGGGAGGGGGGCCGCTCTCGCCCCCCCCCTCTTCCCCTGCGGCCTGCCAGGTTACGAGCTCGGATAAGGGTCTGGTTTGGATTTTGAGGGGGACCCCCATGCCGTTTTTTCGGCGTAGGGTTCCCCTTCAAATCCAGACCAGACCCAAGGGCCTGGTATGCTCCTGGAGGGGGAACCCAAGCCGTTTTTTTTCTTTAAAAATTGGCGTGGAGTTCCCGCTCAGGATTCATACCAAACGCAGTGCCTGGTATTGGCGGGAATCCACGTCGGATCTCCGTCTATCGGCAATGCGTGTCGCTCATCGTGAAAGGAACATTTTTTCCTTTCCCGATGACGAGACAGCTCGGCGCTGGCTCTCGCGACGGAGCTCATAGGGTGTCAATCTTTTTTATTTTGAGTGCGGGATTCCCCTTAATATGCATATGGGCTGGGGTAGGGGGGGGGGCTGGTGGGGTAGCCATGGTAATGGGCTGGGGTGGGGCTGGTGGGGTAGCCATGCCATTTTTATCAAAGATTTTCATTCATATTACTGGGACCAGACATTACATTAAAGCCGCAAGCAGTTTTAAATGGCTTTTTTTCCTTTTAGAAATGTCATTTTGTGCAGGGACAGTTCTAAACACGGGAAACACATGCCACTTCACAGGCATACTTTAGACACCCCCCAGGTACGATATTTAAAGTAATATTTCACTTTTTTTTTTTTTTTCACTTTATGCATCATTAAAATGACGCTCCCGAAAAACGTCCGTTTTTAAAACTTTGTTTTGCATTGATACATGTCCCTTCACAGGCATACTTTAGACACCCCCAAGGTACGATATTTAACCACTTAAGCCCCGGACCATTTGGTAGCTAAAGGACCAGAGGTGATTTCAGAATTTTGCACTGCGCTGCTTTAACTGTAAATTGTGCGGACATGCAATGTTGTGCCCAAACGAAATTTGCGTCCTTTTCTTCCCACAATTAGAGCTTTCTTTTAATGGTATTTGATTGCCTCTGCGATTTAAATTTTTTGCGATATAAACGGAAAAAGACCGAAATTTTTGAAAAAAAATGATATTTTTTACTTTTTGTTATAAGAAAAATCGAATAAACTCAATTTTAGTCATACATTTAGGCCAAAATGTATTCAGCCACATGTCTTTAGTAAAAAAAATGTCAAGCGTATATTTATTGGTTTGCGCAAAAGTTATAGCGTCTACAAACTAGGGTACATTTTCTGGAATTTACACGGCTTTTAATTTATGACTGCCTATCTCATTTCTTGAGGTGCTAAAATGGCAGGGCAGTACAAAACCCCCCCAAATGACCCCATTTTGGAAAGTAGACATCCCAAGGAAATTGCTGAGAGGCATGTTGAGCCCATTGAATTTTATTTTTTTTGTCTCAAGTGATTGAATAATGACAAAAAAATAAATAAAAAATTACAAAAAGTTGTCACTAAATGATATATTGCTCACACATGCCATGGTTATATGTGGAATTGCACCCCAAAATACATTTTGCTGCTTCTCCTGAGTATGGGGATACCACATGTGTGGGACTTTTTAGGAGCCTAGCCGCGTACGGGGCCCTGAAAACCAAGCACCGCCTTCAGGATTTCTAAGGGCACAAATTTTTGATTTCACTCCTCACTACCTATCACAGTTTCGAAGGCCATAAAATGCCAAAATAGCACAAACCCCCCCCCAAATGGAAAGTAGACACCCCAAGCTATTTGCTGAGAGGCATGTTGAGTATTTTACAGCTCTAATTTGTTTTTGAAAATGAAGAAAGAAAATCTTTTTTTTTTTTTTTTTCCAATTTTCAAAACTTTTTTGACAAAAAGCGAGATCTGCAACATACTCACCATACCTCTCAGCAAATAGCTTGGGGTGTCTACTTTCCAAAATGGTGTCATTTGGGGGGGTTTTGTGCCATCTGGGCATTCCATGGCCTCCGAAACTGTGATAGGCAGTGAGAAGTGAAATACAAAATTTACACCCTTAGAAAGCCTGAAGGCGTGATTGGATTTTGGGGTCCCGTACGCGGTTAGGCTCCCAAAAAGTCTCACACATGTGGTATCCCCGTACTCAGGAGAAGCAACAGAATGTATTTTGGGGTGTAATTCCACATATGCCCATGGCATGTTTGAGCAATATATCATTTAGTAACAACTTTGTGCAAAAAAAAAATAAAAAAAAAAATAAATTGTCTTTTTTCCGCAACTTGTGTCAACATATAAAATATTCCATGGACTCGACATGCCTCTCAGTATATAGCTTGGGGTGTCTACTTTCCAAAATGGGGTCATTTGGGGGGGGTTTTGAACTGTCCTGGCATTTTATACACAACATTAGGAAGCTTACATCCACTCTTCTAACCACTTGAAGACAGCCCTTTCTGACACTTTTTTTGTTTACATGAAAACATATTTTTTTTGCAAGAAAATTATGTTGAACCCCCAAACATTATATATTTTTTTAAAGAAAAGGCCCTACAGATTAAAATGGTGGGTGTTGCATTTTTTTTTCCACACAGTATTTGCGCAGCGATTTTTCAAACGCATTTTTTGGGGAAAAAATACACTTTTTTAAATTTTAATGCACTAAAACATACTATATTGCCTAAATGTTTGATGAAATAAAAAAGATGATCTTAGGCCGAGTACATAGATACCAAACACGACATGCTTTAAAATTTCGCACAAACGCGCATTGGCGACAAACTACATACATTTTTAAAAGCCTTTAAAGGTTACCACGTTGGATTTACAGAGGTCTACTGCTAAAATGACTGCCCTAGATCTGACCTTCGTGGTGATACCTCACATGCATGGTGCAATTGCTGTTTACATATGACGCCAGACCCACGCTTGCGTTCGCCATTGCGCAAGAGCAGGGCAGGACAGGGGTGCTTTTTTTTTTTTTTTTTTTTATTATTATTTTTTTTTTTAAACTGTTGCTTCCATATTATTTTTTTTAGCATTTTTATTGTTATCTCAGGGAATGTAAATATCCCCTATGATAGCAATAGGTAGTGACAGGTACTCTTTTTTTTTTTTTTTTTAACTGGGGTATTAGACCCTAGATCTTTCCTCTGCCCTCAAAGCATCTGACCACACCAAGATCGGTGTGATAAAATGTTTTCCCAATTTCCCAATGGCGGGGGGGGGGGGGGACATTCCCTCCCACTGCTTGTAAAAGCAGTCCAGAGGCTAATTAGCCACTAGGATTGCTTTTACATGAAATCCGGCCGCTGGCTGAAAAGAATGATACCAAGATGATACCTAAACCCGCAGGCATCAATCTGGTATAACCATTCAAATTCCAGCAACATACCAGTACGTTGCTGGTCCTTGTTGGACATGTATTGTAATCTTTTATTTCATGCAGCCTGTTGGCTGAACGAAAAAAAAAGATTGATCGGTGGGTATGCCCACCATTGGAATACCGCCCTTCATCCACCCACTTCTAATGATGGGCATACATGCACCATTTATATATGCCGAAGCATGGGGGCATCTTCCCGCAAAAGTTATGCCGCGTACACATGGTCAGACTTTTCCACGGGCAAGCCTCTGTCGGAATTCCGACTGTATGTATGCGGCATTAGGAGCAAAATCGCTCCTCCGCCCCTGCTGCCCCAATTCTTCGGCATATCTGCTTTTTTTTTTTTAACTGTGGTGGTGAAATCACCTCCTACAGCACTGGAGTCGCAGGGATCAGGCCTGTCTCTGCGAACGCTGCAGTTATGTGTGTTGTGTTTTGTAAGTGACAGCGATCGATCGATACTGCACTTGGGTGGCCTGGGCTGGACGGAGGGGCAAAACGCAGGTGCTAACAGGTATCTGGGCTGATCCCGCTAACACTGCGTTTTTGGGAACCCTAAATTGCTGGGGACCCTAGTATAGATCTGATCTGATAGTGTATGCTTCACGCGTGGGTGTTGGCATTACTGGCACTAACCTGACGCTGCCTGGGGTGTGACACAGGGTTAACTAGGGGCAATTAGGGGGTTAAAACCTTTATTAGATAATATATGGGGGTACCTGACGCTATAAAAACCTGCGGCGAACCTAAAAAAAATAACTGGCTATCTATCGGCACCAACATAACTAATACAGCGTTTAGAAAAACGATTGCTTAGTGACACGGGCAAAAGGGGGTGAAAGGGTTACCTGGGGGGGCAATCAAGGGGTTAAACCTTTATTAGGTAATATATGGGGGTACCCGACGCTATAAAAACCTGCGGCGAACCTAAAAAAAATAACTGGCTACCGATCGGCATCACCGACAGTAAAACAGCGATCAGAAAAACGATCGCTTAGCGACGGCGGTGCTAGGGGGTGAAAGGGATATCTGGGGGGCGATCAGGGGGTTAAACCTTTATTAGGGGGGGTTAGGGGGCTACACTGGACCTAAAACTAAACTGTAGTGACACTTTTACAGTCACAAATGTCACTGATTGCAGTGATCACTAAATAAATGGTCACTGCAATCAGTGACACTGTGACTGGGGGGTGTCTGGGGGGCCTGGGGGGGGGCGATTTGTGTGCCTATGTGTCCTGGTGTCAGTGTGCTGTTTGTGCACTAACCTCTGTGTCTTCTCTTGTACGGCGCTCGGTATATGTGAGCGCCGCATGAGAGATGATATCACTTCCTCTGCCTGTGTAAACATTACACAGCAGAGGAAGCTCTCTCATTCGCCGGGAGCGATCGCGAGGGGGTGGCCGGAATCGAACGGCCGTCCCCTCATCTCGTATCGCTCCCGAACGGAAAACGGCCGCTCACTGTAGAGGGGGGTCCGATCGGACCCCCCAACTATACAAAGGCAATCACGTAGATATACGTGACTTTATCTGTCGTGCCATTCTGCCGACGTATATCTACAGTGGGCGGTCGTTAAGCGGTTAAAGTAATATTTCACTTTTTTTTTTCACTTTATGCATCATTAAAATGACGCTCCCGAAAAACTGCAGTTTTTAAAACTTCGTTTTGCATTGATACATGTCCCCTGGGGCAGAACCCGGGTCCCCAAACCCTTTTTAGGACAATAACATGCATATTAGTCGTTATAATTAGCACTTTAGATTTTGAACGTTCGCGTCTATTGTATTTAATAGGGTTCTAACGTTCGCGCAAACTTTCGGTCCGTTCGAAGGTTCTGGTGCGAACCGAACCGGGGGGTGTTCGGCTCATCCCTACTATAGAACAGTCCATATAACATCAACTGCTTACATATATGATCTACTGATTGTTTTGACATGCCTTTTTTTTTGCTGCCGGTAACTTGGGCTTATATATTTTTTCCTTCTATGGTTAGATTTGAATTTCCAGGTTTTTCACAGATTTACTTCAATGTAATGCACATCAGCGAAGTTAGACATACTTACTACGGGTATAATACTACTACAGATATACAACAAGCTGAATGATTCTGAATTAATTCAGTCAATATAATCAAATTTTTCAGGTATGCCAAAAGTTTTATCAATCTTCCTTTCTTCGAAACCAAACTTTTTCTTGGCCCAGGATTTTACATTAAATATGTTGTCAGTCCAGTGGTTAGCAGCATCTTTGGCCACCATGTTGCTTTTACGCATCTCTTCTATAACATCCGGATCACATTCTTTGTATTGCTCTAGTTCTGCTTTTTGCTGGTCCCGCTGCTGTCTCAACAGTGCCAGTTCCTCTGACAGCTCTGATCTTTCTGTATCCTGGCGGCCAACTTTTGCTTTTTCCACACTTTGCTCTAGGCTCCTTTTCTTCTGGCTTGCTTCTGACAACTGGCTTTCCAGAGTCTCCAGCTTTCTCTTCCGAGCATGAAGAGCCTTGCTGGGAAAAGCCCAAAAGTAATTTGAAGTCCCATTGCGCTCAGAATCTACCATGGCATCGTCCGCTAGGCTTTGCAAGATGTCTTTCACTGACATGGATGTAATGCCTTTCTCTTTTGGGGCAATTTTCTCCAGGTCCTTCAGTTGGAACACATCTTTCATGCTGCCAGTATCTGGTCACCTAATACCAGCTGCCTGCACTGCTGAAACCCAAATTTAAGTTTGTGCCTGGACCTCCTCCCACCTTATCCGACCCGTGTTTGTCTCAGCCCGTCTGCTCTAAAAGAGACTGTTTATTGTGCAAGAAGGAATAAACAAGTGTTGGACCTTTCAGTTGGTGTGGACAGTTGCTTACTGGGGAAAGTTAAAGATTTGTTCTGATTACTGCAGAAAAAAGGTCAGCACTGGAGGCTTTTTTACACCAGTCGCAAGCAGGCCCGAGAAACTAACACCGCTCAACCTCCCTATTCAGGAAGGTACGGGCTTGTGGTGCGGTGTGCCTCATTCTTTTCCTGCGGAGGAGCCAAGCAGAAGAAAAGCAGGTAAAGTCTGGTGTTGGTGCGCTACAGTTGTAACATGAAAAAATTCTGAAAACTTTAAGGGGTATGAATACTTTTTCAAGGCACTGTAGAAAATTAATTATATGACAATGAAAAAAGTGAACTTGAATAAACCACATTATCTAAAAAATATATAAGTGAGGGCCCTTTCACACAGGTGGACTCATCAGGTCCTCCTGTCCATTTTCCAGGCGAACCCGATCAGACCCTCTAGTCTCCTTTATGGAGCGGCGGGTGTCAACTTCTGATCCTATCCACTAAAAACAGACAGATGGGGATCAGATGGCAGTTGGGTGTAAACAGACAGGTGGTCCATTTACAGTATATCTGACTGCCCATAGAGGAGAGTGGGCTGTTTCTGTGTCCGCTCTGCAAAAGTGGAGTGGACACGGACCAGCATCCGCCTGCTCAGTGTGGATTAGTGGACAGATTCTCCGCTTAGCAGGCAGACTTCAGCGGAGCCCGTTCCATGTGTAAGGGGCTTTAAGCCTCGTACACACGATCGGTTTTCTTGGCAAGAAATTACAAGAAAACTGCTGGGAGAGCTTTCTTGCCGAGAAAAACATTCGTCTGTATGGTTTCTTGTCGAGAAAACTGCCGGGAATCTCGATGAGAAAAATAGAGAACCTGCTCTCTATTTTCTCATCATGACTCTTATTTTTCTCATTTAGATTCTCGTCTGCCTGTTTCCCGACGAGAAAACCGGTCGTGTGTATGCTTTTCCGAGTCTTAAAAAAACGCGTATGCTCAGAATCAAGTATGAGACGGGAGCGCTCCTTCTGGTAAAACTAGCGTTCGTAATGGAGATAGCACATTCGTCACGCTGTAACGAACTGAAAGCACGAAGACTGAAAAGCGCGAATCGTCTCTCCCCAAACTTTTACTAACACGTGGTAACACAAGATCAGCAAAAGCAGCCCAAGGGGTGGCGCCATTGGAATCGAACTTCCCCTTTATACTGCCGTTGTACGTGTTGTACGTGACCGCGTTTTACAACAACGAGATTTTTAATTGACAGTGTGTATGCAAGGAAAGCTTGACAAGTAT
Organism: Rana muscosa; assembly: GCA_029206835.1. Lineage (NCBI taxonomy): Eukaryota > Metazoa > Chordata > Amphibia > Anura > Ranidae > Rana > Rana muscosa. The sequence goes on from CM055119.1 coordinate 230,807,117, forward strand.
CCCGCCAAGCTTGACAAGAATCTCGTCGAGAAAACCAACGTTTTTTTTTTACAACGGGATTCTCGGCCGTGTGTATGAGGCTTTTAGGTTCCAAAGAAGACATTTGTCTGATCTTTTTTTCTCAATTTTATTGACTGTAAGAATACACATTGCACAGGTAATTGGAACTGGCAAGCCATACATCACAGTTATTCATTAAGCTACAACAATTACAAAAAAGTATTTCTTCCTGCACTTAGCACCTGCAAAATCTTTATCTAACTCATAAACCTGTATCATCTTGAGGACACTGCTCCCGACAGTAGGCACACAGAGCACTTAGTTTTTCATGGGTGATCGCTGTTCTCAGATAATTCTTTATCTGTGCCAATTTGCTGAACAAACTTTCTCATGAACACCACATCATGCTCAAATATATTCTAAGAGCTACAGTAACACCTGGAAAGATATCAGCAAGTAATTCATTATGTAATAAAACTGCTTGTTGAGATGGAGCGAGACATGACCGGCTTTGACAAAGGTTGCATACTGGACAATTTCCTCAACAATCACATTACTGAAGTTTTAAGAGAAAATATGTTTAATTTTTTTAATGAAGGAAGTCTGGAGCCAGCACTGACAACACCATACACATTAGTGTAATTTTTTAAAATTATTATTATTATTTTGACCACGAGCCCCACTTACTTGGTCCTTCATAGACATTTCAGTTAAACCTGCACAATTTAGGAGATATTCACACTGCACTGTGCTCTGAAGAGGCGGGATACCCGTGTCGCAGCCCATGAGTGACGTGACGCGATTACAGCACGGCCAATCAGGAGGATGCTAATCCAGAAGGAAGACTGGGTAAAGATGGAAGCCCTGTCAGCAGTGAAGCCTCGTACACACGACCGAGAATCTCTTCGTAAAAAAACCCGTTGTTTTTCTCGACGAGATTCTTGTCAAGCTTGACGAGATTCTTGTCAAGCTTGACGAGATTCTTGTCAAGCTTTCCTTGCATACACACTGTCAATTCCAAATCTTGTCGTTGTAAAGCACAGTCGCGTACTACACATACGACGGCAGTATAAAGGGGAAGTTTGATTCCAATGGTGCCACCCCTTGGGCTGCTTTTGCTGATCTCGTGTTACCGCATGTTAGTAAAGGTTTGGGGAGTGGCGATTCGTGCTTTTCAGTCTTCGTGCTTTCAGTTCGTTTTCTGCGGTTCAGTTTGTGCTTGTGGGTTTGTATCTTGTCTTTCAGGGCGTGTAGTCAGGTCGTATCTGTTTTACAGTGCGTTCTTGTCCGCTCGTTTCTGATTTTCAGGTCGTTCTTCATAGGCCTTGCTGTTCTTAAGTGCGTTCTGTTTAGTACGTTCTGATCAGACGACCGTTTCCTAGCCATGTTACATTCTTCTCGTAGAGTTCGTGCTGTGCGTGCGCTTGGTGTTGGTCTGCTTGTCTTGGACCAAGACCAGTCCATGAACAGGGTGAGGAGGAAATCATGGACCAAGAATTGGTTGCTCCAGCGGGACCAACTCTGTCATATGCCTCTGCTGTGGGAGATCCGGGAGAATAATCCTGATGACTACAGGAATTTTCTTAGGATGTCTGACTCCGTTTTTCAGCATCTGTTGGCTTTGGTGTCCCCCTATATCACCAGGCATCACACCGTTATGCGGGAAGCCATCACTGCTGAGCAGAGGCTTATCGCCACGTTGTGATACTTGGCGACTGGGAAGTCTGCAGGACCTGAAGTTCACGACAGGCATCTCCCCCCCCAGGCTCTGGGCCTCATAATCCCAGACACCTGTTCTGCCATCATCCAAGTCCTGCAGAAGGACTATATGAGGGTAAGTTTTCTCCTTGAACATCACATTCTAAGTATTTAATGCATGATAATGTATTGTATTTCTTTCATCCTTCCCTAATTACCATTTGTCCCCATGCATGCTGTAAGTTGTAATGCCCCTTTTTTGGCCTACATGCATATTTGCCTTCACTTACCTCTCAAGCATGCTATCCTGGGCCCATACACCCCTAGCCTAGTCACTTACCAATGTATTTTGTCAGCTCCATTGTAGTGCTTTACCCTCCCCCCCAAACACCCCCTAAAATGTTTCCAAATGTATATTTTCACATAAAAAAAAAAATCGGGGTTCACAAACTCATCTAGCCCCCCCCCCATTTTTTTTACAATGGGCCATCAGAGGGGGTGATGAATCTGAGAATTGTGCCTTCTATTTTAGTATTTAAATACTCCTTAAAATAAAAGTTATAATGATGTTGGCCAGGAATGTATTTTTGTGTAATCTAATGTTATGTGCAAAAGTCCTAATATTTTTTTATCTTGTTTGACTCCACAGCTTCCCTCCACGCCACAGGAATGGCAGACTGTGGCATCCCATTTTGCCACGCGGTGGGACTTTCCCCAACTGCGGAGGGGCAATAGATGGGAAGCACATCCGCATCGTGCCACCACCCCGGTCTGGGTCCTATTTCTACAACTATAAGGGGTTTCATAGCATTGTGCTGATGGCGGTGGTGTCAGCACAGTATGAATTCCTCTAATGTGGATGTGGGGAAGAATGGCCGGATGTCCGATGGGGGAGCCTTCAGCCAGACGGAGTTTGCTCTTCGTCTCCAAAGTGACGACCTTGCATTGCCACCGGATGCAGGGAATGTTGAAGGACTCCCCTTTGTGTTTTTGGCTGATGAAGCCTTTGGACTGGGACCACATCTCATGAGGCCATTTCCCCAGAGGACCCTGACCCCGGAGAGGAGGGTGTCCAACTACCGGATGGCCAGGGCCCGAAGAGTCGTGGAGAATGCCTTCGGAATAATGGCCAGCCGGTTCTGCCTTTTCATGACATCAATTAACTTGGCGGAGTACAAAATAAACTATATTGTGTTTTTGTTGCTGCGTACTGCATAATTTTTTGCGCATCAAATCCCCAAATTATATGGCCTCAATTGGGCCTGAGGCTGGACTTTCGGGGGACAATCTTTTGTCGGGCCTTCAATCTGGCCGTCCTTGCTTGCCCCCCAAAACGCCCGTGAGGTTCGTCAGAAATACGTAGAGTATTTCACGGGTAGGGGGGCAATTCCTATGCCAGGCAATGCATAAAAGCTTTTTTACCATCAAAAATAAAAAATCTGGTTTAATCAGATTTATGTATGTATTGCTTGTGTTTCTTTTAGCTGTCTCCAAGTTTTTCCAAGTGCAATTGTAGTGCCAAGTGTAATTTCCTTTAGTAAATACCAATCATTTCACTGGTAACACCAAAAATATACACAAAAAAGGTTATAGCGGATTTGATAAGGAAGCTACACTTTGTTGTTGTTCAAAATGTTTACTCTGTGCACATTCACACATGGTAAATATAACATTTTTGGTGTTATAAAAGACTTTTTTTTTTTTGGTGCCCATAAACAGGCCGTTTTTTTAAATGCTAAGAAAATAGAAATCTCTCATTACCATACAACAAAATACAACATTGTAAACCTCTAGGCAATATCAGACATTCTATTTTAGGAAAAATGTCTCTATCTGCCCTTCATAATATGGGGTGTCACCCCTGAACAAGCCAAAATTTGAAGATGCACACAATTTCAGGGTTTTAAAAAAAGGGGTATTTCCCTCTTGATCCCTATTGTCATGGGTGATCAATGGATGTGTTTTGGGGGTGCAACCCCTTCTTCCTTTCACCTACTTGAGATGTGAGAAAGGGGTTGCACTCACAAAACCGTACATGGATATCCCTTGATGGCAGATGGTACATGTGTGCATCTTCAAATTTTGACTTGATTTAAAAAGTGTAACATTTTTAGAGAAAACATAGAAAAAGGGGGTTTTGTGCTTCATTCAATTCGCCCCAAAACATCAATGATGTCCTTAAAGGTTTGCTCCATAACATTCATCCTTTTCTTCATTCTGTCCAGTACACTACTACACTCCATAACTTGCTGGATGATTCTTTGGGCACTATCACTAGAGAAATGAGGACTTTTTTCTCAACAACATGTTCATCCCCTAAAAAAATGTAAAAAAGGTATTATAACTCTGCAGGCCTACATCTCTTACCTGAAGCTGTGGTGACAGACACTGACCTGTTGTGGTGACAATTTCCACCACGTCATCCACTTCTCCTTCCTCCACTTCTCCTTCCTCCACATCCTCAGGTTGGGGTTCTTGGTGAGGTTAGGGTTCTCTCTCTGGTGTGGGGTTCCTGTGCTCCCTGGAGTGGTGTCCTCCCAGTCTTCTCTCCCCTATGAGAATGGAAGAAAAGGTAAAATTAGCACACAGATATTTTATGGGAAAAATACTAACATAATACATTGCTTGGAAGTGGGGTACAAGTGTCTGTTTGGGCAGAGTTACAAGCTGAAGAACTTATTGTCAAAAAAAGCCTTTTTGGGACAAGTTTTACACATGGAGACACCCCAAGAATACACTGAAGCACCTGTGTGGGGCACCCTAAAAAGGTTGTTCTGGTCAGGGCCGCCATCAGGAATTTTGGGGCCCCTTACACAGCTTCAGGCATGGGCCCCCGCCGGGGGGGCCACCGCCGCGAATTGTCGGGGGGGCCACCGCCGCGAATTGTCGGGGGGGCTTTTGGGTGCTGACGAACAAAAAAAGAACAAAGAAAAAAGGGGGGTTGCCATCCGAGGCCCTGAAGACCTCCAAGCCTCTTGGGACCTCTGGGCCCCTTACAAAAAAAATAGAAATTATTTATAAAAAATAAAACATTTTATAAAAAAAAAGGGGGGGGGGGTTACCATCCGGGGCCCTGGGGACCTCTGGGGACCTTACAAAAAACTAAATTGAAAAAATATTAAATATTTTTTTTTTTATAAAAAATACATAAATAAGGGGGGGTTACCATCCGGGGACCTCCGGGCCTCTGGTGGCCTCTGGGCCCCTTACATTTTTTTTTTTTAAACATATAAAAAAAAAAGTATAAAAAAAAAAAAGGGGGGGTTGCCATCCGGGGCCCTTGGGACCTCCGGGCCTCTGGGCCCCTTACAAACAAAAATAAAAATATTATTTTTTTTAATATAAAAAATACATAAAAAAGGGGGGTTACCATCTGGGGACCTGTGGACCTCTGGGCCTCTGGGGACCTCTGGGCCCTTACAAAAAATAAATAAATACATAAAATAAAATAATTTTTTTTTAATTTCTTTTTTTAATAAAAAATACATAAAAAAGGGGGGTTACCATCCGGGGCCCTGAGGACCTCTGGGCCCCTTAGAAAAAAAAGGGGGGTTGCCATCCGGGCCCCTGGGGACCTCCGGGCCCCTTACCGGTGTACTGCCTGTACCCCCTGATGGTGGCCCTGGTTCTGGTGGCCCACACTATAGTGCTCCAGAGTGCAGATGTGTAAACAGCAGCTGAGTGTCCTCTCCTTTACACTGATTCAAGTTTGCATTTCATTCTAGTTCCAAACACATCATCTACATACCTCCCAACCCGCACGGATTCTGCGGGTTTCTCCCGCAGGGACATTATCTTCCCGCGTACCCGTGCGGGACACTGTTTTCCCGCACAGTCCCCCCAGTCCTCCAGCATGCCAGAGCGGCAGCGAAAAGCAGGTGAGTTGGGCGACGAACCCCCCCCCCCCCCTCGTCACGTCACACTTTCGCGACCCGCGACGAACCCCCCCCCCGCTCAACAACACCACCACCGTCCCTACAAACGAAATGTCCCGTGGCACCCCCCCCCCGCTCAACAACTTTGATGAGAGGGGGAAAATAATTTGAATTAAAGTCCCGCAGTGGACAATGGGAAAGTTGGGAGGTATGCATCTAGACAACAATGTTATAACATTTATGGAATAAAAAGAGGCATGCCTAAATTATTTAAACCCTATATCTTCTAAAAACATTGTATGTTGTGGGTGAATGATGTGTCTGTAACGTCCGATTACTGTGCCCACTAAATTTGGCGAGATGTCATTTTCTATAAAGGCCCGATAGTAAAAAGCAACAACATGGAGAAACATGCAAGTTATGAAATACAATAATAGGAACACAGGAGAAGTACTTACTTTTTTCAAGCATTCTCTTAATACTCCTTAACTGCTCCGGCTCTCTCAGTTTCAGGTCAGACCGCCTCTTTCTAAGCTGCTCCTTTGATCGTCGTACCCCGAAATTCTTTTTCAGACTTTTCACTACTTTCTTCATAATTTTGACCTTCCTTAGATTAGGGTGGGTATACGGCCTATGCTTTCCATCATAATCCGGCTTTCTCAATATGTCCACCATCTCCGCGAAGGACATATTAGATGCCTTGAATCTCCTCCTTGATCGTGACTTTTCACGCTCCGGGCTTGTCTCATCGTTATTAGATGAATTACCAGACACCTGCTGTGACTCCGCCATATCGTCTGCGCGCCGAAAGAGAAGGGGCGGGGAAAAGTCTATAATGTGAACGTCATGGGCGGACGACGTGTGCGGAGTTTCACGCATGCCTAGTGTATATAAAGCAAACACACATGTGACGTTACTACGTTCTGTGTGCGAAGAGAGGAGGAAAAGTGACGAACGAACGTAAGACCGAAGGTATGATTTTTGTACTTTTATACTTAGACAAAATGAATGCTTTTTTAGATAAAGATTTCCTTGGGGAATTTATTGATCGGGTAAGGGAGCTGCCCGCTCTGTGGGAGACCAAAAACCCCATACATAGGAAAAGAGGGGTAAGGGCAGCAGCGCTGGAGAGCCTGCTCCCATTTGTGCATACCAGGATACCCACAGCAACCATCCAACAGGTGGACAGTAAAATTGGGAGCTTGAGAGGCACATACAGGACTGAGCGCTACAGCAGGATGTCCTTTCTGGATGACCACATTGAGGCAAGGCCATCACTGTCCAGTCTTCCCCCCAGACTTCCCTGCAGCCAACCTGAGCCTTCTCTGAAGCAAGAGGAGGCAGCCATCCTGGAGCCAGGTATAGTATTTTCTAAATATTTATTGTGATAAAAATAATGCTGGAAAAAAGATGTTGATATGGAAAGTTTGAGGAAAAAGTTTTTACATGTCAATAGACAGTAGTGCATAGTTTCCAACAGTCCTGAATTTCCCGGGACAATCACAATTTTTGGACCCTTATCCCGGATTGGGCTTGTCCGGATTCGGGACAAGCCCAATTGTTTTTGTCCCGTTTTGTCCCGCGGCTACACCAAAATGGTTCTTTCCTTTTACCTCTAGTGTGAGGAGAGTAAACAAACTATCCAAGGGGCGGGGCCCAGCAACAGAGTCAGACCTGCATGGGCCTACCGTGTGCTGTCTTCCTCACATCCGCGAGCTATCCTCCTGTGCAGGTGAGGTATAATACATCTCGCCCCATCCCCTCATCACACCGTATCAGCAGCAGCATCACATCATCTCACACCTCCTGCAGAGCATTGCATATACACCATGTATGACCACAGATCTCCTGAAGAGAAATGCATACCCCACACATCTTCTGTGCAGACCATCACATACAACAAATGATCACAAATCTCTTGTACAGAGCATTGCATACTCCACATATGATCACACATCTGCAGAGCATTGCACACCCCACTCGATCACACATCTCCTGTGCAGAGCATTGCATACCCCCCATATGATCACACATCTTCTGCAGATCATTGCACACCCCACCTGATCACACATCTACTGTGCAGAGCATTGCCCACCCCACCTGATCACACATCTACTGTGCAGAGCATTGCACACCCCACCTGATCACACATCTCCTGTGCAGAGCATTGCATACCCTATATGATCACATATCTCCTACAGAATATTGCTTATCCCACCTGATGACACATCTGCTGCAGAGCATTGCATACCCCATCTGATCACACATCTCCTGTGCAGAGCATTGCATACACCCCACCTGATCACACATCTCCTGTGCAGAGCATTGCATACACCCCATATAATCACACATCCCTTGTGCAGAGCGTTGCATACCCCACCTGAACACACATCTCCTGTGCAAAGCATTGCATCAGCCAGACACACAGGACATTGCAAAGCTATAGGTGACATACTGCCCCTTGCAGCGGTGAAGGTGTCTCCTGTCCTTATCTGTGTCTGTAGCAAACTGATCAGAAATCACAAATTGTTATCATTGTAAATTAGAGTGGCATACAGTATGCAAGGGCTGCTATGGTGAATCGGATGATTACATTGTACAATAACTGGGTTGTGCATTGATAGATAATTTCTCCATGGGGGTCCTGGAGATGTGTGATCATGTGGGGTATGCAATGCTCTGCAGGAGATGTGTAATCATATGGGGAGTATGCAGTATGCAATGCTCTGCAGGAGATGTGTGATCATATGGGGGTATGCAATGCTCTGCAGGAGATGTGTGATCATGTGGGGTATGCAATGCTCTGCAGGAGATGTGCGATCATATGGGGAGTATGCAATGCTCTTCAGGAGATGTGTGATCATATGGGGTATGCAATGCTCTGCAGGAGATGTGTGATCATATGGGGTATGCAATGCTCTGCAGGAGATGTGCGATCATATAGGGAGTATGTAATGCTCTGCAGGAGATGTGGGGTATGCAATGCTCTGCAGGAGATGTGCGATCATATGGGGATACGCAATGCTCTGCAGGAGATGTGTGATCATGTGGGGTATGCAATGCTCTGCAGGAGATGTGTGATCATATGGGAAGTATAAAATGTTCTGTAGAAGATGTGTAATCATATGGGGAGTATGAAATGCTCTGCAGGAGATGTGTGATCATATGAGGAGCATGCAATGCTCTGCAGGTGTTGTGTGATCATATGGGGTATGAAATGCTCTGCAGATGATGTGCGATCATATGGGAAGTATGCAATGCTCTGCAGGAGATGTGCAACCATATGGGGAGTATGCAATGCTCTGCAGGAGATGTGCAATCATATGGGGAGTATGCAATGCTCTGCAGGAGATGTGCGATCATATGGGGAGTATGCAATGCTCTGCAGGAGATGTGCGATCATATGGGGAGTATGCAATGCTCTGCAGGAGATGTGCAATCATATGGGGAGTATGCAATGCTCTGCAGGAGATGTGCGATCATATGGGGAGTATGCAATGCTCTGCAGGAGATGTGCGATCATATGGGGAGTATTCAATGCTCTGCAGGAGATGTGTGATCATATGGGGTATGCAATGCTCTGCAGGAGATGTGCGATCATATGGGGAGTATGCAATGCTCTGCAGGAGATGTGCGATCATATGGGGAGTATGCAATGCTCTGCAGGAGATGTGTGCAGAGCATTGCATACCCCATATGATCACACATCTCCGATTGCAGAGCATTGCATTCTCCATATGATCACACATCTTCTGAAAAGCATCACATACCCCACGTGGCCACACATCTCGTGTGCAGAGCATTGCATACTCCCCATATGATAACACATTCTCTGCAGAGCTTTGCATACTGCCCATATGATCACACATCCTCTGCAGAGCATTGCATACTCCCCATATGATCACACATCTCGTCTGCAGAGCATTGCATACTCCCCATATGATCACACATCTCCTGCAGAGCATTGCACACCCCACATGATCACACATCTCTAGGACCCCCCATGGAGAAAATATCTTTCAATGCACAACCCAGTTATTGTACAATGTAACCATCCGATTCACCATAGCAGCCCTTGCTATTCATATGTGATTTCTGATCATTTTGCTACAGACATAGATGACTCTGTTGGGGAGGCACCTGATGCAAGGACAGACTGCTGGGGAGGCACCTGATGCAAGGACGGACTGCTGGGGATGCACCTGATGCAAGGACAGACTGCTGGGGAGGCACCTGATGCAAGGACGGACTGCTGGGGAGGCACCTGATGCAAGGACGGACTGCTGGGGAGGCACCTGATGCAAGGACGGACTGCTGGGGAGGCACCTGATGCAAGGACGGACTGCTGGGGAGGCACCTGATGCAAGGACGGATTGCTGGGGAGGCACCTGATGCAAGGACGGACTGCTGGTGGCAGGCGACGTGGCAGGTGACACGCTTCCACTGATTCGGCATTATGGTGAGTTGAATGATTTCATTTTATATTACAATGTAATATTATAAATAATGCGCTTCAATCACCCTGACACCATAACAACCATGGTGCCGGCATGATTGAAGCGCCAACAACAGGTGTTTTGGAGTATCTTTATCTGCCGATTTTGTTAAACTTTCTGGAATACACATATTTCTATTGTGGTGTAGGATCTGGTTTCTTTCTTTATCTCGGACTCTAACCACACCCCCTCTGAGCCACGCCCATTTAAGCCACGCCAACTACCGCGTGTAAACCATGCCCATTTAAATCAATGAGCATGGAACAACGCCTCCTATGTGAGCCCCTGCTGCTCAACTTACTAAACAAGGGGGTGATGGGGAGAATTACCCCCAATACGGCCAAATGTGAGGTCGCCCAGCTTTCAGAACCTCAACCTACTCCTCCTCCTCCTCCTCCTCCTCCTCCTCCTCCTCCTTCTCCTTCTCCTTCTCCTCCACCCCCTTCTCCTCCACCTCCTTCTCCTCCACCTCCTTCTCCTGACACGAGTACACCTCCAGTGGCACAGCCTCGAGCCACACGCAGAAGGAAGGCTGCCAAGAAGACCAGGAAGTGATGGCCTTGCTTCAATGTGGTCGGACAGAAGGCAGCCTGTTGTCATACCTCCCAACTTTTAAAAGTCCCACCGCGGGACATTGATGAGCTCCCTCTCCCCTGCAAACAAATTCGACATTAAAACGAAAGTCGTTGGGGGGGGGTGCAGTGGGGAGAATTGGAAAAAAAAATCGACTTTAAAACGAAAGTTGTTGAGCAGGGGGGTTCAGCGGGAGAATTGAAAAAAATTTGTTCCTCCACTTCCTGCTGTGCCTGCTCTGCGGGAATTATACAACTATCGCGGGAATGCGGGAAGGAGGTGCCTATGCGGGAGAAACCCGCAGAATCCGTGCCTGTTGGGAGGTATGTGTTGTAGTACCACAGACTTGGGACATATATATCTCACCTGCTGCTGTTCCTGACCTCTGGGAGTCCAGAACCAGATTGTACTCACAACTGATGTGCTTCTCAAGGTCCCAATTTTATTGTCCACACAGGGTTGATGTGTGCTCTGGGGTCCCATGGATGCACAAATAACAGCAGGTTCTCCAGCGCTGCCTTTATTTTTTGAAATTATATACCATAATAAATGGATTTTTTGTTTACAGGTAATACTTGCCTATGTTTTTTTATAAAAATAAAACAATTAGCTTTGGCGTAGGCAGATACATTTCTACAAAATAATAAAATAAAAGGGACAGATAACACAAAACGATCTCCTTTAGGCCCCATTCACACAGGGGCGGCACGACTTCGGGGGCGACCTTGGCGGCGCGATCTCAAGACGACTTGAGACGCCCGCCGAGGCGATTTGCATAAAGACTTCTGTATAGAAGTCAATGCAGGTCGCCTTGGATCGCCCCCAAAAGTAGTACAGGAACCTTTTTCTAAGTCAGAGCGACCTGAGTCGCTCCTATTAGAACGGTTCCATTGAACAGCGTGGGACGCGACTCGTCAGGCGACCGAGACGCCTGACGAGTCGCCCCTGTGTGAACCGAGCCTTAAGGTCAAAAAATACAAGATAATAAAAATTGGGTAAACTTGACACAACAAAATTAAAATTCTAATCATGGAGATCACTAGAAATTAAATAATCATTTAAAATGAAGATCTGTATTCAAATTAATAAAATAAAATAAATAAATAAATATTAAGGAGATCTTGCTCTATATATAATACAAAAAATCTACATGAGATCAGCATGAAACATGTTTCAAAAAGTTAATCAGAACTCTGTGTGAATATCAGCAGCAAAACAAGTTCATTATTTTTCATTATTGTACCATTCTAAAGAAGATTTAAATGCGCACCATTTAAACGATGCAATAGATTACAGCGTCACGAATGTGCTATCTCCATTACGAACAATAGTTTTACCAGAAGGAGCGCTCCCATCTAAAGCCCTGTACACACGATCGGATTTCCTATGGATTCTAATCCGATGGATTTTTCCATCGGAAATCCGATGAAACCGACTTCCATCAGTCTTGCCTACACACCATCAGTCAAAAATCCGACCGTCTCAAACGCTGTGATGTAAAACACTCCGACAAGCTGAGAAAACTTAAGTTCAATACTTCTGAGCATGTGTCGACTTGATTCTGAGCATGCGTGGGTTTTTTGCCCAATGGAGTTCCACACAGACGATCGGAATTTGCTATCGTTTTTTTTCCCATCGGATAAATTTATAACATGTTCTATTTTTTCTCACCGATGGAAAAAAGACCGATGGGGCCCATACACGATCGGTTTGTCCGATGAGAAAAGTCCATTGGACTGTTTTCATCGGTAAAACCGATCATGTGTACACGGCATAATACTTGATTCTGAGCATGCGCGTTTTTTTTAAGACTCGGAAAAGCATACACACGACCGGTTTTCTCGTCGGGAAACAGACCGACGAGAATACAGATGAGAAAAACGAGAATCCTGACAAGAAAATAGAGAGCAGGTTCTCTATTTTTCTCGTCGAGATTCCCGGCAGTTTTCTTGACGAGAAACCATACACACGAACGGTTTTCTCTGCAAGAAAGCTCTCCCAGCAGTTTTCTTGTCGTTTCTTGCCAACAAAACCGGTCGTGTGTACGAGACCTGACATTGCGCTGCTGGAAGGCTTTTTTCTAAGGTAAGTATTTCATATTGTGCTAGTATGCAATGCAAACTAGCACATTATACCTTTACCTTGCATGGTTTAAAAAAAAAGTGTGGTTTACTACTGCTATATTTGTCCTTGTTGATGTAATTTGACAATGACCACTGTAATGCCGCGTACACACGATCGGAATTTCCGACAACAAATGTTTGATGTGAGCTTTTGGTCGGATATTCCGACCGTGTGTAGGCTCCATCGGACATTTGCTGTCGGAATTTCCGACAACAACTGATTGAGAGCTGGTTCTCAATTTTTCCGACCACAAAAGTTGTGGTCGGAAATTCCGATAGTGTGTATCCAATTCCGACGCACAAAAATCCTACACATGCTCGGAATCAATTTGACGCATGCTCTGAATCATTGTACTTCTATTTTCTCGGCTCGTCGTAGTGTTGTACGTCCCCGCGTTCTTGACGTTCGGAATTTCCAAGCAACATTTGTGTGACCGTGTGTATGCAAGACAAGTTTGAGCCGACATCCGTCTGAAAAATTATCAACAGTTTTGTTGTCGGAATGTCCGATCGTGTGTATCCAATTCCGACGCACAAAAATCCTACGCATGCTCGGAATCAATTTGACGCATGCTCTGAATCATTGTACTTCATTTTTCTCGGCTCTTCGTAGTGTTGTACGTCCCCGCGTTCTTGACATTCGGAATTTCCAAGCAACATTTGTGTGACCGTGTGTATGCAAGACAAGTTTGAGCCGACATCCGTCGGAAAAATTATCAACGGTTTTGTTGTCGGAATGTCCGATCGTGTGTTCGCGGCATTACACTTTTCCACACACTGCACTATTCCCTGTCACAGTCTTTATCATGCCCATGGTTGTAGGTAATCCTCTCTGCTGCACCCATTCATATATAGTTTTCTGCCCCAAATGTCCTGATTTCTTGTGGGCCCAGTTGGCCAATTTCACAAGACAGGATAAGGTATAACACAACCTTCTTTGCAATCTCATCTGTCACTGTGTTGCAGTTTTCAAAGCTTATGTTGCACCCATCCTGCCATTCAGCCCTGGCTGAGTTTTCACCCTTTTAACCAGTGAACAGACCTTTGACTCCTTGTTGTGATCAAGCACTTCGCTGTGTGAAACGCATCAACGTTCCTGTGTGCCTGTGCTATTTATTCTGTCAGTTTGGTGATAAAACAATCATCATTATCCTGTTGCTGAGTGCGTCTGGTTTATTCATTCTCCTAGATTACTGTGGTGGCGAGCCACCTGTTGAGGGTCATCATTAGCAGATTTGGCTTCCAGCGGTGTTGCTCTCTACATCCCATCCTGCCATTGGCAATAAGAATCTGCATGCAGAAGTCAACTGATAGTGTATGTATAGTCCAAGTGTTTGTTTTGGATAGAGTAGGGATGGGTTAAAACCCCTGTCAAGTATTTATTGCTGTCTGTATCTAAATTAGGTAGACTCTATTTGTCATTTTGACCACTGTCACCAAGATAGACAGTGATGGGTAATCAACAATTTTAGAACGCCCACCAAAACAAGAGGTAAGGGGGAATGTTCCAATGGGGGCACCTCTTTTGGTGACATCTGTCTAAGCAGGTATGTCCCATTACTTTGTAGAGGTTGGAGAAAACTCTCAAACTGACACAAATGCTTATACACACACAAAAAATATAATTGACAAGCATATTGTAACGGGAGCGCCCGGGGAACCCAGAATCTCTTGGACAGTATGGGATACCCTTGCTTCAGCTTCCCCAATGCCTCTTATGTGTCAACCACCCTGTGTCTCCCTTAGGGGCACAGGGTGAATGAAAACCCCCACTATAATCTGTGATTGTGTGACAGGGGGTCACTCTGGGCACAGGGTGAATGGAAAAACCCCACTATGACCTATGATAGCCACATTCAATGCTGTTTATACATTGTATCTAGATTGGGTGTGTACTGTGGTTGGGGGTTGTGTAATCCTTGCTGTGATGAGGTGTGATTGCATTCTATTGTCTATTCTGAATTAAGTCTGCTACTGTGATGATGTGGATTGGAGCTGGTCGACCGTCTGGCTGCATATTATGGGATGTTGAAGTGTCTTCTGTGAGGAGGGGGGGGGAATCACCCCTCCTGCTAAGACTGTTTACTGAAGGAGAAGTTTGAACACACCTGACCTGTATCACCATTGTCATTGGACAGTTTAACCCGCCCTGTTCCCCCAAGGATGGGAGGGAAGGGTTTTGAAGAGAAATGTGTTACCATGTGTTTTGAAAATAAAGTTTTTCCGTTTTGGAACTTGAAATACAGAGCGTTGTCTCATATCTCTGGAAGGATTAATCTTATGGGAAGTGGTCGCCTGGCTGTGGAGGGTCGATAGTGGTTGTGTGTTCAGAGAGGGAATATTCTAAATGGCGTTAACCCCTTTCATATTGGGGGGTGTCGTTACACATATTAACACTTTCACACTCTATCCAAAAAATAAAAATAAATCTTTGTCTATAAATGTACATTAGTACACGAGTTTCTTGGGCCATTATTTATATTCTTTTGCAGGCTCTTTTGTGTGAACTTCTTAACTTCTTTAACTTTTATGATTTCTACATCTTTGGGATTGTGATACTATACTTTCCTGTTGCATCATGGCAGCATACAATGGCTTGTGGCTCCGCCCTTGAAACCTGATAGGACTGGTTAACTATAAATCAAAGACAGACCCGGCTCACAGCATTCTCTTTTTTTTCCTCACCTGATCAGAACTGGAGTCGCGAGGTATCCCTTACCATTTGTCGCCCCAGCCAGGTTAAGCCTCTCCTTGGTGGAAGTCCTTCCTCTACAGTCTCTAAATGAGCTATATGTTTGGAGCCCCATTCTGGTGGTGCAATTTAGTGATGAGCTTCGAGTTTGAGTCGAACTCCCCCAGGGGACATGTATCAATGCAAAAAAATGTTTTAAAAACGTTTGTTTTTTTCGGGAGAAGTGATTTTAATAATGCTTGAAGTGAAACAATAAAAGTGAAATATTCCTTTAAATTTCGTACCTAGGGGGTGTGTATAGTATGCCTGTAAAGAAGCGCTCGTTTCCCGGGCTTAGAACTGTCCCTGCACAAAATGTCATTTCTGATGGAAAAAAAGTAATTTAAAAGTACTCGCGGCTATAATGAATTGTCGGCTCCCGGCAATACAGAGAAAAGTCATTGAAAGTCATTGATAAGAAAAAAAAAAATGCATGGGGGTCTGGTATGGATTTTAAGGGGAACTCCGCGCCAAATAAAACAATAATGGCGTAGAGTTCCCCCCAAAAATCCATACCAGACCCTTTATTCGAGCACGCAACCTGGCAGGCCGCACCGCAGGAAAAGAGGGGGGGACAAGAGAGCACCCCCCCCTCCTGAACCGTACCAGGCCACATGCCCTCAACATGGGGAGGATGCTTTGGGGGTCTGTGACCCCTCAAAGCACCATGTCCCCATATTGATGGGGACGAGGGCCTCATCCCCCACAACCCTTGCCCGGTGGTTGTGGGGGTCTGCGGGCGGGGGCTTATCAGAATCTGGAAGACCCCTTTAACAAAGGGGACCCCCAGATCCCGCCCCCCTATGTGAATTGGTAAGGGGTACATTGTACCCCTACCATTTCACAAAGAAAGTGTAAAAAATTGTAAAAAAAACACACAGACACCGTTGGGATAAGTCCTTTATTAAAAATAACAAAAATCAAAATCAAAAAAAGATTCCAGTGGTGGTAATCCACTCTCGGTCTCCACTCCAACGCTGTCGGTATCCTGTGATGGATGATCTCCTCTCCAGGTCCAGGCTCCAGCAATGAGATGTCCAGCGCAGCGAGGAACAGCATCCTGCCTCTACCGGAGACCCCCCCGGGAATAACGTTGCGGCAGCCTGACAGGTTTCGTATGTAGCGGAGGAAGGGGCCAAGGGGACGCAAGGGGAAACCCGGGTGTTCCCAGTGATGTGCGGGTGACCCCGCCCCCCTCTGATGTAACGCAGGTTTCCAGTCCCGTTCAGCTACAGACGAGACCTGTCAGGCTGCCGCAACGTTATTCCCAGGGTGTCTCCGGTGGAGACAGGATGCTGTTCTTTGCTGCGCTGGACATCTCATCGCTGGAGCCTGGACCTGGAGAGGAGATCATCCATCGCAGGATACTGACAGCGTTGGAGTGGAGACCAAGAGTGGATTACAACTGCTGGAATCTTTTTTTTTTATTAATTTTTTTTTTATTTTTAATAAAGGACTTATCCCAACGGTGTCTGTGTGTTTTTTTTACAATTTTTTACACTTTCTTTGTGAAATGGTAGGGGTACAATGTACCCCTTACCCATTCACATAGGGGGGGCGGGATCTGGGGGTCCCCTTTGTTAAAGGGGTCTTCCAGATTCCGATAAGCCCCCTGCCCGCAGACCCCCACAACCACCGGGCAAGGGTTGTGGGGATGAGGCTCTTGTCCCCATCAACATGGGGGTCACAGACCCCCAAAGCATCCTCCCCATGTTGAAGGCATGTGGCCTGGTACGGTTGAGGGCATGTGGCCTGGTACGGTTCAGGAGGGGGGGACACTCTCTTGTCCCCTCTCTTTTCCTGCGGCCTGCCAGGTTGGGTGCTCGAATAAAGGGTCTGGTATGGATTTTTGGGGGGAACGCTACGCCATTTTTTTTTTGCGCAGAGTTCCCCTTTAAATCTATACCAGACCTGAAGGGTCTGGTATGGATATTTGGGGGGAACTCCACATAATTTTTTTTTTTAATTTGACGCGGGGTTCCCCTTAATATCCATACCAGACCTGAAGTTCCTGGTAATTGAATTTGGGGGGACCCCCACGCATTTTTTTTTTTTTTTATCATGACTTTCAATGACTTTTCTCTGTATTGCCGGGAGCCGACAATTCATTACAGCCGCGAGTACTTTTAAATTACTTTTTTTTACTTCAGAAATTACACTTCGTGCAGGGACAGTTCTAAGCACGGGAAACAATCGCTACTTTACAGGCATACTATACATACCCCCTAGGTACGAAATTTAAAGGAATATTTCACTTTTATTGTTTCACTTTAAGCATTATTATAATCACTGCTCCCGAAAAAACAGGCGTTTTTAAAACTTTTTTTTGCATTGATACATGTCCCCCTGGGGCAGGACCTGGGTCCCCAAACACTTTATATGACAATAACTTGCATATAAGCGTTTAAAATTAGCACTTTAGATTTTTCATGTTCAAGTCCCATAGACTTTTAACGGTGTTCGGATGTTCGAACAAATTTATTGCCTGTTCGCATGTTCTGATGAGAACCGAACTGCGGGGTGTTCGGCTCATCCCTACTCACTATCATAGTTACCTGTTTACAGACATCACAGGTTACCAGCCCTAATAGTCGCTGCATTTGTGGTGGAAAGTCATTGCCTGCCAAGCTAATATGTCAAATCTGCCAACAAGCAGGATACAGCCCTGCAAGGACCTCAAGATGGAGGGAGCCTTCTAAAAGCCAGAACTGTCACCATTCAGGTGCAGTCATCCAGGCAACATTGATCAATGTCATCATCTCACCTCTCATCATTATTACTGCTCCCCATTTACAAACACCACAGGTTACCAGCCCTAATGGTTGCTGCATTTGTGGTGGAAAGTCATTGTTTGACAAGCTAGCATGTCAAGTCCACTTGGAGCAAAAAAGGGGATGTCTGGAAAGTAGCCGCCTTGATTAAAGAATCGGCCAAGGAGTTGATACATGAAGCCTGTACTCCTCAGTCGGTGGCTGAATTGCCTAGCACTTCCAACCAGAGCCAGTAGGTGGTGTCTAAATTGGAAAGCTTGCCATGGGAAGAAAGCGTTAAAGGGGCCACAAGCTTTGAAGATTGCCCAATAGAGCCTTTTTGCAAGGGCAGTTCAGGACGCAATTGCCTGGGGTGAAGTGGAGGAAAGTACTCATTCCCTTCACTGAACAACTGGAGGCGTTAATCCAGGAAGAATGGAAGGGGTCAGAGAAAAATGCCCATATAAACAGGCTGTCAATAATGTATACCCTGGAAAAGCTAAAGGTCAACCTGCTGCAGTCTCCTCTGATGGTGGATGCATCATTAATGTAGCTGGCATGACATGTCACCTGCCTTGCTGTCACATTAAACAAGGCTCTAGTCCGAAAATGTTATCAAGTTCTGAAGTGCTCCTACATACTTTAGCATCTGCAGGTGCTGGCACACCAGCAATAACCAGCCCATGTGCTGAGTGAGTCTAATGGGAGTGGTTTCATAATTATCAACCAGCTGCTGCACCTGCAGAACTCTGGGGAAAGTGGCGGGTTTTGCATCCCTTTAGACATGATTTCCTATTGGGAGTATCTTACCAAAAATACATTTTTGTTGCAGTGGATGCCAAAAATCTGACTTGTATCTTGGTGCAGATTTCTGGGAAAATCAGTGAGCCAGTCACACAATCAGAAAATTATGTTTGGGGGGGGGGGGGGGTGGTGTTCTGTACACACTTTGTGTACAGAACACCTCCCAGATAATCATATTGCATTGCATTTTACAGAAAATTACAGCCCTGCAGATTGAAAAGAATAGTGGAGTATCCCTTTAAAGAAGCTCTTCTGGAAGAAGTGAAGAGACAAGGTGGTAACAGCTTTGTAAGAGCTGAAATTGGCGGATGTGTCAGTAGACGTCAATGACCTTCAGTGTGAAACATGTAAGCAGTTACCCTGGCTATGCTGTAATGAATTTTGGTGTAATTTTCCATCTTTTTACAATAAAGGCGACCGTCAAAGGTTTTTTGGAGTGCGGCTGTCCATATTTTTTATTTTTTCCTCTTCGGATGTTTTTCAAGAGCCGTGTTTCCCGCGGTCACGGCAAGAGGGGCATTATGGCTGAAGCCATGGTTGGCGGATCCCGCCTTAAAAAAAAAGAAAAAAAATGGTGTAAGATACCAGACAACGGATCCAATCTATTTGGGAGTAGACAGAATATAGCCATCTCAAGGGTGACCACTAGCAGGTCAAGGCTAATATAATCTGACAAAAAAGCAGGAAATTCAGAAAAGTCCAGTTTGTAGCCGACTTAAATAAAAAACTAGCAATCATGAAGGTTCCAGTTGCCCAGAGGAGATGAGGATTCGGTTCACCTCTGTTCCTAGCTAAAAAACTAAATCAATAATCAAAATCAGGTAATCTGTGCCCAGTGCTAAAGTTTAAAAAAAAAAAAAATCAACAAGCACAGGAAGTTGGAGTCATGCAAGATAGGAAACCTCCAATCAATTTTATTATTGATAAATCTGGGAAACTAGATGCTCTGTAGGTTTCTCAGACACCAACCTACTTATCACAATTCATCCACCAGTTTCAGTGCCTCCCCTTTGGTCTGTACATCTCTCCCAGGGCATTCACAAAGGGCTTACTGTCTGCAATAGCGACAGGAAAAATTCAGTAGAACTTCCACAAGGTAATATCTGTCCTCTGATAGAGAAAGTCAAAGGTGCTTTGGAAATTAATTCTCCAAATATATACCTTGAAGAAATAATAACATTAAAAACATTTTAAACATGATGGACATGGGTGTGACAGCACATGCGTTGGTACACATGCACAGTGTGCATTAAACACCACACCTGCTGGGGCTTGTGATAATGGGTAACAAAAGTTTTCCCAGTACACTTACAGTACCAGCTAGTCTGCAAAAAAAAATGAAACAAAATGGTTTTAGTTGCATACTGCACTGCCTCACTCCTCTGTAAAGTGTGGTCCTAACTCTATATTTGAGGGTTTCCAAGTTGAATCATATAGAGCATGGATATGCAATTAGCGGACCTCCAGCTGTTGCAAAACTACAAGTCCCATCATGCCTCTGCCTTGGGTGTCATGCTTGCTGCTGTCAGAGTCTCGCTATGCCTCATGGGACTTGTAGTTTAGCAACAGCTGGAGGTCCGCTAATTGCATATCCCTGATATAGAGCAGTAGATACATTAAGGGCAGATATGCCTGGAGGGAGCTCATTAAAGGCACAAGGACAGACTATACTATACAAAAAATGTCAGAACACCCAAAATTATAATGTGCACATGGATGGGCATTGCACAACACAAAAAAAAGATGGGCATTGCACAACACAAAAAAAAGATTTCCTAGCACACTTACTGGCTAGACTGCAAAAAAACACAAAAAAAACTGTCTAACAATTTATATTCAAAACATGTAGGCCAAGGGGTAGGGGAAGGCCCAGGCAGTAGTCAACCAAAGGGAAGATTTGCACACACAGTGGTTGAGGATGCAGTGTGTATTGTTAACCATTCCAGACACAACATTTGAGTCTCTTAAAAAGTGATAACTGATCAGCAGCACTCACAAAACAGGAGATGGAACTCACAGCAGGAGAGCGTTAAACTAAACAAAAAACAGGGGGGGTTGGAAAGAGGTTCCAACAGAGGGTTTAAGTGGTGAATCGACCACAACACAGCCGGTAAATTTAAAGACTTTATTGATTAAATAGTTAATCTCAGAGTTGCTGGTTTCTGCTTGTCTAGGGGTACCTTGGAGGAGAGAGTGCGGGGTCACCACGCCAAGCCTTCACCGCAGATGTTTGTGTTGTGTGGTGTGAGCAAAGTTCCTTTACCTTTGGGTCGGTGTTCGGGGTTAGAAGCCTCCACTCCTTCTGTGGAACAGTGTCTGCCAGTAAATGAGCCCCACACCAATAAAAGTCTAACACTCCTTTATTTTCCAATGTCAGGATGAAACACAATCAGTTGGACTCCCTCAACGAACAGACGGGGGTGTGGATACGAGTAGGCCCAGGCACAATGAACTCTCCTATTCCTCTATCAGCGAATAGGTTTGGCACATGATCTATGCCACCTGTCAAGAATCTTGGTCGCTGCCACCGACCGGATGAACGGTGAACCTTCCTCCTGACTGCACTTGGCCCCTGTTTGGGAAGATACCTCTCCGGGCGGTCTCCTGAGGCTCACCCGGCACCGGCAATCTGCTGCACCAGGTCTTCGGGTGAGTAGCTCCTCTGGTCCCTTACGCCTCTGGATTCGGGTACCCCACTCCCGGGGTCCCCTAGGAAATCCTTCCCTCGCGGAGCCCAGCGGAGGACACTGGGCCCCAGGCCTCCAACCGAGTACCTCACCACAGGCTGAAGGTGCCTGGGGTGGAACACGAGCTCCGGGTGTCCAGGCCTAGGCCGCCTGGACACCGACCACGAACCACAGCTCTCAGGCTGAAGGTGCCTGGGACTCGACGACCCCGTCACCAAAATGGCCGACCCCTTTATACCCTCCCCCAGCAAGCCCAGCGGAGCCCCCACCCCGCCGTAGTCATGCTGCGAGAGGCCAGAAAGGGTATGCCACTGCAACGATGGCTCAACCCCGGGCCCAAAGTGACAGCGCCACCCGCTGGGCCCCAGGGAACCACACATCACAGATCCTCCACCAAATTCAAACATAATAGAAAAGCATATACCCGCTACACTCTCCCTCTGGTTGTTTGACACTGGTCCCCAGTGTCTGGAATAAACCATGCCCTCAAGGGCTGACATAGTCCAATCCAGAAACCGACTGAAAATTTCAAAAATCTCCAAAATTTAAAAAAATAAATAACTACTTAGAGCAGTTGTGCCTGAGCCTCAACAAAAAGGGAGGGGAAGGGAACAAACAACATATAACTTGAAACATATATAAAAGTCACATCATTACATTTTCCCCCACCCACATCAATGACTAAGACCCGCCCCACTCTCAGCGGTCTTGATGGGATGTTCTCCTGCAGAGGGGAAAAGAAATATTAAACACACAAATTCCTGACACATATGTTCGTGTGAGAACAAAAGAACCTCTCCGTAAAGAAATCCTTTCCTTCAAAATGTGTGTGTGTGTGTGTGTGAAAAGTGAATGCCGATGCACGACACTGCCACCTGGTGACAGCATCGCCGTAACTGCACATGTGGAGACCTCTTCTTCTTTGGCCCTCTCTACCCCAGAGTCCAAGATCACTTGTTGGAGAATGAAGAACAACAACAGGAACAGTCCTTCAATTCCTCCGAAGAGCCTTAGACAAGTATGGGTACTCCCACCCGTACTCAGCAGCAACCTTCTGACAAAATAGGCATTGTAGTCTCACCAGTGGAGGCATTGTGGCTCTGTCCCCTTCACCTGGTAGAACTATAGCATCCGGGTGACGAGGTGCTCTGATCACCTCCGTTCTGGGCATAGGTGCCCGCAGCGACAGTCTCTTATCCCCGGCATTAGGTACAGGTGACACCGGGGCTGTAAAGGCAAGCTGAGAACGGGATCCCCCCTCAGGCGCTGGTGCCTCCACCCGGGGTGTACTATCCCCTGTAGACATGGGTGGATCCCTAGTTCGGCGGGACGAGGAGAGAGGCATCTTGTCCCAACCCTTACTGGCAAAGAGTTCATCTATGGCAACAACGTCTCCTAGATCGGAGAGCGACTCCAGGTCGGAGGTGTCACACTCCTCCGCGGGCAGGTAGCCTGTAGTGGAGACTGAACTGCCACCTCCCGTGGACACACAGGGCCGTGACTCCCCGACACCTCCGCCCACACACCAAGTCCCTCCGCCTGGCTTACTTCGGCCTTTACTTGAGACGGGATGTCCGGAACTCCTCTCACCGGATCCATCCGGGCCAGGCGTAGGCGGGCATGATGATCCACCGCGACCGCTGGACGGGGCTACCATGCCGGTCTTCCTCTTGGGCGGTGGACACTGTGAGACAGTGGTGACCGAGTCAGCATCCTCGGATTTCTCCCATACTTCGTTGATCGCGACTTCCCCCGCGGTCGTTGCAGTGCGCACAGGGATGGCTGTCAAAGCGGTGATTCCTCCTACTTGAGTGGTGCTGCCTGTAGTGCGGTTGAAGTGGATGGTTCTTGGCTTTTCGATAGCTGGGTCCACCTCAAATAAGAACTCCCCGCAGGCATCGCATCGCCCGAATGGCTTCAGCTGACACACCAGTCCCGAACAGCCGGGGCAAATCATACCCAGGGCCTCAACGTCCATGCACGAGTACAGGGCGAATCTTCCCCGGGGCTATAGCCGGATCCCCGTATCAGTCACCGGAGCAGCAGTAGTCAAGGTCGTGGTAGAAGGGTGAAGTGGAATCCACGATGTATTTCCCAACATGGTGACTCGCTGCTGATCCATTGCGCACTGCAAGTTTGGCGCCAAAGTCCCCACGTGTTGTCCTTCACACGGCTGGACTCCTGCGCTCTTGCACTCCAGTTCGCGGGCTTTCTCCTTCCCTGGGTCACGCCCACGAACTGAGCAGGGAGGGTGTGCCTCGTGGCGCAGTGCAATAGAAGCCCCCACGTGTAGTACTTCACAAGGCTGGACTTCCCCCTCTTCTCGCTCCTCTGCGTAGTCCTTTCCCTTCTTAGGGTCATGCCCACGACTTCGAGCAGGGTTGCACTTTGGCCAATAATATGGCCGACCTACTCGGAACTCCTCCGGGCAGACACGTTCAAACTCCATCCATTCTAGCTCCATAGTAACACAAACACCATCCCGGACCCGAGCCCCCACGTGTAGCAGCCTCCACTCTCTCACTCCGCTGTTGGCTGGTTTCTGCTTGTCTAGGGGTACCTTGGAGGAGAGTGCGGGGTCACCATGCCAAGCCTTCACCGCAGATGTTTGTGTGGTGTGAGCAAAGTTCCTTTACCTTCGGGTCGGTGTTCGGTGTTAGAAGCCTCCGCTCCTTCTGTGGAACAGTGTCTGCCAGTAAATGAGCCCCACACCAATAAAAGTCCAACACTCCTTTATTTTCCAATGTCAGGATGAAACACAATCAGTTGGACTCCCTCAACGAACAGACAGGGGGGTGTGGATAAGAGTAGGCCCAGGCACAATGAACTCTCCTATTCCTCTATCAGCGAATAGGTTTGGCACATGATCTATGCCACCTGTTGAGAATCTTGGTCGCTGCCACCAACCGGATGAACGGTGAACCTTCCTCCTGACTGCACTTGGCCCCTGTTTGGGAAGATACCCCTCCCGGCGGTCTCCTGAGGCTCCTGAGGCTCACCCAGCACCGGCAATCTGCTGCACCAGGTCTTCGGGTGAGTAGCTCCTCCGGTCCCTTAAGCCTCTGGATTCGGGTACCCCACTCCCGGGGTCCCCTAGGAAATCCTTCCCTCGCGGAGCCCAGCGGAGGACACTGGACCCCAGGCCTCCAACCGAGTACCTCACCCCAGGCTGAAGGTGCCTGGGGTGGAACACGAGCTCCGGGTGTCCAGGCCTAGGCCACCTGGACACCGATCACGAACCACAGCCCTCAGGCTGAAGGTGCCTGGGACTCGACGACCCCGTCACCAAAATGGCCGACCCCTTTATACCCTCTCCCAGCAAGCCCCGCCGTACTCATGCTGTGAGAGGCCAAAAAGGGTATGCCACTGCAACGATGGCTCAACACCGGGCCCAAAGTGACAGCGCCACCCGCTGGACCCCAGGGAACCACACATCACAGATCCCCCACCAAATTCAAACATAATAGAAAAGCATATACCCGCTACAGAAGAATGGATTCCTTCAACACATGTGCAGAACATGAAACACAAAGAAACATGCATGTAACACAACAGGCTAAAATAGGACAGGCGGACCGGACCTACTACCCCTCTAAACATTCCTCAAATGGCCATGATAAATATAGATATACACCCCGTGTGCATAGCACTCAAATCAGAGGGAAACCAACTATGTATATAAAGTGTATATATAGGGCAACTATGTAGTATACATGGGCATATATATATTTTAACTTGGCAAAACAGGTCACAAAAAAATCCAAAAAGAGATGACCTATGTCAGGGATATGCAATTAGCGGACCTCCAGATGTTGCAAAACTACAAGTCCCATCATGCCTCTGCCTCTGAGTGTCATTCTTGTGGCTGTCAGAGTCTTGCTATGCCTCATGGGAATTGTAGTTCTGCAACAGCTGGAGGTCCGCTAATTGCATATCCCTGACCTATGTGATATAAATGAAAGAAAGAAGGTTCATGGAGGTCCAGGGCTGATTGACAGTGCTGTGGTATTAATAAAAATATCACATCTGGCATCCGCCTGAAAAGTCTTTAGGCCGACATGTATCAGAGTGACTGCTGTATATTGAGACAAACAGTATCAGTGTTCCTTCTTTCAGAGTCTAATAGTATAATGAAATTTCAGGCCACTTATTCACCGGCCACTGGTTAACAGACCATGATTGCTGGTAAGGTGGGCTGGAGAAAGGACAGCTGGATGGTTAACTGTGACACTAGTATGGAGGCCATCCGCATAAGCAGGCTGGAGGTATCAACATGGGACAATATCACATGGCACAAATATAGTATACCGATATCGGTTAGCGTGATTGATTCAAAGGCTTACCCTTCGGTCGTCTGGATGCCTTGATGTGTCCTCGGAGCAATCATCCTGCAAACAAGAGAATACCTCAGTAAATAGAAAAAAGACTGCGCCAACCCACTTATCCCAAATAACACACTTTGCTAGTAAATGAGTCCAAAAGCTATTTGAAACAAAAGTCCAATAGGCAGTTCACAGTAAATTATCTGAGAAAGAAGAATCCACTCCTCCTTAAGTTAGAAAGGCACAGCACCACAGTGACTGTTCAGAACTTCATGTGAGGTAACCACCACCAAAGACAAGGGGAGCAGCTTACCAGAAGGCAAGCGGTTTAGGGCATTCGACTGTTACCTAGCCGTGGCCTTTAAGTTGCAGCAGTAATCCTCCCTCAATCAGCAGCGGTATTCCATCCAGTTAATTCAATCGCATCATGGACCCCAAACATAAATTGAATAGAGAGGGCAAGCCAATAGCGTAATTCCGTTTGGAAATGTATTTATAAACAACGTAAGTTGTACTTACAAGTTTAAGACGATAAAAGTAGCTTAGGTCAAAGATACAATATAATGCCGACCGGCATACCGAGAGCCTCACTCCTCGAGCGTGGTGACGTCACTGAGCGTCCTCCTAGACGCGTTTCGTCATTACGCAGACGTTATCAATAATGAAATTTCAGGCCACTTATTCACCGGCCACTGGTTAACAGACCATGATTGCTGGTAAGGTGGGCTGGAGAAAGGACAGCTGGATGGTTAACTGTGACACTAGTATGGAGGCCATCCGCATAAGCAGGCTGGAGGTATCAACATGGGACAATATCACATGGCACAGATATAGTATACCGATATCGGGTAGCGTGATTGATTCAAAGGCTTACCCTTCGGTCGTCTGGATGCCTTGATGTGTCCTCGGAGCAATCATCCTGCAAACAAGAGAATACCTCAGTATGTGACTCTGGGTCTCTTCGCTGTGCTTTAAGGAACGTCCCCCGTCTCAGGTTAGTAGACTCGACTGTCTAGCTGTAGCAGCGTGTACCGTCAGGTCACGTGGGGTCTCAACCCGAGTTTCCTAATGTTTGTATCATGTGACCGATGTCTGAAGGCGTAGGCTGACGCTGAGACTAAGAGTCACCCAAGAGAGGCTAGCTGGAGGTGAAGTGCGGCTCTGGCCACTGGGGGCAAGAGAAACTACGGTTTCGATCAGGCACAAGGTTCATAGGGTTTCCATAGTAGCTGCGGGGTGGAAACAAAAGCAAAAGGCCATATGAGGGTGAAGAGGGGGAAGTCCTGTGATCGTCTGTCCTAACAGGACATGACGCGTTTCGTGACGTGAACCGTCACTTCATCTGAGCGTTAAACTAAGGCCAGTGGCACCTGTCACGGAGGTGGTTGGCAGATGCAGTAGCACACAGTAACAGTAGAGTTTCCCAAGAAGATTGGGCCAATCTCTATACTTTCCTTCCTCCTCTGGAAACCTTCCCTGCGCTAGGTTCACCCTGTCAGGTGAGTTCCTCTTTGGAGCATATATAGCAGTTCATACATTGGGCAGTCCATAGTAATTTTGTATTATTTTTTTCATTCAACCGGTAGGTTGAATGGAAAAAATGACCTTATTCCCCTGTAGCACACGGACCCTTTTTTCCTGCCTACCTTCTCCTTGCAGGGATAAAGGCACACCGTGCCACATGCCCGGATCCTCCTGGTTTAAGAGGTTGAGCGGTGTTCTTACAATTTTTGGTCCTGCAGCGAGTTACCTCCCTCCATTGGTTCTCGTCCCTAGAGTATAGGTAAAAGTCTGTGTTCTTCCTCCCAAAGAAAGCCAATGTCCAAACAGTGTTTAAACTCCAAACAGACGAGTTTATTTTATCTTGCTTGAAACAGATTTGGGAATAGGTTGAAGATAGAGACAAAGTAGGTAGAGGGACAGGTTCAGGCACGCAAAACCCAACTACCCCATTCTTTACTCAAGCCTGAGTATGAATTGCTCACCCGGATAGATCCCTCTCACAGTTCTAGCAGCCGGAGTGAAACACGAACAGTTCCTTTAAGTTAGTCCCCTTCACGGACAAGTCTAAGTAATCCTCTGCCACAGAATCCTTTAGTTACTGAGTTAGAACTTTGAAACTCCCATAGATTAATAGAGACCATAGGTGTCAATGGGACACGCTACAGGAGCTATACTGCAACTCACGAATCCTTCCCTCTGATAGGCAACCAGCTATGGCGTCCCTAGGGGGGGGCCAGAGGGGGCCCTGCCCCCCCAACATTATGCTGTGTCCCACCATGTGCCCCCCCAAAAAGTCTCTTCTGAGAGGGAGAGCGTCCCCAGTCAGCTCCTGCGGGGGATTCCTCCCCCCCTCCCTCTGCTCGCTGACACTGCATAATGCGAGCGCTCACACAACCACAGCTGCCCGATCTGCTCCTTCCCCTGCATCCTCATTGGCACGGAGAAGAGCGAGTTGCAGGAAGGATTCCACAAGCACTGTGGGGGGGGGGGGGCCCAAGCCTTCATCTCAGTTACTGAAAAAACAGACTGATTTCTCCCGTCCTTAGGACAGGAGAACCAGCTTGTAAATTCCGAGAGTGGTGACTGCAAGCTGAGCCGAGTGTCATGCCGCGTACACACGTACGTTTTTAATGTCATTTTTTAAACCAACGTTTTTCTCGTCGTTTTTTTTCTCGTTTCCTCTCAAGCCTGTCTTGCATACACACGATCATGAGAAAAACTGCTCGAGCAAAGCGCACTGACATATGAAGGCAGTATAAAGGGGAAGTTCCGTTCTAATGGCGCCACCCTTTGGGCCGCTTTTGCTAATTTCGTGTTACCGCGTGTTAGTAAAAATTTGGTGAGAGACGATTCGTGCTTTGAAGTTCGTTTTGTGGAGTTCAGTTTGTGCTTGTGGGTTCGTATCTGTCTTGCAGTGCTTGTAGTCAGTTCGTATCTGTTTATTCAGTGCGTTCTTGTCTGCTCGTTCCTGTTTTTCAGCTTGTTCTTCATAGGCCTTGCTGTTCTTCCGTGCGTTCTTCTAGTTCGTTCTGACCAGCCGACCGTTATCTAGCCATATTTCGGCTACGTACTCGTCGTAGAGTTCGTGCTGTAGTTGGTGCAGGGGTTCATGCTGTATCCCGACTCCAGGCCATGAACAGGGTGAGGAGGAGTTCATGGACCAAGAATTGGTTGCTCCAGCGGCACCAGTTCTGTCACATGCTTTTGTTGCGGGAGATCAGGGAAAATAATCTTGAGGATTACAGGAATTTTCTCAGGATGTCTGACCCTGTATTTCAGCATCTGTTGGCTTTGGTGTCCCCCTACATTACCAGGCAGGACACCGTTATGCGGGAAGCCATCACTGCTGAGCAGAGGCTCATCGCCACGTTGCGATACCTGGCGACTGGGAGAAGCCTGCAGGACCTCAAGTTCTCAACAGGCATCTCCCCCCAGGCTCTGGGGATCATTATATCAGAGACTTGTTCTGCCATCATTCAAGTTTTGCAGGAGGACTATATTAAGGTAAGTGTAATTTAAAACATCACATTGTATGTATTTCTTGCTTAATATTTTTTTTTATTTTTTTTTATCAGTCCCTAATTCCCATGATTCTTATCTGCAGGGAATGTCCCCTTTCTCCCCATGCATGTTTATCTTTTTGGATGTTTTTTTTAGGCCTACATTTAAATTTTCCTTAGCTAACCTCTCCAGCATGCTATCCTGGGGCCATACCCACCTAGCCTAGTCACTTCCATTTCTTTTTTTCTCTACTCCATTGTAGTGCTTTACCCTAAACGCCCCCTAAAGATTGCATAGGAATGTTACATTTTGTTAAACTTCATACAGAGTGCTACAGCCTTGATTTGTGATCTCCCCAACTCATCTTCAACTCTGCTTGCAATGTTTCTGTCTCAAAGTATTAATTTATTTTAAATTTAACTCCACAGTTCCCTTCTACCCCACATGAATGGCAGAATGTGGCATCTGAGTTTGCCCAACGATGGAACTTTCCAAACTGTGGAGGGGCCATCGACGGCAAGCATGTTCGGGTCATACCACCACCCCATTCGGGATCCTTTTTATTACAATTATAAGGGGTTCCACAGCATCGCCATGATGGCAGTGGTGTCGGCCACCTACGAATTTATGTATGTGGACGTTGGCAAAAATGTCAGAATGTCAGATGGAGGAGTGTTTGCACAGACCGAGTTTGGGGAACGGCTCCTATCAGATGAGCTGGCCTTGCCACCAGCGGAGCAGAATGTGGAGGGACTCCCATTTGTTTTTTTAGCGGATGAGGCGTTTGGCCTGGGTCCCCATTTAATGAGGCCATTCCCTCAACGCACCCTCACCCCTGAGAGGAGGGTGTTTAACTATCGGCTGGCCAGAGCAAGAAGGGTGGTGGAAAATGCCTTTGGCATCATGGCCAGCCGATTCCGCCTGTTCCTCACCTCCATCCACCTTGCCCCCTATAAATGGAACCATGTCGTCATGACTTGTTGTGTGCTCCATAATTTTTTGAGGGTGCATTCTGCAAATTACCTCTCTTTGAGTGGGCCTGAGGCCTCATTACTTGACAATGGAAATTTAGTGGCCCTGGAAGCTGGCCGTCCAGGCTTGGCCCCCCAAACCGGACGTGATGTGAGACAAAAATATGTAGAATATTTTGTGGGTAGGGGGGCCATTGATATGCCTGTGGATGCTTAACCACTTAACAACCACCTGCCGACAAATAACGTCGACAAGGTGGTTGCTTAACTCTGGGAGGACGTTATATAACGTCCTCCCAGAATCGCGCTCCCAGAGGACCACGAATCGCGGTAAATCGCCGCTGATAGCGGCCGTTTACCACGTGATCGCTCCGTCAAATGACGGAGCAATCACTTGTAAACAGACCGGCGTCATTTGATGACGCCGGTTCCTCCCTCCCCTCTCTGTACCGATCGGTACAGTGTGAGAGGGGAGGGGGAGGGAGCGGATGGCAGCAGCAGCACTGTGGGCTGGATCTGTGACAATTGCAGTCACAGATCCAGCCATCCATCCATCCCTGCTCAGCCATCCCTGTGCTATACCCTGCCAATACTCTGCAATACACCCTGCCAATACTCTGCAAAATACCCTGCCAATACCCTGGTGCAATACTCTGCAATACCCTGGTGCAATACTCTGCAATACCCTGGTGCAATACTCTGCAATACCCTGCGAAATACTCTGCAATACCCTGCGAAATACTCTGCAATACCCTGCGAAATACTCTGCAATACCCTGGTGCAATACTCTGCAATACCCTGGTGCAATACTTTGCAATACCCTGCACAATACTCTGCAATACCCTGCACAATACTCTGCAATACCCTGCAAAATACTCTGCAATACCCTGCAAAATACTCTGCAATACCCTGCGCAATACTCTGCAAAATACTCTGCAATACCCTGCACAATACTCTGCAATACCCTGCACAATACTCTGCAATACCCTGCACAATACTCTGCAATACCCGCCACAATACTCTGCAATACCCTCCACAATACTCTGCAATACCCTCCACAATACTCTGCAATACCCTCCACAATACCCTGTGCAATACCCTCCACAATACCCTGTGCAATACCCGTGCAATACCCTGCCATACACCGCAATACCCTGCCATACACCGCAATACCCTGCCATAGTCCGCAATACTCCGCAATGCCCTGCAATACTCCGCAATGCCCGGCAATACTCCGCAATGCCCGGCAATACTCCGCAATGCCCGGCAATACTCCGCAATGCCCGGCAATACTCTGCAATAACCACTTCCCGCCCTCCGGCCGTCATATGACGTCCTTGACTTTGTGCGGGGATATCTGAATGATGGGAGCAGCTACAGGCATCATTCAGATATTAGCTTTTTCAGCCGGCGATTCCCTACACCATAAGAACAATCATAGCGGCTGTTCCGCCGCTTGATCATTCTTACGGGAGGCGAGAGGGGATGTCCCCCCCCCCCCCGCCGCCCTCCGGTGCTTCTACCGACTCACCGCTACGATCAAAGCCAGGATTGTTGTTTTTTTTTTTGTATTTTTTTCAGGCTTCCCAGCCTAGAGGTGAGATGTGGGGTCTTATTGACACCCCCCCCCCATATCTCACTGTAAAGAGGACCTGTCATGCCATATTCCTATTACAAGGGATGTTTACGTTCCTTGTAATAGGTATAAAAGTGATCAAAAAAATGTTTAGGGCGGAAAAACATGTCAAACTAAAATAAATAAAGTAAAATGAAGAATAAAATTTTTATTTTTTTTTAAAGCGCCCCTGTCCCCGTGAGCTCGCATACAGAAGCGAACGCATACGTAAGTCCCGCCCACATATGAAAACGGTTTTCAAACCACACATATGAGGTATCTCTGCGAACGTTAGAGCGAGAGCAATCATTTTGGCCCTAGACCTCCTCTGTAACTCAAAACATGTAACCAGTAAAAATATTTAAAGCGTCGCCTATGGGGATTTTTTAAGTAGCGAAGTTTGGCGCCATTCCACGAGTGTGTGCAATTTTTAAGGGTGACATGTTAGGTATCTATTTACTCGGCGTAACTTCATCTTTCACATTATGCAAAAACATTGGGCTAACTTTACTGTTTTTTTTTTTTTAAGCACAAAACATTTTTTTTCCGTAAAAAACGCGTTAAAAAAATTGCTGCGCAAATATCGTGCGAGATAAAAAGTTGCAACAACCACCATTATATTCTCTAAGGTCTTTGCTAAAAAAACATATATAATGTTTTGGGGTTCTATGTAATTTTCTAGCAAACAAATGATGATTTTTACATGTAGGAGAGAAATGTCAGAATTGGCCTGGGTGCTCCAGAACGCCTGAAGGTGCTCCCTGCATGTTGGGCCTCTGTATGTGGCCACGCTGTGTAAAAGTCTCACACATGTGGTATCGCCATACTCGGGAGTAATAGCAGAATGTGTTTTGGGGTGTAATTTGTGGAATGCATATGCTGTGTGTGAGAAATAACCTGCTAATATGACAATTTTGTGAAAAAAAAAAAGAGAAAAAAAAAATCTTGATTTTGCAAAGAATTGTGGGAAAAAATGACAACTTCAAAAAACTCACAATGCCTCTTTCTGAATACCTTGGAATGTCTTCTTTCCAAAAAGGGGTCATTTGGGGGGTATTTGTACTTTTCTGGCATGTTAGGGTCTCAAGAATTGAGATAGGCCGTCAGTACTTCAGGTGTGATCAATTTTCAGATATTGGCACCATAGCTTGTGGACTCTATAACTTTCACAAAGACCAAATAATATCCACCAATTTGTACTTATTTTTACCAAAGATATGTAGCAGTATAAATTTTGGCCAAAATTTATGAAGAAAAAATAGTAATTTGCAAAATTTTATAACAGAAACGAAAAAAAAATCATTTTTTTACAAAATTTTCAGTCTTTTTTCTCTTATAGCGCAAAAAATAAAAAACCCAACAGTGATTAAATACCACCAAAAGAAAGCTCTATTTGTGTGAAAAAAAGGACAAAAATTTCATATGGGTACAGTGTTGTATGACTGAGTAATTGTCATTCAAAATGTGAGAGCACCGAAAGCTGAAAATTGGTCTGGTTATTAAGGGGGTTTAAGTGCCCAGTAGTCAAGTGGTTAAACTTATTTTTTTTTTTTAAATAAAACATTTCTTTGAGAAAATCTTTGTATTGTGTTTTTGATTTTGATTCTTTTATGTTTCTCGTAGGTTTACCTAGTGCACTTGTAGTGCCATGTGTATTTAGCATTCTTAAATAGCCTTCATTGTCAGTGTAAACACAAAACATTTATTATTTCACTTTGCCCAACATTTACATAATGAAGCCACACATTTTTGGAAATAAAATAGTTTTTATTTTTTGTTTTTTATTAAACTTACTTTTAAATTTAGATGTATCAAAAATATTTTTGGGGGTAAAACGCATGAACAGCCATGCTTAAAAAACGATCTTAAAAACTTTAATGTAAATTTAAACATGTACTATTCATTAAAGATGAAAACAAACAAAAATCTGCAAAACACAGCAAGTTCAACGTTCTTTTGTGTTCAAAAATTAAACCCGCCCAAGCACAGCCATGATATTTTGTAGCCTTTCCTCCACCCGCTTGGTATTTTGCCTTATCAAGTCTCCCTTTATTTTTTCGAGGTCACGACAGCAGACCATTAGGTATTGGATCAGGATCTGTGCACTGTGACTTGTAAACTTTTCGGGGTCTTCAGGCAGAACAGCACCTAAAAATTTTTTTAAACATGTACTACAGAATATGTAGGCCTACATCTATTAACCTGCATCTGTGTTGTTTGACACTGACCTGTTGTGGTGCCACTTTCCACTTCCTCAACTTCACGTTCCTCCTACATCATGTGGTTCTGGGGGTCTTGTTGGAGGTGTTGGATTTATAGGCTCATCTGTCTTAGCTTTTTGAAGCCCTATGGAGATTGCAACAAAAGGTATAGTTTAATTCCTAAATAATCATTATATACAAAAATAAACCCTGAAAGCGAATTTTGAAAGATTATTTGGAAGTGAGGTCCAATTTTCAATTTACCCCCCAGTGACAACCTAAACACATGATTGTATACATAGCCAAAACAAGAACATCTACTTATTTTAATAAAGTTTGACACATTGAAACCCCAAGTATATACACTGGATCACCTGTGTGTGACACCCTAAAAAGTTTTTTCTTTTGGGCCACACTTGTACTACTGAGTTCAGATGTTTAATCAGCTGCTGAGCATTCTCTCCCTTAACATTACAATGCATACTCTTAATTTGTCAGAAATTATTTTTTTGTTCTAAAAAGAATTCATCATGTTTCCAAAATTATCTCCCCAAAAAATACATTAAAATTTTGGTGTTCACACTGAATGATCCTAAAACATCGTATTAATAAGTGTACGGAGAAAGAGCTTTACTACGTCCGTTTTACTGTGCGAACATGAAAGTTGGTATCTTTCACTGTACTATATTAAAGGCAAAAATCCACAACTTAATCCAAGTAATAATATGTAGCTGGGAAAATGTGTGAAAATTACTTACTTTTTCCTAAAACTTTCTTGATTCTTTTGTATTGGTCGGGCTCCCGCAACTTGAGATCAGACCAACGTTTTCGGAGATGTTCCTTCGTTCTGCACACCCCGAATTTTTGGTGAAGAGTTTTGACCACTTTGCCCATAATTTTTGACTTGACAAGATTAGGCCTTTTATACGGCCCATGCTTGGCATCATAATCCTCCCTCCTCAAAATGGTGACCATCTCCACCATTTTCTCGAATGACATGTTGGATGCCTTATATCTCCGGGATCGGGATTAGGGTTCCTCAGGAATTTCCTCCTCTGTAAAGGTAATCTCAGCCACCTGTGTCTCCGCCATCTTGTTTAGCACTACGACGAGCGAGAAGGGGTGGCGAAAGTACAATATCGAACGTCAGGGGCGGGGAAAGCGTGCGGAGTTTCATGCATGCTCAGTGTATATAAAGCTAATATCCATGTGTCGAAAATACGTTCATTTGCCGGGAGAGGGAGTTAGCAACGAACGTGTTAACCAAGGTACATAACATTTTAAGGATTTGTGTTTCTTCAGAGGATGAGATTGTGGCCTATATCTGTCCAAAATGATTTGATGAATGTTGACTGAAAAAAGGTGGGTTTTTTTTGGGTTCTTGATTTTACAGACAAAATGCAGGCTTTCAAGAATTCAGAATTCATGGGGGAGTTCCTGGATAGATGGAAGGAACTCCCTGTCCTGTGGCAGACGAAAACTGCATCAAATAAAAATAAAGCTGCCAGGACAGCAGCACTGGAGAGCCTGCTTGGATTTGTACAAACCCAGATCCCCACAACAACCATCCAAGATGTGAAAACCAAACTATCTACCATTAGGGGCACATACAGGACCCAGAGGAACATGGTCCTGAAGTCCCAGAGGTCAGGTGCTGCAGCAGATAAGGTTTATAAACCCAGTCTGTGGTACTACAGCAAGTTAGCATTTCTGGATGACCATCTGGAAGTCAGGGAATCTCTGTCAACCCTTCCCCCCCAGAGGTCTATCCAGCCTTCCTTGTACTCAAACCCTCCAGCCTTCCTTGCAGCCAACCCTCCAGCCTTCCTTGCAACCCTGCTCTGGCTTCCTCGGAGGATCAAGCAGAGGTCCTTGAGGAGCCCGATTTGGATATATGGAGCCAGGTATATTATTGATATCTACATTTATATGTAACAAAAGTGATGATTTAAAATAGATGTTACTATTGGTATCTATTTAATGTCTGAAAATAAATTGATTTACAGAGCAATAGACAGTAGTGGTCAAATTTGATGGGGACAAGCCAAAAATATCAGGAGTCAGAATCATTGGAATTTTAATCACTTTTGCCATTCAATTTTAAAATGTCTGGAGGTGAACAATGTGTGTGATTGATGATGTCAAAAAATAAAGAATGACCCTTTCTTTTTTAAGAGCCAGAGCAGAGCCAGGAAGAGGGTGATGTTGGGGACCAGGAGGAGGCAGGGCCCAGTGGCACACAGGAGGAGGCCAGGCCCAGCACAAGAGCCCAGATGCCTCCCCTGAAAATCCAACAACGAGGGCCAAGGAGGGTTAGGCAGGTGGAGGAGGAAACCAGAGTATTCCTAAGAGAGGCTACTGCGGCCCTCAGAGAGGCACCCTCTGTTGAAGAGGGCTATGCCGCAGTCCTGGCCCATAAATTATCACAGATGGACTTGAGGCAACGCCTATACAGCGAAAACCTCATGCTGAAGCTGATCAACAGGGTGAACTAGGTTGTCCCTCCTCCTCCACCTCCTCCTCCGCCTCCTGCCACAAGCTCTCCTCCTGAGACCTAGCCTCCGAGGAAGCGCTCAACAAAGGCTGCAGGGAAGGCTGCAGAGAAGGCTGCAGAGAAAGCTGGAGAGAAGGCTATAAGGAAGAGAAAAAAATGACTGCTGTAGTACCACAGACTGGGGACATATCTGACTTATCTGCTGCTGTTCCTGACCTCTGGGAGTCCAAGACAAGATTGTGCTCCTTTTTTTGGGGATAATTCCAGAGTTAGGTTTTCTCTTCTTGGATGGTTGCTGTGGGGTCCAAAGGATGCACAAATTCAAGCAGGGTCTCCAGTGCTGCCTTCCCCTTTTAATTTGTTATCTGCCTAAATAAAGGATTCTTTTGTTTTGCTTAAAATACTTGACTATGTGATTTCTATTCAAAAAGAGAGTTTGCTAGGGAGTAGGCAGGGACATTTCTACAAATATTATTGGTATTAACAAGGGACACAAACCTCCTTGAGGCAAAATTAAACAAATTTAGAATGTTGGTGTGGTAACTTGATACACAAATAATATTTTACGAAAAATACTATACGAAATATAAAAGAAAATAATAAGCAAAAAAATCTAAAAGAACAAAAAAATTCATTAACCACTTAACGACCGCTCACTGTATATATACGTCGGCACAATGGCACCGACAGGCACAATCACGTAGAGCATACGTGATTGCCTTTGTACAGTTGGGGGGTCCGATCGGACCCCCCTTCTGTACAGTGAGCGGTCGGAATTCGTCTGGGAGCGTTCCGAGATGGGGGGGCGGCCGTTCGATTCCGACCACCCCCCCGCTATCGCTCCCGGCGAATAGAAATGCCCCCTCTGTCTGTGTACTTTTTACACAGATAGAGAAAGCAGGAGGAAGTGATGTCATCTCCTGTGCGGCGCTCACATATACCGAGCGTCGTACAAGAGAAGACACACAGGTCAGTGCACTAACACTACACTAACACCAGCACACATAGGCACATAAATCGCCCCCCCAGGCCCCCCCAGATCACCCCCCAGCCCCCCCAGATCACCCCCCAGCCCCCAGTCACAGTGTCACTGATTGCAGTGACCATTTATTTACTGATCACTGCAATCAGTGACATTTATGACTGTAAAAGTGTCACTACATTTAGTTTTAGGTCCAGTGTAGCCCCCTAACCCCCCCCTAATAAAGGTTTAACCCCTTGATCACCCCCCAGATAACCCTTTCACCCCCTAGCACCGCCGTCGCTTGGCGATCATTTTTCTGATCGCTGTCTTGGCGTCAGTGATGCAGATCGGTACCCAGTAATTTTTTTTAGGTTCGCCGCAGGTTTTTATAGCGTCGGGTACCCCCATAAATTATCTAATAAAGGTTTAACCCCCTTGATCGCCCCCCAGGTAACCCTTTCACCCCCTATCACCACTGTCACTAAGCGATCGTTTTTCTGATCGATGTCTTAGCGTCGGTGATGCTGATCGGTAGCCAGTATTTTTTTTTTAGGTTCGCCGCAGGTTTTTATAGCGTCGGGTACCCCCATAAATTATCTAATAAAGGTTTAACCCCCTTGATCGCCCTCCAGGTAACCCTTTCACCCCCTATCACCACTGTCACTAAGCAATTGTTTTTCTGATCGCTGTCTTGGCGTCGGTGATGCAGATCGGTACCCAGTAATTTTTTTAGGTTCGCCGCAGGTTTTTATAGCGTCGGGTACCCCCATAAATTATCTAATAAAGGTTTAACCCCCTTGATCGCCCCCCAGGTAACCCTTTCACCCCCTATCACCACTGTCACTAAGCGATCGTTTTTCTGATCGATGTCTTAGCGTCGGTGATGCTGATCGGTAGCCAGTATTTTTTTTTTAGGTTCGCCGCAGGTTTTTATAGCGTCGGGTACCCCCATAAATTATCTAATAAAGGTTTAACCCCCTTGATCGCCCCCCAGGTAACCCTTTCACCCCCTATCACCACTGTCGCTAAGCGATCATTTTTCTGATCAATGTCTTAGCGTCGGTGATGCAGATCGTTAGCCAGTAATTTTTTTTAGGTTCGCCGCAGGTTTTTATAGCGTCAGGTACCCCCATATATTATCTAATAAAGGTTTTAACCCCCTAATTGCCCCTAGTTAACCCTTTCACCAGTAATCATCATATAAGTGTTACGGGTGACGCTGGTTAGTTAGTTTGCTTTTTATAGTGTCAGGGCACCCGCCGTATATAACCCAATAAAGGTTTAACCCCCTGATCGCCCGGCGGGTGATATCAATTAGGTTTTAGCGTCAGAGAGGGTCTGCGTCACACCCCAGGCAGCGTCAGGTTAGTGCCAGTAACGCTAACACCCACGCGTGAAGCATACACCTCCCTTAGTGGTATAGTATCTGAACAGATCAATATCTGATCTGATCAGATCTATACTAGCGTCCCCAGCAGTTTAGGGTTCCCAAAAACGCAGTGGGATCAGATACCTGCGAGCACCTGCGTTTTGCCCCTCCGTCCAGCCCAGGCCACCGAAGTGCAGTATCGATCGATCACTGTCACTTACAAAACACAACACACATAACTGCAGCGTTCGCAGAGACAGGCCTGATCCCTGCGACTCCAGTGCTGTAGGAGGTGATTTCACCACCACAGTTAAAAAAAAAAAAAGAAGCAAATATGCAGAAGCATTGGGGCAGCAGGGGCGGAGGAGCGATTTTGCTCCTAATGCCGCGTACATACGGTCGAAATTCCGACGGAGGCTTGCCCGTGGAAAAGTCCGACCATGTGTGTGCGGCATAACTTTTTTGCGGGAGGATGCCCCCATGCTTCGGCATATATAAATGGTGCATGTATGCCCATCATTAGAAGTGGGTGGATGAAGGGCGGTATTCTAATGGTGGGCATACCCACCGATCAATCTCTTTTTTCGTTCAGCCACCTGGCTGCATGAAAAAAAAAGATTACAATACATGTCCAACAAGGACCAGCAACGTACTGGTATGTTGCTGGACTTTGAATGGTTATACCAGATTGATGCCTGCGGGTTTAGGTATCATCTTGGTATCATTCTTTTCAGCCAGCGGCCGGCTTTAATGTAAAAGCAACCCTAGTGGCTAATTAGCCTCTGGACTGCTTTTACAAGCAGTGGGAGGGAATGTCCCCCCCCCCGGATATAAAAAGCGCCATTGGGAAATTGGGAAAGCATTTTATCACACCGATCTTGGTGTGGTCAGATGCTTTGAGGGCAGAGGAAAGATCTAGGGTCTAGACCCCAGTTTTTTCAAAAAAAGAGTACCTGTCACTACCTATTACTATCATAGGGGATATTTACATTCCCTGAGATAACAATAAAAATGATAAAAAAAAAAACATGGAAGGAACAATTTAAAAATAAAATAAAAAAGCAAAATTAATAATAAAAAAAAAAAAAAAAAAAAAAAAAAGCACCCCTGTCCTGCCCTGCTCTTGCCCAATGGCGAACGCAAGTGTCGGTCTGGCGTCATATGTAAACAGCAATTGCACCATGCATGTGAGGTATCACCGCGAAGGTCAGATCGAGGGCAGTAATTTTAGCAGTAGACCTCCTCTGTAAATCTAACGGGGTAACCTGTAAAGGCTTTTAAAAGCTTTTAAAAATGTATGTAGTTTGTCGCCAATGCCCGTTTGTGCGAAATTTTAAAGCATGTCGTGTTTGGTATCTATGTACTCGGCCTAAGATCATCTTTTTTATTTCATCAAACATTTGGGCAATATAGTGTGTTTTAGTGCATTAAAATAAAAAAAGTGTATTTTTTCCCCAAAAAATTCGTTTGAAAAATCGCTGCGCAAATACTGTGTAGAAAAAAAAATGCAACACCCACCATTTTATTCTGTAGGGCCTTTGCTTTAAAAATATATATAATGTTTGGGGGTTCAACATAATTTTCCTGCAAAAAAAAATATGTTTTCATGTAAACAAAAAGTGTCAGAAAGGGCTTTGTCTTCAAGTGGTTAGAAGAGTGGATGTAAGCTTCCTAATGTTGTGTATAAAATGCCAGAACAGTTCAAAACCCCCCCAAATGACCCAATTTTGGAAAGTAGACACCCCAAGCTATATACTGAGAGGCATGTCGAGTCCATGGAATATTTTATATGTTGACACAAGTTGCGGAAAAAAGACAATTTTTTTTTTTTTTTTGCACAAAGTTGTCACTAAATGATATATTGCTCAAACATGCCATGGGCATATGTGGAATTACACCCCAAAATACATTCTGTTGCTTCTCCTGAGTACGGGGATAACACATGTGTGAGACTTTTTGGGAGCCTAGCCGCGTACGGGACCCCAAAAACCAATCACCGCCTTCAGGCTTTCTAAGGGTGTAAATTTTTGATTTCACCTCTCACTGCCTATCACAGTTTCGGAGGCCATGGAATGCCCAGATGGCACAAAACCCCCCCAAATGACCCCATTTTGGAAAGTAGACACCCCAAGCTATTTGCTGAGAGGTATTGTGAGTATTTTGCAGATCTCGCTTTTTGTCACAAAGTTTTGAAAATTGAAAAAAAAAAAAAGAAAAAAAAAAAATTCTTTCTTCATTTTCAAAAACAAATGAGAGCTGTAAAATACTCACCATGCCTCTCAGCAAACAGCTTGGGGTGTCTACTTTCCAAAATGGGGTCATTTGGGGGGGTTTTGTGCCATCTTGGCATTTTATGGCCTTCAAAACTGTAATAGGTAGTGAGGAGTGAAATCAAAAATTTGCGCCCTTAGAAATCCTGAAGGCGGTGATTGGTTTTCGGGGTCCCGTACGCGGCTAGGCTCCTAAAAAGTCCCACACATGTGGTATCCCCGTACTCAGGAGAAGCAGCAAAATGTATTTTGGGGTGCAATTCCACATATAACCATGGCATGTGTGAGCAATATATCATT
The DNA here is from genome assembly GCA_029206835.1 of Rana muscosa. NCBI lineage: Eukaryota > Metazoa > Chordata > Amphibia > Anura > Ranidae > Rana > Rana muscosa. The sequence continues at coordinate 230,848,864 of CM055119.1, forward strand.
TAGTGACAACTTTTTGTAATTTTTTTTTTTTTTTTGTCATTATTCAATCACTTGGGACAAAAAAAAAAATATTCAATGGGCTCAACAGGCCTCTCAGCAATTTCCTTGGGGTGTCTACTTTCTAAAATGGGGTCATTTGGGGGGGTTTTGTGCTATTTTGGCATTTTATGGCCTTCAAAACTGTGATAGGTAGTGAGGAGTGAAATCAAAAATTTGCGCCCTTAGAAATCCTGAAGGCGGTGCTTGGTTTCCGGGGTCCCGTACGTGGCTAGGCTCCTAAAAAGTCCCACACATGTGGTATTCCCGTACTCAGGAGAAGCAGCAGAATGTATTTTGGGGTGCAATTCCACATATAACCATGGCATGTGTGAGCAATATATCATTTAGTGACAACTTTTTGTAATTTTTTTTTTTTTTTTTTGTCATTATTCAATCACTTGGGACAAAAAAAAAATATTCAATGGGCTCAACATGCCTCTCAGCAATTTCCTTGGGGTGTCTACTTTCCAAAATGGGGTCATTTGGGGGGGTTTTGTACTGCCCTGCCATTTTAGCACCTCAAGAAATGAGATAGGCAGTCATAAATTTAAAGCTGTGTAAATTCCAGAAAATGTACCCTAGTTTGTAAACGCTATAACTTTTGCGCAAACCGATAAATATACACTTATTGACGTTTTTTTTACTAAAGACATGTGGCTGAATACATTTTGGCCTAAATGTATGACTAAAATTGAGTTTATTCGATTTTTCTTATAACAAAAAGTAGAAAATATCATTTTTTTTCAAAATTTTCGGTCTTTTTCCGTTTATATCGCAAAAAATAAAAATCGCAGAGGCAATCAAATACCATTAAAAGAAAGCTCTATTTGTGGGAAGAAAAGGACGCAAATTTTGTTTGGGTACAACATTGCATGTCCGCACAATTTACAGTTAAAGCAGCGCAGTGCAAAATTCTGAATTCACCTCTGGTCCTCTAGCTACCAAATGGTCCGGGGCTTAAGTGGTTAATAAATCTAACTTAAAAAAAAATAAAAAATCTAAAATCTAAAATTAAATATTTTTTTGTGATCTTTACATTTATTTATGAATTTATGAGGGAGATCTGGCTTAACAACAATATTTTTAAATCATTAGATCAATTAATAATTACTAAGAAACAAGTTTGGCATAACTCTGAATATCATTAGCAAAATAAGCTAATTATTTAAAGGAGCACTAAACCTTTTTTTTTTTTTTGCTTAAAAATAACAAACATGTTATACTTACCTCCACTGTGCAGCTCGTTTTGCACACAGTGGCCCCGATCCTGGTCTTCTGGGGTCCCTCGGCGGCTGTCTTGGCTCCTCCCCGCAAGGACTCCACACCTTAATGCGAGTGAGCTCGCATGGTGTGGAGTGATTGCGGGCGCGCTCCCGTGATACAGCGGCGGCCATAGCCGCCGACTGTATCACTCGGCCCCGCCCCCCGGCGTGCCGCGTCATTGGATGTGATTGACAGCAGCGCCAGCCAATGGCTGCGCTGCTTTCAATCTATCCAGTGTAGCCAATCGGCGGCCAGGCAGAAAAACGAAGAGGATGACGGGGATGAGCATGGGACTTTCGAGGGGCCAGGTAAGAAAAACGGGGGCTCGGGGGGGGGCGGTATTGTCGAATGTTTTTTCACCTTAATGCATAGGATGCATTAAGGTGAAAAAACATGTAACTTTACTACTCCTTTAAACATTATCTAAAGAAGAAAGGAATGCGCAGCATTAAACAATGCTATTATTTCCAGCGTGACGAATGTGCCATCTACATTTCAAACGCTAGCTTTACCAAAACGTGCGCTCCCGTCTCATACTTGATTCTGAGCATGCGCGGTTTTTTTTTTACCTCGTAAAAGCATACACACGTACGTTTTTTCACGTCGTTAAAAAAAACGACATGAAAAAACGACGTGAAAAAATAGAGCATGTTCGAAATTTTTAATGGCCGTTTTTCACGTCGTTAAAAATGCTCTGGAGCATACATACGGTCGGTTTTAATGGGCATTTTTAAAAATGCCATTTTTAACGGCATGAAAAACGATTGTGTGTATGCGGCATTAGTCTATGACACTCTTTCACAGCCCAGCTAGTCCAGCCACCCCCTCCCCTCACTCTCCTCACATACGAGCAGGGAGAAATACAGCTCCTCCTCCTCCTTCCAGTCCCGTCCACACTATCCCAGCATGCTGTATCTGAAGAGAGGGGATGTGTGGGCGGGAAATATGAAAATCAGAAGCATTCCTGGCTGTGTGTGAATGATGCCTGAGATTCTAGCCTGGACCTGTGGGTGTGTGCACTGCAGACTGCAGTACACTGTAATCACTGAACTGCATTATCTCCATCCCTTCTCTCCCCCATCTGTCTCCCTCCTTCTCTCCTGTTCTTTCAAGACATTCACAATTTACTTTCACTTTCACTTAGGCAGGTAATATACGGTGCAAATTTATTTCCTGCATCCACAGATTGCAGGAAAGAAACTTGCATAATTCCCCCATCAACACAGACAGTGCTGACAGGGGAAACCCTCCTGCCCAGCAATTGTATTCTCCCGACAAACAGTGATTATCACTAGTGGCTATAGCAACCACTAGTGATAATCATAAGAGAATCTGCTCATTAATGGTTCAAATCTCAGCCAGTTCCTGCTGAACCAGCTGAGATTTAAACTGTCTATGGCTGGTCTTAGCTCTTAGGCAGCCCATACATTGATCACTTTTTTTCATTCAACTATTAGGTTGAATGAAAAAAAAAAGAAATAATCCAATTCCCCCATCTACACATTATAGGTGGATGGGGGAATCCTCCCAGTGTGGACCAGTGCTGGAACAACCAGAGTTGCTGTCCTGTCCCGGCTATTCACAGCGCTGGTCTCTGTCACCATGGCAGTGGAACCCAGTGCTGGTTACTTTATGGTGCTGATGTACAGGAGGACCAGCACAATTTGTTGTTAGAGATGGGCTGGGCATGTTCAAAATTCCACATGCCAGAGCCTGCCAGGAAGTCCACACTGCACAGCGCTAATCACAGGCAGTGGGACATTTCCCGCTCTGCAGCTGCACAGATCAGGAAATGTCTCACTGGCTGTGATTAGCACTGTGGAGTGTCGGCTTCCTGGCGGGATCGGGCATGTGGGATTTCAAACACACCCGAGCCCATCTCTATTGGTTGTAGACAGTTGAGCTCCCTGCAGGTTGCTTAGCAGCAGTGGAGCTTCTCTGACATACTGATCGTGATGCAATCCAGGTGATGCTCCTAGTCAAATCCTAGTGTTAAATATCAGTGATTTTATTGATCAAAGCCCACACTTTACAGGCATAGAGCCCACATGGCTGCTGAACATACGGTTGATTATATATATGTGGTTGTACTCTTGATGCTAATAAATACTGTGTTTATTAGATCTGATTGGGAGCATCACTGCTGCTAGGTGACCAGCTGGGGGCTCGGCTCTCTATAACCAATAGTGCCAGTCTTCCCCTGCATGCACCCATAATGTCACCAGCACTAGGGCCTAATAGACTGCTGCCGCTGCCAAGGAGACAGATGCCAGACCAGTGCTGTCATAACAGGGACAGAACAGCTGGGGAACCCCACAGGGGCAGAACACCAGGGCCCGGTGGCAAGACAACCTTTGCAACCCTGATAGTTCTCCCACTGCTTTGGACCCTTATATTTTCTTGTTGTGCTGGTGACCTATATCTCTTGTTTTCTGCCACCCTGGGGGGCCCCAGTAGAGTAGGAAGGGAGCTCACTGCAGAACATGTGAAAGGGCCCATTGTGGGATCGTAGTAAAGGGCCCCAGGATATATATATATATATATATATATGCATAAAATAGCATTTTATAGTTGGCCCCCCTACTTTTGTCCCTGTCCCCCTATGTGCCCCCCCTAAATATGAAAGCTGGAGACGCCACTAACCAGGCCTCTCCTTCACCATAAATTCCTTCACTGATCCATCGGACAGGTCCTCCCCCGGTTTCCTCTCCTTCAGAGCGGGCCACCCTCACACGGGTTCCCTGGGACTCCAGTGTGTTGGTTGTAAACCCAGTTGAAGGTACTGGGCCTACCTGGAACATTGTAGCCTCGAGCTAAAGGTGCCCGAGACTCCTCGACCAGTTCACGTACCCCCCCGGTCAGCAAGGCCATAGGGTGCGACTTCGCCACCAGGGGTCCTTGGAATCCCCCTGGCATACCACCCCCATGGGGCACACTCTCCCGCACCTCTGGCATCTGCCCTTTATGTACCCTCTCCCGGCATGCACAGCAGGCAGAACCCGCCCACCACACGGTAGCCGAGAGAGGACACCCAATCATACCACAACGCCACCTGCGGTTCAACCCAAGACCTGGGCAACAGCGCCACCTCAGGCCCAGGGGAACTATACACCAGGCAACAACATGGCAGAGCAGAGTCCATATTAACCACTTAAGCCCCGGACCAATACGCAGCATAAAGCCCAGAGGTGATTTTACAATTTGGCACTGCGCTGCTTTAACTGGAAATAGCGCGGACATGCAATGTTGTACCCAAACGAAATTTGTGTCCTTTTCTTCCCACAAATAGAGCTTTATTTTAATGGTATTTGATTGCCTCTGCGATTTTTATTTTTTGCGATATAAACGGAAAAAGACCAAAAAAATTGAAAAAAAAAGATATTTTCTACTTTTTGTTATAAGAAAAATCGAATAAACTCAATTTTAGTCATACATTTAAGCCAAAATGTATTCAGCCACATGTCTTTAGTAAAAAAAAATGTCAATAAGCGTATATTTATTGGTTTGCGCAAAAGTTATAGCGTTTACAATCTAGGGTTAATTTTCTGGAATTTACACAGCTTTTCATTTATGACTGCCTATCTCATTTCTTGAGGTGCTAAAATGGCAGGGCAGTACAAAACCCCCCAAATTACCCCATTTTGGAAAGTAGACACCCCAAGGAAATTTCTAAGAGGCATGTTGAGCCCATTGAATATTTTTTTTTTGTCCCAAGTGATTGAATAATGACAAAAAGAAAAAAAAAATGTACAAAAAGTTGTCACTAAATGATATATTGCTCAAACATGCCATAGTTATATGTGGAATTGCACCCGAAAATAAATTTTTCTGCTTCTCCTGAGTATGGGGATACCACATGTGTGGGACCTTTTGAGAGCCTAGCCGCGTACGGGGCCCCAAAAACCAAGCACCGCCTTCAAGATTTCTAAGGGCGCAAATTTTTGATTTCACTCCTCACTACCTATCAGTTTCGAAGGCCATAAAATGCCAAAATAGCACAAACCCCCCCCCCCCCCAAATGATCCCATTTTGGAAAGTAGACACCCCAAGCTATTTACTGAGAGGCATGTTGAGTCCATGGAATATTTTATATTTTGCCACAAGTTGCAGGAATTTGACAAACTTTTTTTTTTTGCAAAAAGTTGTCACTAAATGATATATTGCTCACACATGCCATGGTTATATGTGGAATTGCACCCCAAAATACATTCTGCTGCTTCTCCTGAGTACGGGGATACCACATGTGTGGGACTTTTTAGAAACCAAGCACCGCCTTCAGGATTTCTAAGGGCGCAAATTTTTGATTTCACTCCTCACTACCTATCACAGTTTTGAAGGCCATAAAATGCCAAGATGGCACAAAACCCCCCCAAATGACCACATATTGGAAAGTAGACACCCCAAGCTATTTGCTGAGAATCATGTTGAGCCCATTGAATTTTTTATTTTTTTGTCCCAAGTGATTGAATAATGACAAAAAGAAAAAAAAAATGTACAAAAAGTTGTCACTAAATTATATATTGCTCAAACATGCCATGGTTATATGTGGAATTGCATCCCAAAATAATTTTTTCTGCTTCTCCTGAGTACGGGGATACCACATGTGTGGGACTTTTTGAGAGCCTAGCTGCGTACGGGGCCCCAAAAACCAAGCACCACCTTCAGGATTTCTAAGGGCGTAAATTTTTGATTTCACTCCTCACTACCCATCACAGTTTTGAAGGCCATAAAATGCCAAGATAGCACAAAACCCCCCCAAATTACCCCATTTTGGAAAGTAGACACCCCAAGCTATTTGCTGAGAGGCATGGTGAGTATTTTACAGCTCTCAATTGTTTTTGAAAGAAAGAAAATTATGAAGAAAGAAAATTAATTATTTTTATTTTATGAAGAAAGAAAATTAATTATTTTTATTTTTTTTATTTTTAAAATTTTAAAAACTTTGTGACAAAAAGCAAGATCTGCAAAATACTCACCATACCTCCTTAGAAAGCCTGAAGGCGGTGCTTGGTTTTCGGGGTCCTTCGGCTAGGCTCCCAAAATGTCTCACACATGTGGTATCCCGGTACTCAGGAGACGCAACAGAATGTATTTTGGGGTGCAATTCCACATAGAACCATGGCATGTTTGAGCAATATATCATTTAGTGACAAATTTTTGTACATTTTTTTTCTTTCTTTTTGTCATTATTCAATCACTTGGGACAAAAAAATAAAAAATATTCAATGGGCTCAACATGCCTCTCAGCAAATAGCTTGGGGTGTCTACTTTCCAAAATGGGGTCATTTGGGGGTGGTTTGAACTGTCCTGGCATTTTATGTCACACATCATCCACTCTTCTAACCACTTGAAGACAAAGCCCTTTCTGACACTTTTTGTTTACATGAAAACATTTTTACTCTTTCGTCCATGGACCGACACAGCTTCTCTATTGACAAAGTGGGTATTATCCGTTAATTAGGAGTGACTAGGCAGAAAACGTGTAAAAAGTGTTGCATCACACCTTCTACAGTACCGCCCAGGGGGCGGACCCTCTGGGTATATCCCCTCAGTCTGCATCTCGCAGATCAGTTTTTTTCCGTCTAGCAATGAGTAGGACATTTGCTACATTTTTTTTTTTGTTTCCTGCGATCTTCGATCAATTGCCGACTGGGTGACAGGCTGGATCCTCGATCCTTGTAGTCTCCCCAGTTTCAGCCATCAAGTGTGTGCCGACCCTAGCTACGTGCTGGGTTTTCCACGACATGCCCGTCGCTCCACGGGTGGCCGGTGAGCCTACGCTCCAGGGCCTGCATTGGACCGCTCAGCTTCGGCTGACCTTACGGCCGAGTCGCAGGAGCCTGGCCGGTGAGCTTACGCTCCAAGGCTTGCATCGGACCGCTCAGCTTCGGCTGACCTTACGGCCGAGTTGCAGCAGCCTGTCCGGTGAGCGTCGCACTCCAGGGCATACATATGATCGTCCCCTTGGGTCCAATCACAGCATGCCTGGCCAACAGTCACCTTCCGTGCGCAGTAGATGATCTGTTTGGAATGTCTTCCAGCATGATACATTCAGGATAGGTAAGTAAACTCCCCTGCCTCGGCTGGGTGATTTGGCTGGACATTCCTGGAGAGACCAAGCAAGTGGTTGTGGCCCCTTTCTTCCCTCTCTCCTTGCCCTTCCCTCCTCCCAGGGCTTCTAGCTAAGGTTACTGGGGGTCACCTAGGGGGTTCCACTGGAGCGGGGCTGGCTGTAACTAACATTTAAAAAGATGTAATTTCTGCTTACCTGTGTGTGTGTGTGTGTGTGTGTGTGCTTCTTCCCCCTCCATGCTGTCGGCGGCCATTTTGCGGTGGTCCATGCCGGGTTCGGCCTCTAGAGACTGCTCGGCGGTTATCTTCCTGTGGTTTCGGTGCCATTTTCTTGTAGTTCCACACCCTCTGGCCTCTATCGACTGACCGGCGGCCATGTTTGTAATGATCCACGCTGTATGTATATATTGCCATTCGGCGGCCATCTTTTTGTGGTCTACGGCTGCTTTGGCCTCTATCTTCGGCTCGGCGGCTATTTTCTTAGAGCCCACATTATCTTCCATACAGACGTTTGGCGGCTATTTTGCGAGAGTCTCCGGCCTCTTGGGTGCATTACACTGGCGCGAGAAATTCACACAGGAAGCACTGATAAAAGAAGCAGACTGACACAGCAGCGGTGGGACAGCATCACAGGCGCAGCACGGCAGCATAGCGGTACCGATCCAAGGGTGGTGAGTCCTCTGGGTGACCCAGCATCTCTGCAGCACAGGAGGGTGGCCTATTGATATCTTGCCTGGGGCCCTGTGGGTGTCAGCGCATGGTCAGCATGGCATATGAGCCAGATGTCTTCTCCCCTAAAACACCAGATTTAGCAGCTGGTGCCCCTGAGGTGTCTATGAACGCTATGACGGCAATCCTAGAGGCGTTTGCTGCCAGGGTGGAAACAGCACACGGGAATACAGGGGCTAGTAAACGCCCCCATCCCCTGCAAGCTTCTGGGGATAATTCTGATGCAGAACCAGGTCCAGCTACGGCTCAGGGCCCAGATTCTGACGCATCAGAGACTGCAGACCGTGACCGGACAGTGAGGATGACTCCAAGTCCAGGTCAGTACGTGAGACGGCTTTGGTATCTGACCTTATTACTGCAGTGCGGGATACGCTAAAGTTGGAAAATAATGCAGAAGCAGCAGAGACTCCGGTCCACTTTAGGTTTCATAAACCTGCCCGCACTGCTAAGGTGTTCCCTTGTGTGTCTTATTTTGATAAACTCTTATACAAGGAATGGGAGAACCCACTGAGGGTCTTTACAGCCCCAAAGAGGTTTGCGGTACGGTACCCCTTTGAGGAGAGTTCTCTGAAGAAATGGACCTCTCCCCCAATAGTGGACCCTCCGGTGTCCAGACTTAATAGAGCCACCACAATTCCAGTAGAAATGGCTCCTGTTTTCAAGGACCCTGTGGATAAGAAGGCTGAAGCACTCGCTCGCTACCTATACTCAGTGGTAGGCTCGGCAGTACGCTCGGCATTGGCGGGGGCCCTAGTGTCTCTGACACTTACTTAATGGGCAATATTGCTACTCCAGCAGTTAAGGAGCGAGATGCTCCTCCTGATGAGATAACATTGGCCGGCCAGTTGGTCCAGGGCCTTAGGTTTGTCTGCGAGTCAGACATGGATACTATTCCCCTGCTGTCAAAAGCTTTGGTTTATGCAGTAGCAATACGCCGCTTGATCTGGCTAAAGGGCTGGTATCAGGCTTGCACGTACCTGATCAGCGAGTCCTGCTGGAGCAGAGGAAGGTCCCCCGTACGGATCCGACTCGCGGCCACTGGTAGTGCAGACAGGAGGCACGGGAGTACGTAAGGGTAAGAGAGCCTAGAAGTAGTTGCTGAGAGACAGCTCAGGATCCGGGTACTGGAGAGTAGATGAGCCGGGCCAGCTGCGGGCAGGCAGGTAGGACAGCAGGTGTACTGAGAAGCGCAGCTGGGTAGGTGCGGAGTAGAATGGTCAAGGCGAGCAGGGTTCGGCAACGGTCAGACAGCACGGTGCAGAGGAGCAGGCAAGTTCAGGGTCAAAGACAGGCCGAGGTCAGATGCTGGGGGAGAGCAGGAGAAGTCCAGTAACAAGCCGGGTGGTCAGGAGATCAGGTTTCAGGTAATTAGCAGGAGCAGGATACACAGGAGACTGTAGATCAGACAGCACCGGTCTGAAGTGTTCCAGGGGTTTAAATGGGCAGTTTGGCGCGCATCGGCGTGCGCAATGGTGCACGCGTCATGTGCGCACATGCACCCGCGTGCACAGGCACACCATCGCGCGTACCCGCGGTCCGGAGCGTGAACCAGCGCGCACAGGAACATGCACAACATCAGCGTGCATCGGCGCGTGCAAACGCGCACCAAAGCGACAACCAACACGCCCGGCAAGGTACGTTCTCTGACAGCTGGTCTGCGGACCAGACCTCCAAGAAAGCCCTGTTGGATCTGCCTTTTAAGGGCGACAGACTTTTTGGGGCCTCTATGGATGACATCATCAAGGATGCCACAGGAGGTAAAAGCACTTTGCTTCCTCAAACTAGCAAGGGTAAGGGGCCACGCCAAGGGCAAGGGCCCTCCTTTACTGCACGCAAGCATTTTTTCCGTCCCTCTAGGGCGATAGGGAAAAGACCCCAGGCCGACAAGGCGCCTGCCCAAAGACAAAAGCGTCCTTGGTCCCGCAAACCCAACAAGCCTGCGGACAAATCTGCGTCCGCATGAAGGTCCGCCCCCACCCAGCTCTCGGGTGGGGGGACGGCTTCACAAATTTGCGACTCAGTGGACAGCTCTAGTCTCCGACAGGTGGGTTTGCAAAGTAATCTCCTCAGGCTACAAGATAGAATTTCTCTCTTGTCCACCGGACAGATTCATCACCTCCAATCTCCAGCTACTACCGACCCATCGGGAGGCCCTGTATGGGGCGGTCCAGGGTTTACTGGAGCGCGGGGTAGTTACTCCAGTTCCAGAACAAGAACGGGGTCAGGGTTTTTACTCAAATCTGTTCATTGTGCCGAAGAAGGATGGGGTTCATCCAATCTTGGATCTCAGAGCCCTCAATTGCTTTGTGAAGGTACAAAGATTTCGGATGGAGTCGGTTCATCTGTAGTCACGGCTCTCCATCCGGGGGACTTTCTGGTCTCCTTGGACATCAAGGACACATACCTGCATGTCCCCATATACTCCAGACACCAGAGGTTTCTGCGATTTGCTATCGGGAAGAACCACTACCAGTTTGTGGCCCTCCCGTTTTTGGCCTTGGCTTAGCACCCAGGACGTTCACCAAGGTGCTCGCTCTGATTCTGGCACTTCTAAGACAGCGGGGTATCGCTATCATGGGCTACTTGGACGACCTTCTACTGAAGGCCCCTTCAAGCTCAGAATTAGAGGTAAGCGTGTCCATTACCTGTCAGACTCTTCGAGACTGTGGTTGGATGCTAAACACGCAAAAGTCAGTATTGGTGCCCACTCAACGCCTAGTGTACCTGGGGTTGATTCTGGATTCCTCAGAGGCAAAGGTATTCCTCCCTGTGGAGAAGTTGCAGACCCTCCGGGCTGCAGTACGGCAGCTGACTTCCAGGAATTGGTCGTCACTCCGTTTTTGCATGCGAGTGTTAGGCCACATGGTAGCCTCCTTCGAGGCGGTCCCATATGCTCAATACCACACTCGAGTGGCGCAAGGTCGCTGGACCCCAGAGGAAGCCCTCCTGCCGATCAATGTCCTGGAAATCCGGGCGATCAGGCTGTGCCTCTTCAAATGGTCTCAGAGGCTGCAAGGGCTTCCAGTCAGGATCCAATCAGACAACGCCACAGCAGTGGCATATGTCAATCATCAAGGAGGAACAAGAAGCTCAGCTGCAGCATCGGAGGTCGCTCGCATCCTGAAGTGGGCAGAGAGGAGCGTACCGGCACTGTCAGCCGTGTACATTCCGGGTGTGGAAAACTGGCAGGCGGGCTACCTGAGCCGCCAGATGCTGGACCAGGGAGAATGGTCCTTACACCCGGAGGTGTTCCAACTCCTCTGTCAAAGATGGGGCACACCAGATGTAGATCTTCTGGCTTCCCAACTCAATCGGAAGGTATTGAGGTTTGTGGCCTGGTCAAGAGACCCATGGGCAGACGCAACGGACGCGTTGGTGGCATTGTGGGGTCAGTATTGGCTAATCTTTGCCTTCCCTCCCTTAAGGCTTCTTCCTCTTCTGCTCCGCAGAGTGGAGGCAGAGGGAATTCCAATGATCCTAATCACTCCAGATTGGCCTCAGCGTCCTTGGTACGCCGATCTAGTACGTCTGGTAGCAGATGTCCCCTTTCGCCTATGACTACAGAAGGACCTGCTATCGCAAGGTCCCATACTCCATCCTGCTTTACAGTCACTGGCTTTAACGGCATGGCTGTTGAGAACCAGGTGCTGAGACCGGGGCCTGTCAGATTCAGTAATCTCTACTATGAGAAGTGCTCAGAAACCATCCTCTAGGAAGGTTTATCACCGCACTTGGAAGGCCTACATCTCCATGTGTGAGGAAATGAAATGGCATCCGTGTACTTATTTGGTTTCCAGAATCCTGCTGTTTTTACAGCATGGGGTGGACCAAAGGCTTGCCTTAAGTACGATTAAGGGACAGATATCTGCCCTGGCTGTCTTTTTTCAGTGACCCCTGGCGACTCATTCTCTCGTGAGTACATTTGTGCAGGGGGTTCGACATGTGGCCCCTCCGGTCCGTCCCCCGCTACCTCCGTGGGACTTGAACCTGGTCCTCTCGGTGCTTCAGAAGGCACCGTTTGAGAATATTAGAGATATTCCCGTTAACACTTTCTCAAAGTGGTCTTTTTGGTGGCTGTTACGTCAGTTAGACGAGTCTCTGAGCTGGCAGCCTTGTCCTGCAAGGCTCCCTATTTGATTTTCCACAAGGATAAGGTGGTGCTGCGGCCGCAGCCTTCCTTTCTTCCGAAAGTCGTTTCAGCTTTTCATCTCAATGAAGACATTGTACTTCCATCCTTGTGTCCTCATTCGTCGAATCCTAAGGAGTCGGCGTTGCATTCCTTGGACGTTGTCCGAGCTTTGAGAGTATACCTATCTGCTACTTCCCTGTTCCGGAAGTCAGATTCACTGTTTGTTTCGGTGGCTGGTCCCAAGAAGGGCCAAGCAGTCTCGACGGCCACCATCTCTAGGTGGATCCGACAGATAGTAATCCAGGCTTACGCCTTAAAGGGTCAAGCACCCCCCTTTCCGGTCACGGCGCATTCGACCAGGGCAATAGGTGCCTCTTGGGCTTTCCGACATCAAGCGTCTGTTTCCCAATTATGTACAGCGGCGACTTGGTCGTCCGCTCACACTTTCACAAAATTCTACAAGGTTGATGTAGGTGCATCTTCGGATGCCTCTTTCGGCCGCAAAGTTTTGCAGGCGGCTGTTTAGAGTTGCAACTCCTCCGTTGGAGGAGTGCTGTTTTGTGTTTGGGGTGAAGTTTATTTTTATGCTGTTACCACCCCTCGTTTTTTCTCTGACACTGCTTTGGGACGTCCCACTTTGTCAATAGAGAAGCTGTGTTGGTCCATGGACGAAAGCGTAAATAGGATTTTTTACTCACCGTAAAATCCTTTTCTCTGAGTCCATGGACCGACACAGCACCCACCCCTCTTAAGTTTGTACTGCTTTTTGACAAACTGATCTGCGAGATGCAGACTGAGGGGATATACCCAGAGGGTAGATTTTTCAAATGCATTTTTGGGGGAAAAACACACTTTTTTTTATTTTTAATGCACTAAAATACACTATATTGCCCAAATGTTTGATGAAATAAAAAAGATAATCTTAGGCCGAGTACATGGATACCAAATACGACATGCTTTAAAATTACGCACAAACGCGCAGCGGCGACAAACTACATACATTTTTAAAAGCCTTTAAAAGCCTTTACAGGTTACCACATTAGATTTACAGAGGAGGTCTACTGCTAAAATGACTGCCCTCGATCTGACCTTTGCGGTGATACCTCACATGCATGGTGCAATTGCTGTTTACATATGACGCTAGACCGACGCTCGCGTTCGCCTTTGCGCAAGAGCAGGGGGGGACAGGGGTGTTTTTTTTTGTTTTGTTTTTAATTATTTATTTTGATTTTTTATTTTATTTTTAAACTGTTCCTTCCATTTTTTATTTTTTTTTACCATTTTTATTATCTCAGGGAATGTAAATATCCCCTATGATAGCAATAGGTAGTGACAGGTACTTTTTTTTTTTTTTTTTAAATTGGGGGGTTAGACCCTAGATCTTTCCTCTGCCCTCAAAGCATCTGACCACACCAAGATCGGTGTGATAAAATGCTTTCCCAATTTCCCAATGGCGCTGTTTATATCCGGGGGGGGGGACATTCCCTCCCACTGCTTGTAAAAGCAGTCTAGAGGCTAATTATCTGCTAGGATTGCTTTTACATGAAAGCCGATCGCTGGCTGAAAAGAATGATACCAAGATGATACCTAAACCCGCAGGCATCATTCTGGTATAACCATTCAAAGTCCAGCAACATACCAGTACATTGCTGGTCCTTGGTGGACATGTATTGTAATATTTTTTTTCATGCAGCCTGTTGCCTGAACAAAAAAATAGTATTTTTGTACTCACCGTGAAAACAGTTTCTCTGACGTCCATGGACTGACACAGCTGGATACTGTAAACGTGTGGGAATCTGTCCCTGCTCGCAGGAGAAGATCTAGACAGAATGTTAGAAACATACATTCTAGAACAAACCAGAGCTGAACAGCCCCGCCCAGGGGGGGCGGTCCCTCCGGACATTACCCTCCCACCTGCAGCTAGCAGCCTCAGTTCGTAACAAAGCAGTACAAACCTTAAAAGGAAGGGTGGGTGCTGTTTCAGTCCATGGACGTCAGAGAAACAGATTTTACGGTGAGTACAAAAATCCTATTTTCTCTTATCGTCCATGGACTGACACAGCAGGATACTGTAAACGTGTGGGATGTCCCAAAGCAGTATCAGAAGGGTGGGAGCAGTAGTAAAGGAACAACCAAAACTTCACTCCAAACAAGCAGAGATCCTCAACGGAGGAGTTGCAACATTAAACAGCGGCCTGCAATGTTTTGCGGCCGAAGGAAGCATCCGAAGATGCAGCCACATCAACCTCATAAAATTTCAAAAAGGTATGAACGGACGACCAGGTCGCCGCCTTGCACACTTGTGCAACCGACGCTTGATGTCGGAAAGCCCAGGAAGCACCAATTGCCTTGGTGGAATGCGCCGCAACCGGAAAGGGAGGCGCCCGCCCCTTAAGGGCATAGGCCTGTATGACGGTCTGCCTGATACACCTAAAGACGGTGGCAGACGACACCGCTCGGCCCTGTTTTGGACCAGAGACAGACACAAACAGTGAGTCAGACTTCCGAATGGAAACAGTAGCCGACAGGTACACCCGTAAGGCTTGTACCCATCTTAATGTATGAAGCGCAAACTCTCAGGGATGCGATGGGTGAGGACACAAGGACGGAAGAACAATGTCCTCCTTAAGGTGAAAGGCTGAGACAATCTTTTGAAAAGGACGGTCGTGGGTGCAACACCGCCATATCCTTATGGAGGACCAAGTAAGGCGACTTGCAGGACAAGGCCGCCAACTCAGACACCCGTCTAACCAAAGTAATGGCCACTAAGAAGGCCACCTTCTGGGACAAGGTCAAGAGAGAAATCTCTCTGATATTCTCAAAGGAATGTTCTTGGAGAACTGAGATGCATCAAATTCAGATCCCAAGTAGGGAGAGGAGGCTTGACAGGGGGGATCACATGGCGAACCCCCTTCACAAATGGTGCTAATCAAGGAATGGCCCGGTAGTGGTCGTTGAAAAAGACAGCCCGGCCCGAAATCTGACCCTCAATGGTATGCAAGGCCAGCTTTTGGGTCACACCACGCTGTAAGAACAGCAAAATCCTGGGAACGGAATACATCCGAGGACACCAATCAAGTTCCTCGCACATAGCGATGTAAGCCTTCCAGGTATGGTGATATATCCTTCTGGAGGAAGATTCCCGTGCCAACAACATAGAAGAGATGACCGAATGCGAGAGACCTCGGTCCTTCAGCACCTGGCTTTAAACAGCCATGCCATTAAAGCCAAGGACTGTAAAGCAGGATGAAGTATGGGATCATGAGACAGAAGGTCCACCCCAATAGGCAGTCGCCAATGAACGTCTGCGACTAGCCAAAGTAGATCGGCGTACCAATGTCGCCGTTCCGGAGCAATGAGGATCACCGGAATGGCCTCAGCCCCTACTCTGCGAAGCAGCCGAGGCAACAACAGTAGCGGAGGGTAAGCATATATCAGACGATACTGCCCCCACGGGCTACCAACGCGTCTGACGCGTCTGCCCAAGGGTCCCTGGACCTGGCCATGATCTTGACACCTTGCGAGTGAGTTGAGAGGCCATAAGGTCCACATCCGGTGCCCCACCTCCGGTAAAAGAGGTGGAAACACCTCCGGATGCAAGGACCCTTCCCCTGCAATGCACACGGCCGTCAGGACCGCCTTGCAGCGAGATGTATGAAAATCCTAAAGAGACTCCGCAATGTATCGGAGAAGAGAGGCCCCGGTGTACAGGGTGCCTCAACTATTGGCCAATAAAGGCAACTTGACAGAGCTTTCCTAGAAACTCGGTCAGAGGACCAGTACCTCAGCCTCCACAGGTGGTGCAAACCCACCCCGGGCACAGAGGCCCTAAAGGCTAAAGCAGTTGCAGTGCACCTGCTAGTCGACTGATAGATGAAGCAGAGGCTTTTGCCCAGTCATTGAGCTACAGAAATGCCAGAGACGCAGCCACTAACGGGCGTAACGCTAACCTCAGCCTGGCGAACACAGTCCAAGCCAGCGCTTCTGATCACCACTGAAAGCAGGTGGAAAGTGGTACCCCTGAAACCAGGGATCCTTATGACAATGCTCCATCCAACAGCTACCCATGGATAAGTGCTGATTGTACAAACACATAGTTTATACTGTTATATTGCGTCAAACGCGCAAATAGAGTGTGGGAGGAAACCCACCCAGCCACAAAGAGCATAATACAACCACATACGGCGTATGTAGCTTAGTATGTGTGGATAAACCTATTAAACGCATTTATACTGTGCCAGCGACGAAGGCGCGCACATCATTGGGGCTTGGACGTAAACCAGCCACGCAGATTGCGTACACAACCGTGTAGGTATGTTAGCCTGCGAATAAACAAATTGCACATGTTTATACTGTGCATAGCGCTGAAAATGCGCACACCATTGGAGCGCGGGGGAGAAACCGGAGCACCCGGATGAAACCCACGCAGACTGCATATGCATTCTGTGTAGGTATTCTAGTATGTGTGGTGAAAAAGCAGTGCAGCGCAACAAAAAAGCAAAAAAACTAAAGTAAAAATAAAAGACAATAGCTATAATGGAAAAAGGCAATGCAGTAACAATATGTCCATGGAGTTTCACTTTAAGAAGATAGAAGCCCAAAACAAGTGTCCAGACAGGAAGTGACTCCTTAAAACATCAGATAGTGACTTTGTGATATTCCTCCACCACTGAAATAGGTTTGCAGCTCACCTCAGAACATGGACCCCTGAGCTAGTCAGTCAGGTCATGCAAGCAATTTCCCTCTCTGGGAATGAAAATCCAAGGAGAATAAGCTCAGGCAGGCAATACGATAAGACATATAAGGCAAAAGTAAATTCTGCATAGGGTAGTACTGTTAAAAAACCTTTATTTAAGTCCCCACAGCCCCCCTTTATACATATGTGCGTACCACAGTGCAGATGTAAATACACAGTGTTTAAGGTGACTAAGTGCCCTCTGAGCAGGAATAGTGAACGGCGGCGCCGTCTGGGTTACCAGTAACCTCGCGTCCTTCTCCTCACTTCCTGGTCTGTGGAGCGCATCTGTCGTCACTTCCGGTGATTGGTTAGAGAGTCACGCCCTGACGCGTTTCGTCACTTCCGGACTTCGTCTGAGGGCGCCCTCAGACGAAGTCCGGAAGTGACGAAACGCGTCAGGGCGTGACTCTCTAACCAATCACCGGAAGTGACGACAGATGCGCTCCACAGACCAGGAAGTGAGGAGAAGGACGCGAGGTTACTGGTAACCCAGACGGCGCCGCCGTTCACTATTCCTGCTCAGAGGGCACTTAGTCACCTTAAACACTGTGTATTTACATCTGCACTGTGGTACGCACATATGTATAAAGGGGGGCTGTGGGGACTTAAATAAAGGTTTTTTAACAGTACTACCCTATGCAGAATTTACTTTTGCCTTATATGTCATACAGACCTCAACATAACAGTGTGGCTGGTGGAGATTGCAGCGACCAGGTCGGATGTGGACTATTGGTTCATGCCTTTTTGAACCTTACCTCTGGTAAGTGCATCCCCTTAAGGGGAATTTAAATTTCCCCCCACGTGGTGAACAACTGGAGATAAAGGAATAATCTGGCACAATCAATATTATTGCAGTCACATCTTTAACCATCTGCACCATTGTCATTACCTATACTTGAACTTGTATAGAGGACTTTCAGAAATTTATTTTGAAAGAAGCGCTGCTACAGTATCATTTAGGACTCTGTGTATTTATCTAGAGTTTTTTCTATACTGTCTTTTTTTATACATCATAACTTTTTAAGCAGCTGCTATTTGGAGTATTCATTGTTTATCTATTTCACTGTTATCTCACTGACTGTATCTTAAGCGCTGAGCGGTGTTTTTATTAGGAGGGCCGTTTTTTAAAACACCATTTGGTGCACATTAGGCAATACGATAGGAGGAAATCCACAGGTCACAAGATCAGAGCTCCGGCCCGGATGAGTGATATGGAAATCTAGTGCTCTCCATATGGTACAACATGTATTTATTAAAAGAAAATAGGTACACTTACATAAATAGCACTGAACGAACCCCAGTGCATGGGAATGCTAGCATGTAGTAAAACGAGTGTCAGCATGGAGAGAGAGACGCGGGTGACGTCACGCCTGTTCACGTATTCCGTACGCGTTGCGTCCCAAAAGTGGGCGGGACTTCATCAGCAGTACGGAACAGCGTGAATCACCCGCTATTAATATCAATGGAGCGTAAAACCAACCAATCCCAACGCAATCAACAATGGATTGTCATGGAAACCCTGCCAGCAGGGAGTAGAACAGGGGTCGGGACGGACCAAAATATAAAGAAAAGCAAAAATCCCATAGGGAAAGAAACTTTACTACACCACCTAAGTGGAATAGATTACTTGGCTTATTTGATTAACAAACAAACCTAAAGAGAAACAAATAAACAGCGTGTAAATAGTGACCCGCGTCTCTGCTGACACTCATAATGCAATTTCAAAAATAAATTAGTCAAAAAAGTCATGCATATCAAAAAATACACTGTTGACACTAGCAATAAAATCACTAAACTAATAACTAAAGAAAAAAATCTATATATAAATATAAAAATATACATATTGTGAGGGGGTTAACTCGGTAGCGGGTGTGTGTGACCCCCTGGTTGGGCTCCCCACACAAAAACAGGGCCAGCAGACGGAGGTTGTGGTTTTCAAAATCAAAAGGTGCGGTTTATTTCTCTATGTACAGTGACAAAAACACAGCAAAGCCAAAAAGAAACATAAACAAAATAAATCCTGGTCAGTTTGACCTCTGACTAAACATGCAGGTTTCCTAAACTAACAACTGGGATCAGCCTGGTGCTGTCCTAGTCCCTAAGTCCCTGGTTTAGTAAAAGTCCAAACAAATAGCCACACAGGCTTTGCCTCACCGCACAGGGGTTCACTCTCCCTAGACAGTCCACACAGGTCTGGGTCCAGGCATGAGCTAACATCTAATGAAGCTGGGAGTTTTTATAGAGGCCTTAAACGAACTGACAGGCTTCAGCTGGTCTCATCAACTCCCTGCCTGCACGACGCCCAGCCCTCTCCCTAGAGGTATGAGTCATCCATGAGCCCACTAGCCTCAGCTGGGCTTCATCAACTCCCTAGTTGTATAAGTCGGCATAAAGCCTGAATCTGGGAGAAATATATCTACCCCCCTGGATGCAACCAGGTGACTTTACCTTCCTGCTGTCACATACCCCCCCCTCTTGTTTTAACCTTGGGGTTGGAACACCAGCAATCAGGCATTCATGTACTCGAGACAAAGCATCCACATTCCCCATTTGAACGCCAGGGCGATGCTTTACTGTGAAGTTGAATTCCTGTAGGGCCAGGAACCACCTATTCACTCTTCTATTTGTCTCCTTGTTTTGAGCCATCCACTTTAACGGAGCGTGATCCGTAACCATGTCAAAGTGCCTACCTAGCAGATAGTACCGAAGGGAATCTAGAGCCCACTTCACCGCTAAACACTCCTTTTCAACCGTGGCGTAATTTACCTCATGGGACTTCAACTTCCTGCTGAGGTAAATGACTGGGTGCTCTTCCCCGTTCCAGACCTGGGACAATACTGCTCCTAACCCCACATCTGACGCATCACTTTGTACGACAAAGTCTTTAGAGAAGTCGGGTGAGTACAACACTGGCTGGCTACATAAGGCTTGTTTCAAGAATTGGAATGCTGCCTCAGCCTCGGGGGTCCATTTAATCATGACCGACCCTTTCCCTTTCGTCAGGTTGGTTAGGGGCACAGCCTTAGAAGCAAAGTGGGGAATGAAGCGCCGATAATAACCCGCGATTCCCAGAAAGGCCCGTACCTGCTTCTTGCTGTTGGGACGTGGCTAACTCTGGATGGCCTCGACTTTGTTGAGTTGGGGTTTTATCACTCCCCTGCCAATGGTGTACCCAAGATATTTGGCCTCCTCCTGCCCAATGGTACACTTCTTGGGGTTAGCCGTAAACCCCGCTTCCCGGATAGAGTCTAGGACTGCTTGCACTTTTGGCAGATGTGAGGCCCAATCTGTGCTATGGACAATTACGTCATCCAGGTAAGCCGCAGCATACTTCCGATGGGGCCTCAGTATCTGGTCCATTTTCCGCTGGAATGTGGCCGGCGCATTCTGTAACCCGAACGGCATTCTCTTATATTGGAACGCCCCGTCTGGGGTTACAAATGCGGTTTTCTCTTTGGCCGACTTGGCCAGGGGAATTTGCCAATACCCTTTTGTGAGGTCAAGAGTCGTCATGTATCGGGCTGTTCCCAGCCGGTCGATCAACTCATCTATACGTGGCATGGGGTAGGTGTCAAATTTTGTAACTTTGTTCAACTGACGAAAATCGTTACAAAATCGCCAGCTCCCATCCGGTTTAGGCACCAACACAATGGGACTAGACCAATCACTTTGGGACTCCTCTATCACCCCTAAGTTCAGCATTTTCTGTACTTCCTCCCGTATTGCCTCCCGTCGGGCCTCTGGGATCCGATAGGGTTTTAACTTCACCCTTTCACCGGGCGGGGTAATAATATCATGCTCTACCCCAGATGTTTGTCCCGGCAGCTCAGAGAACACCTCCTTGTTGCGAAGCACAAACTCCTTAACCTCCTGTTGTTGGGGTTGTGACAAGGTGGCTGCTATTCCAACCTCCGGAATCACGCAACCAGTTTGAGCTGGTGACCAAGTTTCTGCGACTAGGGACTCTCTATCCCTCCAGGCTTTCAACAGATTAACGTGATATATCTGTTCGGGCTTTCGCCTTCCTGGTTGTCTGACCTTGTAATTCACTTCGCTCACTTTTTCCATTATCTCGTAGGGGCCTTGCCATTTGGCAAGGAATTTACTTTCAACCGTAGGGACAAGTACCAATATCCTATCCCCCGGGGAAAAGGTACGGGTCTTTGCTCCACGGTTGTACACTCTCTGCTGTGCCAACTGCGCTTGGGCCAAATGTTCCTTCACGATGGGCATTACCTGTGCAATTCGATCTTGCATCAGGGCGACATGCTCAATCACACTCCTGTGGGGAGAACTCTCACTTTCCCAAGTTTCCTTGGCAATATCCAACAGCCCTCTTGGGTGTCTCCCATACAGTAACTCAAAGGGGGAGAATCCCGTAGAGGATTGGGGCACCTCCCTAATAGCAAACATCAAATAAGGAAGTAGACAGTCCCAATCCTTTCCATCTCTATCCACCACTTTCTTCAACATTTGTTTTAGGGTTTTGTTGAATCTTTCAACCAGCCCATCGGTTTGGGGGTGATACACAGATGTACGCAATTGCGTCACTTTGAACAATTTACACAGCTCTTTCATAACCCGGGACATAAAGGGTGTACCTTGGTCCGTAAGCAGTTCTTTACAAATACCCACCCGGCTAAAAACAAGAGATAGCTCTTTGGCTATGGTTTTGGCCGAGGTATTTCTGAGAGGGATCGCTTCTGGATAACGGGTGGCATAGTCCATTATAACCAATATGTACTGGTGCCCCCTAGCGGACTTGATTATAGGACCTACCAAATCCATTGCGATTCTCTCAAACGGGACCTCAATGATGGGTAGAGGGACCAGCGGGCTACGGAAATGTGGCATCGGGGCCGACCTCTGACACACAGGGCAGGAGGAACAATAATTTTCTATGTCCTTCATCACCCCAGGCCAATAGAATCTCTGTAATACCCTCTCTCGGGTTTTCTCTGTCCCCAGATGACCTCCAAGAATGTGCCCATGGGCCAACTCCAACACCAACTTCCTGTAAGGTTTGGGCACCACAAGCTGCTCAACGGTTTCTTCTGCCCTTTTTGCCACCCGATACAGTAGGTCCTTCTCTACGCTGAAGTATGGGTAAGTGCAGGTATTATCTGGGTTCACTAACTCGCCATCTATTTCCACTACGTTTTCCCGTGCCTTTATTAGGGCGGGGTCTTTTAACTGTTCTGTGGCAAAATTTTCCCTGTGAACCTCCAGATCAGAAAACTCCACAGACGGTAGGTTTTCGTCTGAGGAGGTGGGCTCCTCTCCAGTTTCTTGAGTCTCCCCTGCCAATACTGACAAGGGAAATTCTGGAGAGTCCTCACCACTCTCAGAGGAGTTCTGGCTATCACATTCCTGGTACATAGGGGCACCAGTGGGGGGCTAAGGATCATCCCACAGTTCCCAGAACTTCGGAAAATCCCTTCCCACAATGGCATCATGCGGTAATTGAGATACTAACCCCACTGGATGAGAGAGGGTACCTTTGGGGGTCTCGAAACACACTGTAGTCACTGGATACTCTCGGGTGTCCCCATGCACACAAATAACAGCTACCTTGCTATTCCCAGAGACCTCTGTTTTAACTAATTCAGCCTTTATCAGGGTCACAAGGCTACCTGAATCCAGTAATACCACAACATTTCTACCATTAATACACATTTTGCATAAATGTTTCTCAGTTCCCCGAATGGCAGTGCATGCGACTGTCGCACACAGCGACTGACGTCTGTCCATCAGAAAGTCACATTGCATGGGTTCCTCCACAACCGGGCAATTTGCTGCAATATGTCCCGCTTGCCGGCAGCGGTAGCAAACAATCCATTTGGCTGCCTCTTGAGCCCCTGACTTCCCAGGCTGTTCTCGCCAAACTTTGGGTAGAGCTCCCACCCTCTCACTCTCTCCACCCTCACCCCTTGGAATCCTCTTATCCGCCCCTGGGGATGGTCTGGTCTTAGGGTGGAAAGTCCGAGAGTCTCTGGAAGAGGCCGTCAGGTTCTCTGTAGCCAAGTATCTCTCTACACGATCCACAAGTTTACCGGCCGTTTCTGGGTCTCCATGGCTTACCCACTTTTGAATGGCGGTAGGAAGAGCTCTCAAGAAACGATCCATCACAACACGTTCCACAATCTCCGGTGCGGACAAAGTCTCTGGCTGTAGCCACTTCCTGCTCAGGTGAATGAGATCATACATTTGAGACCTGGGGGGTTTTCCAAGCTGGAAAGTCCAGTTATGCACACGCTGAGCCCGGACAGCCAGGGTGACACCCAGCCTTGCCAATATTTCAGCTTTTAGCATCACATAGTCTTTTGCTTGGTCAGGCTCTAGGTCATAGTAAGCCTTCTGCGATTCACCAGTTAACAGAGGAGCCACCAGTCCAGCCCACTGCTCCTCAGGCCACTTTTCTCTTTCAGCAGTCCTTTCAAATGTGGTCAAAAATACCTCTGGATCATCCTCTCCAGTCATTTTTGTCAATAAACGACTCACCCCAAAGGACGCGGTATTAGTGGGACGGCTTTCCTCACTGGTCTGCGGACGTTGCTGCATTACTGCTTCCATTTGTTGTAGTCTCTGCTCTTGCTTCTGTAACAGGTCTATGAAGCGGGCCTCAGATTGCTGCTGGGCTTGTTGATGAGCTTGCTGCTGGGCTGCAAGGCTCCTTTGCAAACCTGCATTTGTCTGCTGTTGATTGGCATTTGCTAGAGCCAGCTGTTTCAGTATCTCCTCCATGCTGGCTTAAAAAAAACTGCCACTGGTTCTCCACCAACTGTGAGGGGGTTAACTCGGTAGCGGGTGTGTGTGACCCCCTGGTTGGGCTCCCCACACAAAAACAGGGCCAGCAGACGGAGGTTGTGGTTTTCAAAATCAAAAGGTGCGGTTTATTTCTCTATGTACAGTGACAAAAACACAGCAAAGCCAAAAAGAAACATAAACAAAATAAATCCTGGTCAGTTTGACCTCTGACTAAACATGCAGGTTTCCTAAACTAACAACTGGGATCAGCCTGGTGCTGTCCTAGTCCCTAAGTCCCTGGTTTAGTAAAAGTCCAAACAAATAGCCACACAGGCTTTGCCTCACCGCACAGGGGTTCACTCTCCCTAGACAGTCCACACAGGTCTGGGTCCAGGCATGAGCTAACATCTAATGAAGCTGGGAGTTTTTATAGAGGCCTTAAACGAACTGACAGGCTTCAGCTGGTCTCATCAACTCCCTGCCTGCACGACGCCCAGCCCTCTCCCTAGAGGTATGAGTCATCCATGAGCCCACTAGCCTCAGCTGGGCTTCATCAACTCCCTAGTTGTATAAGTCGGCATAAAGCCTGAATCTGGGAGAAATATA
Source organism: Rana muscosa (assembly GCA_029206835.1). Classification (NCBI taxonomy): domain Eukaryota; kingdom Metazoa; phylum Chordata; class Amphibia; order Anura; family Ranidae; genus Rana; species Rana muscosa. Next base: position 230,873,187 of record CM055119.1, read on the forward strand.
TCTACCCCCCTGGATGCAACCAGGTGACTTTACCTTCCTGCTGTCACATACCCCCCCCTCTTGTTTTAACCTTGGGGTTGGAACACCAGCAATCAGGCATTCATGTACTCGAGACAAAGCATCCACATTCCCCATTTGAACGCCAGGGCGATGCTTTACTGTGAAGTTGAATTCCTGTAGGGCCAGGAACCACCTATTCATTCTTCTATTTGTCTCCTTGTTTTGAGCCATCCACTTTAACGGAGCGTGATCCGTAACCATGTCAAAGTGCCTACCTAGCAGATAGTACCGAAGGGAATCTAGAGCCCACTTCACCGCTAAACACTCCTTTTCAACCGTGGCGTAATTTACCTCATGGGACTTCAACTTCCTGCTGAGGTAAATGACTGGGTGCTCTTCCCCGTTCCAGACCTGGGACAATACTGCTCCTAACCCCACATCTGACGCATCACTTTGTACGACAAAGTCTTTAGAGAAGTCGGGTGAGTACAACACTGGCTGGCTACATAAGGCTTGTTTCAAGAATTGGAATGCTGCCTCAGCCTCGGGGGTCCATTTAATCATGACCGACCCTTTCCCTTTCGTCAGGTTGGTTAGGGGCACAGCCTTAGAAGCAAAGTGGGGAATGAAGCGCCGATAATAACCCGCGATTCCCAGAAAGGCCCGTACCTGCTTCTTGCTGTTGGGACGTGGCCAACTCTGGATGGCCTCGACTTTGTTGAGTTGGGGTTTTATCACTCCCCTGCCAATGGTGTACCCAAGATATTTGGCCTCCTCCTGCCCAATGGTACACTTCTTGGGGTTAGCCGTAAACCCCGCTTCCCGGATAGAGTCTAGGACTGCTTGCACTTTTGGCAGATGTGAGGCCCAATCTGTGCTATGGACAATTACGTCATCCAGGTAAGCCGCAGCATACTTCCGATGGGGCCTCAGTATCTGGTCCATTTTCCGCTGGAATGTGGCCGGCGCATTCTGTAACCCGAACGGCATTCTCTTATATTGGAACGCCCCGTCTGGGGTTACAAATGCGGTTTTCTCTTTGGCCGACTTGGCCAGGGGAATTTGCCAATACCCTTTTGTGAGGTCAAGAGTCGTCATGTATCGGGCTGTTCCCAGCCGGTCGATCAACTCATCTATACGTGGCATGGGGTAGGTGTCAAATTTTGTAACTTTGTTCAACTGACGAAAATCGTTACAAAATCGCCAGCTCCCATCCGGTTTAGGCACCAACACAATGGGACTAGACCAATCACTTTGGGACTCCTCTATCACCCCTAAGTTCAGCATTTTCTGTACTTCCTCCCGTATTGCCTCCCGTCGGGCCTCTGGGATCCGATAGGGTTTTAACTTCACCCTTTCACCGGGCGGGGTAATAATATCATGCTCTACCCCAGATGTTTGTCCCGGCAGCTCAGAGAACACCTCCTTGTTGCGAAGCACAAACTCCTTAACCTCCTGTTGTTGGGGTTGTGACAAGGTGGCTGCTATTCCAACCTCCGGAATCACGCAACCAGTTTGAGCTGGTGACCAAGTTTCTGCGACTAGGGACTCTCTATCCCTCCAGGCTTTCAACAGATTAACGTGATATATCTGTTCGGGCTTTCGCCTTCCTGGTTGTCTGACCTTGTAATTCACTTCGCTCACTTTTTCCATTATCTCGTAGGGGCCTTGCCATTTGGCAAGGAATTTACTTTCAACCGTAGGGACAAGTACCAATATCCTATCCCCCGGGGAAAAGGTACGGGTCTTTGCTCCACGGTTGTACACTCTCTGCTGTGCCAACTGCGCTTGGGCCAAATGTTCCTTCACGATGGGCATTACCTGTGCAATTCGATCTTGCATCAGGGCGACATGCTCAATCACACTCCTGTGGGGAGAACTCTCACTTTCCCAAGTTTCCTTGGCAATATCCAACAGCCCTCTTGGGTGTCTCCCATACAGTAACTCAAAGGGGGAGAATCCCGTAGAGGATTGGGGCACCTCCCTAATAGCAAACATCAAATAAGGAAGTAGACAGTCCCAATCCTTTCCATCTCTATCCACCACTTTCTTCAACATTTGTTTTAGGGTTTTGTTGAATCTTTCAACCAGCCCATCGGTTTGGGGGTGATACACAGATGTAGGCAATTGCGTCACTTTGAACAATTTACACAGCTCTTTCATAACCCGGGACATAAAGGGTGTACCTTGGTCCGTAAGCAGTTCTTTACAAATACCCACCCGGCTAAAAACAAGAGATAGCTCTTTGGCTATGGTTTTGGCCGAGGTATTTCTGAGAGGGATCGCTTCTGGATAACGGGTGGCATAGTCCATTATAACCAATATGTACTGGTGCCCCCTAGCGGACTTGATTATAGGACCTACCAAATCCATTGCGATTCTCTCAAACGGGACCTCAATGATGGGTAGAGGGACCAGCGGGCTACGGAAATGTGGCATCGGGGCCGACCTCTGACACACAGGGCAGGAGGAACAATAATTTTCTATGTCCTTCATCACCCCAGGCCAATAGAATCTCTGTAATACCCTCTCTCGGGTTTTCTCTGTCCCCAGATGACCTCCAAGAATGTGCCCATGGGCCAACTCCAACACCAACTTCCTGTAAGGTTTGGGCACCACAAGCTGCTCAACGGTTTCTTCTGCCCTTTTTGCCACCCGATACAGTAGGTCCTTCTCTACGCTGAAGTATGGGTAAGTGCAGGTATTATCTGGGTTCACTAACTCGCCATCTATTTCCACTACGTTTTCCCGTGCCTTTATTAGGGCGGGGTCTTTTAACTGTTCTGTGGCAAAATTTTCCCTGTGAACCTCCAGATCAGAAAACTCCACAGACGGTAGGTTTTCGTCTGAGGAGGTGGGCTCCTCCCCAGTTTCTTGAGTCTCCCCTGCCAATACTGACAAGGGAAATTCTGGAGAGTCCTCACCACTCTCAGAGGAGTTCTGGCTATCACATTCCTGGTACATAGGGGCACCAGTGGGGGGCTCAGGATCATCCCACAGTTCCCAGAACTTCGGAAAATCCCTTCCCACAATGGCATCATGCGGTAATTGAGATACTAACCCCACTGGATGAGAGAGGGTACCTTTGGGGGTCTCGAAACACACTGTAGTCACTGGATACTCTCGGGTGTCCCCATGCACACAAATAACAGCTACCTTGCTATTCCCAGAGACCTCTGTTTTAACTAATTCAGCCTTTATCAGGGTCACAAGGCTACCTGAATCCAGTAATACCACAACATTTCTACCATTAATACACATTTTGCATAAATGTTTCTCAGTTCCCCGAATGGCAGTGCATGCGACTGTCGCACACAGCGACTGACGTCTGTCCATCAGAAAGTCACATTGCATGGGTTCCTCCACAACCGGGCAATTTGCTGCAATATGTCCCGCTTGCCGGCAGCGGTAGCAAACAATCCATTTGGCTGCCTCTTGAGCCCCTGACTTCCCAGGCTGTTCTCGCCAAACTTTGGGTAGAGCTCCCACCCTCTCACTCTCTCCACCCTCACCCCTTGGAATCCTCTTATCCGCCCCTGGGGATGGTCTGGTCTTAGGGTGGAAAGTCCGAGAGTCTCTGGAAGAGGCCGTCAGGTTCTCTGTAGCCAAGTATCTCTCTACACGATCCACAAGTTTACCGGCCGTTTCTGGGTCTCCATGGCTTACCCACTTTTGAATGGCGGTAGGAAGAGCTCTCAAGAAACGATCCATCACAACACGTTCCACAATCTCCGGTGCGGACAAAGTCTCTGGCTGTAGCCACTTCCTGCTCAGGTGAATGAGATCATACATTTGAGACCTGGGGGGTTTTCCAAGCTGGAAAGTCCAGTTATGCACACGCTGAGCCCGGACAGCCAGGGTGACACCCAGCCTTGCCAATATTTCAGCTTTTAGCATCACATAGTCTTTTGCTTGGTCAGGCTCTAGGTCATAGTAAGCCTTCTGCGATTCACCAGTTAACAGAGGAGCCACCAGTCCAGCCCACTGCTCCTCAGGCCACTTTTCTCTTTCAGCAGTCCTTTCAAATGTGGTCAAAAATACCTCTGGATCATCCTCTCCAGTCATTTTTGTCAATAAACGACTCACCCCAAAGGACGCGGTATTAGTGGGACGGCTTTCCTCACTGGTCTGCGGACGTTGCTGCATTACTGCTTCCATTTGTTGTAGTCTCTGCTCTTGCTTCTGTAACAGGTCTATGAAGCGGGCCTCAGATTGCTGCTGGGCTTGTTGATGAGCTTGCTGCTGGGCTGCAAGGCTCCTTTGCAAACCTGCATTTGTCTGCTGTTGATTGGCATTTGCTAGAGCCAGCTGTTTCAGTATCTCCTCCATGCTGGCTTAAAAAAAACTGCCACTGGTTCTCCACCAACTGTGAGGGGGTTAACTCGGTAGCGGGTGTGTGTGACCCCCTGGTTGGGCTCCCCACACAAAAACAGGGCCAGCAGACGGAGGTTGTGGTTTTCAAAATCAAAAGGTGCGGTTTATTTCTCTATGTACAGTGACAAAAACACAGCAAAGCCAAAAAGAAACATAAACAAAATAAATCCTGGTCAGTTTGACCTCTGACTAAACATGCAAGTTTCCTAAACTAACAACTGGGATCAGCCTGGTGCTGTCCTAGTCCCTAAGTCCCTGGTTTAGTAAAAGTCCAAACAAATAGCCACACAGGCTTTGCCTCACCGCACAGGGGTTCACTCTCCCTAGACAGTCCACACAGGTCTGGGTCCAGGCATGAGCTAACATCTAATGAAGCTGGGAGTTTTTATAGAGGCCTTAAACGAACTGACAGGCTTCAGCTGGTCTCATCAACTCCCTGCCTGCACGACGCCCAGCCCTCTCCCTAGAGGTATGAGTCATCCATGAGCCCACTAGCCTCAGCTGGGCTTCATCAACTCCCTAGTTGTATAAGTCGGCATAAAGCCTGAATCTGGGAGAAATATATCTACCCCCCTGGATGCAACCAGGTGACTTTACCTTCCTGCTGTCACATACCCCCCCCTCTTGTTTTAACCTTGGGGTTGGAACACCAGCAATCAGGCATTCATGTACTCGAGACAAAGCATCCACATTCCCCATTTGAACGCCAGGGCGATGCTTTACTGTGAAGTTGAATTCCTGTAGGGCCAGGAACCACCTATTCACTCTTCTATTTGTCTCCTTGTTTTGAGCCATCCACTTTAACGGAGCGTGATCCGTAACCATGTCAAAGTGCCTACCTAGCAGATAGTACGGAAGGGAATCTAGAGCCCACTTCACCGCTAAACACTCCTTTTCAACCGTGGCGTAATTTACCTCATGGGACTTCAACTTCCTGCTGAGGTAAATGACTGGGTGCTCTTCCCCGTTCCAGACCTGGGACAATACTGCTCCTAACCCCACATCTGACGCATCACTTTGTACGACAAAGTCTTTAGAGAAGTCGGGTGAGTACAACACTGGCTGGCTACATAAGGCTTGTTTCAAGAATTGGAATGCTGCCTCAGCCTCGGGGGTCCATTTAATCATGACCGACCCTTTCCCTTTCGTCAGGTTGGTTAGGGGCACAGCCTTAGAAGCAAAGTGGGGAATGAAGCGCCGATAATAACCCGCGATTCCCAGAAAGGCCCGTACCTGCTTCTTGCTGTTGGGACGTGGCCAACTCTGGATGGCCTCGACTTTGTTGAGTTGGGGTTTTATCACTCCCCTGCCAATGGTGTACCCAAGATATTTGGCCTCCTCCTGCCCAATGGTACACTTCTTGGGGTTAGCCGTAAACCCCGCTTCCCGGATAGAGTCTAGGACTGCTTGCACTTTTGGCAGATGTGAGGCCCAATCTGTGCTATGGACAATTACGTCATCCAGGTAAGCCGCAGCATACTTCCGATGGGGCCTCAGTATCTGGTCCATTTTCCGCTGGAATGTGGCCGGCGCATTCTGTAACCCGAACGGCATTCTCTTATATTGGAACGCCCCGTCTGGGGTTACAAATGCGGTTTTCTCTTTGGCCGACTTGGCCAGGGGAATTTGCCAATACCCTTTTGTGAGGTCAAGAGTCGTCATGTATCGGGCTGTTCCCAGCCGGTCGATCAACTCATCTATACGTGGCATGGGGTAGGTGTCAAATTTTGTAACTTTGTTCAACTGACGAAAATCGTTACAAAATCGCCAGCTCCCATCCGGTTTAGGCACCAACACAATGGGACTAGACCAATCACTTTGGGACTCCTCTATCACCCCTAAGTTCAGCATTTTCTGTACTTCCTCCCGTATTGCCTCCCGTCGGGCCTCTGGGATCCGATAGGGTTTTAACTTCACCCTTTCACCGGGCGGGGTAATAATATCATGCTCTACCCCAGATGTTTGTCCCGGCAGCTCAGAGAACACCTCCTTGTTGCGAAGCACAAACTCCTTAACCTCCTGTTGTTGGGGTTGTGACAAGGTGGCTGCTATTCCAACCTCCGGAATCACGCAACCAGTTTGAGCTGGTGACCAAGTTTCTGCGACTAGGGACTCTCTATCCCTCCAGGCTTTCAACAGATTAACGTGATATATCTGTTCGGGCTTTCGCCTTCCTGGTTGTCTGACCTTGTAATTCACTTCGCTCACTTTTTCCATTATCTCGTAGGGGCCTTGCCATTTGGCAAGGAATTTACTTTCAACCGTAGGGACAAGTACCAATATCCTATCCCCCGGGGAAAAGGTACGGGTCTTTGCTCCACGGTTGTACACTCTCTGCTGTGCCAACTGCGCTTGGGCCAAATGTTCCTTCACGATGGGCATTACCTGTGCAATTCGATCTTGCATCAGGGCGACATGCTCAATCACACTCCTGTGGGGAGAACTCTCACCTTCCCAAGTTTCCTTGGCAATATCCAACAGCCCTCTTGGGTGTCTCCCATACAGTAACTCAAAGGGGGAGAATCCCGTAGAGGATTGGGGCACCTCCCTAATAGCAAACATCAAATAAGGAAGTAGACAGTCCCAATCCTTTCCATCTCTATCCACCACTTTCTTCAACATTTGTTTTAGGGTTTTGTTGAATCTTTCAACCAGCCCATCGGTTTGGGGGTGATACACAGATGTACGCAATTGCGTCACTTTGAACAATTTACACAGCTCTTTCATAACCCGGGACATAAAGGGTGTACCTTGGTCCGTAAGCAGTTCTTTACAAATACCCACCCGGCTAAAAATAAGAGATAGCTCTTTGGCTATGGTTTTGGCCGAGGTATTTCTGAGAGGGATCGCTTCTGGATAACGGGTGGCATAGTCCATTATAACCAATATGTACTGGTGCCCCCTAGCGGACTTGATTATAGGACCTACCAAATCCATTGCGATTCTCTCAAACGGGACCTCAATGATGGGTAGAGGGACCAGCGGGCTACGGAAATGTGGCATCGGGGCCGACCTCTGACACACAGGGCAGGAGGAACAATAATTTTCTATGTCCTTCATCACCCCAGGCCAATAGAATCTCTGTAATACCCTCTCTCGGGTTTTCTCTGTCCCCAGATGACCTCCAAGAATGTGCCCATGGGCCAACTCCAACACCAACTTCCTGTAAGGTTTGGGCACCACAAGCTGCTCAACGGTTTCTTCTGCCCTTTTTGCCACCCGATACAGTAGGTCCTTCTCTACGCTGAAGTATGGGTAAGTGCAGGTATTATCTGGGTTCACTAACTCGCCATCTATTTCCACTACGTTTTCCCGTGCCTTTATTAGGGCGGGGTCTTTTAACTGTTCTGTGGCAAAATTTTCCCTGTGAACCTCCAGATCAGAAAACTCCACAGACGGTAGGTTTTCGTCTGAGGAGGTGGGCTCCTCTCCAGTTTCTTGAGTCTCCCCTGCCAATACTGACAAGGGAAATTCTGGAGAGTCCTCACCACTCTCAGAGGAGTTCTGGCTATCACATTCCTGGTACATAGGGGCACCAGTGGGGGGCTCAGGATCATCCCACAGTTCCCAGAACTTCGGAAAATCCCTTCCCACAATGGCATCATGCGGTAATTGAGATACTAACCCCACTGGATGAGAGAGGGTACCTTTGGGGGTCTCGAAACACACTGTAGTCACTGGATACTCTCGGGTGTCCCCATGCACACAAATAACAGCTACCTTGCTATTCCCAGAGACCTCTGTTTTAACTAATTCAGCCTTTATCAGGGTCACAAGGCTACCTGAATCCAGTAATACCACAACATTTCTACCATTAATACACATTTTGCATAAATGTTTCTCAGTTCCCCGAATGGCAGTGCATGCGACTGTCGCACACAGCGACTGACGTCTGTCCATCAGAAAGTCACATTGCATGGGTTCCTCCACAACCGGGCAATTTGCTGCAATATGTCCCGCTTGCCGGCAGCGGTAGCAAACAATCCATTTGGCTGCCTCTTGAGCCCCTGACTTCCCAGGCTGTTCTCGCCAAACTTTGGGTAGAGCTCCCACCCTCTCACTCTCTCCACCCTCACCCCTTGGAATCCTCTTATCCGCCCCTGGGGATGGTCTGGTCTTAGGGTGGAAAGTCCGAGAGTCTCTGGAAGAGGCCGTCAGGTTCTCTGTAGCCAAGTATCTCTCTACACGATCCACAAGTTTACCGGCCGTTTCTGGGTCTCCATGGCTTACCCACTTTTGAATGGCGGTAGGAAGAGCTCTCAAGAAACGATCCATCACAACACGTTCCACAATCTCCGGTGCGGACAAAGTCTCTGGCTGTAGCCACTTCCTGCTCAGGTGAATGAGATCATACATTTGAGACCTGGGGGGTTTTCCAAGCTGGAAAGTCCAGTTATGCACACGCTGAGCCCGGACAGCCAGGGTGACACCCAGCCTTGCCAATATTTCAGCTTTTAGCATCACATAGTCTTTTGCTTGGTCAGGCTCTAGGTCATAGTAAGCCTTCTGCGATTCACCAGTTAACAGAGGAGCCACCAGTCCAGCCCACTGCTCCTCAGGCCACTTTTCTCTTTCAGCAGTCCTTTCAAATGTGGTCAAAAATACCTCTGGATCATCCTCTCCAGTCATTTTTGTCAATAAACGACTCACCCCAAAGGACGCGGTATTAGTGGGACGGCTTTCCTCACTGGTCTGCGGACGTTGCTGCATTACTGCTTCCATTTGTTGTAGTCTCTGCTCTTGCTTCTGTAACAGGTCTATGAAGCGGGCCTCAGATTGCTGCTGGGCTTGTTGATGAGCTTGCTGCTGGGCTGCAAGGCTCCTTTGCAAACCTGCATTTGTCTGCTGTTGATTGGCATTTGCTAGAGCCAGCTGTTTCAGTATCTCCTCCATGCTGGCTTAAAAAAAACTGCCACTGGTTCTCCACCAACTGTGAGGGGGTTAACTCGGTAGCAGGTGTGTGTGACCCCCTGGTTGGGCTCCCCACACAAAAACAGGGCCAGCAGACGGAGGTTGTGGTTTTCAAAATCAAAAGGTGCGGTTTATTTCTCTATGTACAGTGACAAAAACACAGCAAAGCCAAAAAGAAACATAAACAAAATAAATCCTGGTCAGTTTGACCTCTGACTAAACATGCAAGTTTCCTAAACTAACAACTGGGATCAGCCTGGTGCTGTCCTAGTCCCTAAGTCCCTGGTTTAGTAAAAGTCCAAACAAATAGCCACACAGGCTTTGCCTCACCGCACAGGGGTTCACTCTCCCTAGACAGTCCACACAGGTCTGGGTCCAGGCATGAGCTAACATCTAATGAAGCTGGGAGTTTTTATAGAGGCCTTAAACGAACTGACAGGCTTCAGCTGGTCTCATCAACTCCCTGCCTGCACGACGCCCAGCCCTCTCCCTAGAGGTATGAGTCATCCATGAGCCCACTAGCCTCAGCTGGGCTTCATCAACTCCCTAGTTGTATAAGTCGGCATAAAGCCTGAATCTGGGAGAAATATATCTACCCCCCTGGATGCAACCAGGTGACTTTACCTTCCTGCTGTCACATACCCCCCCCTCTTGTTTTAACCTTGGGGTTGGAACACCAGCAATCAGGCATTCATGTACTCGAGACAAAGCATCCACATTCCCCATTTGAACGCCAGGGCGATGCTTTACTGTGAAGTTGAATTCCTGTAGGGCCAGGAACCACCTATTCACTCTTCTATTTGTCTCCTTGTTTTGAGCCATCCACTTTAACGGAGCGTGATCCGTAACCATGTCAAAGTGCCTACCTAGCAGATAGTACCGAAGGGAATCTAGAGCCCACTTCACCGCTAAACACTCCTTTTCAACCGTGGCGTAATTTACCTCATGGGACTTCAACTTCCTGCTGAGGTAAATGACTGGGTGCTCTTCCCCGTTCCAGACCTGGGACAATACTGCTCCTAACCCCACATCTGACGCATCACTTTGTACGACAAAGTCTTTAGAGAAGTCGGGTGAGTACAACACTGGCTGGCTACATAAGGCTTGTTTCAAGAATTGGAATGCTGCCTCAGCCTCGGGGGTCCATTTAATCATGACCGACCCTTTCCCTTTCGTCAGGTTGGTTAGGGGCACAGCCTTAGAAGCAAAGTGGGGAATGAAGCGCCGATAATAACCCGCGATTCCCAGAAAGGCCCGTACCTGCTTCTTGCTGTTGGGACGTGGCCAACTCTGGATGGCCTCGACTTTGTTGAGTTGGGGTTTTATCACTCCCCTGCCAATGGTGTACCCAAGATATTTGGCCTCCTCCTGCCCAATGGTACACTTCTTGGGGTTAGCCGTAAACCCCGCTTCCCGGATAGAGTCTAGGACTGCTTGCACTTTTGGCAGATGTGAGGCCCAATCTGTGCTATGGACAATTACGTCATCCAGGTAAGCCGCAGCATACTTCCGATGGGGCCTCAGTATCTGGTCCATTTTCCGCTGGAATGTGGCCGGCGCATTCTGTAACCCGAACGGCATTCTCTTATATTGGAACGCCCCGTCTGGGGTTACAAATGCGGTTTTCTCTTTGGCCGACTTGGCCAGGGGAATTTGCCAATACCCTTTTGTGAGGTCAAGAGTCGTCATGTATCGGGCTGTTCCCAGCCGGTCGATCAACTCATCTATACGTGGCATGGGGTAGGTGTCAAATTTTGTAACTTTGTTCAACTGACGAAAATCGTTACAAAATCGCCAGCTCCCATCCGGTTTAGGCACCAACACAATGGGACTAGACCAATCACTTTGGGACTCCTCTATCACCCCTAAGTTCAGCATTTTCTGTACTTCCTCCCGTATTGCCTCCCGTCGGGCCTCTGGGATCCGATAGGGTTTTAACTTCACCCTTTCACCGGGCGGGGTAATAATATCATGCTCTACCCCAGATGTTTGTCCCGGCAGCTCAGAGAACACCTCCTTGTTGCGAAGCACAAACTCCTTAACCTCCTGTTGTTGGGGTTGTGACAAGGTGGCTGCTATTCCAACCTCCGGAATCACGCAACCAGTTTGAGCTGGTGACCAAGTTTCTGCGACTAGGGACTCTCTATCCCTCCAGGCTTTCAACAGATTAACGTGATATATCTGTTCGGGCTTTCGCCTTCCTGGTTGTCTGACCTTGTAATTCACTTCGCTCACTTTTTCCATTATCTCGTAGGGGCCTTGCCATTTGGCAAGGAATTTACTTTCAACCGTAGGGACAAGTACCAATATCCTATCCCCCGGGGAAAAGGTACGGGTCTTTGCTCCACGGTTGTACACTCTCTGCTGTGCCAACTGCGCTTGGGCCAAATGTTCCTTCACGATGGGCATTACCTGTGCAATTCGATCTTGCATCAGGGCGACATGCTCAATCACACTCCTGTGGGGAGAACTCTCACTTTCCCAAGTTTCCTTGGCAATATCCAACAGCCCTCTTGGGTGTCTCCCATACAGTAACTCAAAGGGGGAGAATCCCGTAGAGGATTGGGGCACCTCCCTAATAGCAAACATCAAATAAGGAAGTAGACAGTCCCAATCCTTTCCATCTCTATCCACCACTTTCTTCAACATTTGTTTTAGGGTTTTGTTGAATCTTTCAACCAGCCCATCGGTTTGGGGGTGATACACAGATGTAGGCAATTGCGTCACTTTGAACAATTTACACAGCTCTTTCATAACCCGGGACATAAAGGGTGTACCTTGGTCCGTAAGCAGTTCTTTACAAATACCCACCCGGCTAAAAACAAGAGATAGCTCTTTGGCTATGGTTTTGGCCGAGGTATTTCTGAGAGGGATCGCTTCTGGATAACGGGTGGCATAGTCCATTATAACCAATATGTACTGGTGCCCCCTAGCGGACTTGATTATAGGACCTACCAAATCCATTGCGATTCTCTCAAACGGGACCTCAATGATGGGTAGAGGGACCAGCGGGCTACGGAAATGTGGCATCGGGGCCGACCTCTGACACACAGGGCAGGAGGAACAATAATTTTCTATGTCCTTCATCACCCCAGGCCAATAGAATCTCTGTAATACCCTCTCTCGGGTTTTCTCTGTCCCCAGATGACCTCCAAGAATGTGCCCATGGGCCAACTCCAACACCAACTTCCTGTAAGGTTTGGGCACCACAAGCTGCTCAACGGTTTCTTCTGCCCTTTTTGCCACCCGATACAGTAGGTCCTTCTCTACGCTGAAGTATGGGTAAGTGCAGGTATTATCTGGGTTCACTAACTCGCCATCTATTTCCACTACGTTTTCCCGTGCCTTTATTAGGGCGGGGTCTTTCAACTGTTCTGTGGCAAAGTTTTCCCTGTGAACCTCAAGATCAGAAAACTCCACAGACGGTAGGTTTTCGTCTGAGGAGGTGGGCTCCTCTCCAGTTTCTTGAGTCTCCCCTGCCAATACTGATAAGGGAAATTCCGGAGAGTCCTCACCACTCTCAGGGGAGTTTTGGCTATCACATTCCTGGTACATAGGGGCACCAGTGAGGGGCTCAGGATCATCCCACAGTTCCCAGAACTTCGGAAAATCCCTTCCCACAATGGCGTCATGCGGTTACTGAGATACTAAGCCCACTGGATGAGAGAGGGTACCTTTGGGGGTCTCGAAACACACTGTAGTCACTGGATACTCTCGGGTGTCCCCATGCACACAAATAACAGCTACCTTGCTATTCCCAGAGACCTCTGTTTTAACTAACTCAGCCTTTATCAGGGTCACAAGGCTACCTGAATCCAGCAATACCACAACATTTCTACCATTAATACACATTTTACTGGATGGTGAACATGTGACAGCCTCTAATAATTGAATAATGTGTTTGGTATCCTTAAGGAAGGCCCTAGTTTCCGACACCAAAGGTTGCAAAAATGAATCAATATACTGCCCTACTCTCGAACTAATGGAGTCAATACCATTAACGATAGGCCTTCCCGGAGGGTTGGCACTATCTTTATGGATTTTTGGAAGGCAGTATATGATTGGTGTTCTACAGAATAAAGGATCAAGATAAAGAGCCTCCTTTTTATTAAGGACACCAGTAGCCTTTCCTGATTCCACTAACAAATGGAGTTCATCCTTATATGTTATCATAGGGTCCTTATTCAAAATACGGTAGGTGTCACGATCACTCAATAATCGATCCATTTCTGCTGTATAGACAGCTTTATCTAAAATAACTAACCCCCCCCCTTTGTCAGCCGGACAGATGATAATTTCCTTTCGTTTTTTCTAGAGATTCCATCCCCTTTCTAATATACTGTGGGTCCACCACTTTCCTTATCCTCATTTTATCTAAGTCATTGAACATCATGTGTTTAAACACCTCTAAGTATTTATTATCAACATTCAGAGGGTTAAAAGTAGATTTATTACGTAGATTGGAGTGGACACCCTCAACTACTCTGGTTGATCTAATGGGGTTTGCCAAAAAATATTTTTTCATGTTGAGGTTTCTAACAAATTTGTGAATGTTGACATAAGTTTGAAATTTATTGAGATTTTGGGTCGGGGCAAACTTCAAACCCCTATCCAAAACTCGTAATTCATCCTCATCCAGAGTACAACTACTCAAATTATAAATACCAGTGCCTATTGGGGTTTTGGTCTTTTGTATTCTCCTTCCCCCTCTCCTTCCTCTCTGGCCTTTCTTTTTTGAGATTGACCATTTCCTTATGGGGTCTGTTGGGGTGGGTGCCTCCACCAGTTGCCTGGATTCGGTTGGTATGAAGGACCCCTCCCTGATCCTTGGTTCGACTGATTGAGCGGAGGACCCCTCCCTGGCCCACTCTGGGCCCCTGAAAAATCCCCTCCCTCCCTTATAGCCTGATTTTGAAGGGGGTAAATCTATTTGAGATAGGTACCTGACCACCTCGTGGGAATGAGGGTTTACCTCTGTTTTGATTATAGGAATAGGGGACTTGATCATATCCATGATTATCCCAACCATGGGGAGATTCTTATTGGTGTTGTTGGTAATAGGGGTAATTTCTGGATGGAGATTGGTAGGAGGAAGAATTCCCCCTTTTACCCCTACCGCCACCTCTCTTTCCCCTGAAATTGTTACCTCTATATGGCTGATCTTCCCTCTGGGGCAGAGGGCCTTTTACAGAATAGTCATAACTATGTATCATTTCTCTGATAGGGGTGGGGACAGATGGTGGGATAATGTCCTGGTTAGGGGCATTATCCGGGACAGGCGGGTTAGGAACACTGACATTTTGCCACTTAAAAATGTTACCATTGTTAAAATCATCAAAATCCCTGATATATTTTTTCTTTTTCTTAATCTGGATTTCTAAATCCCATTTGGACAATTTATTTTTGAGTTCAGCTGATAACCTCAGGAACTCTTCACTTTCTTTGAATGGTTCTATAAGATTTATAATGTCCCGAATCTGAGATTCTATCACTATCATTTTTCTTTCTTTACGTAAAAGTAAAAAATCAAGTAGTTCAAGACCTTTTATGACAAAAAATTCTCCCCACTCTTTCATTGACTCATCATCAAGGAGCCCATCATTAGGTGGGACACCCCATCCTAAACGGCGTGGGACCAGCTTGGCAGCCAAATATTGTTTAAAAGATGCAATGTCCCACCATATTTTTACCTTTTTCTCAAATAAGTGGCCCAATTTTTTGAACGAATGAGCCACATCATTGGTCTGTTCATTAGGTAGGGTCCAGGAGGATACATCCCCTAGTTTTACCTCACATATTTCTAGATATTGGAATACATCCATAAATGCAGCTGAATTGTGATATATTGATAAGAAACAGTAGTAAAGCAAGTCAACCAGCGCAAATAAACTAACACAAAAAAAAACGCAGCTGAACAGTGTTCAGCTGCGGGGTTTTTTGTGTTAGTTTATTTGCGCTGGTTGACTTGCTTTACTATTATAGTATGTGTGCTAAACATTTTGCACATGCCTATGTGTGCATAGCACTGAAGGCGCACACACCGTTGGCATGTGGGAGGAACCGAAGTACCCCACACATACCCAGAGAATGCAATACCTACAGTACAACTACTGTGAATGTATTTAGTGTTGTGTATAAACATAATATGTATGTTTACACCGTGTATTGCACCAAAGGCACGCATGTCATGTAGCATGGGCGGAAACCCACGCAGACTGCACAGACATACCGGGTAGGTATGTTAGTATGTGGATATCAAATCGCACAAATTTAGGCTGTGCATAGCGCCGAAGCGCCCATACCAATGGAGTGTGGGAGGGAACCGGAGTACCCGGAGGAAACCCACACAGACTGCATACACATACCGTGTAGGTATTATAGCATGCGTGATAAACACTGAACGTGTTTAACTGTGCAGAGGGCCAAAGGCGCACATACCATCAGCGCGTGGGAGGAAACCGGAACACCCGGAAGAAATGTGTAGGAATGATAGCATGTGAATAAACATATTGTACATGTTTATGCTGTGCATTTCCATTGGAGTGTGGGAGGAAACCGGAGTACCCGGAGGAACCCCACGCAAACAGTATACCCATACTTTAAACATGTATAGTATGTGCAATAAACATATTGAACATGTATATACTGTGCAGAGAGCCGAAGCGCACATACCATGAGAGCGCGGGAGGACACCGGAGCCCCCGGTGGAAACCCGCGCCGACCCAGAAAGTATAATACATACATATACTGTGAATGTATCTAGAGTCGTGCATAAACATATTTTGTACGTTTTATATCGTGTATGGCACTGAAACACAGCATTGGAACGTGGGGGGAAACTTACGCAGACACAGAGACCAATAACACATACATACACTGTGAATGTATGCAGTGTAGAGGTATAGGATGAGTTTAAATTATGGCGCAGAGGCGCATAATCTTCTCTGTATCATTCCAACCTGCTTGACTGTGCTGCCGAAGCAGTATGCAGGTAACAGGTAACCTCTGATCCTCAGACCGTGTGTCTGTCAGAGCTCAGAGCGTTCCCCAGGAAATGGCGGGAAACCACAGGTGCAGAGACCCTGTTGTTGCCTCAGGACATCACACAGAAGGCTCACAGGGACTAGAGACATAAATGAATACAGTCCCTCCCCCACCATGCTGCACCAACCAGGGGGAGGGAAACACTGTGTACCACTGTATCATCCATGCTGCTCTCGACGCAGCGTGTGAGGAAAACAGTGAGGAAGCTGTGTAAAAGAAAGGCTTGAAGGAACCAAGGGAAACCGCATCTGCCTGAGGTACCACAGCCACAGCACCCAGCTTGAGAGTGTTCCTCACATCATCAATGAATTCACTTACAAGCGCCCTGTCTTTCACTGACACAGAAGTGGAGTCTTCCTCACAAGGGAATGTCCTGTTCATAAACATTAAAATATTCAGAGCTAGGGTCCTGAGCACAGTAGCTAGGCCCATATCTGAATCGGAGCACTCCTTCACTAAAGATTTTTGTGGGGAGAGGGGGCTTATAGCTCCCTTCACTCACACACCGCTTCCATTCTGACAAGGAATGATTTCAGGACTGCCGACAACTGGTCCATAAGGACCGCAGGTGCAGGAGCACTGCCAGTTGCCTCAGGCAAGTGTGGAGAAGCAGGTGTATCCGACTCCATATCGCCACCCTCTGAGACCTTATACACTACTACAGTGAATATACAGTCCACCCACTGGCTACGCTGAGGAGGGGATACCCGGAGGACCCACCAACCCTTAAGGACCGCTCAGTTCTGCTGAAGAAACCCTGCTGTGAGCCTGAGGAGAGTGAAGAATCTGAGGAGATTGTGAGGAGATTCGCGCCTGTAGCGCCGCCGCTAGAGGCCGAAACCGAAAGTAAATGTGCGGCGGCTACAAGAAAATGGCCGCCGGCTGCAGCTATAACTGCGCCATTGAACCACGGCAAGATGGCCGCCAAGCGCGAAATTCAAAGGCAAACAGCGCTAATGCGCTCACTAATGGCGCACGCAATAACCACCTCACACACAGGAAAACTGCCCCTCACCCCAGAGCCCACTACAGACATGAGCGCCCAGCCAGGCCAGAGTGACCCCCAAGCACCGCCACAGCACAGCACCAGTACAGGGGGGAGACAGGGAGAAACCCCCATATAAAGGAACACAGCCAGCATGTACTCACCTGCAGTAGGAGAGACTACTTGCCCGTCCCTTTCAGGGACCCACTGGCTTGTTTCAGACAGACCTATCACAGAGCAGTAGTGCGTAGCTGTTGGCCCGGTCCACCGCGAGAGATACAGTCAGTCAGGTACTGTTCAATCTTGAGAGGACCGCGGGAGCTAAAAGCAACCCGGCCACCCCTGGAGTCATGGGGCATGTCGTGAACTGAGTCTCACGCACACAAGGATCAGCACGCTCGATGGTCGGACAAGGAAGACTACGAGGATACCAGTGTACCCAACCTTTTGCCCAGCCGACAGTTAATTGAAGGTCTCAAAAATAAAATAATAAAACTCCCAAAGGAATAAAATTGAAAAGTAAAATCTTCCAGGAGACTGGCTCCTGAGAGAGCCACGTCTTCTCCTTCTGCTAGGCAGAAAAAAACTGAGGCTGCTAGCTGCAGGTGGGAGGGTAATGTCCGGAGGGACCGCCCCCCTGGGCGGGGCTGTTCAGCTGTGGTTTGTTCTAGAATGTATGTTTCTAACATCTAACATTCTGCCTAGATCTTCTCCTGCGAGCAGGGACATATACCCACACGTTTACAGTATCCAGTTGTGTCAGTCCATGGACGATAAGAGAAAAAGAGATTGATCGGTGGGTATGCCCACCATTTGAATACCTCCCTTCATCCACCCACTTTTAATGATGGGCATACATGCACCATTTATATATGCCGAAGCATGGGGGCATCCTCCCGCAAAAAAGTTATGCCGCGTACACACGGTCGGACTTTTCCACGGGCATGCCTCCGTCAGAATTTTGACCGTATGTACGCGGCATTAGGAGCAAAATCGCTCCTGCTGCCCCCATGCTTCGGAATATATGCTCTTTTTTTTAACTGTGGTGGTGAAATCACCTCCTACAGCGTTGGAGTCACGGCTTTATGTATCGTGGGAGCAAACGCTGTTGCTTTCAAGATAACTAAATCCGCGCTGCAGCTGAATGGTGCACCTGAAAACAAAAAATTACATACCTGAAAAGCAAGCATGATAAAACATTGCAGAATAGAATACAGTAAAAAAGAGCAGAACAATAGAGAGAAAATAGAGAGAGAGAGAGAGAGAGAGAGAGAACAATAAAACAACAACTATTTTTGTTTTTTTTCTTTTATATTTTTTTTGTGGTTTTTTTTCTTCTTTTTTTTTTTGTATGTAGCGGGGTATCGTTTTACCCGCAGGACTACATTTCCCGGCATGCTTTGCAGCACCCAGGGTGCCATTCCCCGCGCAAGGACTGCTGGGGTGGACTTTAAAAGTGAGAGGCGGAGCTCAGCTCGGTCTCTCCTCCTTGCAAGAGGATCTCCTGCACTCAGCTGCTGCGCGCGCTAGGCCTGAAGCCTGGGTCTCGCGCTCCTTTTCCAGAGAGTTCCTGTTCCGCTGGGGAGTCTGCAGAGCATCCGATCCACCTGAGGTGCCATCATCTTCTGAAGGACCGAGGACTCGGTACATCGTGGGCCGCTGTGACGCCACTCACAGGAGCGGAGGAACTGGAGTCGGTCCGGTTTGGGTAAGAGAGCGCCAGCTCAAAACCTTAAATCACTAACTTCGCCTAGGCCTTCTATTGAATAGTTATACTTTGGAGAGACTGGTATCCTGAACTGAGCTTGACAGTCTCTCCAGTTTGCCAAGTTAGCGGTTATCTACAACCCCACTTTGGATTACAATTTGTTTCTCCATGTGCACCACCGACAGTTACTAGCGAAGATTCCTCACCAAACTATACCCACAGTTAGGGATGAGCTTCGAGTTTGAGTCGAACTCATGTTCGACTCGGACATTGCCTGTTCGCCCGTTCGCCGAACAACAAACAATTTGGGGTGTTCGCGGCAAATTTGAAAAGTCTATGGGAGAAATCTAAAGTGCTAATTATAAAGGCTTATATGCAAGTTATTTTCCTAAAAAGTGTTTGGGGACCTGGGTCCTGCCCCAGGGGACATGTATCAATGCAAAAAAAAGTTTTAAAAACGGCCGTTTTTTTAGGAGCAGTGATTTTAATAATGCTTAAAATGAAAAAATAAAAGTGAAATATTCCTTTAAATTTCATACCTGGGGGGTGTGTATAATATGCATGTAAAGTCGCGCATGTTTCCCGTGCTTAGAACTGTCCCTGCACAAAGTGTCATTTTTGAAGGAAAAAAAGTCATTTAAAACTCACTCGCGGCTATAATGAATTGTCGGCTTTTATCAATACATAGAAAAGTCATTGATAAAAAAATAAAACAAAAGCGTGGGGGTTCCCCCAAATTCAATTACCAGGCCCTTTAGGTCTGGAATGGATATTAAGGGGAACCCTGACGCAAATAAAAAAAAAATGGTGTGGGGTTCCCCCTAAATATCCATACCAGGCCCTTGAGATCTGGCATGGATTTTAATTGGAACTCCACCCCAAATTTAAAAAAATGGCGTGGAGTCCCCCCAAAAATCCATGCCAGACCCTTATCCGAGCATGCAACCTGGCCGGCTGCAGAGAGCGGCCCCCCCTCCCTCCTGAACCGTACCAGGCCACATGCCCTCAACATGGGGAGGATGTCCCCATGTTGATGGGGACAAGGGCCTCATCCCCACAACCCTTGCCCGGTGGTTGTGGGGGTCTGCGGGCGGGGGGCTTATCGGAATCTGGAAGACCCCTTTGACAAAGGGGACCCCCAGATCCCGGCCCCCCCCCTATGTGAATTGGTAAGGGGTACATTGTACCCCTACCATTTCACGAAGAAAGTGTCAAAAAATGTAAATAAAAACACACACACCTTGGAAAAGTCCTTTATTAAAAAATAAATAAATAAATAAAATAAAAAAAACATTCCAGCAATGAAATCCAGTGTCCCGCGGCGATCCCGATGTCCAGCACTGTCCGTCATTGGTTGTGCCTGTGCGGACCTGATGGGGAACTTCCTCCGCTGTGTTTTAAATGTATAGACCCGCCCCTTCTAAAGTTCCCCATCAGGTCCGCTCAGCGGACCAGATGCGGAACATGAGAAGGGGCGGGTCTATACATGTATTACACAGCGAATGAAGTTCCCCATCAGGTCTGCCCCCTCGGTATGTCCGACCTAGCCTACGTCATTGGCCTGAGCGGGGAACGAGAGAAGGGGTAAATTTACACAGTGAAGGAAGTTTCCCGCTCAGGCCAATGACGTAGGCGGGGTCCGACATACCGAGGGGGCGGACCTGATGGGGAACTTCTCTCACTTTGTAATTCATGTATAGACCCGCCCCTTCTCATGTTCAGCATCTGGTCCGCTGAGCGGACCTGATGGGGAACGAGAGAAGGGGCGGGTCTATTCATGTATTACACAGCGAACGAAGTTCCCCATCAGGTCCGCCCCCTCGGTATGTCAGACCCCGCCTACGTCATTGGCCTGAGCGGGAAACTTCCTTCACTGTGTAAATTTAAATTACACAGTGAAGGAAGTTCCCCGCTCAGGCCAATGACGTAGGAGGGGGCGGACCTGATGGGGAACTTAATTCGCTGTGTAATACATGTATAGACCCGCCCCTTCTCATGTTCCGCATCTGGTCCGCTGAGCGGACCTGATGGGGAACTTTAGAAGGGGCGGGTCTATACATTTAAAACACAGCGAGGAAGTTCCCCATCAGGTCCGCAGAGGCACAACCAATGACGGACAGCGCTGGACATCGGGATCGCCGCGGGACACTGGATTTCATCGCTGGAATGTTTTTATTTTTTTTATTTTTTAATAAAGGACTTTTTCAAGGTGTTTGTGTGTTTTTATTTACATTTTTTGACACTTTCTTCGTGAAATGGTAGGGGTACAATGTACCCCTTACCAATTCACATAGGGGGGGCCGGGATCTGGGGGTCCCCTTTGTTAAAGGGGTCTTCCAGATTCCGATAAGCCATCCGCCCGCAGACCCCCACAACCACCGGGCAAGGGTTGTGGGGATGAGGCCCTTGTCCCCATCAACATGGGGACATCCTCCCCGTGTTGAGGGCATGTGGCCTGGTACGGTTCAGGAGGAAGGGGGGCGGCTCTCTCGCCCCCCCTCTTCCCCTGCGGCCGGCCAGGTTGCGTGCTCGGATAAGGGTCTGGTATGGATTTTTGGGGGGACTCCACGCCATTTTTTTTTAAGTTTGGGTGGAGTTCCCCTTAAAATCCATGCCAGATCTGAAGGGCCTGGTATGGATATTTAGGAGGAACCCCACGCCATTTTTTTTTAAATTTGCGACGGGGTTCCCCTTAATATCCATTCCAGACCTAAAGGGCCTGGTAATTGAATTTGGGGGAACCCCCACGCTTTTTTTTTATTTTTTATCAATGACTTTTCTATGTATTGATAAAAGCCGACAATTCATTAATAGCCGCGAGTGAGTTTTAAATGACTTTTTTTCCTTCAAAAATGACACTTTGTGCAGGGACAGTTCTAAGCACGGGAAACATGCGCCACTTTACATGCATATCATACACACCCCCCAGGTACGAAATTTAAAGGAATATTTCACTTTTTTCATTTTAAGCATTATTAAAATCACCGCTCCCGTAAAAACGTCTATTTTTTAAACCTTTTTTTGCATTGATACATGTCCCCTGGGGCAGGACCTCGGTCCCCAAACACTTTTTAGGACAATAAATTGCATATTAGCCTTTATAATTAGCACTTTAGATTTCGAACGTTCGAGTCCATTGTATTTAATAGGGTTCTAAAGTTCACACGAACATTCTGTCTGTTCGCAGGTTCTGGTGCGAACCGAACACGGGGCTGTTCGGCTCATCCCTGCCCACAGTTAGTCAGGCCTGACTTGGTAGTTAGGACATTGCTGGGCGCCATTTCTTTGCTCACAAGGGAGGATAGCTGCAGCGGGGTAATACCATTTTATTGCCTAACTGAGTGTCATTTGCATGTAATGTGTACACCGTTATTGCAGGGATCTGCATGAGTATATTGCACTCAAATTGCTCTTTTATATCGTTGCTTACAGTAAACCGTTATAGTTAAGTACGGTAATTTGGTTGTGAGTGTCAATTATTACGCTGGTATCAAAAAGGGGGTTGTGCTGTGTAATATAAATGTATAGAGATAGTACAATTATATCACTACTTTCTCCCTTTTCTAACTGTTTCACGAGAGAAGTCAGAGCCGATTGCCAGGGATTGGTGGCGGTGCATTACAGGGGCCCAAACAAACAAGCAGCCCTCTTAAGCTGAGGGTATCCCTACATGTAACTTTAACAACTGTAACGGTTTGGGTCTCTCAAAATGCGATGGCATCTTGGGAGACCCTGTGTAAGTGTGTCCTAGTCTGTGAAATGCTGTACCCTACGCTAAAACGTCACTTTCCAAAACGTCTTTCAGGACAGCACCCGAGAGATCATGGCTCCTCCTCCTACAGGAAACACCTCATCAATTAAGTCTTTAATTGGAGGCCTCCACGTTGCTTCCATCAGTTTTTTGTGTTTCCTCCAGCCGGAGGAACACCTCTGGTGAGAGCCACGATCTCTCAGGGCTTTCCTGGGAGACAAAGGTTCTCAGTCAGTCATTTTTTATTAGGAGAGTGATCCTCCCACTTACCTCCTAGCATGGATGGTCCCGTGGGCTCCCTCTCCCTCTTCCGTGCTCGGGGAGAGCCTGTACAGCCCGGGAGGGCTGCCTCCTTTTTGCTTCAGAGCGGTGGTTTGCTGCACTCTCACCGACCGCTGGCGAAGCGGCGTGGAGCTTTGCGGCGGCCGCCATTGTTCTGGTGGCCGAGGAGAGCCTCGGCCGCGTCCTGTATGGGAAGAGGCAGCACTTCCGGGTCGGCGCGCGCGTCATTTCCGGCCGCAAAGCGCAGAGGGAGAGGGCAGGGTCACCTGGTGCCTTAAAGTTCCGGTTCCAGGTCAGCGCGGCGGCGTTTTCGAATCTGGAACCGGCGTTTTTCTTCACCACGCATCCGCAGACAGCTATGGACAGCGATGCAGCGGATAAGGGGGCAAGCCAAGGCACCAGCAAGGCTAAGGTAAGGGACTGTGTCCTATTTTACACTGGGCCGTTTTCTCCTGTGGGGGGGTATTCACCCTTCTCCCTCCTCCATCTCCCCCACCCCCCATCTTCCTGGTGGTGCAGTGGCTGGTGATTTAGCATGTCTGCATAATACTAGGGGTCTTTTTGTAAAAGGTGGTGGTGGTACATGGCTTGCGGGGCACAAGGAAGTGAAAGTGTTTTTTCCTATGTGCACCTGGGTGTATTGATTTGTACTGTGTAACAGTTTTTTCTTAGCGTGGTCCCTGTTTTTTTTTTTTTTTTCTGTTTGTGCAGGCCAAAAGTTCTGCTCAACCAGTGAAGAGAAGGTGCCCTGTCTGCAAGGAAAAGTTAAGCGAGGCTTGGACCAAGTCGCTTTGTGCAGATTGCACTGCAAATGTAGTCAGGGAAGAGTCTCCATCCTTTTGTGGCGATCTAGTATCTACAATTAAGGATGAACTCCGTGCCACCTTTCAAGCTTTTAGGTCAAACCTAAGAGAAGAACCAGGCCCTTCAAGGGAACCTAGGGCTCCTCAGCCTTCTTCAGAACCCCAAGACGGCTCTCAAATATTATTGGGAGGTCCGATAGACGCTTCCCAAGAATCTGCTTCCCTTGCTCCGGATGGAACAGACTCTGAGGAGGAAGAAAATGAAGCAGAGAGCGCTTCTAAGTACAAGATGTCGCTTGAAGAAGTCGCAGGACTTTTAAAAGTAATCCATGCGACTTTGGGGATTGAAGAGGAAAAGAAGGAGCTCTCCCTACATGACCGCATGTATGCAGGTTTGGGTGATCCAAAAAGCCGTGTGTTTCCAGTCCATTCGATAATCTCGGACATGATTAAAAAAGAGTGGTTGGAACCTGAGAAAAAGCCATTTTTTTCCCGGTCTCATAAGAGAAGATTTCCATTTGAGGACAACCCGGATTCCATCTGGAACAAGGTTCCAAAACTGGACTCTGCTTTTTCACAGGTCTCAAAATCAACTGACCTTGCCTTTGAGGACATGGGCATGTTAAAGGAGCCAATGGACAAAAGAATGGATTTGCTTCTTAAAAGGGCTTGGCAGTCTGTGATGAACAATCTAAAACCAGCCATGGCAACAACCTGTGTCGCTAGGAATTTAGAACACTGGATTAACCAGATGAAGGCCCATGTTACGGCAGATTCTCCAAAACAGGAGATTCTGGACTCATTTACAACGCTTTCTGCAGCAGTATCATATATTGCAGATGCTTCAGCAGAATCCATTCGTATGTCAGCCAGGTCAGCGGCTTTGACCAATTCTGCTAGGAGAGCCTTGTGGCTTAAAACTTGGCCAGGAGATGCTGCATCTAAAAATAGACTGTGTAGCATTCCCTTTGCAGGGGATTTGCTATTTGGTTCTGAGCTGGAGTCCATTCTTGACCGTACGGCTGACAAAAAGAAGGCGTTTCCGGTCAAAAAACAACAGGTACAGACCCGTAAGCGTTTTTTTCGTCCCCAAAATGGACAACAGGAAGGAAAAACGCAAACCAAAAGGAAGCAGTGGTCTTCCCAGAAACCAAAAGGTAGGAGTGGAGTGCTCTTCCATCCTCCTGCGACCCCCGGAAAGCCGCAGTGACAATCCACCCCAAGTAGGGGGAAGACTCCAGGAGTTCATTCCCCAGTGGAGAGACATCACTACAAATCAGTATATTGTAAACATGCTCTCCCAAGGATATGTGGTGGAATTCACGGAAGAACCCCCAAAGAGATTCCTAGTGACAAACGTCCCGAGGGATCCGGTCAAGGCACTCGCCATGAAATCCTTAATTCAGGAACTGATATCCCAGAGAGTCATTGTTCCGGTTCCAACAAAGGAGTTCTTCCAGGGGTTCTATTCTCACGTTTTCCTTGTACAGAAACCTTCAGGAAAGTACCGCCTCATCCTAAATCTAAAAATGCTGAATTTGTCAGTAGAATACAAAAGATTTCGGATGGATTCCATTTTCTCAGTAAGAAGCCTCCTGAGTCAAGGATGCTTCATGGCGTCAATAGATTTGCAGGACGCATACCTCCACATTCCTATTGCTGCCAGATCTCAGAGATATCTGAGGTTAGCACTGAGAGAAGGGAAGAAGGTGGTACACCTGCAATTCAGAGCTCTTCCATTCGGCCTGTCATCTTCTCAAAGGGTGTTCACGAAGGTAATGGCTGAAGCTCTAGCACCCTTGCGTCTAGAGGGAATTTCAGTGATTCCTTATCTAGACGACCTGCTACTGTTTGCCCAAACCAGAGATGGACTTCAGAGAAACTTGGACAGAGCACGTGCTCACCTAGAATCCATCGGATGGATACTAAACCTCCAAAAGTCCAATCTGATTCCCTCTCAGGAGGTGTTATTCCTGGGTTTCCGTATCAACTCTGTGGAGCAAAAGATTTTTCTCCCAGAAGAAAAACGGGAAAAGCTGTTAAAGGTTGTGTCACTCTTACAAACCAGTCAGCTTCTGTCCATCAGGAGGGTCATGTCAGCATTAGGAACCCTGACCTCTTCCATACCGGCAGTACAATGGGCAAAGCTCCATTTCAGGCCACTGCAAAAGTTTCTGTTAAAAATCTGGGATCGCCAGCAGAATTCACTAGATTCACTGGTGAAGATCCCCACCAAAGTAAAGAGGAGTCTCTGGTGGTGGAAGACTCTCAGCAGGCCTGTTATGGTCCTTTCCAACCCAGGTAAGGCTAACAACCGATGCCAGCTCCTGGGGTTGGGGGGCTCACATGAGCGGTCGTTGGGCTCAGGGATCTTGGCCCACAAGGGAAGCACTGAGATCTTCAAACTGGAGGGAACTAAAGGCGATAGAAATGGCCTTATTGTTCTTTGCAGAAGAAGTCCAAGGGCGACATACACAATTTCTGTCGGACAACGCCACGGCGGTGGCTTACATAAACCGACAAGGGGGCACCAGAAGCAGAATACTTCAAGGCCTAGCAGAGAGCATTCTAAATTGGGCAGAGCTCCATACTCAATCCTTGTCCGCGGTCCATCTAAAAGGGACCCTAAACAGGATAGCGGATTTCCTCAGCAGGAACCAGGTGTACGAAGCGGAGTGGCAATTGAATCCAGATGTCTTCAATCTAATAGTGAAGAAATGGGGACAGCCAAGAGTGGATCTCTTTGCGACTCAGGAAAATACACAAATATCTCTCTTTTTTTCCCTGAACAGGAACGAGTCATCTCTGGGGGTAGATGCTCTGGCGCACAGTTGGAATTTTCACCTCAGCTACGCCTTCCCTCCTTTTCAGCTGATTCCGCAGGTCATAACAAAAATCTGGAAGGAGGATACGACAGTAATCCTCATCACTCCCTTCTGGCCCAAGAGGCCTTGGTTTTCAGCTCTTCTACAGATGCAGATCAAACCATACTGGCATCTTCCCTTGAGACAAGACCTTCTGTTACAAGGTCCGCTGTTTCACCAAGAAGTAGAAAAGCTAAAACTCACAGCCTGGCTTCTGAGGAGCAGCTCTTAAGGAGAAAAAGATTCTCGGATAGGTTGGTGGCTACCCTCCTATCTAGCAGAAAGAATGTTACCAGAGCAATATATCACAAAGTCTGGAAAGTCTTTAACTCTTGGTGCACTGCATCCGGCAGACCATTAAAGCAGATTTCTTCTATCTTGGAATTTCTGCAAGAAGGAGCAGATAAGGGCCTAGCGATCAGTACCCTAAAAGTTCAGGTTGCCGCACTGGGGGTATATTTTGAGAAATCTATTTCATCAGAACCCCTAGTAAACAGATTCTTTAAAGCCCTCACTCGGGCTAGACCGATAGTGATCAAAAACTGTCCGTCATGGGACTTATCAGTCGTTCTACAGGCCCTGACCAGGGAACCTTTCGAACCTCTCAATTTAACCTCCCTGAAGCTAATTACTTTAAAAACAATTTTTCTAGTAGCTATTACAACAGCTCGAAGGATCAGTGAGCTGCAAGCTTTATCTATCAGGGAGCCATTTTTTTCTATTTTTTCAGACAGAATTGTGCTGAAGACGGATCCTAACTTTTTACCAAAGGTTGCCTCAGTTCAAAATAGAACCCAGGAGATAATACTTCCTACGTTTTGTTCTAATCCGTTGGGTAAGAAGGAAGAAGAATTCCATACCCTGGATGTTAAAAGAGCAGTCTTAAGTTACCTGGAAGCTACTAAAGACTTTAGGCGTTCAGACGCACTATTAATTTTATTTTCCGGAAATAAAAAAGGAAGACAAGCTTCTAGAGGAACCATTGCCAGATGGTTGAGAATGGCTATCTCAGACGCCTATTCCCTTACAGGCCAGGAGAGTCCAGTAAGTATCAGGGCTCATTCTACTAGAGCTTCGGCGGTGAGTTGGGCAGAAAAAGCTGGTGCCACCCCCGAACAAATCTGTAAGGCAGCTACATGGACAAGTCTGACGACCTTTGCCCGTCATTCTAGATTAGATCTCATGACGGCTGGGGACCAGGCTTTCGGAAGGAAAGTCTTACAGGCTGTTGTCCCACCCTAAATGGGGTAAGTCTCGATTATCCTCTCGGGTGCTGTCCTGAAAGACGTTTTGGAAAAATGCAAGTTAGACTTACCGGTAACTTGTTTTCCAATAGGCTTTCAGGACAGCAGGATCCCGCCCTTTTTTTATGCTGTTGCTGTAATACTATGTAATAACTGTCGCTTATGTGTTGCAGCTGGGGCTGGAGGTTCTCTACAAACAACTGATGGAAGCAACGTGGAGGCCTCCAATTAAAGACTTAATTGATGAGGTGTTTCCTGTAGGAGGAGGAGCCATGATCTCTCGGGTGCTGTCCTGAAAGCCTATTGGAAAACAAGTTACCGGTAAGTCTAACTTGCATTTTTTGTGTGGTAGCGTTCAAAACATTTACCAATGCACAGACCAGGATTATAAAGTGTAGTGTCGTGTACACGCGCTTAGGAAATAATGTGAAAATGTGACTAATCACAGTGAGAAATTATATATAAGAGCTGCAGCCCCCCCAAATGGGCCCCTCAAAAGAGGGTCCTAGCAGTGAAAATGAAAAATATATGAATGGGGTATGGCGCTGCTCACTGATCCTGGTGGGACCAGTACTACAATAAGTGTGATGTACCAAAAAGTTAAATGTGATCATGCCACCCTGTATAGTGATAGTGCCGCTGTGTTCCTTATGTCAAAGGAAATGGTACCAAGTACACAACACAAGTGATCATAGAGGTTATATAGGAATAAACTAAGATGACCAATGTTGTCTCATCTATGGCACCGCATAACCATAAACACCAAGTGCATAAAAATAAGTCCAAGTGTAACAGTGCAAGTTGCTTTGCCTCCAAGTGGAGGCACTAGTCTATGGCTAAGATTGCCTGACTGTGCCACTTGATATAAGTCTAAATAAATTGAAACTAGATGATAAGATAAACAGTCCTCTTCGTAGAGTTGGTAGGTGAAATTCTGATCTTCAATTAGGCATGCAGTTCATCCCCCCACATGTGTCCCCACTCACCAGCTCCTTTCACCCCCACAGGGGTAGACAGCATGAAGAGATATCCAGGTCACACGTGCAGGGAGAGATGTCAGCAGTATCCTCTGTTTTGACCTCACTTCAATACGGATTCCCCAGGAGTTTTCAAATGCCGTGGAAAAAAGGCTTCCGATTACCTCATTGGTGAAAGCACAAAAAAGTCCCTATATCGCGTTGGAATCCGCAATCAGTGCAGGCTGGTGTGCACAGCGTGTGTCCCAACTGCGTTCCAGCTGCACTTCCGGATAGACTTAGCGTGGTGTGCGTATTGCGTAGTTCCGGCTTACGCGTTTCGTCATTGGACTTCGTCTCGAGGCGGTATCACCATACGTTACTTCCACGCTTAAAATAGAAGAGCGTCACTTAAGACCCACCCACCCCCTCCGGGCCATCGAATCAAGCCATGGATTGGGAAATGTCATCAGCCAATGGGCTGGTCACAATTGGATAGAATAAATCTATCTCCGTGGGTAATTGCATCCTGGGCCATACTTTATATTGTGACGCTCTTACTTTATAAATGATGTAACAACATCAAGAGGCTGGGAAGTCTATCATGTTCATAAACGATATAATACCATCTTAAACAAATATGTATATAAACATATGCAACACTCCATATATCCCATACATAACCATAACTAAGATATAAGTGCCATGCGCCCTCTATAGTAGAGCCAGATTACTACACTGGATGCACTATGCAATCCCAGATAGTACCCAGTAAACATAAGAAAAATTGGGCTAAAATAGGCTAGGATATAAAAATTATTATCATAACTATCAGATACTATATGTTGCCATACCTTATATGGACTGCTGTGTATATATAATACAAAAAAAGCCAGACTGAAGATAGTGTTCTCTAGCCCCCATTCAGGCTAAGGGGGTGTAGTAAAATTATATAGAGAGGTATTAATACATTAGTAGGGCCCTTAGGCCCGTGCTAACTATGTACAAAAAATTTGTATATGTAGGAGAATATATATGTATATGTATATATAGTGAGTACATATATATGCACACACTCAATAATGTTTGTAGCGATTAAAGGTATTAAATGATATACCTACACTACATATTGTAGTAAATCTACCTCTGATGCCTGTCCCTGGGTCCAGGGCAAATGACTACCAATAAGCGATATACAAAAAAGGGGGTATGAATTGAATAAGGGTAATAAATTAAAATTAATATAGAAAGGAGGTAGAAAGGAAATAAAATGAATATGTATTATGGGAAGGAGCTACATCCATGATCTCATGTGAACAAGAAGCATGCTTATTATGGATTATCTAGGAAGCAATTTAAATCTATGTCTATATTCAACCCTTTGGGCGCCAAAGACCCAAGTCGATAGATCCAACTGGTTTCATTCTGGGAGATAAGAGTGGTTTTATTACCCCCCCCCCCCAGTTATCTTTTATCAAGTCAGTCCCATAGAATATGAGTCCAGTTGGGTCTCTCTTATGGAATACATCAAAATGTCGTGAAAGATTATGTTTTGGAAACCCTTTCTTTATGTTGTTTATATGCTCCCTAATACGTACACACAATGGACGTGTAGTCCGACCTACATACTGTAGGTGGCACGGGCACTCGATGACGTAGGTGACATGAGTGCTGTTACATGTTATCAATTCACAAATTTTGTATTCCTTATAATCTGTCCTAGATTTAAATGTTTCTTTCCTACGTGGCTGTTTCTTACTAACCCTGCATGCCAGGAAACCAGTTGGATCTATCGACTTGGGTCTTTGGCGCCCAAAGGGTTGAACATAGACATAGATTTAAATTGCTTCTTAGCTAATCCATAATAAGCATGCTTCTTGTTCACATGAGATTTTGGATGTAGCTCCTCCCCATAATACATATTCATTTTATTTCCTTTCTACCTCCTTTCTATTTTAATTTATTACCCTTATTCAATTCATACCCCCTTTTTTGTATATCGCTTATTGGTAGTCAATTGCCCTGGACCCAGGGACGGGCATCAGAGGTAGATTTACTACAATATGTAGTGTAGGTATATCATTTAATACCTTTAATCGCTAAAAACATTGAGTGTGTGCATATATATGTGTACTCACTATATATACATATACATATATATTCTCCTACATATACAATTTTTTGTACATAGTGAGCACGGGCCTAAGGGCCCTACTAATGTATTAATACCTCTCTATATAATTTTACTACACCCCCTTAGCCTGAATGGGGGCTAGAGAACACGATCTTCAGTCTGGCTTTTTTAGTATTATATATACACAGCAGTCCATATAAGGTATGGTGACACGGCCAACATATAGTATCTGATGGTTATGATAATAATTTTTATATCCTAGCCTATTTTAGCCCAATTTTTCTTATGTTTACTGGGTACTACCTGGGATTGCATAGTGCATCCAGTGTAGTAACCTGGCTCTACTATAGAGGGCGCATGGCACTTATATCTTAGTTATGGTTATGTATGGGATATATGGAGTGTTGCATATGTTTATATAAATATTTGCTTAAGATGGTATTATATCGTTTATGAACATGATAGACTTCCCAGCCTCTTGATCTTGTTACATCATTTATAAAGTAAGAGCGTCACGATATAAAGTATGGCCCAGGATGCAATTACCCACGGAGATAGATTTATTCTATCCAATTGTGACCAGCCCATTGGCTGATGACATTTCCCAATCCATGGCTTAATTCGATGGCCCGGAGGGGGTGGGTGGGTCTTAAGTGACGCTCTTCTCTTTTAAGCGTGGAAGTAACGTATAGTGGTACCGCCTCGAGACGAAGTCCAATGATGAAACGCGTAAGGTGGAGCTACGCAATACGCACACCACGCTAAGTCTATCCGGAAGTGCATCTGGAACGCAGTTGGGACGCACGCTGCGCACACCAGCCTGCACCGATCGCGGATTCCAACGCGATATAGGGACTGTGTTTTTTCTTTTAATTTTGATCTGTTTTAATATATATTTTTTAATAAAGCCATAAGTTTTTACCGCACTATGGGAGCTTTTTTGTGCTTTCACCAATGAGGTAATCGGAAGCCTTTTTTCCACGGCATTTGAAAACTCCTGGGGAATCCGTATTGAAGTGAGGTCAAAACATAGGATACTGCTGACATCTCTCCCTGCACGTGTGACCTGGATATCTCTTCATGCTGTCTACCCCTGTGGGGGTGAAAGAAGCTGGTGAGTGGGGACACGTGTGGGGGATGAACTGCATGCCTAATTGAAGATCAGAATTTCACCTACCAACTCTACGAAGAGGACTGTTTATCTTATCATCTAGTTTCAATTTATTTAGACTTATATCAAGTGGCACAGTCAGGCAATCTTAGCCATAGACTAGTGCCTCCACTTGGAGGCAAAGCAACTTGCACTGTTACACTTGGACTTATTTTTATGCACTTGGTGTTTATG
Organism: Rana muscosa; assembly: GCA_029206835.1. Taxonomy (NCBI): domain Eukaryota; kingdom Metazoa; phylum Chordata; class Amphibia; order Anura; family Ranidae; genus Rana; species Rana muscosa. The sequence goes on from CM055119.1 coordinate 230,905,588, forward strand.
GTTATGCGGTGCCATAGATGAGACAACATTGGTCATCTTAGTTTATTCCTATATAACCTCTATGATCACTTGTGTTGTGTACTTGGTACCATTTCCTTTGACATAAGGAACACAGCGGCACTATCACTATATAGGGTGGCACGATCACATTTAACTTTTTGGTACATCACACTTATTGTAGTACTGGTCCCACCAGGATCAGTGAGCAGCGCCATACCCCATTCATTTATTTTTCATTTTCACAGACCAGGATTGTCAGGACAGAGTGGACAAAAATAACGGGTGTCACGCCTAAATCCGCGCTCGCTACAGACACGACATCTTTTTTGGGGGCTCGTTGGGTAGGGGTACTCTCGAGCAGCCGGGTTACTGCATTTGGTTGGGGATGGTGAGGTGCAGAACTGCCTGGATACAGGAGGTCTGTGACTATCTCATACTGGAATTTTAGGAAGGATAAAGTCCCGCCTGCAGCTCTGTATAGCACATGAGCGTTCAGCAAAGCCAATTGAAATAAGGATAGAGACACTTTTTTTGTACCAGCGTCTCGCCTTCCGGGCAATGTGATACGGCGCCAACAACTGGTCGTTGAGGTCCATCCCTCCCATATTTTGGTTATATTCGTAGACATAGAGGGGTTTCTCCACAACACCAGTCACTGTACGAATTTGGACTGTCGTGTCTGCATGAAGGGAGGTTAGAAGGAAAAAATTCTTATTATCCCTCCACTTCACAGCAAGCAAATTATTACACTTCAAGCAGGCTCTCTCCCCCAGCCTAAGACGGGAATCTACAAGCCCCTGGAGAAAGCCCCGGCGATTAGGTCGCATGGTGCCACATGCTCCAATCTGATGATCAAACAAGTGACTAAAAAGTGTCACGCTCGTGTAATAATTGTCCACATACAAGTGGTACCCCTTTCCGAATAAGGGTGACACTAAGTTCCACACTATCTTATCAGCGCTCCCTATGTAATCTGGGCAGTTCTCCGGCTCTACATGACTATCTTTTCCCTCATAAACCGTAAAGCTCCATACATAGCCTGTTGCCCTGTCACAGAACTTATAGAGCTTGACCCTGTATCTGGCACGCTTGCTGGGAAGGAACTGTTTGAAAGACAAGCGGCCAGAAAATTTAATCAGGGACTCATCAATGCAGACAACTTGATCGGGAATAAACAAGGCTGCAAAACGTTTGTTGAAGTGGTTTATGAGGGGCCGAATTTTGTAGAGCCGATCGTATTCAGGGTCTCCACGTGGACGACAAAGTTCATTGTCGTTGAAGTGCATGATCTGCTCATATCGTTTCCTGGACATGGAGGCAGAGAACACAGGCATATGGTCAATTGGGCGTGTGGACCAATAGGTGCGCATTGACGAGAATTTATGTGTGCCCATGTTGAGGGAAAGGCCCAGAAAGGTTTTAAATTCGGAAACCGTAATTGGTTTCCAATCTCTGGCAATGGAAGGCAACTGGGGATTAGTGGCGATGAATTGACCAGCATATAAATTACTCTGGTCCACAATAGATCTATAGAGATCTTCCGTGAAAAACAGCGAATAAAAATCAAATGGCGTAAAATCAGCTGTTTCCACCTGAATACCGGGTTGGGCAGTAAATGAGGGAAGTACGGGTTCTGCAGAAGTGTTGGGCACCCAATCAGGATAGGCAAATTCTGCAGGAAGGGCACTATGGGCACGACGGGCCTGCCTTTGTCTTCTTCTTGGTGGCAGCGGGACACTACTTGTGCTTGCCACCTCGCCAGCTTAAACTGCACTTATGGGACTCGTCACATCACCACGTGATACTGCAGTGCTGGATGTACATCCAGGCTGTACTAGGCCGCTGGTGCTTGCCAGTTCACTAGAAGGAATAGCGGCGCTAGTACTACTCTGCTCCAAATTATGAGAGCCCTGCGGTTCTTGCTCCTCAACAACATCAGAAGATCAGGGTCGGGTACGCCTGACCTTAGCAGGGACCTCATCATCTTCGTGGTCAGTGCTATCTGACATGGAGCCGCTGTCTTCTACGGGAATGTATTCTGAGCCTGAATCTGACAGATACGTGACCTCCTCTTCACTATCTGTCATGCTCAGAATCTCGTAGGCCTCTTTACTAGTGTACCTTCGATTTGCCATTTTGGGCTCTAAATTTAGTGGTACACTAGTAAGATTCACAGGTAAAAAAGCACCTGACTGTCAGCAAATTTATCAAACGCTACAAAAAAACTGTTAGCGATCTCAGGGATCAGGCCTGTCTCTGCGAACGCTGCAGTTATGTGTGTTGTGTTTGGTAAGTGACAGTGATCGATCGATACTGCACTTGGGTGGGCTGGGCTGGGCTGGGCGGAGGGGCTAAACGCAGGTGCTAGCAGGTATCTGGGCTGATCCCGCTAACACTGCGTTTTTGGGAACCCTAAACCGCTGGGGACGCTAGTATAGATCTGATAAGATACTATACCACTAAGGGAGGTGTATGCTTTGCGCGTGGGTGTTAGCGTTACTGGCACTAACCTGACGCTGCCTGGGGCGACGCAGACGCTCTCTGACGCTAAAACATAATTGATATCACCCGCTGGGCGATCAGGGGGTTAAACCTTTATTGGGTTATATACGGCGGGTGCCCTGATGCTATAAAAAGCAAACTAACCAACCGGCGTCACCCGCAACACTTATACGGTGATCACTGGTGAAAGGGTTAACTAGGGGCAATCAGGGGGTTAAAACCTTTATTAGGTAATATATGGGGGTACCTGACGCTATATAAAAACCTGACGGGTAACCTAAATAACTAACTGGCTAACCAGTGTCACCACTGACACTTATACAGTGATCACTGGTGAAAGGGTTAACTCTAGGGGTAATCGGGGGGTTAAAATAATATATGGGGTACCTGACGCTATAAAAACCTGCGGCGAACCTACAAAAAATAACTGGCTACCTAGGGGCACCACCGACACTAATACAGCGATCGGAAAAATGATTGTTTAGTGACGCTGGCGATAGGGGGTGAAAGGGTTACCTGGGGGGCGATCAAGGGGTTAAACCTTTATTAGGGGGGGTTAAGGGGCTACCCTGGACCTAAAGGGGCCTAAACCTAACTGCCCTGCAACTTTTTACTGTCACAAATTACACTGATTGGAGTGATCAGTAAAAAAATGACCACTGCAAACGGTGACATTGTGACTGGGGGTACTGGGGGTGATCTGGGGAGTGATCTGGGGGTGACTGGGGGGTTATTTGTGTACCTACATGTACTGGTGTCAGTGGGCTGTTGGTGCAACTTACTGTGAGATGTCTTCTCTCCTCGCGCCGGACGAAAAGACCGCCGCATGGAGAGATGACATCACTTCCTCTGCCTGTGTTTACATTACACAGGCAGAGGAAGAATGTCATTCGCTGGGAGCCATCGTGAGGGGGTGGCCAGAAACCAATGGCCGCCCCCTCATCCCGGATCGCTGCCGAATGGAAAACCACCAGTCCATGTACCGCTGACTCATGGTCCAGCAGGCATGGACAGGGACGTTACCTTTCTTTCACGGCCCATTGGGTCACTCTTTTGGCAGCTGGGAAGGATGCAGGACAAGGTGCAGTAGTTTTGGAGGTTGTTCCACCGCCACGCCTCCAAAATGCTACTACTGGTTGTGACATACCTCTGTCCTCCACCCCCTCCTCTTCTTCTTCCTCCGTGGCCTCTTCCTGTGCTTTGTCCTCGGAACCAGCGGTGCTCCGTAGGCGTTCAAGGGGCTACGCAAGTACGCAGGCAAAAAGATGCCATGCCGTGCTTGCGCTGGTGTGTTTGGGGGACAGGAGCCACACTGGGGCAGAGGTTCTGTCTGCTCTGCAGGGGCAGGCCGAGAGGTGGTTGACGCCACGCCAGCTTAAGCCAGGAATGGTAGTTTGCGACAATGGCACCAACCTCCTCTCCGCTCTCCGACAGGGACAACTGACCCATGTGCCCTGTGTGGCTCACGTCCTTAACCTGGTGGTGCAGCGGTTCTTGGGCAGGTACCCGGGCTTACAGGATGTCCTGAGGCAGGCCAGGAAAGTCTGTGTGCATTTCCGCAGATCTTATAATGCCAGTGCTCGCCTGGCTGAGCTGCAAAAGGAGTTGAACCTGCCCAAGAACCGCCTTATATGTGACATGCCCACCAGGTGGAACTCAACGTTGGCCATGCTGCAGCGGCTGCACATGCAGCAGAGGGCCATCAATGAGTACCTGTGCGACTACGGCACCAGGACAGGGTCAGGGGAGCTCAGGTTTTTTTCACCACGCCAGTGGGGCATGATCAGGGATGCATGCACTGTCCTGGCACCATTTGAGGAGGCCACGAGGATGGTGAGCAGTGACAGTGCATGCATCAGTGACACTGTACCTCTTGTCCACCTGTTGGAACATACGCTGCGTGGAATAATGGACAGGGCACTTGAGGCAGAACAGAGGCAGGAAGAGGAGGACTTCCTTGCCTCTCAAGGCCCCCTTTACCCAGACAGTGTTCCTTCTGTCCCACCCATCGCACAGGAAGAGGAGGAGGAGGAGGTGGAGGAGGATTGTGTCAGCATGGAGGTGGAGCCTGGCACTCAGCATCATCAGCAGCAGTCTTTTAGGGATGATTTACAGTCCCAAGAAACCAGTGGACTTGTACGTGGCTGGGAGGAGGTGGCTGCGGATCATGTCGTCCTTAGTGACACAGAGGACTCCGGACCGAATGCCTCAGCTAACCTACGCTGCATGGCCTCCCTGATCCTGCAAAGTCTGCGGAAGGATCCTCGTATTCTTCGGATCAAGGAGAGGGACCATTACTGGCTGGCCACTCTCCTTGATCCACGGTACAAGGGTAAGGTTGCGGACCTTATCTTACCGTCGCAGAGGGAGCAGAGGATGAGACAACTCCGGGAGGCCTTGCAGAAAGGTCTGTGCAACGCGTTCCCAGAGACTGGGAGGTTACAAACTCCTGGTCCTGGACAACGAGTTGCTGAGGCTTCGGTCAGTCAAAGAAGGAGCGGTGGGGAAGGTGGCCATCTGACCGATGCGTTCAGACAATTCTTTAGTCCGCAGCCCCAAGTTATGATCGGTTCCAGCAACCATCGCCAGCGTCTGATATACATGGTGCAGGAATACCTAGGGGCAAGGTCAGACTTGGACAACTTCCCCACCGAAAATCCTCTGGCTTACTGGGTCTTGAGGATGGATCACTGGCCACAGCTTGCACAGTATGCAATTGAGCTACTGGCCTGTCCTGCATCCAGCGTTCTTTCAGAACGCACATTCAGTGCTGCTGGAGGATTTGTCATGGATCACAGGGTGCGCCTGTCCACTGACTCTGTTGATCGACTGACCTTCATAAAGATGAACCAGTCTTGGATCACCACCAGCTACCAAACACCTGAAGCTGATATAACAGACTAATTTATTTTCAAATGTCACATCCCTTCAAGACTGATGCTGAGAGACTGTCCTGTTATGTTGACGGACTATCCTCCTCCTCCTCAATGATCCGATTGATGATGATAGCTTGGAAGAACATTTTTGTTTCTGGGTGCCGCCACCAGTGGCTAAGCCCCAATTTTTCAGCCCCTGTTTAACAGGGGCGTGTTATTACAATTTTTTATGCAATGCTTTGCAGCAGGGCTCATTCCTGCACTCCAACTAGAGTATCTGAGAGTGGTTGCAGTGTCGTGGCACCAGTGGCTAAGGCCCAATTTTTCAGCCCCTGTTTAACAGGGGCGTATAATTACAATTTTTGATGCAATACTTTGCAACAGGGCTCATTGCTGTGCTCCAAGTACAGTATCTGTGAGGGGTTGCAGTGTTGTGGCACCAGTGCCTAAGGCCCAATTTTTCTGCCCCTGTTTAACAGGGGCATGTAATTACAATTCTTGATCTAATAATTCACAGCGGGGCCCATTCATGCGCCCACCAAGAGTAACTGTGAGGGCTCACAGTGTTGTGGCAACACCAACATGTAAGGGGCAAATTTCAGCTGAGTATATACGGCTGGCCCCTACTTTCAAACATCCAACTTACAAACGACTCCTCCTTGCAAACGGAAGGATACAACAGGAAGTGAGAGGAAATCTACCCCTAGGAAGGCAAATTCTCTCCTGTAAGAGTTAATATGGGAAAAAAAGTGTCTCCTCTCCACTGATGCTTTATCACCAATTCTTGTTTCAATAAAAACCCTAAATTTTCAAAAAACATTTGTCATTAGGACAGAAAGTGAGGTGAACTGTTCTGAACAGGTGCACACTGCACAGACAGCAAAACAAATGTTACAGGGGTGATAACCCTTCCCTATGTTTTCCAAAAAGCTTAAAAATAGTTTTTTTGCCTGGAGCTACACTTAAACAATGTACCTGTTCAAAATTACAAACAGATTCTACATAAGAACAAACCTACAGTCCCTGTCTTGTATGCACCGCCTGTATACGGCTGTTCAGAGTATATAGGGCCTTTTTTATTTTGTGTGCGGGGTTCCCCTTAATATCCATACAAGACCCAAAGGGGCTGGTAATGGGCTGGGGTAGGGGGGGGGGTGTGTGATGGGGTAGCTATGCCATTTTTCTTAAAGATTTTCATCCATATTACCGGGACCAGACATTACATTAAAGCCGCAAGCAGTTTTAAATGGCTTTTTTTCCTTTTAGAAATGTAATTTTGTGCAGGGACAGTTCTAAACACGGGAAACACGTGGCACTTCACAGGCATACTTTAAACACCCCCCAGGTACGATATTTAAAGGAATATTTGACTTTTTTTTTCACTTTATGCATCATTAAGCACTTAACAACCACCTGCCGACAAATAACGTCGACAAGGTGGTTGCTTAACTCTGGGAGGACGTTATATAACGTCCTCCCAGAATCGCGCTCCCGCGCGCACGGGAATCTCCGTGACCGCCGGGTCCAGAGGACCCAGCGCATCACGAATCGCGGTAAATCGCCGCTGATAGCGGCCGTTTACCACGTGATCGCTCCGTCAAATGACGGAGCAATCACTTGTAAACAGATCGGCGTCATGTGATGACGCCGGTTCCTCTCTCCCCTCTCTGTACCGATCGGTACAGTGTGAGAGGAGAGGGGAGGGAGCGGATCATGTCAGCTCCCTCCCCCATGTCAGATCATGTCAGCTGTGGGCTGGATCTGTGACAATTGCAGTCACAGATTCAGCAATCCATCCATCCCTGCTCAGCCATCCCTGCGCAATACTCTGCAAAATACCCTGCGCAATACTCTGCAAAATACTCTGCAATACCCTGGTGCAATACCCTGCGCAATACTCTGCAATACCCTGGTGCAATACTCTGCAATACCCTGCGCAATACTCTGCAATACCCTGCGCAATACTCTGCAAAATTCTCTGCAATACTCTGCAATACCCTGCGCAATACTCTGCAATACCCTGCGCAATACTCTGCAATACCCTGCGCAATACCCTGCGCAATACTCTGCAATACCCTGCGCAATACTCTGCAATACCCTGCGCAAAACTCTGCAATACCCTGCGCAATACTCTGCAAAATACTCTGCAATACCCTGCGCAATACTCTGCAATACCCTGCGCAATACCCTGCACAATACTCTGCAATACCCTGCAATACCCTGCACAATACTCTGCAATACCCTGCACAATACTCTGCAATACCCTGCACAATACTCTGCATTACCCTGCACAATACACCCTGCACAATACTCTGCAATACCCTGCGCAATACTCTGCAATACTCTGCGCAATACCCCCTGTGCAATACCCCGTGCAATACCCTGCCATACTCCGCAATGCCCTGCCATACTCCGCAATGCCCTGCCATACTCCGCAATGCCCTGCAATACTCCGCAATGCCCAGCAATACTCCGCAATGCCCAGCAATACTCTGCAATAACCACTTCCCGCCCGCCGGCCGTCATATGACGTCCTTGACTTTGTGCGGGGATATCTGAATGATGCCTGCAGCTACAGGCATCGTTCAGATATTAGCTTTTTCAGCCGGCGATTCCCTACACCATAACAACAATCATAGCGGCTGTTCCGCCGCTTGATCATTCTTACGGGAGGCGAGAGGGGATGTCCCCCCCCCGCCACCCTCTGGTGCTTCTACCGACTCACCGCTATGATCAAAGCCAGGATTTACTTATTTATTTATTTATTTATTTTTTTCAGGCTTCCCAGCCTAGAGGTGAGATGTGGGGTCTTATTGACCCCATATCTCACTGTAAAGAGGACCTGTCATGCCATATTCCTATTACAAGGTATGTTTACGTTCCTTGTAATAGGTATAAAAGTGATCAAAAAAAAAATTTGGGGCGGAAAAACATGTCAAACTAAAATAAATAAAGTAAAATGAACAATAAAAAAAAATATATATTTTTTAAGCGCCCCTGTCCCCGTGAGCTCGCATACAGAAGCGAACGCATACGGAAGTCCCGCCCACATATGAAAACGGTGTTTAAACCACACATGTGAGGTATCGCCGCGAACGTTAGAGCGAGAGCAATAATTCTGGCCCTAGATCTCCTCTGTAACTCAAAACATGTAACCAGTAAAAATATTTAAAACGTCGCCTATGGGGATTTTTAAGTAGCGAAGTCTGGCGCCATTCCACAAGCGTGTGCAATTTTGAAGGGTGACATGTTAGGTATCTATTTACTCGGCGTAACTTCATCTTTCACATTATGTAAAAACATTGGGCTAACTTTACTGTTTTTTTTTTTTTAACCACAAAACTTTTTTTTTCTGTAAAAAACGCGTTAAAAAAATTGCTGCGCAAATATCGTGCAAGATAAAAAGTTGCAACGACCACCATTATATTATCTAAGGTCTTTGCTAAAAAAACATATATAATGTTTTGGGGTTCTATGTAATTTTCTAGCAAACAAATGATGATTTTTACATGTAGGAGAGAAATGTCAGAATTGGCCTGGATGCTCCAGAACGCCTGAAGGTGCTCCCTGCATGTTGGGCCTCTGTATGTGGCCACGCTGTGTAAAAGTCTCACACGTGTGGTTTCGCCATACTTGGGAGTAATAGCAGAATGTGTTTTGGGGTGTAATTTGTGGTATGCATATGCTGTGTGTGAGAAATAACCTGCTAATATGACAATTTTGTGAAAAAAAAAAAGAGAAAAAAAAAATCTTGATTTTGCAAAGAATTGTGGGAAAAAATGACAACTTCAAAAAACTCACAATGCCTCTTTCTAAATACCTTGGAATGTCTTCTTTCCAAAAAGGGGTCATTTGGGGGGTATTTGTACTTTTCTGGCATGTTAGGGTCTCAAGAAATGAGATAGGCCGTCAGTACTTCAGGTGTGATCAATTTTCAGATATTGGCACCATAGCTTGTGGACTCTATAACTTTCACAAAGACCAAATAATATGCACCAATTTGTAATTATTTTTACCAAAGATATGTAGCAGTATAAATTTTGGCCAAAATTTATGAAGAAAAAATAGTAATTTGCTACATTTTATAACAGAAACAAAAAAAAAATCATTTTTTTACAGAATTTTCAGTCTTTTTTCTCTTATAGCGCAAAAAAAAAAAAAAAAAACCAACGGTGATTAAATACCACCAAAAGAAAGCTCTATTTGTGTGAAAAAAAGGACAAAAAATTCATATAGGTACAGTGTTGTATGACTGAGTAATTGTCATTCAAAATGTGAGAGCACCGAAAGCTGAAAATTGGTCTGGTTATTAAGGGGGTTTAAGTGCCCAGTGGTCAAGTGGTTAAAATGACTGCTCCAGAAAAACTGCAGTTTTTAAAACTTCTTTTTGCATTGATATATGTCCCCTGGTGCAGAACCCAGGTTCCCAAACCCTTTTTAGGACAATAACATGCATAATATAATTATTATAATTAGCACTTTAGATTTCGAACGTTCGCATCCATTGTATTTAATAGGGTTCTAAAGTTTGTGCGAACTTTCGGTCCGTTCACGGGTTCTGGTGCGAACCGAACCCGGGGGTGTCCGGCTCATCACTAATCAGAATCAGCTTCAGATAAACTGAATTTCTATGCACTGCAACATGTAAATTGTGCTGAACCATGGGGTATTGAGGGAATTCTATGTTCAATTAGCCACTGTTACGATTACTTGTTGTTATCGTGCATGAATTTGAAAAGCCATTTCAAGCCCTCCCCTACTTTTAGGTGTTTTCAAACATTTGTGTAATGAAAAGGATGTTTTTAGAAATTTTGGACGTATATGTGGCATACCATTTATAGCACCTGACACCCACTAATACTCCAAATCAACTGTTATTGGTATTTAATTTGCCCTTTCCCTCCTTTTCCTTTCAGAATAGGAAACATGAAGAAAAGTTTCACCCAGATATGGACACACTTTTCACTCTTCACTTAAAGGCTAAAGTCTGCAAAATGATCAAAGACTTAATCACCTCCATGTTTTATTGAAGGAAGATGTTTACTTGGCTAATTCCTTAGCCAGATCTCTTATGCCCCGTACACACGACCGGTTTTCCTGTCGGAAAAAAAAACGATGGTTTTCCGTACGGAATTCCTCTCAAGCCTGCCTTGCATACACACGGTCACACAAAAGTCCGGTGAAGTTTTGACTGCCAAGAACGCGGTGACGTAAAAGACTACGACGAGCCGACAAAATTAAGTTCGATGCTTCCGAGCATGCGTTGAATTGTTTCCGAGCATGCACGTTTTTTTTCCCGTCGGAAAAGCATACAGACTAACGTTTTTTCGGCTAGGATTTTTTCCTGACTGGAAAAAAGAGATCCTGCTCTCTTTCTTTTCCCGGCAGTTTTCCTGTGGGAAAAAGTCAGATGGAGCATACACACTGTCGGAATTCCCGGCCAAAAGCTCTCATCGCAGTTTTTCCGATGGGAAAACCGGTCGTGTGTACGAGGCATAACTCAAATAAGAAGGTTGCCATAGAGCTCTTTGACCGAGGGGTAGAGAAACTGACCCCCCCAGATATGCAGTATGCTGTCTAGTTGATTTCATACAGAAAGAAGATATACTACACCTGGCCCGCAAACATGAACGCCTGGAGCACAATGGTGCACGCATATAGCTATTCCAAGATTTGTCTACAATCACCCTGCAACATAGGAGAGACTTGCGTCCTCTCTTGCAAACTCTACGCGATAGGCGCATAGCTTACAAATGGAAATTTCCATTTTGCCTACAGGCGACCACTGGAAATCGCACAGCGCAGTTGAGAACCCCGGCTGATCTGCAACCCTTTTGTGACACCCTGGGCATTCCGCTGACAGAGGTTCCAGATTGGTACAGCACATTCATGCAACCAGACCCCTGGATCCCCACATTGCCCGAAGGCACCCCACACTCACACAGACAGAGAAGACGCAGAACATCGGCCAACTCGCCAATGAGGATTCGTGGAGACATGGAGACGGATGAGAGCCCACGAGTTTCACCATCTGTTCGGCGCAAAATGGATCGCTAGCCGTGAAACCAATGGTTAGGTGAGACTTTTCAGAACACCTCTACACTTTTTACTTATCACTATGGGGCCTTACGATTGTTTTCTATGATAAAGAGGAAACTGTTGCCCATTTATGCGTAGATAACCGCCTGAATACAAATGCCGAGCAGCAAAGACCACAGGCACAACGTACCCTACTTGGCCTTGTAACCCACACCCCCCGTTTGATGGGGTTCTCTGGTAATTCACCAGAGACCAGTCTTTTTTTTCTCTCTCTGATTTTTGTTTTTTTGTTGTTGCTATGCCCGATGCTGTTGCCATGTTGTTTCCTGAGTCCCCGGTGTACAGACTGGTCGCCCGGCCTCAGGACATTGCATTTACTTTGCCGGGGGACTCATCCTCCATACCACACACAATATCAAGACTGTGCCTGTGAGGTTCCAAAGGACAGCGTATAGGCCACACAAACTGTCACCAGTCTGGGAGCTGCAAGTGCTCTCGCACCTAGTCCACTGAGACACCTGTCGGCCATTGAATGCTAGCTGTGTGACCTCATACCTAGTGACATTTCTCGCGGTGGCCCCCCTCTTTTTTTTTTCTCTCTCTTTTCTTTCAGAACATCAAAGGCCCCAGCCCACTAGCTTCACAAAGGTGTCTGTATTGCGTATAGCGATACTCTCAGTTAAGAGGGCTGCTGGTATTGATTTGGGCCCTGTAGTGCACCGCTGTCAACCCCTGGCAATCGGCTCTAACCTTCCGTGGCACAGACAGTAGTAGTGGGATAAGACCGCTTGACCGCAACTCTTGGTGACGCAGTCTTATAGCAAGCATGCACAGCAATAAACTTTTAAAACTACTATTAAAGTAACTGAAGCTGACACCAAATGTACTTGACCCAGATGTTTTACTAAGGCTAATGGGCAAGTAATAAAATAACAGTATAACAAAGTATAGATCTTAGAAATAAACAGTATTTAAATGAACAAACAATCAGATAGCTCAAGTAATGCGATGCGGCTCTAGCGCTGCCTCTTTTCAATCACTTCCCCTCATGGGCAGACTAACTCTCAATAGTATCTACCTAACAGTCAGACCTGACTGATCTAAAAGGAAGTTCAGGGAACACAAATCTTCGCATGCAATCTTTCGGTGGTGCACTTGATGAACAAACTTATAATCCAAATGAATAGTGAGGATAAAGTATCTGTCTATGAGCAAGTGCTCTCTCACCATCCCGACAGTCCAAGTCTGTTTCCTCCGCCAATTTGTCTAGGAACAGGAATCCACCGACATCCAGGCCTTCAGTCCTTCTGGTGTACTGCAACAAGGAGGAGAAGATGTCTCTCAGGTTCAGCTAGGCTGGCAGAGGGCTCTTTGGAACAGGGCACAAGGCCCAGGCTTTAGGCCTTGTGCACACAGCAGTTCAGCACAGAGATCCTCTTGCTAGGAGAGGGGGTGTTCAAAGAGAGAGAATCCACTCCGCCTCCCCTTTATAAAGTCTGCCCCAGCAGCCCCTGCTCCGTGGCAATGCACCCTGGGTGCTGCAGGATGTACTGGGAAATGTAGTCTCTCTGTATTAAAGGGGTATACCCCACTACATACGTTATTCATATCAATGTTGACGTTTAAAATGTTTCTTTGGATGTATTGTTACAAAGGGAGACACTCTCCTCTCCTGTTATAGAGTTGGACATACTCCTTGGTCAATGTGGGACATAGACTCTTGGAGATTTCATCACTTCAGGTTCGTGGCTTGAATGCAACCTGCGTGCTGGAATCTTGACGATAGGGTGATCCGGATCTTAAAACTAGAATGCTTTCCACTGCTCCAGATTTGCCTTACACCGCAGGTATAGAGACACAATCCCCTTATAGTCTCAGAGGGTTTCACGGAATATCTTACTTCTGCCCTACCTAGGCCCTGGACGTGCAATGACCACAGAGAGGTCTATGGATAGACAGCATGGCTACTTAGTTTGGGGGGCTTCTAACTGGCACCCGTCGGTGTCCTTAGCCTAGGATTGTCCCACAGAAATTAAAACATTATTTTAGGAGTCATTAGGTGGTGGTTATACTGATTTCCTCCCTAATGTTTGACCACTTTCCCACCTCAAAGAGACAGTTACCGGTATACCCTTTTCACCATACCCATACCCCTTGTATCCTTTTGATTAGGTAGGTCAGCGGGTCTAGGCCCACCTCCAGTATATTCCACGACATACCTGCGCTGTGGATATTTGCCACACGCACGTAGAGATCTTCACCCATCACTTGTGTAGCGATACCCCCAGTTAAGAGGGCTGCCTTGTTTGTTTTTGGGCCTTGTAGTGCACCGCTGTCAACCCCTGGTAATTGGCTCTAACCTCTCGTGACACAGTTAGGAAAAGAGATAATAGAATCGCACTCTCTCTCTTTCTTGTATTCTATATGACACATAGTTACATAGTTACATAGTTACATAGTTAGTCATGTTGAAAAAAGACAAAGTCCATCCAGTTCAACCATAAAAAAAATTAAAAAATAAATAAAATAAAAAATATCGTACAATCCCATATACCCAATTCTATACCCACAGTTGATCCAGAGGTAGGCAAAAAAAAACAGCAGAGCATGATCCAATTTGCTACAGCAGGGGAAAAAATTCCTTCCTGATTCCCTGAGAGGCAATCGGATTTACCCTGGATCAACTTTACCTATAAATGTTAGTACTAAGTTATATTATGTACATTTAGGAAAGTATCCAGGCCTTTCTTAAAGCAATCTACTGAGCTGGCCAGAGCCACCTCTGGAGGGAGTCTGTTCCACATTTTCACAGCTCTTACTGTGAAGAAACCTTTCCGTATTTGGAGATGAAATCTTTTTTCCTCTAGACGTAAAGAGTGCCCCCTTGTCTTTTGTGTTGACCGTAAAGTGAATATTATAACTCTACACCAAGTTCACTATATGGACCCCTTATATATTTGTACATGTTAATCATATCCCCCCTTATTCTCCTTCTCAAGAGTGAATAAATTCAGTTCCTCTAGTCTTTCCTCATAGCTGAGCTCCTCCATGCCTCTTATCAGTTTGGTTGCCCTTCTCTGCACTTTCTCCAGTTCCCCGATATCCTTTTTGAGAACTGGTGCCCAAAACTGAACTGCATATTCCAGATGAGGTCTTACTAATGATTTGAACAGGGGCAAAATGATATCTCTCTCTCTGGAGTCCATACCTCTCTTAATACAAGAAAGGACTTTGCTTGCTTTGGAAACCGCGGCTTGGCATTGCATGCCATTATTGAGCTTATGATCTACCAAAACCCCCAGATCCTTCTCCACTACAGATCCCCCCAGTTGTACTCCCCCTAGTATGTATGATGCATTCATATTCTTAGCCCCCAAGTGCATAACTTTACATTTATCAACATTAAACTTCATCTGCCACATAGTCGCCCAATTAGACAGTGCATTGAGGTCAGTTTGTAAATTGGCGACATCCTGTAAGGACGTTATTCCACTGCATAGCTTGGTGTCATCTGCAAAGACAGAAATGTTACTTTTGATCCCAGACCCAATATCATTTATAAAGATATTAAAAAGTAAGGGTCCCAGCACTGAACCTTGGGGTACACCACTGAGAACCTTAGACCATTCAGAGTAAGAATCATTAACCACTACTCTCTGAATTCTGTCTTTTAGACAGTTTTCTATCCATTTACACACTGATATTTCCAATCCTGTAGACTTTACCTTACACATGAGCCGTGTGTGCAGAACTGTATCGAACGCTTTTGCAAAATTCAAGTATACCACGTCCACCGCCACCCCTCTGTCCAAGGTTTTACTTACCTCTTCATAAAAAGAAATCAGGTTTGTCTGACAACTTCTGTCTTTCATGAATCCATGCTGTCTGTTGCTTAAATCGTTTTTTTCCAGCAAGAACTCATCTATGTGGTCTTTTATTAATCTCTCCAGTATCTTCCCAACTATAGAAGTTAAACTAACAGGTCTATAGTTACTTGGTAAAGACTTTGTTCCCTTTTTAAATATAGGCACCACATTGGCCCTGCGCCAATCCAGTGGTACTATTCCTGTCATTAATGAGTCCCTAAAAATTAGATACAATGGTTTTGAAATTACAGAGCTCATGCCATCTGGTCCAGGTGCTTTATCCACCTTTATTCTGTCTAAATATTTCTGGACCATATCACTTTTGAGCCATTGTGGATTTAGGGCTGTGTCACTACCACCCCCATTATGGACATGATCTCCCCCATGTTCCATTGTATACACAGAGCTGAAGAAAGTATTTAATTAATTAGCCTTCTCTTTGTCCCCAGTCACCCACTCTAGATTATTTTGTAAAGGGCCTACATGCTCAGACTTGATACTTTTTACTATTAATATATTTGAAGAGTTTTTGGGGTTTGTCCTAGTATCTTTTGCAATCTGTCGTTCGTTTTGAATTTTTGCATCCTTGATTTCCTTTTTACATATTCTGTTATATTCTTTGTAACATTTAAACGACACTAGTGTTCCCTCATTTTTATATTTTTTAAAAGCTCTTTTCTTATTGTTTATAGCTTTTTTAACTTTAACCGTGAGCCACATAGGTTTTATTTTTAGCCTTTTAAACTTATTGCCCATGGGAATATACTTTGCAGTGAGTTCACAAACCGTCTTTTTGAAGAATTCCCATTTCTGTTCTGTGTTAATCGATGCCAATATTCCCTCCCAGTCTAAAGCCTTGTACACACGACCGAGTTTCTCGTCGTAAAAAACACGTCGTTTTTTTCGACGAGATTCTTGTTAACTTTGTCGATTTTCTCGTCAAGCTTTCCATGCGTACACACTGACATTTCCCAATTTCCTCGTTGTTCTCCGCGGTTACGTCCAGCACGTACGACGGCACTATAAAGGGGAAGATCTTTTTTCTTGGCGCCACCCCTTGGGCTGCTTTTGCTGATCTCGTGTTACCGCGTGTGAAGTAAAAGTTTGGGAAGAGACGATTCGCGCTTTTCAGTCTTCGTACTTTTCAGATCGTTTTCTGCGGTTCAGTTTGTGCTTGTGGGTTCGTATCTTGACTTTCAGGGCATCTAGGCAGGTCGTATCTGTTTTACAGTGCGTTCTTGGCTGTTCGTTTCTGTTTTTCAGTTCGTTATTCATAGGCCTTGCTGTTCTAAAGTGCGTTCTGTTCTGTACGTTCTGATAAGACGACCGTTTCCTAGCCATGTCGCCTGGACGTTCTCGTCGTCGAGTTCGTGCTGTGCGTGCGCTTGGTGTTGGTCTGCTTGTTTTGGACCAAGACCAGTCCATGAATGGTGTGAGGAGGAGTTCATGGACCAAGAATTGGTTGCTCCAGCGGGACCAATTCTGCCACATGCCTCTGCTGCGGGAGATCGTCGAGAATAATCCTGAGGACTACAGGAATTTTCTGCGGATGTCTGACCCCGTTTTTCAGGAACTGTTGGCTTTGGTGTCCCCCTATATTACCAGGAAGGACACCGTTATGCGGGAAGCCATCAGTGCTGAGCAGAGGCTCATCGCCACGTTACGTTATCTGGCGACAGGGAGAAGTCTTCAGGACTTGAAGTTCACGACAGGCATCTCCCCCCAGGCTCTGGGCCTCATAATCCCAGACACCTGTTCTGCCATTATACAAGTCCTGCAGGAGGACTATATTAGGGTAAGTTTTCTCCATTAACATCACATTTTATGTATTACATGTATGCTAATGTATTGTATTTCTTTCATCCTTCCCTAATTACCATGATTGTAATATGCTGAGAATGTCCCCTTTGTCCCCATGCATGCTGGAAGCTTTAGATTGCCCCTTTTTTCTCCTCCATGCATATTTCCCTTCACTAACCTTTCCAGCAGGGGCGCCTGTTGCTCCAAATGTTTGGGGGTTCAAACCCCAATTTAGGAAATAAACTTCCTCCTTTTTTGCTCTGGTGCCTATTAAACGCCCCCATTTGTTCCCTCCAATGCAGCCATTTTGTTCCCTCTAATGCAGCCATTTTGTCCCCTCCAATGCAGCCAGTTCCCCCCCAGCCCTGCACTTACCTTCTTGTGGTCAGCGCCATCCTTCTTCTGTCCTTGATGTCTTCTCCTTCCCTTGATGTTGCATCAGCCAATCATGTTACCATTAAACAGACTTGGTGAACATGATTGGCAGAGCAGCCTGTCAGTGTTTACCCAAGGAATGCCCCCCCCCTGCGTCCCCTATTTATCTTTTCTGCAGCCAATTACATCCCTCAGGCTGTAATGTGCAAGACAATTTTCCTTACTGTTTCTGATATGCAATTTTAAGCCCAGAAATGCCGCAGTTCTTCATATGTCGGTCGCTTAACAGGGGGCCATCCACCTGAATAGTGGGCGGCATAGACAATACATAGGTTAATGCAAGGCATGAACCTATGTATTGTTCTGAGTGATGGGCACAGGAGAGAGGGGGCAGTGCTCCAGCGCCCACTCTGGACGCACCGCCACTGCAATGCTATCCTGTGGCCAAACACATCTACCCCCCCCCCTCCCCATTATAATTTATTAATGGACCATCATAGGGGGTGATGATTATGATACATGAGCCTTCCATTATACTTATTTAAAACACCTTAATAAACGTAGTCTTTGCTTGATGTTGGCCTCTAATGTATTTTCTTAGAATATACTTGTAATGTTTGATTTGTGTATTCTAATATTTTTTCATCTTGTTTGACTCCACAGCTTCCTTCCACGCCACAGGAATGGCAGACTGTGGCATCAGAGTTTGCCACGCGGTGGGACTTCCCCAACTGCGGTGGTGCTATAGACGGGAAGCACGTCCGCATCGTGCCGCCACCCCGTTCTGGGTCCTACTACTTCAATTACAAGGGGTTTCATAGCATTGTGCTGATGGCGGTGGTGTCAGCACGGTATGAATTCCTCTATGTTGATGTAGGGAAGAATGGCCGGATGTCCGATGGGGGATCCTTCATCCAGACGGAGTTTGCCCTCCGTCTCCAGAGTGACGACCTTGCATTGCCACCGGATGCAGGGAATATTGAAGGACTCCCCTTTGTTTTTTTGGCTGATGAAGCCTTCGGGCTCGGACCACATCTTATGAGGCCATTTCCTCAGAGGACCCTGACCCCAGAGAAGAGGGTGTTCAATTACCAGCTGGCCAGGGGCCGAAGAGTCATTGAAAATGCCTTTGGCATAATGGCCAGCCGGTTCCGCCTTTTTATGACTCCCATCCACTTGGCGGACTACAAAATAAACTATGTAGTGTTATGCTGCTGTGTGCTACACAATTTTCTTTGCCGCAAATCTAATTCATATATGGCCTCAGTTTTGCCTGAGGCTGGACTTTCCCCTGATAATCCCCTGCCGGGCCTGGAATCTGCCCGTGCTGGCTTGCCCCCCCAAAATGCCCGTGAGGTTCAGGACAAATACATGGACTATTTCACGGGTAGGGGGGCAATTCCTATGCCAGGCTATGTCTAAAGATTCCTGGAGAACGATCCAAATAAAAATCTTGTTTAAACTTCTAACTTTTGTTGGTTTCCTGTCTCCTAGTTTGTCTTAGTGCATTTGTAGTGCCAAGTGTGTTTTCCTTTAGTAAATACCAACCATTTCACTATGTAACCTTTAAAAATGTACCAAATAAGGTTAGAGCGTATTAGAAAAAGAAGCTACACGTTGTTTGTGTTCAAATCTTTTACTATGTGCAAATTCACACACCTTTTTTTTGTTTTTTAACATTTTTTGTTTGCCTGGCCACAAACCGGCAATTGTTTTCTTAGGAAAATACAAAAACAACAGTTGCATTCCAAATATTACAAAATTGGATACCTCGGAGCAATCTGAGACATTCACTTACACAAACTATATGTCTCTATGTGCCCGTCCTAATATGGGGTCCTGCCACCCCTTGCCCAGCCAAAAATTGAATATGCACACAATTGGGATTATTTTCCTATAGGGATTTTAGACTCCTGATCCCTATTGTCAACATGTGCTATCTGCCATCAGGGGTGATCAATGGACGTGTTTTGGGGGTGCAACCCCTTCCTCAGTTCACCTACTTTAGATACAAGGAAGGGGTTGCACCCCCAAAAGACGTACATGGATATCCCCTGATGGCAGATAGCACATGTTGACACACTGTGTGCAGATTCAATTTTTGGCTGGTTTGATTGTCAAAAAGTTTTTTAAAAGTTGAAGAATAAACATGAACAAAAGGGGGTTGGGATGCCTTATTGAATTCTCCCCAAAACATTGAGAATGTCTTTAAATGTTTGATCCATCACATGAATTCTTTCTTTAATTTTGTCCAGTTCCGTGCTACATTCCATCACTTGCTGGATGAGGCGGAGGGCACTGTCAGCAGAGAAACCTGTACTATCCTTCACCCCAACATTCACATCCCCTAAAAACAAAATAAAAAGGTATTATAACTCTGCAGGCCTACCTCTCTTACCTGAAGCTGTGGTGACAGATACTGACCTGTTGTGGTGACCAGTTTCACAACGTCATCCACCTCTCCTTCCTGCACTTCTCCTTCCTCCACCTCAACTTCCTCTACATCCTTCGTTTGTGGGTCTTTGGGAGTTTGGGGTTCTTGTGAAGCTGTGGGGTTCTTGTGCTCCCTGGAGTGTCCTCCTCCCAGTCTTCTCTCCCCTATGAGAATCAAACAAAAGGTAGAGTTATCACACAGAAAATCTCTATGTAAAAAAAAAAACAGGCTAAATTGCTTGGAAGTGGGATACAAGTGTGTGTTTGGGCGGAAGTTAAAGATGAATGCATTATTTCTGACCAAGAATATGCTTAGTATTCACCTTTGTCTGTCATTTTTTAGACATGTAGGCAACACAAAAATTCTCTGATGCACCTGTGTGGGACACCCAAAAAAGGCGGGTCTGGTGGCCCACACTATAGTGCTCCAAAGTACAGATGTGGAAGCAGCTGCTGAGTGTCCTCTCCTTTACACTGACAAAAGTTTGCATTTCATTCTCTTTACAAACACATCATCTAGCCTAAAACTTTGTGCCCCAAATTTCACAAAAAAAGGCAGATGTCTAATTACTTTTGTGGCTGTAAAATAAGCCAAAACAGCGGATAGTGGCCAAACGAAGTGTCTGTAACGTAACGAACGATTACTGTGCCCAACCAAGTTCAAAATATAACATTTTGTAAGGGAGTCCAATAAGATAAGGAAAAAAAACCAGCAACATGTCAGTTTAGAAAAGGATTAATAGCAGAAAAGTGTACATTTTACTTACTTTTTGCGAGCATTCTCTTAATGCTCCTTAACTGCTCTGGCTCCCTCAGTTTGAGGTCTGACCACCTCTTTCTGAGTTGCTCATTTGAGCGTTTCACCCCGAAATTCGTCTTCAGACTCTTCACGACTTTAGTGAGGATTTTGGCCTTCCTTCTATTTGGTTTGCTATACGGCCCATGCTTTGCGTCATAATCAGACTTGAGCAAGATGTCCACCATCTCCGCCATCTCGGCAAAAGACATATTCGATGCCTTGAATCTCCTCCTTGATCGTGACGTTTCCTCGGTCTCCGGGCTTGTCTCCTCCTCGTTAGTTGCGGAATTATCAGACACCTGCTGTAACTCCGCCATATCTGTCTGCGCGCCGAAAGAGAAGGGGCGGGGAAAAGATGTTAGTTAGAACGTCATGGGCGGGCGACGTGTGCGGAGCGACGTGTTCGTATTTTGACGCATGCGTGGTGTGTATATAGCAAACACACATGTGACTATAGTACGTTCGGTGTGCGGAGAGAGGAGTTCAAGTGATGGACGTGCGAACAAAGGTATGCGATTTTGAGACTGTGCAAAATTGTTGGCCTATACTGTTTTGAGAATGTTGTAGGATATATATGGTGACTACGATGTTAAGGAGGTTAGACTGTTTGCCTCACATTAGTTATATATTATTTCTTAAACTTGCAGATACAATATGAATGTCTTTATTAGCGACAAAGAGTTCCTGGCGGAATTTATTGACCGGGTAAGGGAGCTGCCCGCTCTGTGGGAGACGAAAAACCCCATCCATAAAAAAAGAGGGGTGAGAAAAGCAGCGCTGGAGAAGCTGCTCCCATTTGTGCAGACCAAGGTGCCCACAGCCACAGCAAAACAAGTGGACACTAAAATTGGGAGCTTGAGAGGCACCTACAGGACTGAACGCTCTAAGGTCCTGGCTTCTCAGAGGTCAGGAGCAGCAGCAGGTGATGTGTATGTTCCGATTTTGTGGTACTACAGCAGGATGTCCTTCCTGGATGACCACATTGAGGCAAGGCCATCACTCTCCACTCTTCCCCCCAGACTTCCCTGCAGCCAACCTGAGCCTTCCCTGGAGCAAGAGGAGGCAGCCATCCTGGATGATCCTGATTTGGCCATCTGGAGCCAGGTATAGTATTAAATGAAAATGTATTGTGATAAAATTAATGTTTGACAAATATGTCAAGATGAGAAACATACAATATTTTGGGTTCCACAAGTGAAATCAAGATCTCTAGACATTAGTCTGCACTTAATTGGGTGCTAAATAGTCAATCTGATGTAGGTGTAAATTTGAAAAAAAAAATTCTGGATTTACATTCTAATTGCTTCAATCATGTTTATAAAGTTTGATGCAAAGATTAAACCAACATATTAAACTATGTCCCTTTTTCATACACAGGATGAAATCAGCCAGGAGGAGGGTCTGGAAACTGTCAGGCAGGAGGAGGAAGGGCCCAGTGGCAGCCAGGAGGAGGCAGGGCCCACTGTGAGCCAGGAGGAGGCAGGGCCCAGTGGCAGCCAGGAGGTGGCAGGGCCCAGTGGCAGCCAGGAGGTGGCAGGGCAAAGGAGAAGCACCAGATCCCAGGTGCCTCCCATCCGGCTTCCCAAAAGAGGCAGGAGGGACAGGACCACCAGTGAGGCAGCAATGGCCCTTATTAAAGAGGCCCATGCCACCCTCAAAGAGCCCACATCCCCTGAAGAGGCCATTGCCGGCCTAGTGGAGGCAAAGTTCAAGGTGATGAGCATGGAGCAACGCCTCCTATGCGAGCCCCTGCTCATCACCTTGCTCAACAAGGGGGTGATGGAAAAAATTACCCCCAATACCGCCATTTGTGAGGTGGCACAACTGTCCCAACCTCAACCTCCTCCTCCACCTCCACATTCTTCTTCTGCCCCACCCCCTTCTCCTCCACCTCCACCTTGTTCTTCTGCGCCACCCCCTTCTCCTCCACCTCCACCTTGTTCTTCTGCGCCACCCCCTTCTCCTCCACCTCCTCCTCCTCCTGACAGGAGTACCCCTCCAGTGGCCCAGCCTCCAGCCAAACGAAGAAGGAAGGCTGCAGGGAAGGCTTCAGAAAAGGTTGCAGGGAAGGTTGCCAGGAAGACGAGGAAGTGATGGCCTTGCTTCATTGTGGTCGGACAGAAGGCAGCCTGTTGTAGTACCACACACTTGGGACATATATATCACCTGCTGCTGTTCCTGACCTCTGGGAGGCCAGCATCAGATTGTGCTCAGAAATGTTGGCCTTCTCAAGCTCCCAATTTTAGTGTCCACACAGAGTTGCTGTGTGCTCTGGGGTCCCTGGGATGCACAAATGGCAGCAGCTTCTCCAGCGCTGCCTTTTCTTTATTTTAGTTCAAACATGAATAAATGTTATTTTTCTTTAAGTTCATACTTGACTATGTGTATTTGTAAAAATGTAAAATCTAGCTTTGGAGTAAGCAGATACATTTGACTGACAAAAAAAGGGACAGATAACAACCCCCCAAAAAAATAACTAAATCGTATTTCCCAAAAAAGGGTGTAACATTTACATAATATATATTAAAAGATTCTATGGGAGATCACTACCAAAACATTGCGAAATTACAATTAACATCAGTTATAAAAATATAAAATTTTTAAATATTCCTAAAAACTTGCACGATATAATACACATAAATCTTCTTAAGAGCAGCATGAAAAAGGTTAAAAAAAGATAGTCATAACTCTGTGTGAATATCAGCAGCAAAAGAAGTTCATTCGTTTGGATTAATGTAACATTCTAACGAAGATTTCAATGCACAACATTTAAACGATGCAAAAATTTGGAGCGTGACGAATGTGCTATCTCCATTACGAAGGCTTGTTTTACCAGAAGATGCGCTCCCGTCTCATAGTTGCTTGTGAGCATGCGTGCTTTTGGAAGAGTCGTAAAAGCATACACACGAACCATTTTCTCGTCACAAAACAGGCCGACGAGAAACACGACGAGGAAATCTGGAATCCTGACGAGAAAATAGAGAGCAGGTTCTCTATTTTCTCGTTGAGATTCACGGCAATTTTCTCGTCGTAAAACCATACACACAAATGGTTTTCTCGACAAAAAAGCTCACGCGGCACTTTTCTTGCCGGTTTTGGACGAGAAACTCGGTCGTGTGTACGAGGCTTGAGTCCTGGAGAGCAGCCCTCATTCTTGGAAAATTTGCTTTATTGAAATTAAGTGTTTTTATCTTTCCTGCACGTATTTCTTGCTTACAGCTAACATCAAATGAAATCATGTTATGGTCACTGCTACCCAGGTGTTCCTTTATCTGAACATTATTAATACGCTCTGCATGGTTTGAGATTACCAGGTGCAACAGAGCATCATTCCTAGTTGGGGCCTCAATAAACTGGACCATAAAATTGTCCTGCAATAGGCTTATAAATTTTTGCCCTTTAACTGTCCCAGCAGTGCCATTACTCCAGTCAATTTCTGGGTAGTTAAAATCCCACATTATTATCACCTTCCCAGCCCTTGCAGCCCTTTCCATCTGTGCAAGGAGCTGGGTCTCCACCTCCTCATTAACATTGTGTGGTCTATAACAAACTCCAATGATTAACTTTGAACTACGCACATCTGTATGCAGTTCCACCCATAATGCTTCGGCCTCATCACACTCTCCATCAACCAGGTCCTCTTTCACACTCGCTTTGAGATCACTTCTCACATAGAGACAGACCCCGCCACTAGTGTTGAGCGAACCCGAACTGTAAAGTTTGGGTCCGTACCGAACTTTAGCTTTTTCCCGAACCCGAACCCGAACCCGGACTTTGCCCAAAAGTCCGGGTTCGGGTTCGGTAATCTAATAACGCATTTAGAAATGCTTCAGGGGCCAGCCAATCACCTTTTGATTAGCTGGTGTGCCCTTAGAAGCCATCATAGCCATGCCTACTAATGGCATGGCTGTGATTGGTCAGTGCAACATGTGACCCAGCTTCTATATAAGCTGGAGGCACACAGCACACATGACACTCTGCTTCAGAATAGATAGGGAGAGGATCTAGTCTGCTGCTGCTGCTTTTAGGGAGAGATAGAAAGATAGAAGAGGTAGTCCTGATTCTACAATCTGAGGGAAAAGATAGAGAGATAGTGTAGTGTAGGGCCAGGTTCCTGTGTTGGTGCTTTCAGGGAGAGAGAATATTATATAGGAGTCCAGATTCAGAGATTAAAATCAGCGATCTGCATAGGTCTACCTATTTGTGTTGCAGTGCAGTCTTTTTACACTGCCATGAGCCCAGTGTCAGAGAAAATCTAACTTTTAGGGGAAAAAAAAAGGCACTTTATTGTTCTCTTTTCCAAAAGACCCATAGGGCAAAAAAAAAGCATTTTATTTTGCTCGTGCAAAAAAAGACCCGTTTAGGGCAAAAAAAAAAAAAAAAAAAATTGCACTTTAACCACTTAACGACCGCCCACCGCCGATTTACGTCGGCAGAATGGCACGGACAGGCAGAATCACGTAGATCTACGTGATCGCCTTTGTGCAGTTGGGGGGTCCATCCGGACCCCCCTTCACTGCAGTGAGCGGCCGTTAAGTGTTCGGGAGCGATCAGGCATGAGGGGGCGGCCGCTCGATTCCGCCCCCCCCTCGCGATCGCTCCCGGCCAATGAAAATGCTTCTTCCGCCATGTGATGTAAACACAGGCTGGAGGAAGTGATGTCATCTCCCTCGCTGCGGTCTTTTCGTTCCCGGCGCCGAGGAGAGAAGACAGAGGTTAGTGCTCCAACAGTCCACTGACACGTAGGTACACATAGGCACACAAATCACCCCCCAGATCACCCCCCAGGTCACCCCAAAGCCCCCAATCACAGTGTCACTGATTGCAGTGATCATTTATTTGACTGATCACTGCATTTAGTGTCATCTGTGATTGTAAAAAGTTGCAGGGCAGTTAGGATTAGGCCCCTTTAGGTCCAGGGTAGCCCCCTAACCCCCCCCCCCTAATAAAGGTTTAACCCCTTGATCACCCCCCAGGTAACCCTTTCACCCCCTAACTTCAGCGTCACTAAGCGATTGTTTTTCCGATCGCTGTATTCGTGTCGCTGGTGTTTTAGATAGGCAGTTATTTTTTTTTAGCTTCGCCGCAGGTTTTTATTAGTGTCAGGTACCCCCATATATTATTTTAACCCCCTGATTGCCCCTAGAGTTAACCCTTTCACCAGTGATCGCCGTATAAGCGTCACTGGTGTCACTGGTTAGCCAGTAAGTTATTTAGTTATTTAGGTTACCCGTCAGGTTTTTATATAGCGTCGGTTACCCCCATATTTAACCTAATAAAGGTTTTAACCCCCTGATTGCCCCTAGTTAACCCTTTCACCAGTGATCACCATATAAAGGTTACGGGTGACGCTGGTTGATTAGTTTGCTTTTTATAGCATCAGGGCACCCGCCGTATATAACCCAATAAAGGTTTAACCCCCCTGATCGCCCGGCGGGTGAGATCAATTAGGTTTTAGCACCAGAGAGGGTCTGCGTCGCCCCAGGCAGTGTTAGGTTAGTGCCAGTAACGCTAACACCCACGCGCAAAGCATACACCCCCCTTAGTGGTATAGTATCTGATCAGATCTATACTAGCATCCCCAGCGGTTTAGGGTTCCCAAAAACGCAGTGTTAGCGGGATCAGCCCAGATACCTGCTAGCGCCTACGTTTAGCCCCTCCGCCCAGCCCAGCCCAGCCCAGCCCACCCAAGTGCAGTATCGATCGATCACTGTCACTTACCAAACACAACACACATAACTGCAGCGTTCGCAGAGACAGGCCTGATCCCTGCGATCGCTAACAGTTTTTTTGTAGCGTTTGATATATTTGCTGACGACAGTCAGGTGCTTTTTTTCCTGTGAATCTTACTAGTAGGGATGAGCTTCGTGTTCGAGTCGAACATACGTTCGACTCGAACATTGGCTGTTCGATCGTTCGACGAAGATCGAACGATTTGGGCCGTTCGCGCCAAATTCGAGTGACGCGAACGGCCCACAATGCACTACGCCATCGCAGTGTCATCCAGGCGCTGTGATTGGCCAAGCATGCACTGTGACCCCGCATGCTTGGCCAATCACAGCGCCGGCAGCGAGGAGAGCAATGATTGGCCACAGGCAGGATGCCTGTGGCCAATTATTGCTGAGGGTGTTTAGTACACGCCCCACACTATAAAAGGCCGCCAGCACGGCGGCCTAGTGTAGTGTGTTCCGGAGCAGGGATAGAGTAGCATAGGCAGGGACAGTGACTGTTATTTCTTTCTTGCTTAACCTGGATTCCTTTAGTTTAGGGAAAGAGAAGGATAGGTAGGGAGAGTGTCAGTGTGTTTTGTGCTTCTGCTATAGTGTGCTTAAAAAAAAACATTTATTCTAGGGACAGAAAACTCTAGGTAGGGACAGTGTCAGTTTCTTTCACTCTGCAAGTCCTTGTTTCCAGGGACCTGGAAGGACAGTGAGTGAATTGTCCTTTTGCTATATTGTGATTAAAAAAAACATTTATTCTAGGGACAGAAAACTCTAGGTAGGGACAGTGTCAGTTTCTTTCACTCTGCAAGTCCTTGTTTCCAGGGACCTGGAAGGACAGTGAGTGAATTGTCCTTTTGCTATATTGTGATTAAAAAAAACATTTATTCTAGGGACAGAAAACTCTAGGTAGGGACAGTGTCAGTTTCTTTCACTCTGCAAGTCCTTGTTTCCAGGGACCTGGAAGGACAGTGAGTGAATTGTCCTTTTGCTATATTGTGATTAAAAAAAACATTTATTCTAGGGACAGAAAACTCTAGGTAGGGACAGTGTCAGTTTCTTTCACTCTGCAAGTCCTTGTTTCCAGGGACCTGGAAGGACAGTGAGTGAATTGTCCTTTTGCTATATTGTGATTAAAAAAAACATTTTTTTCTAGGGACAGAAAACTGTAGGTAGGGAGAGTATTTTTTTTCTTTCACTCTGCAAGTCCTTGTTTCCAGGGACCTGTAAGGACAGTGAGTTAATTGTCCTTGTGCTATATTGTGCTGAAAAAAACATTTATTCCAGGGACAGAAAACTCTAGGTAGGGACAGTGTCAGTTTCTTTCACTCTGCAAGTCCTTGTTTCCAGGGACCTGGAAGGACAGTGAGTGAATTGTCCTTTTGCTATATTGTGATTAAAAAAAACATTTTTTTCTAGGGACAGAAAACTGTAGGTAGGGAGAGTGTTTTTTTTCTTTCACTCTGCAAGTCCTTGTTTCCAGGGACCTGTAAGGACAGTGAGTTAATTTTCCTTGTGCTATATTGTGATTAAAAAAAACATTTATTCTAGGGACAGAAAACTCTAGGTAGGGACAGTGTCAGTTTCTTTCACTCTGCAAGTCCTTGTTTCCAGGGACCTGGAAGGACAGTGAGTGAATTGTCCTTTTGCTATATTGTGATTAAAAAAAACATTTATTCTAGGGACAGAAAACTCTAGGTAGGGACAGTGTCAGTTTCTTTCACTCTGCAAGTCCTTGTTTCCAGGGACCTGGAAGGACAGTGAGTGAATTGTCCTTTTGCTATATTGTGATTAAAAAAAACATTTATTCTAGGGACAGAAAACTCTAGGTAGGGACAGTGTCAGTTTCTTTCACTCTGCAAGTCCTTGTTTCCAGGGACCTGGAAGGACAGTGAGTGAATTGTCCTTTTGCTATATTGTGATTAAAAAAAACATTTATTCTAGGGACAGAAAACTCTAGGTAGGGACAGTGTCAGTTTCTTTCACTCTGCAAGTCCTTGTTTCCAGGGACCTGGAAGGACAGTGAGTGAATTGTCCTTTTGCTATATTGTGATTAAAAAAAACATTTATTCTAGGGACAGAAAACTCTAGGTAGGGACAGTGTCAGTTTCTTTCACTCTGCAAGTCCTTGTTTCCAGGGACCTGGAAGGACAGTGAGTGAATTGTCCTTTTGCTATATTGTGATTAAAAAAAACATTTTTTTCTAGGGACAGAAAACTGTAGGTAGGGAGAGTATTTTTTTTCTTTCACTCTGCAAGTCCTTGTTTCCAGGGACCTGTAAGGACAGTGAGTTAATTGTCCTTGTGCTATATTGTGCTGAAAAAAACATTTATTCCAGGGACAGAAAACTCTAGGTAGGGACAGTGTCAGTTTCTTTCACTCTGCAAGTCCTTGTTTCCAGGGACCTGGAAGGACAGTGAGTGAATTGTCCTTTTGCTATATTGTGATTAAAAAAAACATTTTTTTCTAGGGACAGAAAACTGTAGGTAGGGAGAGTATTTTTTTTCTTTCACTCTGCAAGTCCTTGTTTCCAGGGACCTGTAAGGACAGTGAGTTAATTGTCCTTGTGCTATATTGTGCTGAAAAAAACATTTATTCCAGGGACAGAAAACTCTAGGTAGGGACAGTGTCAGTTTCTTTCACTCTGCAAGTCCTTGTTTCCAGGGACCTGGAAGGACAGTGAGTGAATTGTCCTTTTGCTATATTGTGATTAAAAAAAACATTTTTTTCTAGGGACAGAAAACTGTAGGTAGGGAGAGTGTTTTTTTTCTTTCACTCTGCAAGTCCTTGTTTCCAGGGACCTGTAAGGACAGTGAGTTAATTTTCCTTGTGCTATATTGTGATTAAAAAAAACATTTATTCTAGGGACAGAAAACTCTAGGTAGGGACAGTGTCAGTTTCTTTCACTCTGCAAGTCCTTGTTTCCAGGGACCTGGAAGGACAGTGAGTGAATTGTCCTTTTGCTATATTGTGATTAAAAAAAACATTTTTTTCTAGGGACAGAAAACTGTAGGTAGGGAGAGTATTTTTTTTCTTTCACTCTGCAAGTCCTTGTTTCCAGGGACCTGTAAGGACAGTGAGTTAATTGTCCTTGTGCTATATTGTGCTGAAAAAAACATTTATTCCAGGGACAGAAAACTCTAGGTAGGGACAGTGTCAGTTTCTTTCACTCTGCAAGTCCTTGTTTCCAGGGACCTGGAAGGACAGTGAGTGAATTGTCCTTTTGCTATATTGTGATTAAAAAAAACATTTTTTTCTAGGGACAGAAAACTGTAGGTAGGGAGAGTGTTTTTTTTCTTTCACTCTGCAAGTCCTTGTTTCCAGGGACCTGTAAGGACAGTGAGTTAATTTTCCTTGTGCTATATTGTGATTAAAAAAAACATTTTTTCTAGGGACAGAAAACTGTAGGTAGGGAGAGTGTTTTTTTTCTTTCACTCTGCAAGTCCTTGTTTCCAGGGACAGAGAAGGACACCTGAAGGTAGCCCTTATTGCTTTTTTCCCATCTCCCTGCAGGCCATCTATTAGAATGTCTGGAAGGCAAACAAGGAGAGGCAGACAGTCAGGAGGCAATAAAAGAGGGCAAGCAGGCTCTGTGTCTGGGGGCAACAGTGCTGGTCGTGGACGCGGTGCATTGTCATCAGCACATGGCCATGGGACACGCTTGTCCTTCTTTTCGGCAGCTGGACATGTTGAGCCACATCATGCCGAAGACTTGGTAGAGTGGATGACCAAGCCCTCCTCCTCCTCCTCATCCTCTCTCACCCAGGCTCAGGGTACTGGAAAAGCAGCTGCCAAAGCGTCGTCTTCCCTGGTATCAATGTCAGACAAATCATCAGTCACTCCTTCCCTAGACCCACCATGTCCTCCTCCTGAGGAGTCCCCCGAACTGTTTCAGCACAGTGTTGGGTACATGCTCCAGGAGGATGCCCAGCGTTTCGAAGGGTCTGATGATGAAACCCAGCTAGAGGAAGGCAGTAGCGTGAGAGCAGACAGAGGGGATGCTCAAGAAGGACACCAATCTGGCAGTCATGTTCCAGCAGCTGCAGCATACTGCCAGATTGGCTCCAGTGATGAGGAGGGAGGGGATGATGAGGTCAATGACTCCACGTGGGTGCCTAATAGGAGAGAGGAGGAGGAGGAGGATGAGGAGGAGGCACATCTCCAACGAGGCAGGATGCCCTTTGGTGGCCAGCGTAAGGGCAGTACACCGACGGAATCACACCGCAGAGCTCCGCCTGTGCAGGGCGCTGCCTCTGCCCGTCATTCAAAAAGTTCTTTGGTGTGGGCCTTTTTTGAGGCTAGTGCATCAGATCGCACAGCTGCTGTTTGCAACATATGTCTCAAGCGTATATCGCGTGGCCAAAACATCAGCCGCTTGGGTACCACATGCCTGACCAGACATATGTTGACCTGCCATGCAGCTCGTTGGCAAGCCTACCTCAAAGACCCACACCAAAGAACAAAGCGGACCTCTCCTTGCACCGCATCAGCTGGGATCTCCAACCCCACTATAACTTCAGTCCTCTCTGAAACATGCACTGAGAGGAATGAAGGTGTAGAATTAGGTGTGTCACAGCCAAGTACTTGCGCCCACTCTGCTAGCAGTACACCGACGTCCGATTCTAGCAGGCAAATTTCCCTGCCCCAGCTGCTGGACCGTCGAAAGAAGTTCACTCCCAGCCATCCACATGCCCAGCGGTTGAATGCTAGCTTGGCTAAATTGCTAGCGCTTCAACTGCTGCCTTTTCAGTTGGTAGACTCGGCCCCCTTCCGTGAGTTTGTGCAATGTGCGGTTCCTCAGTGGCAGGTTCCCAAACGCCACTTTTTCTCACGGAAGGCTATTCCGGCTCTCTACCGGCATGTGGAAGGCAATGTCTTGGCCTCGCTGGACAGGGCGGTCAGCGGTAAGGTGCATATTACCGCTGACTCATGGTCCAGCAGGCATGGACAGGGACGTTACCTTTCTTTCACGGCCCATTGGGTCACTCTTTTGGCAGCTGGGAAGGATTCAGGACAAGGTGCAGTAGTGTTGGAGGTTGTCCCACCGCCACGCCTCCAAAATGCTACTACTGGTTGTGACACACCTCTCTCCTCCACCCCCTCCTCTTCTTCTTCCTCCATGGCCTCTTCCTGTGGTTTGTCCTATGAACCAGCGGTGCTCCGTAGCCGTTCACGGGGCTACGCAAGTACGCAGGCAAAAAGATGCCATGCCGTGCTTGCGCTGGTGTGTTTGGGGGACAGAAGCCACACTGGGGCAGAGGTCCTGTCTGCTCTGCAGGGCCAGGCCGAGAGGTGGTTGACGCCACGCCAGCTTAAGCCAGGAATGGTGGTTTGCGACAATGGCACCAACCTCCTCTCCGCCCTCCGACAGGGACAACTGACCCATGTGCCCTGTGTGGCTCACGTCCTTAACCTGGTGGTGCAGCGGTTCTTGGGCAGGTACCCGGGCTTACAGGATGTCCTGAGGCAGGCCAGGAAAGTCTGTGTGCATTTCCGCAGATCTTATAATGCCAGTGCTCGCCTGGCTGAGCTGCAAAAGGAGTTGAACCTGCCCAAGAACCGCCTTATATGTGACATGCCCACCAGGTGGAACTCAACGTTGGCCATGCTGCAGCGGCTGCACACGCAGCAGAGGGCCATCAATGAGTACCTGTGCGACTACGGCACCAGGACAGGGTCAGGGGAGCTTGGTTTTTTTTCTCCACGCCAGTGGGGCATGATCAGGGATGCATGCACTGTCCTGGCACCATTTGAGGAGG
Organism: Rana muscosa; assembly: GCA_029206835.1. Lineage (NCBI taxonomy): Eukaryota > Metazoa > Chordata > Amphibia > Anura > Ranidae > Rana > Rana muscosa. The sequence continues at coordinate 230,937,757 of CM055119.1, forward strand.
CCACGAGGATGGTGAGCAGTGACAGTGCATGCATCAGTGACACTGTACCTCTTGTCCACCTGTTGGAGCACACGCTGCGTGGAATAATGGACAGGGCACTTGAGGCAGAACAGAGGCAGGAAGAGGAGGACTTCCTTGCCTCTCAAGGCCCCCTTTACCCAGACAGTGTTCCTTCTGTCCCACCCATCGCACAGGAAGAGGAGGAGGAGGAGGAGGAGGAGGAGGATTGTGTCAGCATGGAGGTGGAGGCTGGCACTCAGCATCATCAGCAGCAGTCTTTTAGGGATGATTTACAGTCCCAAGAAACCAGTGGACTTGTACGTGGCTGGGAGGAGGTGGCTGCGGATCATGTCGTCCTTAGTGACCCAGAGGACTCCGGAGCGAATGCCTCAGCAAACCTACGCTGCATGGCCTCCCTGATCCTGCAAAGTCTGCGGAAGGATCCTCGTATTCTTCGGATCAAGGAGAGGGACCATTACTGGCTGGCCACTCTCCTTGATCCACGGTACAAGGGTAAGGTTGCGGACCTTATGTTACCGTCGCAGAGGGAGCAGAGGATGAGACAACTCCGGGAGGCCTTGCAGAAAGGTCTGTGCAACGCGTTCCCAGAGACTGGGAGGTTGCAAACTCCTGGTCCTGGACAACGAGTTGCTGAGGCTTCGGCCAGTCAAAGAAGGAGCGGTGGGGAAGGTGGCCGTCTGACCGATGCGTTCAGACAATTCTTTAGTCCGCAGCCCCAAAGTATGATTGGTTCCAGCAACCATCGCCAGCGTCTGATAAACATGGTGCAGGAATATCTAGGGGCAAGGTCAGACTTGGACACCTTCCCCACCGAAAATCCTCTGGCTTACTGGGTCTTGAGGATGGATCACTGGCCAGAGCTTGCACAGTATGCAATTGAGCTACTGGCCTGTCCTGCATCCAGCGTTCTTTCGGAACGCACATTCAGTGCTGCTGGAGGATTTGTCACGGATCACAGGGTGCGCCTGTCCACCGACTCGGTTGATCGACTGACTTTCATCAAGATGAACCAGTCTTGGATCACCACCAGCTACCACACACCTGATGCTGATATAACAGACTAATTGATTTTAAAATGTCACATCCCTTCAAGACTGATGCTGATGCTGAGTGCCTGTGCTGTTATGTTGACTGGCTATCCTCCTCCTCCGAGTCCTCAATGATACGATTGATGATGATAGCTTGGAAGATCATTTTTGTTTATGGGTGCCGCCACCAGTGCCTAACGCCCAATTTTTCAGCCCCTGTTTAACAGGGGCGTGTAATTACAATTTTTGAAGCAATACTTTGCAACAGGGCTCATTGCTGTGCTCCAAGTACAGTATCTGTGAGGAGTTGCAGTGTTGTGCCACCAGTGCCTAAGGCCCAATTTTTCAGCCCCTGTTTAACAGGGGCGTGTCATTACAATTTTTGAAGCAATACTTTGCAACAGGGCTCATTGCTGTGCTCCAAGTACAGTATCTGTGAGGGGTTGCAGTGTTGTGCCACCAGTGCCTAAGGCCCAATTTTTCAGCCCCTGTTCAACAGGGGCATGTAATTACAATTCTTGATCTAATAATTCACAGCAGGGCCCATTGCTGCACCCACCAAGAGTAACTGTCAGGGCTTACAGTGTTGTGGCACCAGCACCACCATCAAAGGCCCAATTTTTACTACCACTGTTCAACAATTATATGTAATTAAAATTCCTGATATAATAGTTGACAGCAGGGCGTTCCAGCACCAACCAAGAGTAACTGTGAGTGCTTACAGTGTTGTGCCAACACCAACAACTAAGGGGCCTATTTCTGCAGAGTATATACGGCAGGTCCCTACTTTCAAACATCCAACTTACAAACGACTCCTACTTGCAAACGCAAGAAGACAACAGGAAGTGAGAGGAAATCTACCACTAGGAAGGAAAATTCTCTCCTGTAAGAATAAATATGGGAGAAAGGTGTCTCCTCTGTACTGATGCTTTATCAGCAATCCTTGTTTCAAGAAAAACACCACATTTCAAAAACAGTTGTCATTGGGACGGAAAGTGAGGTGAAATGTTCTGAACAGGGGCACAGACAGCAAAACAAATGTTACAGGGGTGATAACCCTTACCTATGTTTTCCAAAAAGTTTAAAAATAGATTTTTGGGCTGGAGCTACACTTCAACAATGTACCTGTTCAAAATTACAAACAGATTCTACATAAGAACAAACCTACAGTCCCTGTCTTGTATGCACCGCCTGTATACGGCTGTTCAGAGTATATAGGGCCTTTTTTATTTTATGTGCGGGGTTCCCCTTAATATCCATACAAGACCCAAAGGGGCTGGTAATGGGCTGGGGTAGGGGGGGGGGGTCATGGGGTAGCTATGCCATTTTTCTTAAAGAATTTCATCCATATTACCGGGACCAGACATTACATTAAAGCCGCAAGCAGTTTTAAATGGCTTTTTTTTCCTTTAGAAGTGTCATTTTGTGCAGGGACAGTTCTAAACACGGGAAACACGTGGCACTTCACAGGCATACTTTAGACACCCCCCAGGTACGATATTTAAAGGAATATTTGACTTTTTTTTTTTCACTTTATGCATCATTAAAATGACTGCTCCCGAAAAACGACCGTTTTTAAAACTTCTTTTTGCATTGATACATGTCCCCTGGTGCAGAACCCGGGTTCCCAAACCCTTTTTAGGACAATAACATGCATAATAGTTGTTATAATTAGCACTTTAGAATTCGAACGTTCGCATCCATTGTATTTAATAGGGTTCTAATGTTCGTTCGAACTTCCGGTCCGTTCGCGGGTTCTGGTGCGAACCGAACCCGGGGGTGTTCGGCTCATCACTACTTACTAGTGTACCCCTAAATTTAGAGCCCAAAATGGCAAGACGAAGGTACACTAGTAAAGAGGCCTACGAGATTCTGAGCATGACAGATAGTGAAGAGGAGGTCACGTATCTGTCAGATTCAGGCTCAGAATATCTTCCCGTAGAAGACAGTGACGTCAGCGGCCCCACGTCAGATAGCTCTGACGACGAAGTTGAGGTCCCTGCTAAGGTCAGGTGTACCCGATCCCGATCTTCTGAGGTTGTTGAGGAGCAAGAACCGCAGGTCTCTCGTATCATGGAGCAGAGTAGTACTAGCGCCGCTATTCCTTCTGGTGAACTGGCAAGCACCAGCGGCCTAGTACAGCCTGGACGTACATCCAGCACTGCAGTAACACTTGGTGACGTGGCGAGTCCCATAAGTGCAGTTCAAGCTGGCGAGGTGGCAAGCACAAGTAGTGTCCCGCTGCCACCAAGAAGACAAAGGCAGGCCCGTCGTGCCCATACTGCCCTTCCTGCAGAATTCGCCTATCCTGATTGGGTCCCCACCACTTCTGCAGAACCCGTACTTCCCCCATTCACTGCCCAACCCGGTATTCAGGTGGAAACAGCTGATTTTATTCCAATTGATTTTTATTCGCTATTTTTCACGGAAGATCTCTATAGATCTATTGTGGACCAGAGTAATTTATATGCTGGTCAATTTATCGCCGCTAACCCCCAGTTGCCTAAAATTGCCAGAAATTGGAAACCAATTACGGTTTCCGAATTTAAGACCTTTCTGGGCCTTTCCCTCAACATGGGCACACATAAATTTCCGTCATTGCGTGCTTATTGGTCCACGCACCCAATTGACCACATGCCCGTGTTCTCTGCCTCCATGTCCAGGGCACGATACGAGCAGATTTTGCGGTTCATGCACTTCAACGACAATGAACTTTGTCGTCCACGTGGGGACCCTGAATACAACCGGCTCTATAAAATTCGGCCCCTCATAAACCACTTCAACTAACGTTTTGCAGCCTTGTTTACTCCCGATCAAGTTGTCTGCGTTGATGAGTCCCTGATTAAATTTTCTGGCCGCTTGTCTTTCAAGCAGTACCTTCCCAGCAAGCGTGCCAGATACGGGGTCAAGCTCTACAAGTTCTGTGACAGGGCAACAGGCTATGTAGTGAACTTTACGGTTTATGAGGGAAAAGACAGTCAGATTGAGTCGGTCAACTGCCCGGATTACATAGGGAGCGCTGGCAAGATAGTGTGGAACTTGGTGTCACCCTTATTCGGAAAGGGGTACCACTTGTATGTGGACAATTATTACACGAGCGTGCCACTGTTTAGTCACTTGTTTGGTCATCAGATTGGAGCATGTGGCACCGTGCGACCTAATCGCCGGGGCTTTCCCCAGCGGCTTGTAGATGCCCGTCTTAGGCTGGGGGAGAGAGCCTGCTTGAAGTGTAATAACTTGCTCGCTATGAAGTGGAGGGACAATAAGAATGTTTTCCTTCTTACCTCCCTTCATGCAGACACGACAGTCCAAATTCGTACGGCGACTGGTGTTGTGGAGAAACCCCTCTGTGTCCACGAATATAACCAAAATATGGGAGGGGTGGACCTCAACGACCAGTTGATGGCGCCGTATCTAATTGACCGTAAGGCGAGACGCTGGTACAAAAAAGTGTCTCTATCATTATTCCAATTGGCTTTGCTGAACGCTCATGTGCTATACAGAGCTTCAGGCGGGACGTTATCTCTTCTAAAATTCCAGAATGAGATAGTCACAGAACTCCTGTATCCAGGCGGTTCTGCACCTTACCATCCCCAACCAAATGCAGTAAGCCGGCTGCATGAGAGGCATTATTCGTATGTCCTCCCGAGTACCCCTACCCAAAGCCACCCCCAAAAAAGATGTCGTGTCTGTAGCAAGCGCGGATTTAGGCGTGACACCCGTAGTTTTTGTCCACTCTGTCCTGACAAGCCTGGTCTTTGCCAAGGTGAATGTTTTGAACGCTACCACTCAAAAGTGAAGTTTTAGCGTAGGGTACAGCATTTCACAGACAAGGACACACTTACACAGGGTCTCCCAAGATGCCATTACATTTTGAGAGACCCGAACCATTACAGTTGTAAAGTTACAAAAAAAAGTGTAAAAAAGAAAAAAAAAACGTAAAAAACAAAACACAAAAAAAAATAAAATAAAAAAACCAAAAATAGTTGTCGTTTTATTGTTCTCTCTCTCTCTATTTTCTCTCTATTGTTCTGCTCTTTTTTACTGTATTCTATTCTGCAATGTTTTATCATGCTTGCTTTTCAGGTATGTAATTTTTTGTTTTCAGGTGCGCCATTCAACTGCAGCGCGGAATTATTTATCTTGACAGCAACAGCGTTTGCTCCCACGATACATAAAGCCGTGACTCCAACGCTGTAGGAGGTGATTTCACCACCACAGTTAAAAAAAAGAGCATATATGCCGAAGCATGGGGGCAGCAGGGGCGGAGGAGCGATTTTGCTCCTAATGCCGCGTACATACGGTCGAAATTCCGACGGAGGCCTGCCCGTGGAAAATTCCGACCGTGTGTACGCGGCATAACTTTTTTGCGGGAGGATGCCCCCATGCTTCGGCATATATATATTTTAGGCACAGGTTGCGTTAAAACATTTTTTTATTTTTTACTAGGTTTTGTTTTGGTATTTGCTTTGCAGGTATGGCATGGTAAGGTCTTACTGTTGTACTGTAATGTTACTTTGTTTTAATGTTAACCACCATTTGCTTAGCAGGTACGCCATTCAGTTGCAGCGCGGATCTATTTATCTTGACAGCAACAGCGTTTGCTCCCACGATACATAAAGCCGTGACTCCAACGCTGTAGGAGGTGATTTCACCACCACAGTTAAAAAAAAGAGCATATATGCCGAAGCATGGGGGCAGAAGGGGCGGAGGAGCGATTTTGCTCCTAATGCCGCGTACATACGGTCGAAATTCCGACGGAGGCCTGCCCGTGGAAAATTCCGACCGTGTGTACGCGGCATAACTTTTTTGTGGGAGGATGCCCCCATGCTTCGGCATATATATATTTTAGGCACAGGTTGCGTTAAAACATTTTTTTATTTTTTACTAGGTTTTGTTTTGGTATTTGCTTTGCAGGTATGGCATGGTAAGGTCTTACTGTTTGTTGTACTGTAATGTTACTTTGTTTTAATGTTAACCACCATTTGCTTAGCAGGTACGCCATTCAGTTGCAGCGCGGATCTATTTATCTTGACAGCAACAGCGTTTGCTCCCACGATACATAAAGCCGTGACTCCAACGCTGTAGGAGGTGATTTCACCACCACAGTTAAAAAAAAGAGCATATATGCCGAAGCATGGGGGCAGCAGGGGCGGAGGAGCGATTTTGCTCCTAATGCCGCGTACATACGGTCGAAATTCCGACGGAGGCCTGCCCGTGGAAAATTCCGACCGTGTGTACGCGGCATAACTTTTTTGCGGGAGGATGCCCCCATGCTTCGGCATATATATATTTTAGGCACAGGTTGCGTTAAAACATTTTTTTATTTTTTACTAGGTTTTGTTTTGGTATTTGCTTTGCAGGTATGGCATGGTAAGGTCTTACTGTTGTACTGTAATGTTACTTTGTTTTAATGTTAACCACCATTTGCTTAGCAGGTACGCCATTCAGTTGCAGCGCGGATCTATTTATCTTGACAGCAACAGCGTTTGCTCCCACGATACATAAAGCCGTGACTCCAACGCTGTAGGAGGTGATTTCACCACCACAGTTAAAAAAAAGAGCATATATGCCGAAGCATGGGGGCAGCAGGGGCGGAGGAGCGATTTTGCTCCTAATGCCGCGTATATACGGTCGAAATTCCAACGGAGGCTTGCCCGTGGAAAAGTCCGACCGTGTGTACGCGGCATAACCTTTTATGCCGCGTACATACGGTCGAAATTCCGACGAAGGCTTGACCGTGTGTACGCGGCATAACTTTTTTGCGGGAGGATGCCCCCATGCTTCGGCATATATGCCCATCATTAGAAGTGGGTGGATGAAGGGAGGTATTCTAATGGTGGGCATACCCACCAATCAATCTCTTTTTTTCGTTCAGCCAATAGGCTGTATGAAAAAAAAGATTACAATACATGTCCAACAAGGACCAGCAACGTACTGGTATGTTGCTGGACTTTGAATGTTTATACCAGAATGATGCCTGCGGGTTTAGGTATCATCTTGGTATCATTCTTTTCAGCCAGCAGCCGGCTTTCATGTAAAAGCAATTCTAGCAGATAATTAGCCTCTAGACTGCTTTTACAAGCAGTGGGAGGGAATGTCCCCCCCCCGGATATAAAAAGCGCCATTGGGAAATTGGGAAAGCATTTTATCACACCGATCTTGGTGTGGTCAGATGCTTTGAGGGCAGAGGAAAGATCTAGGGTCTAACCCCCCAATTTTTTTCAAAAAAAGAGTACCTGTCACTACCTATTGCTATCATAGGGGATATTTACATTCCCTGAGATAACGATAAAAATGGTAAAAAAATAAAATATGGAAGGCACAGTTTAAAAATAAAATAAAAAAGCCAAATAAATAAAAAAAAAAAAAAAAAAAAAAAAGCACCGCTGTCCCCCCCTGCTCTTGCGCAAAGGCGAACGCAAGCGTCGGTCTAGCGTCATATGTAAACAGCAATTGCATCATGCATGTGAGGTATCACCGCGAAGGTCAGATCGAGGGCAGTCATTTTAGCAGTAGACCTCCTCTGTAAATCTAACGTGGTAACCTGTAAAGGCTTTTAAATGCTTTTAAAAATGAATGTAGTTTGTCGCCGCTGCGCGTTTGTGTGCAATTTTAAAGCATGTCGTGTTTGGTATCCATGTACTCGGCCTATGATCATCTTTTTTATTTCATCAAACATTTGGGCAATATAGTGTTTTTTAGTGCATTAAAAATAAAAAAAGTGTGTTTTTCCCCCAAAAAATGCGTTTGAAAAATCGCTGCGCAAATACTGTGTGGAAAAAAAAATGCAACACCCACTATTTTAATCTGTAGGGCCTTTGCTTTAAAAAAATATATAATGTTTGGGGGTTCAACATAATTTTCTTGCAAAAAAATTTTTTTTTTCATGTAAACAAAAAGTGTCAGAAAGGGCTTTGTCTTCAAGTGGTTAGAAGAGTGTGTGTGTGACATAAGCTTCCTAATGTTGTGCATAAAATGCCAGGACAGTTCAAAACCCCCCCCCAAATGACCCCATTTTGTAAAGTAGACACCTCAAGCTATTTGCTGAGAGGCATGTTGAGCCCATTGAATATTTTTTTTTTTTGTCCCAAGTGATTGAATAATGACCAAAAAAAAAAATGTACAAAAAGGTGTCGCTAAATTATATATTGCTCAAACATGCCATGGGCATATGTGGAATTACACCCCAAAATACATTCTGTTGCTTCTCCTGAGTACGGGGATACCACATGTGTGGGACTTTTTGGGAGCCTAGTCGCGTACGGGACCCCAAAAACCAAGCACCGCCTTCAGGATTTCTATGGGTGTAAATTTTTGATTTCACTCCTCACTGCCTATCACAGTTTCGGAGGCCATGGAATGCCCAGATGGCACAAAACCCCCCAAATGACCCCATTTTGGAAAGTAGACACCCCAAGCTATTTGCTGAGAGGTATGTTGAGTATTTTGCAGATCTCGCTTTTTGTCACAAAGTTTTGAAAATGTAAAAAAAGAAAAAAAAAAAGAAAAAAAAATGTCTTTCTTAATTTTCAAAAACAAATGAGAGCTGTAAAATACTCACCATGCCTCTCAGCAAATAGCTTGGGGTGTCTACTTTCCAAAATGGGGTCATTTGTGGGGGTTTTGGGCTATTTTGACATTTTATGGCCTTCAAAACTGTGATAGGTAGTGAGGAGTGAAATCAAAAATTTATGCCCTTAGAAACCTTGAAGGCGGTGCTTGGTTTTTGGGGTCCCGTACGCGGCTAGGCTCCCAAAAAGTCCCACACATGTGGTATCCCCGTACTCAGGAGAAGCAGCAGAATGTATTTTGGGGTGTAATTTCACATATAACCATGGCATGTGTGAGCAATATATCATTTAGTGACAACTTTGTGCAAAAAAAAAAGTTTGTCATATTCCCGCAACCTGTGGCAAAATATAAAATATTCCATGGACTCAACATGCCTCTCAGCAAATAGCTTGGGGTGTCTACTTTCCAAAATGGGGTAATTTGGGGGGGTTTTGTGCTATTTTGGTATTTTATGGCCTTCAAAACTGTGATAGGTAGTGAGGAGTGAAATCAAAAATTTACGCCCTTAGAAATCCTGAAGGCGGTGCTTGGTTTTTGGGGCCCTGTACGCGGCTAGGCTCCCAAAAAGTCCCACACATGTGGTATCCCCGTACTCAGGAAAAGCAGCAGAATGTATTTTGGGGTGCAATTCCACATATAACCATGGCATGTGTGAGCAATATATCATTTAGTGACAACTTTTTGTACATTTTTTTTTTCTTTTTGTCATTATTCAATCATTTGGGACAAAAAAAAAATATTCAATGGGGTCAACATGCCTCTCAGCAAATAGCTTGGGGTGTCTACTTTCCAAAATTGGGTCATTTGGGGGGGTTTTGTGCCATCTTGGCATTTTATGGCCTTCAAAACTGTGATAGGTAGTGAGGAGTGAAATCAAAAATTTATGCCCTTAGAAACCTTGAAGGCGGTGCTTGGTTTTGGGGTCCCGTACGCGGCTAGGCTCCCAAAAAGTCCCACACATGTGGTATCCCCGTACTCAGGAGAAGCAGCAGAATGTATTTTGGGGTGTAATTTCACATATGCCCATGGCATGTGTGAGCAATATATCATTTAGTGACAACTTTGTGCAAAAAAAAAAGTTTGTCATATTCCCGCAACCTGTGGCAAAATATAAAATATTCCATGGACTCAACATGCCTCTCAGCAAATAGCTTGGGGTGTCTACTTTCCAAAATGGGGTAATTTGGGGGGGTTTTGTGCTATTTTGGCATTTTATGGCCATCGAAACTGTGATAGGTAGTGAGGAGTGAAATCAAAAATTTACGCCCTTAGAAATCCTGAAGGCGGTGCTTGGTTTTTGGGGCCCTGTACGCGGCTAGGCTCCCAAAAAGTCCCACACATGTGGTATCCCCGTACTCAGGAAAAGCAGCAGAATGTATTTTGGGGTGCAATTCCACATATAACCATGGCATGTGTGAGCAATATATCATTTAGTGACAACTTTTTGTACATTTTTTTTTTCTTTTTGTCATTATTCAATCATTTGGGACAAAAAAATAAATATTCAATGGGGTCAACATGCCTCTCAGCAAATAGCTTGGGGTGTCTACTTTCCAAAATGGGGTCATTTGGGGGGGTTTTGTGCCATCTTGGCATTTTATGGCCTTCAAAACTGTGATAGGTAGTGAGGAGTGAAATCAAAAATTTATGCCCTTAGAAACCTTGAAGGCGGTGCTTGGTTTTTGGGGTCCCGTACGCGGCTAGGCTCCCAAAAAGTCCCACACATGTGGTATCCCCGTACTCAGGAGAAGCAGTAGAATGTATTTTGGGGTGTAATTTCACATATGCCCATGGCATGTGTGAGCAATATATCATTTAGTGACAACTTTGTGCAAAAAAAAAAAGGTTTGTCATATTCCCGCAACTTGTGGCAAAATATAAAATATTCCATGGACTGAACATGCCTCTCAGTAAATAGCTTGGGGTGTCTACTTTCCAAAATGGGGTCATTTGGGGGGGTTTTGTGCTATTTTGGCATTTTATGGCCTTCGAAACTGTGATAGGTAGTGAGGAGTGAAATAAAAAAATTGCGCCCTTAGAAATCCTGAAGGCGGTGCTTGGTTTCCGGGGTCCCGTAAGTGGCTAGGCTCCTAAAAAGTCCCACACATGTGGTATCCCCGTACTCAGGAGAAGCAGCAGAATGTATTTTGGGGTGCAATTCCACATATAACCATGGCATGTGTGAGCAATATATCATTTAGTGACAACTTTTTGTAATTTTTTTTTTTTTTGTCATTATTCAATCACTTGGGACAAAAAAAAAAAATATTCAATGGGCTCAACATGCCTCTCAGCAATTTCCTTGGGGTGTCTACTTTCCAAAATGGGGTCATTTGGGGGGGTTTTGTACTGCCCTGCCATTTTAGCACCTCAAGAAATGAGATAGGCAGTCATAAATTTAAAGCTGTGTAAATTTCAGAAAATGTACCCTAGTTTGTAAACGCTATAACTTTTGCGCAAACCAATAAATATACGCTTATTGACATTTTTTTTACTAAAGACATGTGGCTGAATACATTTTGGCCTAAATGTATGACTAAAATTGAGTTTATTCGATTTTTCTTATAACAAAAAGTAGAAAATATAATTTTTTTTCAAAATTTTCGGTCTTTTTCTGTTTATATCGCAAAAAATAAAAATCGCAGAGGCAATCAAATACCATTAAAAGAAAGCTCTATTTGTGGGAAGAAAAGGACGCAAATTTCATTTGGGTACAACATTGCATGTCCGCACAATTTATAGTTAAAGCAGCGCAGTGCCGAATCCCAAAAACAGGCCTGGTCCTAATGGCCCGAAATGGTCCGGGGCTTAAGTGGTTAATGTACGCTTGCAAAAAACGCCGTTTAGGGGCACAAAAAAAAGTTTGCAGTGTGTTATACATATTTTGAGGTGTGTGAAATAAACAATTTCTATATAGTTTTCTCCTACTGTGCTATACTAAAAAAACTAAATTTTTTTTGAATAGCATTTTCTGCAGATCTGTAGCTGTGCGATTCAGCGGTTACGTACTGTGGGTGTGTTTTGCTCTTCCAAAAAACGCCATTTAGTGGCACAAAAAAAAGTTAGCAGTGTGTTATACATATTTTGAGGTGTTTGAAATAAACAATTTCTTTATAGTTTTCTCCTACGTTGCTATACTAAAAAAACAACATTTTTTTTGAATAGCATTTTCTGCAGTTCTGTAGCTGTGCGATTCAGCGGTTACGTACTGTGGGTGTGTTCTGCTCTTCCAAAAAACGCCGTTTAGTGGCACAAAAAAAAGTTTGCAGTGTGTTATACATATTTTGAGGTGTTTGAAATAAACAATTTCTTTATAGTTTTCTCCTACGTTACTATACTAAAAAAACAACATTTTTTTTGAATAGCATTTTCTGCAGTTCTGTAGCTGTGTGATTCAGCGGTTACGTACTGTGGGTGTGTTCTGCTCTTCTAAAAAACGCCGTTTAGTGGCACAAAAAAAAGTTTGCAGTGTGTTATACATATTTTGAGGTGTTTGAAATAAACAATTTCTTTATAGTTTTCTCCTACGTTGCTATACTAAAAAAACAAATTTTTTTTTGAATAGCATTTTCTGCAGTTCTGTAGCTGTGCGATTCAGCGGTTACGTACTGTGGGTGTGTTCTGCGCTTCCAAAAACACCCATTTAGGGCAAGATCCTAAATTTTGAAAATATGAGGAGAAGGTCAAAGGGACGTGGTGGCCCCGGTCGTGGTGCTGCTGGTGGAGCTCCTGTTGCAGGGAGAGGATGTGGTGGATCTGTGCCAGATACACGCACAAGTGAAACACCTTCCTCAGGTGCGAGTAGGCGACCGAGCCTGCGGTGGTATTTTGTCGCGCCTAATGAGGCTGTACGAATGTTTAGGCCAGGACAAGTACAGGCGATAGTAGATTGGGTTGCTGACAGTGCCTCGGGTTCCTTCACATTGTCTCCCACCCACTCTTCTGATGAAAGAACAGAGTTGGCACCTGAAACCCATGTCCATCAGTCTTTCACCTCACCCCCTTGCAAATCAGCCAAGCAGTCTGAGCCCCAAATCATGCAGCAGTCTCTTCTGCTTTTCGATGACTCTGTTAGCAGGGTTTCCCAGGGCCATCCACCTAGCCCTGCCCCAGAAGTGGAAGAGATTGAGTGCACCGATGCCCAACCACTTATGTTTCATGATGAGTACATGGGAGGACCATCGCAGTACGTCTCGGATGATGACGAAACACAGGTGCCAACTGCTGCTGCTTTCGCAATTGTGCAGACAGACAAGGAGGGCAGGGGTGAAGACTGGGTGGAAGATGATGTGGAGGACGATGAGGTCCTCGACCCCACATGGAATCAACGTTATGCAGGTGACCAGTGTAGTTTGGAGGAAGAGGCGGTGGTCGCACAGAGCCACCAGCACAGCAGAAGAGGGAGCAGGGTGCAAAAGTGGAGCGTCTGTCAGCTAGACAGTATGTCTGCTACTGCCCAACGCAGCAAGGGACCGAGCACACCAAAGCCAGGTCCAAGGAGTTCCCCAGCGTGGCAGTTCTTCACACAATGTGCTGATGACAAGACACGAGTGGTTTGCACGCTGTGCAATCAGAGCCTGAAGCGAGGCATAAACGTTCTCAACCTGAGCACAACCTGCATGACCAGGCATCTAAGTGCAAAGCACGAGCTGCAGTGGAGTAGACACCTCAAAAACCAAGAAAGGTCTCTGGCTCCTCCTGCTTCCTCTTCTGCTGCAGTCTCGGCCTCTTCATCCACCTCTGTAGTGACAGTGGCACCTGCCACCCCGCAAACAGAGCATCTGCCAGCAACACTACCACCTGGGTCACCAACCATCTCCACAATGTCCCATGGAAGCGTTCAGCTCTCTATCTCCCAAACATTGGAGCGGAAGAGGAAGTACCCCCCTAGCCACCTGCGATCCCTGGCCCTGAATGCCAGCATTTCAAAACTCCTGGCCTTTGAAATGCTGTCATTCCGTCTGGTGGAGACGCAGAGTTTTAAAAGCCTGATGGCATTGGCTGTCCCACAGTACGTCGTGCCCAGCCGCCACTATTTTTCCAGGCGAGCCATCCCTTCCCTGCACAACCAAGTGGGGGACAAAATCAGGTGTGCACTGCGCAACGCCATCTGTGGCAAGGTCCACCTAACTACGGATGCGTGGACCAGTAAGCACGGTCAGGGACGTTATATCTCCCTAACAGCACACTGGGTAAATGCAGTGGCGGCTGGGCCTGAGGCAGATAGCAGTTTGGCGCATGTCCTTCCACCACCGAGGATTGCAGGGCGCTTCAGTTTGCCTCCTGTTGCTAACTCCTCCTACTCCGCTTCCTCATCCTCTACCGCCTCCTCATCCGGTCAGCGTAACACCTTCACCACCAACTTCAGCACAGCCAGGGGTAAACGACAGCAGGCAGTTTTAAAACTTTCCTGTTTGGGGGAAAAAACCCACACCGCGCAGGAGTTGTGGAGGGACATGGAACAACAGACCAATGAGTGGTTGCTGTCAGTGAGCCTCAAGCCCGGCCTGGTGGTGTGCGATAATGGGCGAAATCTCGTAGCAGCTCTGGGCCTAGCCGGTTTGACGCACATCCCTTGCCTGGCGCATGTGCTGAACTTGGTGGTCCAGAGGTTCCTTAAAAATTACCCCAATATGCCAGAGCTGCTGCAGAAAGTGCGGGCTGTGTGTGCGCACTTTCGGCGTTCTCACCCTGCTGCTGCTCGCCTGTCAGCGCTGCAGCGTAACTTCGGCCTTCCCGCTCACCGCCTCATATGTGATGTGCCCACAAGGTGGAACTCCACCTTGCACATGCTGGCCAGACTGTGCGAGCAGCAGCAGGCGATAGTGGAGTTTCAGCTGCAGCAATCACGCGTGAGTCGCTCTGCGGAACAGCACCACTTCACCACCAATAACTGGGCCTCCATGCGAGACCTGTGTGCCTTGTTTCGAGTACTCCACCAACATGTCCAGTGCCAATGACGCCGTTCTTAGCGTTACTATGCCAGTTCTATGCCTCCTTGAAAAAACGCTTCGGGCGATGATGGAAGAGGATGTGGCACAGGAGGATGAGGAGGAGGAGGAGGAAGCGGGATCATTTCAAAGGCTTTCAGGGCAGTCTTTCACTAGTGGCTACGAGGGTGGGTTCCTGCACCAACAAACCCCAGGTACACAATTGTCTGGCGGAAAGGGAACAGTTCTGGAGGATGACGAGGTGGAGGAGGAGATGGAGGAGGAGGAGGAGGAGGAGGCATTTTCACAGCAGGGTGGCACCCAGACCAGCTTGTGGCCATCACTGGTGCGTGGCTGGGGGGATACAGAGGACACAGACGATACACCTCCCACAGAGGACAGCTTTTCTTTGCCTCTGCACAGCCTGGCACACATGAGCGATTACATGCTGCAGTGTTTCCGCAATGACCGCCGAGTTGCCCACATTTTAACTCGTGCTGATTACTGGGTGGCCACCCTGCTGGATCCCCGTTACAAGGACAACGTACCGTCCTTAATTCCCTCACTGGAGCGGGATCGTAAGATGCGCGAGTACAAGCGCACGCTGGTAGACGCGCTGCTGGTGGCATTCCCACCTGACAGCGGGCGTACGGTGGAAGCACAAGGTTAAGGCAGAGGAGGAGGAAGAGGTCACCAACGCAGCCGGGGGACCGGGAGCACCTCAGAAGGCAGGGTTAGCATGGCTGAAATGTGGAAAAGCTTTGTCAGCACGCCACAACAACCAGCACCACCAGCTGAGATGGAACGTCTTAGCAGGAGGCAGCATTTCACCAACATGGTTGAGCAGTATGTGTCCACAGGCCTACACGTACTGGATGACGGGTCTGCCCCCTTTAACTTCTGGGTCTCCAAATTGGGCACATGGCCTGAGCTTGCCCTTTATGCCTTGGAGGTGCTGGCCTGCCCTGCAGCCAGTGTATTATCTGAACGTGTATTTAGCACGGCAGGGGGCGTTATCACAGACAAGCGCAGCCGCCTGTCCAGAGCCAATGTGGACAAGCTCACATTCATTAAAATGAACCAGGCATGGATCCCACAGGACTTGTCCGTACCTTGTGCAGAATAGACATGTATACCGGTGTTGTGACAAAAACTGTCCGGCCATCGGATTGTGTCCGGCCCATACTGCGAAGGCGCAGCGCTTGCGCAGTACAGAGGACAAGGAGATTCACAAAATCTCCGAAGATGAACGGTGCCTGCGCTGTGAGTGCAGGTTCAAGCCCCACCATCCAAGTGGACATACGGTAGCACATAGTAACAGGGCCCCTCAAGGGCTCGGTTCGATCGCCACGCTTCGGGCACGGCCTCACTTGGCTCGTCTTGAACCACGGATGGTGTGGCCTTCACCTGAACTCACCACGCAGGCGCCGTTCGTCTTGGGAGATTTTAGAAATCCCCTTGTCCTACATACTGAGCAAGCGCAGTACAGGGTGGACACTATTTGACGGGGGACAGAATTCGACACATCACCGGCCTTACCCAGCCATTGTTGTATTTTTGAATCAGTGTTGGCTACCTCGTCCTCCTCCACCGCCGCTTCCACCTACACAGCCACATCCACCGCCACTTCAACCTCCTACTCCATATGGACCTCGTCCTCCTAGGTCAAGATTATTATTTTTAATTTTTATTTTTTTTATGTTATTTTAAGTTATTTCCCTATCCACATTTGTTTGCAGAGCACTTGCCATTCTCTTAACAACATTTTGCTGCCATTTGCAGCCCTCTAGCCCTTTCCATTACCTTTTTAGAGCCTTTTTAGTCCTTAGAAGTCCGGGTCCCCATTGACTTCAATGGGGTTCAGGTTCGGGTCCGGTTTCGGGTTAAAGTTCGGTCCCGAACCCAAACTTTTTTCCGAAGTTCGGCCGAACCCGTCGAACCCGAACATCCAGGTGTCCGCTCAACTCTACCCGCCACCTTTCCTTTTTACCCTGTCTCTCTGAAAGAGTGCATAGCCAGGAATATTAATAACCCAGTCATGTGAGGATTGAAGCCAAGTTTCAGCAATACCGATTACGTCATAGCTCTCCTCATGCACCAGAACTTCCAACTCACCTATTTTGCTTGGCAGACTTCTGGCATTGGTGAACAAACACTTTAATGTATTACATTTTTCTCTGGTGTTTTCCATATCATTTTTAGTAGTACAAATGGCACTATAGTTTCCAATGGCTGTTTGCAACATGGGTTTGCAACATCTTGTCACCTGCCATAACCCTCTCCCCATCTATCCCCATTCCACTCTCCAATAATGTCTGACCCCTAACTGACCCGTGTGCCCGATGTAATTCTAGTTCACCCTCCCACCTCAATCCTAGTTTAAATACTCCTCCAGCCTTCCCATAAACCTCTTCCCCAGCACAGCAGACCCCCTTCCATTCAAGTGCTAACCGTCTTTAGCATATAGGTTCCACCCCAATGAAAAGTCAGCCCAGTGCTCTAGAAACCCAAATCCATCCTCCCTACACCAAGTCTTTAGCCATGCATTCAGCTCTCTAATCTCCCCCTGCCTTTCCTGTGTTGCGCATGGCACAGGCAATATTTCAGAGAATATCACCTTGGAGGTCATTGCCTTCATCTTGCAGACTAGTTCTTTAAATTGATTCTTAAGGAGCCTCCACCTTCCATGTATACTGTCATTGGTTCCAACGTAGACCAAGACAGCTGGGTCATGCCCAGCCCCTCCCAGTAATTTATCCACCCGGTCCACCACATGCCGAACCCTGGCACCAGGGAGACAGCAAACCATTTGGTTGAGGCAATCCTGGCGACAAATTATTCTATCAGTCCTTCTGATTATAGAATCCCCTATAACTACCAACTGTCTAGGCCTACCTGCACTTCCCTCACCACCTCTACTAGATGGGTTGCTCTCCCGGCTGTTAGGGGTAGCAGTGACATCTAGGGCTGCCACCTCTGTGTTTGCCACCTCCACATCTTCACCCAACTTGGAAAATTTGTTTTGATGCACAAATACAGGACTGGCCTTCCTTTTCTGCAAGCCCCTTCCACTCCCTCTAACTACATTAACCCATCTTCCTATCTGATAATCCTGACTTGCCCCTCCACCCTCCACATCAGCCCTACTGACCACCTGCTCAGCGAGCAGAGAACCCCTTTCAAGGTTGTCCTTTCTGCTCAGTGTTGCAACTTGCTCCTCCAGATCTCTAATGCGAGCTTCCAGAAGGGCAACCTGCTCACATCTGTCACAGCGGTATTCATCCTGGAGCTGTTGCACCAACTTTGCATACATGTGGCACACTGTGCACTGAGCAAAACCTTCAACCCTGCTAGCACTCATTTCCCAGTTACAATATAATTACTTGTAGGAAATTTAAGATGTTACTCACAGTTTAGAAGACTCCTGTCTTAACTCCTGTTTTAAACTCCTGGTTTTTAACTGTCCACTTTAGTTCAAAATTCCACTTATGTTCACAAAATCCACATGCAAGCCACCATCAGCAGGGAGCCACAGTCACAGGACACAGTCCCCTTTATAATATAGCACAGTAATTGACACTGACAACCAATATACTTAACTATAGGTTCTTTACTATTAATAAAGGTTAAAACGGTATGCAATGTCACATGCAGATCCCTGCAATATAAGTACACTTATCAAAAGATAAAACATTCAGCAATGTAATGACAGTTTAACAGACCCCGCTGCCATAGTTGCCAACATTGCAAAAAAAACATCTGGGACACTTTTTTTGTATTGAGGCAGAGCCTTGCTATAATTAGGGGGCGGGGCATTTGTTTGTAGGCGTGTCATGCTGCAATGAAAAATGCGGCGCGCGAAGCGCGTCGCGTCGAAAAATGGGCGTGGTTTACGCACGATAGTGGGTGTGGCTTAAATGGGCGTGGTTCAAAGGGGTGTGGCTACAGTCCGAGGTGAGAGAAAGAGAGAAAGAAATAGAAAGAAAGAAGCCAGATCCTACACCACAATAGAAATGTGTAACAAAATTGGCAGATAAGTATACTCCAAAACACCTGTTGGCGCTTCAATCATCCCGACACCATGTTTGTTATGGTGTCAGGGTGATTGAAGCGCATTATTTCTATTATTACATTGTAATATAAAATTAAATCATTCAACTCACCATAATGCCGAATCAGTGGAAGCGTGTCACCTGTCACTTCGCCTGTCACCAGATGCCTCCCCAGCAGTCCGTCCTTGCATCAGGTGCCTCCCCAGCAGTCCGTCCTTACATCAGGTGCCCCCAGAAGCAGAGCCCCTCTTTACAGATCTGTGTCCCCCAGCAACAGAGCCCTCCTTACTTCAGTGTCCCCAGCAGCTGGCAGCAGCGGAGCCCTCCTTTACATTCGGTGTCCCCGGCAGCAGAGCTCTCATTTACATCTGGTGTCCCCAGCAGCGGAGCCCTCCTTTACATCTGGTGTCCCCAGCAGCGGAGCCCTCCTTTACATCTGGTGTCCCCAGCAGCGGAGCCCTCCTTTACATCTGGTGTCCCCAGCAGCGGAGCCCTCCTTTACATCTGGTGTCCCCCCAGCAGCGGAGCCCTCCTTTACATCTGGTGTCTCCCAGCAGCGGAGCCCTCCTTTACATCTGGTGTCTCCCAGCAGCGGAGCCCTCCTTACAGGTCTGTGTCCCCCAGCAGCGGAGCCCTCCTTACAGGTCTGTGTCCCCCAGCAGCGGAGCCCTCCTTACAGGCCTGACTGTGTCCCCCAGCAGCGGAGCCCTCCTTACAGGTCTGACTGTGTCCCCTAGCAGCGGCAGCCACTGGGCAGGAGTAGAGAGCGACACGAGAACAGCGGAGTTCAGGGGGATATCTATGCTGAGTGCCATATTTACACAGAATTTTTTACTGGCCCCGGGGAGCAGATGCTCTCACCTACCGGCGTCTTCGTGTGTGTGTGCTGGAGGCAGAGGCAGAGGCAGCGGCAGCTCCACGGTCCATGATCATTTCCCGGTGTCGTGCCGAGAATGGTTCCCCCGCCGGATTCTGTTCCCCCTGGCTCTCGGCTCCTATCGAAACTCCGCCTCCCCAGCCCTGTACATTGCCGCTCCCTCACGATGCTCCTAATACCGCCCCGCCTCGCTTTCTCATGTGTGAACACAGAGAGGGGAGAAGCCGATTGGCTGCTCCTCCCCTTGCCACTGAACACAAGAGGAAATAATCCTCGTGTCTGCAGCGGCGGCCATCTTTTTATAGCCCGCCGTTTTACCCAAACATTCACGATTTTCCCGGCGGCCGGGACGAAGGCAAAAATCCGGGAAAATAGGCGGGACAAAATAAATACGGGACGAGGGTCCCAAATCCGTGATTGTCCCGGGAAAAACGGGACTGTTGGCAACTATGCTAGTACTCCATCTTCCTTCTCTAACAACTCCTGCCCCGCAGCATGTGACCTCAGCTTATATGGGAGGCCTGCCCCCTGCTAATACCGAATTGGGATTGGCAGAGCTCCTCAAATGAGCTGCCTGTCACTCAGAACTTCAAGTCCAGCCTCTGTTCCAGAACAATTCTACCTGAAAGCAGGGGAGGCGTCTCTGAGCCTGAGCACAAGTGGTCACAGCCACAGCTACTCTAAACACTCCCAGCCCCAGATAAAAACAAGCAGGCCTAGCCTAGAGCACAGGCCTGCCTAAATTTACCTGCATGGATAGAAAAATCCCATTCTAGCACCTACCAAAAGGTAGAGGGTGCTACACATATAAATGACACACACCATTTTATCTATATACTCCTAAGATATGGTCCTCATACAAGATACTTTGCTACAAATGTCTCACTATTTCAGTTATTCAAATTGCCTGTAATGAAGTGAACCTGTTCGGGACATCAATGTGCCCAATCTACCAATGCTATCTAATGATATCCAGGGTGGTGTTTGAAAGTTATTCTGAAAATTTATAACCACTAAGGAAATATGTAAGTGGCCATTACCATCCTCTGCTTCTAGAAATGCTTGTAGCTGTGCAAGTTTTACTGCCACTGATGTATGTCATAGAGCAGCTGGGAAAACATGTAAATCTGACAAGCCAACTATCGGATTCCTGGTGGAAACAATCGGCAACTGTACAGATGCCCAATTGCTTACATGAACACTGGCACATTCGTCCCCCCCCCCCACACACACACACATCTCCCAGGCTCTGATATCCCATCTGTGGGCCTGGAACCTGCATGGCAGTTGTTGATGGATACAGTAGAGGGAGACCAGTAAACATGATCTAGAAAGCCTCACAGAGTTCAGCTACAGAAAAGTAGCTAAACTAACAGGACGCTTGAGGTGAAGCTTTTCCACCTGTGTAGGTTCTCCGCCCCCCTCCCTCAGTGTAAGAGACTCCTCCTCATACCTCAATGCCCCCCACCTCATGTCTCCCTCTCCTCCTCATCTGTCCCCGGCAGCCATGATCACTTTTTCTTGCTCCAGCTGAAGAATGTACGGGAGGAGCCGTGGGCGACGCGTGCTGGCGAGAGGCGGGGCCGCGAGTCCAAAGCTGATAGGGAGCAAGATTGAGCTCCAGAGACGTTAGATAAACAGCCAATCAGGTCCGCGCCCGTGGCGAGAGGCATTACCTAAGTGTGTCACTCCGAGGGAGGCTGATCTCTGCCTGCTGTGTTCAGTGGAGAGGGAGGGGTCTCCAATCCCTGCAGCCACTAAAGAGAAAAGCCGATTGGCTGCCCTCTCCTCTCCACTGAACACAAGGGGAAACAATACTCATGGCAATGGCGGCGGCCATCTTTGTGTGGCCCGCTGCCGTTTTTAGCCAGAAACATTCCAGATTTTCCCGGGACAAAAGCAAAATCCCGGGAAAATAATCGGGACAAGCCTAATTCGGGACGAGGGGCCAAAATTTGGGATTGTCCCGGGAAATTTGTGACTGTTGGCAAGTATGCGCTGCAGCTATCCTCCCTCGTGAGCAAGATGGCGCCCAGCAATGTCCTATACTACCCAGTCAGGCCTGACTATAACTTGGGGTAAAGTTTGACGAGGAAATCTTCGCTAGCAAAACACGATGGTGCACTTAAAGAACAAACTGTAATCCAATGGGGTAGCGATGATCGCTAACTTTGTAAAGCTGGAGAGACTAGTAAACTCAGTTCAGCAGACAGTCTCCCCAGAGTGTAACTGTAACCACTGATGGGCCTGGATAAAGTTAAATATGCACAAAGTTAATAGTATGTGGTTCTGAGCAGGCGCTCTCTCACCCGGCCGGACCAGTCCTTGTCCGGTACCTCCGCTACTGTGACTCGCTTCACAGTGTCCACGATGCCCGGGTCTTCGGTCCTCCTGACGACAACTCTTCACAGCAGGGTCAGACGCTCCGCAGGCTCCTCGGTGGAGCGGAAGGCTCTTTGGAAGAAAGTGCAAGGCCCAGACTTCAGGCCTTGCATGCGCAGCAGGTCAGCACAGGGATCCTCTTGCTGGAAGGGCGGTGTCCAAAGAGAAAGAACAGTCCCCGCCTCTCCCTTTTAAAGTCCACCCCAGCAGTCCTTGCGCGGGGCAATGCACCCTGGGTGCCCCAAAGCGTGCTGGGAACTGTAGTCTTTGGGTGAAAAATGATACCCCGCTACACTTGTAATACATGTAGTGCTTACGTTGGCTTTAGATATATCCTACCTCTCTCTCCTCCCTGACACTTTCTAATCTCTTCCTCTCTACTTCTCTCCCGCCCCCCCCCCCCGGGATCCCCCTCCGTTTATGTCTTACAAGTGTGATCCAAGCACACTGATATCACTTTTTCATGTCTTCTACAGTGCAATTGTCAGTTCCTCTATCGCTCAAAGTATATTCTTTAAAAGCGTAGCAGTGTCTTAGCAGAGGCTCACTGCTGTAGAGCAAATGTGTTTTTTCTCCAGGAGACCCAATTTAAAAACGGGGTCTACCCCCCGCCTTGCTAACAAATGCTTCCCCGAAGCGTATAATGCAACATGTGCGGACTCTAAAACAAAAGGAGTTTCCATCCTACTGGCCAAGTCACTCAGGGTGACCTTTCTAAAACAGACCTTTCTGAAACTCGCTTCCTTTCAAACAGGCCTACTGATACTGGGGGGGGGGGGTGACTTCAATATAGCCCTTGATCCCTTGTTAGATACCTCTACGGGCACCTCCTCCCTTCCGTTCTCGGCACTGCGACAAGTGAAGCTTCAATTGGCCTTTCTTACACTACACGATACCTGGCGCACTCTTAACCCTAGAGAGAGGGACTATACATTCTTCTCGTCGCCCCACAACCGTTTCTCGAGGCTGGATTACCTCTTCATTCACCAATCTGACCTGACATATCTTGCAGATGCGACCATTGTAAATATGGTCCTTTCCGATCATCACCCGATCACCCTAACTTTGCGATTCCCACAAAGAATAGAGTCCACCAAGACATGGAGACTGGATGCCTCAATTCTTGCTGATCCTGGAGATCTAGTAAACATCAAACAGGCCCTTACTGATTATTTCTACCAGAACGACACACCTGAGGTGTCTCCCATGGTTCAATGGGAGGCGCATAAGAGCATCATATGAGGACACCTCCTTGCTATAGCTGCTAGGAAAAAGAAAGTACATCAAGCGTTGATCATCTCTTTCCAAGAAAATAGCTAGGTTGGAAGCCCAACACAAATGCTCTCAGGCTATCCATGTAGCTACGGAACTAGCAGACACGCAAGCTCAGTTAGTGGAGGAACTGTTTAAGAAAGCGCGCGCAAAGGCCTTGTCCTTTCACATAAACTGTTCTATGAACAGGGCAATAAGCCTGGCAAGCTACTAGCCAGACTTACGCAGAAACTTACACAGGCCCACACAGTGCACCCTGTGAACGACCCGTCGGGAACAATTTACTCCAGAAGCAGAGATTACACATCAATTTCTTCGCTTTTATAGTGAACTTTACAATCTTAAAGGGGCGAGACTCAGAACCCTACTACTATTGAAACATGCTCACGGATGATAAAGGACTTCCTTTATACATATAGCCCTACAGCCCTGTCCGAGACCAATCGGATCACGTTGGAAGCCCCTCTGTCCTCTGAAGTGTGGACGGATGCCTTAAAAGCCACAAAACCTGGCAAATGTCCGGGACCGGATAGCTTCTCAGCGCAATATTATAATAGCTTTGCAGACCTTCCAGCCCCACGCTTCCTTAAAGCCTTTAATACGCTGGCCACTACCTCCTACCCCTCAGAGACCCTACCAGAAGCCTATATTTCCGTAATTACCAAAGAAAATAAAGACCTGACTAATGTGGCTAACTATCGGCCGATTTCACTTTTTTTTTTTGTTTAATTGTTTATTTATGTAAATTTTTCATGAGGCATTACAAGTATATATCACAATCAGCAAATATGAACATTGTACAATTTGCATGTGCAGACATAAAGTTATATAACAAGGGGAGAAAACAAGTCGTTCGAGTGAACCGTTAGACAGTGTAAGGGTCACGTAAAGGGGAGGTAGTGTGTTATTAATAGCATATCAAGGTATCATGTTAACACGAAGGTAATCAGTGATGGGAACTGGAGCTAAAATTTCCTGAACATACAGTGAGATACCCAGAAAGACCATTTCCTTATCTCGGTGTGAGGGTCTAGTATTCCGAATTATTATATTCCGATGTATCCCATTTTTCCCAAATGACCTCAAATTTTGGTAGTGCATCCTCTATGATTGCCGTGATATGTTCCATTTTACGAATATCAGTGACCGCAGAAAGGAATTGCGTAATGGTAGGCGGAACAGTGGAACGCCAATGTTGCGGGATTACTCGTTTAGCTGCTAGTAAGATGAATGTCAGTAGTTTGTTAATAGTTTTGGTGGTATTCCGAAGAGGTAAGCCTAATAGCAGGTGTATGGGTTGGAAAGGGATCTGGATCTCCAATATCTTTTCCAGCAAGGCATGAACATTGGTCCAAAAGGGGACCAAAATAGGGCATTCCCAAAATATGTGAAAGTGCGAGCCCACAGAGGAGCCACACCTCCAACAGTGACTAAATGGAGCTAGTTTATGAGTTGCTAGAAATTCAGGGGTCCTGTACCAAAACATTAAGATTTTGCACGCCGTTTCCCTCTGGGCCACGCATCTGGAGACTTTAGAGGTAGCATCCCATATCGCCCCCCACTGAGCTATAGAGATAGGACTATGAAGGACCTGGGCCCATTTCCTCATATATGAGTGGGTCTGTTCAGAGATGGGATCAGTGCTCTGGAGGATCTTGTAGATGCAAGAAATTTGTTGAGGTTCATGTGGGCCATATGAGCATAGCTTTTCAAATTCTGTAGGAACAACCAGGGTCAATTGGGGTGATCTAGAAACAAAATAATGTTTTACCTGTAAGTAAGAAAAGAGTAGTGTGTTCGGTAAGTTATGTTTGGTTTGCAGGTCCGAAAAAGGGAGTAAAGTGCGTGTTACTGGATGCACCAGATGTCGCAGTTGAAATATGCCTGCCTGGGTCCATGGCATCATGGAGTCATAGGATAAGCTGTCGGGAATTTCTGGGTTAAATAAAATGTTTATCAGTGGGGGGCATTGGGAAGATAGAGCATATTTACTTGAGCAGCGTTTCCAGATTGAGAGTGTGAATATCATAGGGTTCAGGCAGATCTTCCGTATTTGAGATGTAAATTTATCTGAAGAGGGCCAAAGTAGACTACATGGATGTGCAGGGGAAGTAATATTTATCTCGATTTCTGACCATCTGTTTGATGCATAGCGAGATGTCCACGAGGAAATGACTCTAAGGTGAGTAGCATAATAATATTTGATTACATCCGGTGCCCCCAGACCCCCACGTGAGCGGGGGGCCAGGAGAACCGAACTGGCAATCCTGTGGGACTTGTTATTCCATATAAAATTCAGAAAGTTCCTATGAAGTAATTTAAGTTGGGTTAATGGGATTGCTACAGGGAGTGTTTCGAAAATATACAGCAGCTTGGGGAGAATAGACATCTTCAAAACGTTGATTCTACCAATGAGAGAGACAGGGAGTGTTGTCCATTTTTTAAGTAGCTTGTTGATGTCTGAGAAAAGGGGGGGGGAAATTTTCTTGGTAGAGAGTGGAGTACGATCGGGATAGGCGTACACCGAGATACTGAAGGGACTGCATGCACCATCTATACTTGAAGTTGGTTTGCAGGGTTAGAAGAAGGTCAGCCGGAATATTAATGGGTAAAGCTTCAGTTTTAGTCGGGTTAATTTTGAATCCGGAGATATGGCCAAAAGTTTGTAAGGTTGAATGGAGAGAGAAATGTGTGGGTGGGTAATTGTCAGCAGCACATCATCTGCAAAAAGAGATAATTTGTATTCCAGACGCCTCAACGTCACTCCCCTAATGTCCGGATGGACGCGTATGGCTGCTGCCAAGGGCTCAAGGCTTAAAATAAAGAGCAAGGGCGATAGTGGGCAACCTTGCCTAGTACCGTTGCTAAGGGGGAATGACGCCGAGGCGTGGGAGGCCAGCTGTACCTAAGACGTAGGAGTAGAGTATAGTGCCTTTAATGCTTGTATAAATGGACCCGAGAAACCAAATCTTGAAAGTGTAGCGAACAAAAATGACCAATTCAGGCGGTCAAACGCTTTTTGTGCGTCTAAACTGAGAATTATAGCCGGTCGCTTGGTTTTGGTCAGGAGGTCTATTAAATCTATGGTTCGTCTAGTATTGTCCCCAGCATGTCTGGATGGCGCAAAACCGACCTGGTCTCTGTGGATTAGTTTGGGGAGGAGCAGGGACAGTCTGTTGGCAAGTATTTTTGTAAAAATTTTATAGTCAGAATTTAGGAGAGCTATGGGGCGGTAGTTGTCAGGTAGGGATGGGTCTTTCCCTGGTTTGGGGATCACCGTGACGAACGCATGTAGGAATTGAGCGTGGGGGATTTTTCCGTTCATTAAAGAGGCATAAAGTTTTTCCATGTAGGGTAAAATGGTGGGGAGGAATTTTTTATAGTAGGAGTAGGGAAGACCATCCGGCCCTGGGGTTTTATTAGTCGGTAGCTGTTTAATAACTGCAGTGATCTCTTCAACTGACACGTGTGCGTTTAGTCTTGAGCGATCGTCTGGGGACAGAGTGGGAAGCTTAAAAGAGTCCATAAAATTGTTAAACTTGTCTTGTGTGAATTGAGTGGTCGGGTCTGTGGATAGGCAGTTATATAGTTTCTTATAGAAGTCTCCGAATACATTAGCCATAATTCTAGGGCAATATGTGGGCTTACCGTCTTGTTGTGTTAAGAAGTCGGGTAAAGATGAATGGGGGCGTGGTTTCAGAATTTGGACAAGCATCCTATGGGGTCTATTGGCGAATTCATAAAATTTTTGCTTTGCCCAGAGCATGGATTTAGTGATTCTTGCCGAATCTAGTGTTTTGATACGATTTCTTAGTGCTGTTACGGCTCTGAGACCCTCCATCGTGGGGCGTCTGAGAAGTTTTTGTTCAGCTTCTAAGAACTGAGTCAGTAAAGTCGATCTCTGCAAAACACGGTCTTTTTTAAGGCGAGATCCAGTTGCGATGCATTCACCTCTGAAGAACGCCTTATGTGCCTCCCACAGAACGGAGATCTCCGACACCGAGTCTTTATTTATCTGAAAATATTCATTCAGTTTGTCTTGTAGTGGTAAATGGGTCTTAGGTGAGTTTAGGAGTGATTCGTTAAGGCGCCAATGACATTTCCTAGGCGTGGGTGAAGATAATAGGAGGTCAATAGTGATGGGGGCATGGTCAGACCATGTAATTGGGAGAATATTGGCGTCAACCAGGTATGGCAATAGGGGTGCAGAGATGAAAAAATAGTCAATTCTCGTGTACAGCTTGTGGGGTGGAGAGAAGAAGGTGAACTGTTTGGTTGTCGGGTGTTTTACCCTCCAAGAATCAAACAGTCTATTTGTTCTAATTGTTTTGCGGAACGAGGAGGAAGATTTATGTGCCTGTAGTGGAGGTTTGTCTTGAAAAAGGGCGGCCCTATCCCTAATTGGAGACATGCACAAGTTAAAATCTCCCCCAATAATCTGAAAGGGTTGGGCACATTTGTGTAGTTTGTCAAAGAAAGTGTCAAGAAAACCAATTTGGCCTGTGTTGGGAACATATACATTCGCTAAAGTAAAAGAAGTATTTTGGTGACCACAGTCCAGGAGGATAAAGCGACCTTGGGGGTCCAAATATGAGGATTTCACCTTTATGGTGGATGAGTGTTTAAGGAGAATCGCCACTCCAGCTTTTCCAGAGGGAGAAGACGCCACAAAAGTTGTGGGGTAGTGCCTAGAAGCAAATTTGAAAGAGCCCCCCGCCCTAAAATGTGTCTCCTGGACCATGATCACCTCAGTATTAGATGCTTTGAACTCTTTAAGGGCAAGCCATCTCTTCCGGATGGAATTTAGACCTTTAACGTTACATGAGAAGACACTAACTGCCATAGGTGCAGAATGGGGAAAAATCTGACATTACATTCGTGTAAAATGCATTAAGCGTATACCATACTGTAGACAAAAGACTTCGTACAATTGTATGTTTAAACCCATATAGGAAGAACATGGGAATAAAAACATAGAAACATTTTCTGAGCAGTTCAAAAAATAGACCTCCGTGCAACCCTAATGATATGAAAACATGTAATATAACATACATTCGTGAATAGAAGATTCTAACGTAGGTAAATATGGGATCAAAAAGGATCCCCAAAAAACATGGGAGAACAAAAAGAAAAAGAAAAAGTAAAACAAAAACGACATACCGTGTAGGTAGAGTGCCCGAGGAGAAACTCATCTCCAAGGGATTATGGTCAAAAAACACGACCATAGTGGGGGAAACACAGCAGCTCGCATGGCCGAGCTAACCGGTCTCAACCTGATCCGAAAAAGCAAATGTAGAAAAAGTTAAGGTTAAGTGGGAACCGTAGAACTGTAGTTGTCCCTGAGGGCAGTCGCCCATGGATGAACAAGTAGAAGGGGGAGAACACCGGTCTCTGAGCCCAGAGACTTTTCAAAGGGATTGCATAGGCCCAACATCAGGGCCTCTTCGACCTAAGTAGATCGGGGGAAAGGAGAAAAAGGATTACATACCAGACGTGAGGGTCCGTGGATATTTCAGGTGGGGCCTTTAGAAGATGTGTTCCTTTGTGGGGTGAACGTGGTTTTTCTGGGTCTGTGACGAACCGGGGTCCACATCTTCCCGGGTGTTGACAGAGGTCTAGAGGGTGGGAATTGGGCTTGCAGATCCTCCTCAGGAACAGGGGGGAGTCCCAGGCTCCTGACAAAGGACTCACCTTCCTGGAGGTCCCTCATGGTGTGTTGCGCGTCATCCTTGGTCACCGTCAGACGAAAGGGGAAGCCCCATCTATAGGGTACGTGGTGGTGTTGTAAGTGGGCAGTAATAGGGCGAAGGTTGCGTCTTTTATTTAGCGTTATGGGCGATAGGTCGCTGAAGATTTGTATCTTTGCCCCCCTAAAGTCCACTCTAGGTTTGTTTCTTGTGGCGATTGTCAGGGCCTCTTTACTTTCGTAAAAATGAAAGCGGACTATGATGTCCCTGGGATTAGCACCCTGAGGGGGTTTAGGGGCCAGTGATCTATGTGCCCTGTCAAAGCGCAGATCAATGTCCGGGATATCGGGTGCCAGGGAGTTAAACAGGGCTAGCAAGTATGGCCTAATGTCCTTGTCAGCAACAGACTCAGGGACTCCTCGTATGCAGAGGTTTTGCCTACGTTCTCTGTTCTCAAGGTCTTCTTGCTGCACCTGCAGTTGCAGTACTGCATTCTTTAGGTTAGCATTCTCCTCTTCTAAGGCTTGTACATAATTCACCACCTCATCTAGTTTTGTTTCAAGGGTGTCTGTTCTTTCCCCTAGCTGGTCAATCTCCCCTCTCAGTTCGTGAGCTAGTTTATTAACCTCCTTTGCAACGTTGTGAGTGATACTCTGGAGCAATGTCTGCAGATTCAGGTCCAGGACATCTACTGTTACCAGGGACGTCATTGGAGGTTGCTGCGAGGAGCTGTTGTGTGAGAAGGCAGGGGGGTTATCTATAAACAATGAGGGATCGACCAGCGGGAGTGCGTCTGGCTGATCTGCGGCTTCTGCCGTAGAAATTGAGGCCGGGGACTGCGGCCTAAGCAGGTATTTTTCCATGTGGCACGCGGGTTGCGATGCGGCCTGTGAGGATCGTGTCTGGTATATGCGCCTCTGGTCACCGATCTTACCCATACAACGTTCGGCAGGTAGCTGAGGGGTTCCCGGTTCAGTGGAGGTGGCTCCCGGAGCAAAAGTCTCTAGTGTAGCGGAGCGGGAGCTTCGGATGCAGGAGGTGAGGCCGGAGCTCTAGTCAAGTTCGTTCGCCATCCTACGAGCTGCGTATGCGCCCCCTTTACTATGTCTTTTAGTACATCCTGTCTCGTGTATCGTAGGTTAAAGACTCATTACAGGACTGCAATAATGATATGTACTTCCTGATGAGGGGGGTGCGGGACCATCAGAGTAAGAGTAAACCAGTTAGGAACCCGGGAGAACAGGTTAATGGGGTGTAGCAAGATGGCCGCTCCTAGGAGTATAGTGATGCAGAATGCGGCGTCTTTTGAAGTAATAAGTAATGGGATCTAATGAAGGGGATTGAGCTTGGTAGACCAATCTGCTGGGTAGTTCAGGAGCCTCTGAAGTGTGACTTAAAAGAATACGTGGAGCCCCAGTTACACTGCTGTTGGGTGTAGCAAGATGGCCGATTTAGGTGTCTATGGGGACAGGGACTTGATGATCACTGGGGTTAGGCAAGTTCTCCCACCCTGCAGCTTGGGTCCGGATGTTAATTTAGGGCTTGGTTGTAGATTATGGGGGATGGAGAGGCTACTAGTGTGCCCAGGGTGTAGCAAGATGGCCGCCGCTCACCTCTATGCTCAGCGCGCCGTCTACCACAGGATGCCTCTGCCGGCCTTCGGACCTCCTCAGGTCTGTCCCGCTAGTCCAGGGAGGCTTACTCGGGTGTATCCTGGGGTGTTCACCGCTCGCCTCGCGGTCGCGGTACTCGAGCGCTGGGGATTCGGAGTCCCCACAGGCCTCAAGATGGCGGCGGAGCCCTCGTGGATGGGAGCAGTCCAGAAGGTTCCTAAAGGCTCCCTCAGCTGAAGACAGGGCCCAGGATGGGGGTCCGGGCGGGTGCCGAGTGGAGATCCCGGCCCTCAGAGTCGGATCGGGCCGGCCGCACTACGCGCTCGCGGGGGTACAGCCGTAGGAGAGGCTGGGGATTCAAGGCCTCACTAGGCCGCGTGGAGTAACGGCCCCCACAGATGGTTCCGGGATTCGGCTCTGCCTCCAGGTAGTTTAAGGTAAGAGGATGGGTGGCGGGTGGGGACGGATGGTGGTCCCTTACCTCCAAGACTGCTGGGGTCTGGATCTTCCGGGAGGCTTTAGGCCGAGAAGATGGTGGCGACTGCAGACGCTGAAGGCGTCGGATCTTGGGCGTCCCCCGACCGATTCGCACCGGAACAACGGTCCAGGACACTGCAGTGGGGCAAGGTGAGCAGGCCGGTGAGTATTTAGGACCCGAATAGGGGTTTTAGCGGTCCGGATGGCGACGGATGAATTTCTGGAGACCTGGAGCTCCTCCAAAGCACGTCCGTCTCTGTTCGCGTCAGGCCACGCCCCCCCGGTCGATTTCACTTTTAAACGTGGATGTCAAACTCTTCTCTAAAATTCTGGCCAATCGACTTGCATGCCGGCTTGGACCAAATGGGTTTTGTCCCTGGCAGGGAAGCCTGGGACAATGCCATAAAAGCCCTGAATCTCCATCACTGGCTCCCCTCCCCTCAACAGGAGGGATTTTCCCTGCCAATGGATGCGGAGAAGGCGTTCGGTCGAGTGGCTTGGGACTATATGGAAGCGACACTAATAGCTCTTGGTCTATGGAGCGGTATGCGTGCCTTTATAGGCTCCCTTTATGTAAACCCAAGAGCTAGAGTCCGAGTCAATGGCCACTTATCGGACGCCTTCCCCATCCATAATGGCACTGGGCAGGGGTGTCCTCTCTCGCCCATACTCTATATCCTGACCCTAGAACCCCTACTACGTTGCATCCGAGACAATCCAAATATAAAAGGCATTGCAGTCCACCAAAAGGAATACAAAATTGCAGCTTCTGATGATGACATCCTGCTCTTTCTTTCCTCCCCACTGACGTCCCTACCTAACCTTATGCCTATTTTAGAACATTTCCAGTGTATCTCGAATTTAAAAATCAATCTATCCAAATCGTTCCCACTAAATGTCTCATTACCGAATGACCTGGTGCGACAATGCCAAACGAACTTCCCGTTTAAATGGGAGAAAGTGGCCATCACTTACTTAGGTATCCAGCTACCAGTTAATCTAAAAACACTGTATACTAAAATCTTCTTGTTCGAGATAAAACTTATACAACAAGATCTTTTGAAGTGGGATGTGCCCACCCTTTCATGGTTCAGAGGGGCCTCTCTCCTAAAGATAACAGTCTTACCCCGTCTACTATACAAAATGCAGACCGTCCCTCTACACTTACCACCCGCCTTTTTTACAGTTTACAGGAAGATGTGTAGATCCTTTCTATGGGGTGCAAAATCAGCTCGTATCGGATGGGCAAAGCTAGTATTGCCCAAGGAAAAAGGCGGAATTGGTCTCCCGGACTTACAGCGCTATTATTAGGCTGTCAACATGACCAGGGTGGGGGACTGGAAAGTTCATGCTAGTTGTAAAAGCTGGGTGAACCTTGAGAAACGAATTGCAGAAACTGAACTGGGCTCGATACCTTGGGTCTCTAAACAATCGGTACCACCTAAGCTTCACACACATCCCCTTTCTCGAGCAACTCTCTAAGCTTTCGATAGGGCATGTAAGGCCCATGCACTGTCAGCCACAGACTGCCCGATTACCCACATTAGAGGTAACCCAGATTTCCCCCCGGGTCTACCGAAACGCTATCTTTTAAAGGAATGGCCCTACGCACAGATGCAGGCCAAACTCTTCTTTCGCAGACGCAAGTTTCTAAGGCTACAAGACCTTGTTGCACTGTCCAACACTAAATCCTTCCCTTCTTGGTATTATATGCAACTAAAACACTTTCTAGATGTGCCAGCGAAAATTGCCAAATTCACGAGCCCTCCCACGGTGTTCGAATCTCTATGCTCGAGCTCTTCACCCCAGAGTCATGTGATCTCGGCCTTATATGCCTCTATGTTTGGAGAACCGTACTCCTCTCTATGCTCAGACCATACATTTTGGGAGTCAGCCTTAGACAGGGAGATAGGAGAAGTCAGCTGGGATCAGATCCACTTATACATACACAAAGGCTCTCTCAATGTCAATACACAAGAAAATGGGTATAAGTTCAAAAATAGATGGTATAAGACCCCACAGGTGCTTCATAAGATTTTCCCGACGGTGCCAGACCACTGTTGGCGATGTGAAACAGAGGTAGGGACCCTCCTTCATGTCTGGTGGTCCTGCCCTCGAATCCAGCCATACTGGCGTAGGATACATGAAGTGACTACAGCGATCTCTTCACTCCCACTGGAGTTTTCACCAGGACAATTCCTACTACACCTATCCAAAATCCCCCCAAAAAATACTTCAAATCGATAGCTATGCATTTGATAAACGCCGCTAGGCTCTGTATACCAGTACATAGGAGGTCCACGCGGCCGCCTTCACGAAAAGAATGGGCACTACGTGTTGATCACATAGCAACGAGGGAGGAACTGATTCTCACCTCGCAAGATAAAATCTTGAGCTTCTCAGCTTTCTGGGAGGCATGGATCACGTACAAACATTCCCAGCCATATCAGGAATTGTTGCAACATAACATATAACCTGGAAAAGTTGTAGGTGGTTGGTGTGTCCTCTGGAAGATACGGCACCTCATCCCTGATTAATGAAAAGGGGGAAGAGTAGGGACTTTGGGATTATTGCGGTGCCAAAAAATGAGTATATACAACAATTATAGTGAAAATATGTTTTATTTATACAAAAAATAAATAGCAATATAGAAGCAAATGCGTTTGTAGCTTTAGTGTACATAATTGATGGTTACACCCAACATGTTTCACCAAAACATTGGCTTCATCAGTGGTACTTGATTGTACAGTGTAGCTTTAGAAGAAAATCTAAAAAGTAGAATATATATAACATGAATAAACAATTTCATACAAACAAGCATGTTATAAACAGGAAGGCAAAATTGGGCGCCCTAAGACAAAAACAACAAAACCTAAGGGCGATGAAAGGAGTATTAAAGTGCAGGTCTGCCATACCCACCAATCTTCAAGGACAACGCAATCAAATAGCTGCCAAGGGCCAACCATGAAGCCAGACAATGTGGCTGCAGGGGACTATTAGAAAAAAATGAAAAATTAACATTAATCCTAGAATGTGTAGGAATGACTAGTGTGGACAGAAAGAATCGCCACACTTAATTAGACATCCTATTATGTAGACTAACATAGTCTCTAGTACATACCAAGAAACGGGGCGCTGAAGGATATATCTGGACAAAATCCACTCCCAAATGAGGTATCAAAAATGCATCTGAAACAGAGAGATAATCGAAGTGCTCAATTATCATCCAAATATATATGTCCATAGATTTAGTAAAAATAGGAGGAGGGAAGCTTACCTTTGATTAACAAGCTAGATGAAAAGTCAAAAGTTGCACGCTAATGTATGGTTGTTCAAAGGCAAAAAGACCCCTCTGGGTATGATGTTGCTGGCAAGGAGCAATAGCCCAATCAACACACGCTTACGACAGCAAAGTTGCTTGTTGGTAATGATGGAATTGGGAATAATAGTAAAAGGCAATGTTGAAAAAACCTAAAGTGCCCAACAAGGAAAAGAGTTGCATCAGACCAACCAAACAATAAGCAAAGATAAGTCAGTCAAATAATTATCACTCCAAAGAAAAAAACCAAGAAATAATGTTATTCAAGTACCTGATGTCACCACACAGCATAGCAGCAGCGCCTTGCACCAGTAGACAGCTAATGAGCTGTCTATGGTGGTTTAAATAGCCCCCCAGCCGCCCGGCGTCTTGCGTCGCTGGGCGGTGGCGGACGTGAGGTAGCCAGCGCGCATGCGCACAGCGCCAAGCGCCTACAATGACCATACTGCTTAGCGATGGACGTCACATGGCGCGGCCAGTGCGTACAACCAAGAGGACGCAACTGGTAAGGACGGAGAGTGGAGAGATGTAACCAAGGCAACCGTGGGCAGGCGTGGCTACAGAGCGGGCATGGTGTAAAGACACCAGCCCTTGGGTGTCCATACAGACATGGGTCAGCAACCCGACAGCCAAAAGGCGCGCCGCCCAGGGATAAGGCAGAGAAATGACAGACAGAGCACAAACTCCATCAACAAAGCCCCTAGATGGAAAAGGCAAATCGTTTCAATCCCAAGGCCCCCGATACCTTCCGGATCACAACATGATATCCTAAATTGAAAAGGGAAAGACGCATGTCATATTGTTATTGAAACTGGTACAATGAAGCAAAAAAAAACAAACATATATGCAGGTATACAAATAAACAAACTAAATAAGTATACAAGATAGTATATTAGGTCATATGGTCAAAATGATAAATCAAGATGGGTTCTCAGTGGGTCCCAAGATGTTAAATGGGATAAGGTCAAAAGGTCATAAAGGAGAAAAAAGCAGGGAGTAAGCAAGGAGGGGAATCATGGACATAAATGAACTAGTCGATTGCTATAGAAAGGATTTATAGCTAATATATTCATTAAGTCCAGGGAATTTGACTGCATCAAGGGTATGTATCCATCGAGTCTCCAGTTGTAGCAGGGCTATATCTATATTGCCTCCACGAACATGTTGAGGCACATGCTCAAGGGCATAAAAGGTAACAACTTGGGCATCATAGTTATGCTGATATCCAATGTGTCGATTTAATGCTGTAGTGGTTAACTTTTTAAAAGTCGGCAATACATGATCCCTAATTCTTTTAAAGAATGGTCTCTTGGTGTTGCCCACATAAAAACAGCCACATTGGCAAAGTGCCAAATATACAACACCAATTGTTTTACAGTTAATGCGATGCTTGATGCTATGGATACATCCATTGGGTAATGGAAAATTATGAGAACCAGGTAGGAAGCAACAAATATCACATTTCCCGCAGGGAAACGTGCCCCCTGGGTCGAAGATGAACGTTTCGAGGAATCAAAGTGACTAGAGACCAGATGATCTTTAAGTGACGGAGCACCGCGAAAAGTGATCTCTGGATGAGGTTTGATGAATTTTTTAACAATCTTGTCAGCCAGCAGAATAGGCCAATATTTTTGAAGAACATTTCTAACTTGACCATGTTGGTTAGAAAACTTGGTAATTACACGAACTGAGCTTTTGGGCTTGTTTTTTTAAAAAGAATGAATAAGGTCCTTCCTGCTGAGCTTGACAACCCTGTTGAAGGATCTCTTTAAAAGAGATGATGGAGTTGATGGAGTTTGTGCTCTGTCTGTCATTTCTCTGCCTTATCCCTGGGCGGCGCGCCTTTTGGCTGTCGTGGGCCTATGCCGGGTTGCTGACCCGTGTCTGTATGGACACCCAAGGGCTGGTGTCTTTACACCATGCCCGCTCTGTAGCCACGCCTGCCCACGGTTGCCTTGGTTACATCTCTCCACTCTCCGTCCTTACCAGTTGCGTCCTCTCGGTTGTACGCACTGGCCGTGTCATGTGACGTCCATCGCTAAGCAGTATGGTCATTGTAGGCGCTGTGCGCATGCGCGTTGGCTACCTCACGTCCGCCGCCGCCCAGCGACGCAAGATGCCGGGCGGCTGGGGGGTTAATCAAAGGTAAGCTTCCCTCCTCCTATTTTTACTAAATCTATGGACATATATATTTGGATGATAATTGAGCACTTCGATTATCTCTCTGTTTCAGATGCATTTTTGATACCTCATTTGGGAGTGGATTTTGTCCAGATATATCCTTCACCGCCCCGTTTTTGTTTTAAATTTCCTAAACAATTTCTTGGTATGTACTAGAGACTATGTTAGTCTACATAATAGGATGTCTAATTGAGTGTGGCGATTCTTTCTGTCCACACTAGTCATTCCTACACATTCTAGGATTAATGTTAATTTTTAATTTTTTTCTAATAGTCCCCTGCAGCCACATTGTCTGGCTTC
The DNA here is from genome assembly GCA_029206835.1 of Rana muscosa. Lineage (NCBI taxonomy): Eukaryota > Metazoa > Chordata > Amphibia > Anura > Ranidae > Rana > Rana muscosa. The sequence continues at coordinate 230,974,471 of CM055119.1, forward strand.
ATGGTTGGCCCTTGGCAGCTATTTGATTGCGTTGTCCTTGAAGATTGGTGGGTATGGCAGACCTGCACTTTAATACTCCTTTCATCGGCCTTAGGTTTTGTTGTTTTTGTCTTAGGATGCCCAATTTTGCCTTCCTGTTTATAACATGCTTGTTTGTATGAAATTGTTTATTCATGTTATATATATTCTACTTTTTAGATTTTCTTCTAAAGCTACACTGTACAATCAAGTACCCCTGATGAAGCCAATGTTTTGGTGAAACATGTTGGGTGTAACCATCAATTATGTACACTAAAGCTACAAACGCATTTGCTTATATATTGCTATTTATTTTTTGTATAAATAAAACATATTTTCACTATAATTGTTGTATATACTCATTTTTTGGCACCGCAATAATCCCAAAGTCCCTACTCTTCCCCCACAACATATAACCTATTACCATAACATAAATTTGTCATAGATGGTCCTTTCCGGGGATCCGGGGGACCCAGTGGGTGTAGCGTATGGACAGTAGACGGGGAGGGTAGCAGGTGGGATCCCACCCCCTCTCCACACCCCCCCCTTCTCCCCCTCTCCTCTCTTCTTTTCTATCCTTTATTTTATCTGTGCCTTGTAGCAGGATGAACATGGAGCTTGAAGCGGACGGTAATGTCCGATCCTGAGCCCCAGGTCCCTAGTAGGGATGAGCCGAACACCCCCCGGTTCGGTTCGCATCCAGAACATGCGAATGGACTGAAAAGTTTGCGCGATTTTTCGAACCCCGTTAAAGTCTATGGGACGCGAACGTAAGAAATTAAAAGTGCGAATTTTAAAGGCTAATATGCAAGTTATTGTCGTAAAAAGGGTATGGGGACCCGGGTCCTGCCCCAGGGTACATGTATCAATGCCAAAAAACATTTTAAAAATGGCTGTTTTTTCGGGAGCAGTGATTTTAATGATGCTTAAAGTGAAAAAATAAAAGTAAAATATTCCTTTAAATTTCGTGTTTGGGGGGTGTCTATAGTATGCCTGTAAAGTGGTGTGTGTTTCCCATCTTTAGAACTGTCCCTGCACAAAATGACATTTCTAAAGGAATAAAAGTCATTTAAAACTGCTTGCGGCTTTAATGTAATGTCTGGTCCCGGCAATATGGATGAAAATCATTGAGAACAACGGCATGGGTACCCCTCCCCCCCAGCCCATTACCAGCCCCTTTGGGTCTTGTATGGATATTAAGGGGAACCCTGCACCCCAAAAAAAAAAGGAAAGACGTGGGGCCCCCAGGCCCTATATACTCTGAACAGCAGTATACAGGCGGTGCAAATGAGACAGGGACTGTAGGTTTGTTCTTAAGTAGAATCTGTTTGTAATTTTGAACTGGTACATTTTTAAGCTTTTTGGAAAACATAGGGAAGGGTTATCACCCCTGTAAGGGCTCTTTCACATGGAGGTCCGTTCAGGTCCGCCTGTCAGTTTTTTAGGCGGACCTGAAACGGATCCTCCATGTACCCCTATGGAGGCACGGATGTCAGCGGAGACATGTCCGCTGACATCCGCTCCGCCAAAGTGTGACGGAGGAAAACCCTATTTTTCCTTCCGTCGGCGGAGCGGATCGGATGACAACGGACTCTACGGTCCGTCGTCATCCGATTCCCCATAGGGGAGAGCGGCGCTCTGACAGGGCGGTCCCTGCACAGTGTGCGGGGACCGCCCAGTCATCCGTCGGCTCAGCGGGGATCAACGGAGCGATCCCCGCTGAGCAAGCGGAGCTTCACGGGGCGGATCTGCACGGATCCGCCCCGTGTGAAAGGACCCTAACATTTGTTTTGCTGTCTGTGCACCTATTCAGAAGATTTCTCCTCACTTTCAGTCCCAATGACAATTGGATTTTGAGAATTTGTTTTTTTTAGTGAAACAAGGATTGGTGATAAAGCATAAGTGGAGAGGAGACACGTTTTTCACATCTTAACTCTTACAGGAGAGAATTTACCTTCCTAGGGGTAGATTTCCTCTCACTTCCTGTTGTCTCCCTCCGTTTGTAAGTAGGAGTCGTTTGAAAGTCTGATGTTTGAAAGTAAGGGCCTGCCATATATACTCTGCAGAAATTTGGGCATTAGGTGTTGGTGTTGGCACAACACTGTAAGGCCTCACAGTTACTCTTGGTGGGTGCAGGAACGGGCCCTGCTGTGAAATATTAGATCAAGAATTGTAATTACATGCCCCTGTTGAACAGGATCAGAAAAATTGGGTCTTTGGTGGTGGGACGGTGTGGTGGTGTTGCCACAGCACTGTAAGGCCTCACAGTTACTCTTGGTGGGCAGGAACGGGCCCTGTTGTGAAATATTAGATCAAGAATTGTAATTACATGCCCCTGTTGAACAGGGGCAGAAAAATTGGGCCTTAGGCACAGGTGCTGGTGCCACAACACTGCAACCCCTCACAGAAACACTAGTTGGAGCGCATGAATGAGCCCTGCTGCAAATTATTGCATCAAAAATTGTAATTACACGCCCTTGTTAAACAGGGGCAGAAAAATTGGGCCTTAGGCACTGGTGCTGGTGCCACAACACTGCAACCCCTCACAGAAACTCTAGTTGGAGCGCAAGAATGAGCCCTGCTGCAAATTATTGCATCAAAAATTGTAATTACACGCCCTTGTTAAACAGGGGCAGAAAAATTGGGCCTTAGCCACTGGTGGCGGTGCCCAGAACCAAAAATGTTCTTACAAGCTATCAGCATGAACATTGAGGAGAAAGAGGATAGTCACTCAGCATAACAGGATAGTCACTCAGCATCAGCATAGGCAGTCTTGAAGGGATCTCACATTAAAAAAATATATATTTGGTTACATCAGCATCAGGAGCTTGGTAGCTGGGGATCCAAGACTGATTAATTTTTATGAAGGTCAGCCGATCGACCGAGTCGGTGGACAGGCGCACCCCTGTGATCGGTTACAAAGCCTCCAGCAGCACTAAATGTGCGTTCCGAAAGAACGCTGGATGCAGGACAGGCCAGTAGCTCAATTGTATACTGTGCAAGCTCTGGCCAGTGATCCATTGCCAAGACCCAGTAACCCAGAGGATTTTCGGTGGGAAAGGTGTCCAAGTCTGGTTTGCCCCTAGGTATTCTTGCACCATGTAAATAAGACACTGGCGATGGTTGCTGGAACCGATCATACCTTGGGGCTGCGGACTAAAAAATTGTCTGAACGCATCGGTCAGACCACCTTCTCCACTGCTCCTTCTGTGACTGACCAAAGCCTCAGCAACACGTTGTCCAGGACCAGGAATTTGTACCTCCCAAGCTCTGGAAACGCATTGCACAAACCATTCTGCAAGGCCTCCCGAAGATGTTTCATCCTCTGCTCCCTCTGCGACGGCTGGATAAGGTCCACAACCTTACCCTTCTAACGTGGATCAATGAGGGTTGCCAGGCAGTAATGATCCCTCTCCTTGATACCACGAATACGAGGATCCTTTCGCAGGCTTTGCAGGATCAGGGAGGCCATGCAGCGTAGGTTTCCTGAAGCATTCGGTCCGGAGTCCTCTGGCTCACTAAGGACGACATGATCCCCAGTCACCTCCTCCCAGTCACGTACAAGTCCATGGGTTTCTTGGGACTGTAAATTATCCCTTGAAGACTGATGCTGAGTGCTAGGCTCCACCTCCATGCTGACACAATCCTCCTTCTCCTCCTCCTCCTCTTCCTGTGTGATCGGCGGGCCAGCAGGAACACTGTCTGGATAAAGGGGGCCTTGAGAGGTAAGGAAGTCCTCCTCTTCCTCCCCCTGTTCTGCCTCAAGTGCCCTGTCCATTATTCCATGCAGCGTGTGCTCCAACAGGTGGACAAGAGGGACAGTGTCACTGATGCATGCACTGTCACTGCTCACCATCCTCGTGGCCTTCTTAAATGGTGCCAGGACAGTGCATGCATCCCTGATCATGACCCACTGGCGTGGCAAAAAAAAAAACAAGCTCCCCTGACCCTGTCCTGACCCTGTCCTGGTGCCATAGTCGTACAAATACTCATTGATGGCCCTCTGCTGCATGTGCAGCCGCTGCAGCATGGCCAACATTGAGTTCCACCTGGTGGGCATGTCACAGATTAGGCAGTTCTTGGGCAGGTTGTATTCCTTTTGAAGGTCAGCATTATATGACCGGCGGAAATGCACACAGACTTTCCTGGCCTGCCTCAGGACATCCTGTAAGCCCGGATACCTGACAGGGCACATGGGTCATCTGTCCCTGTCGGAGGGCGGAGAGGAGGTTGGTGCCATTGTCGCAAACCACCACTCCTGGCAACCACCTCTGAGCCTGCCCCTGCAGAGCTGACAGAATCTCTGCGCTAGTGTGGCTCCTGTCCCCCAAGCACACCAGCTCAAGCACCACATGGCATCTTTTTGCCTGCATACTTGCGTAGCCCCTTAAACGCTTACGGAGCACCGCTGGTTCCGAAGACAAATCAGCAGAGAAAGAGGCCATGGAGAAAGAAAAAGAGGAGGGGGTGGAGGAGAGAGGTGTGTTAGAATCACCACTAGTAGCATTTTGGAGGCGTGGTGGCGGAACAACCTCCAACACTACTGCACCCTGTCCTGCATCCTTCCCAGCTGCCAGCAGAGTCACCCAGTGGGCCGTGAAAGATAGGCAATGTCCCTGTCCATGCCTGCCTGACCATGAGTCAGCGGTAATATGCACCTTACCGTTGACCGCCCTGTCCAGCGAGGCCAAGACATTGCCTTCCACATGCCGGTAGAGAGCCGGAATCGCCTTCAGTAAAAAAAGTGGCGTTTGGGAACCTGCCACTGAGGTACCGCAGGAAGGGGGCAGAGTCTGCCAACTGAAAAGGCAGCAATTAAAGTGCTAGCAATTTAGCCAAGCTAGCATTCAACCGCTGGGCATGTGGATGGCTGGGAGCGAATTTCTTTTGGCGGTGCAGCAGCTGGGGCAGTGAAATTTGCCTGGTACAATCGGACGTTCTTGTACGATTGCCCGCAAGTACTTGGCAGTGACACACCTAATTCTATACCTTCATTCCTCTCAGTGCAGGTTTCTGAGCGGACTGAAGGTATAGTGGGGTTGGAGATTCCAGCTGATGAGGAGAAAGGAGAGGTCCGCTTTGTTCTTTGTTGTGGGTCTTTTATGTATGCTTGCCAATGAACTGCATGGCAGGTCGACGTAAGTCTGGTCAAGCATGTGGTGCCCAAGCGGCTGATGTTTTGGCCACGCGAGATACGCTTCAGACATATGTTGCAAATAGCAATGCTGCGATCTGCTGCACACGTCTGAAAAAAGGCCCACACCAAAGAACTTTTGGAATAACATGCAGAGACAGCAGCGCCCTACACATGCGGAGCTCTGCGGTGTGATGCAGTTGGTGTGCTGCCCTTAAGCTGGTACAAAATTAGTGGCGCTCACTGAAATATAGTATGGGACACTTTGACCAAAAAAGTCCTTTAAGCTGTTGCTTTTTGGTGAGATAACAGTCCTAAGTACTTCGGGCTGCCTTGCAAGGGGAGCTGAAGCTGTACTCCAGAGCATGTAAAGAGAAAAAGACAAGGGCTCTACATGGGTGCCTGATAGGAGGGAGGAGGAGGAGGCACATCTCCAACGAGGCAAGATGCCCTCCAGGGGCCAGCTTAAGGGCATGTAAAAAGAAAAAGACAAGGGCAGGCGCCGCTAGAGTAAAACTGTGTAATTTTAATAATACAGTAGCATTAAAACACTCACTCTGAAGTATCTTTAAAACGGCATACGAGAGTCCTGTGGGATGTGCACCTCCGCTCGTGCCAGCAGTGTCCAGGTGCAGTTTTTTGGTGCAGGGGAGCCGGTGTTCAATCCTGTGGATGGTTTCCGGGTCTCGTGCGGCAGCCAGAGCATTTCCTGGAGCGCAAGCTTTTTGTCTGTGCTGGATGCTGAAGCGCAGCGTGGGGCGGGATGGCGTTACAGGACCAAGATGCAACGCATTTCGGTGCATGCGCTGTGAGGGGATGAAAGACACTGTGCGCACCTTCTTCAAGCTGACTTGTGTTAGCTGTACACAGCCTTTATATATGCCATGGTGGTGTTGCCACCTAGTGGAGCTAGATGTAAGCACACTCCATTTAATAGAGCTGACTTACACTAGTATTGGCAAAATATGTATGGGGCAAGTAAAGTAAATTTTCTAAAATATGTAATATGGCTAAAAAGTGAACATATATATAATACAAAAATGGTAGTACCCGTAAAACATAATATGATAATAAAGAAGTTAGAAACAATTGGAAATAGCTTTAAAAGGTCATTATTATCCATAAGCACTTAAAATCAATAATCACGTGGGATCCACTGAAGGACTGTGTATGCATATGTTTATGTGGGGTGGATCTAAGATTTAAAAAAAAAAATCTATTAAAAAATTTTAATTGAATATGTGACATGGGATGTTTGGAAAAAAGAACTGAATATATTGTTATGGCCAGATTAGAGAATGTTATCCAATATATATATAATATACATAAAAAAAAATATCTAAAAGGTGTGTATATGTACAAGGATATGAAATGGTGTCTAAAACAGGTTATGTCCACCATATGGGCATGGGAGGGCATTATACGCAATATGGGCACCATTACAGATAAGGGAAAGGATAGGTAGGCACATAATGTGCAAACACATAAGGGCATCTATAGATACATGGCCTGATAAAAACAAAATGGGGAGAGGGAGGAAGGGGTGTGCTGATATAGAAGGGAGGGAGAATGGGATAGATGGGAGGGAGAAAAGGGCGGGGGAAAAAGGAATGGGAAGAGAGAGGGGGGGGAAGAAAGAAGAAGGAAGAGAAAAGGGGAGGGGGGTGGGCTGAAGGGCAAGAGGGAAAGATGACAGAAGGGGCTGGAAAAGTAGGGTGGGGGGGGATTTGTTTCTAGTTGGATAATACTTACTAAATCAGAAGGTGACCCAGAACGATTAGATATATAAAAGTGTCTGGTAGACACATGAGCAACATCACCTGGTGGAGGGAGATGGGTGGACAATGGGAGAAGGGAGGAGAAACATAATTAGTGAGGTTTACAATATGGTGGATATTTCACTACAAAAATTGGATCCATAACATACCCAAGGGACAGTTCTGTCGATTGAGGCGCAACTGCACAAAAACAGCTGATTATATAGAACAAAGCACTATCGTAAAAAACAAGTTACATGATAAAGAATATCCTGTATCTTTGGTTAATCAGGCTTACCAGCATTATTTAGACCACGATGCACTTTCCATCCCAAAAAAAGATAATTTTGATTAATCTGCACATTTTGTCACAAAATTTCACACAGATTCCCAAAAAATTGAATCAATTTTTAAACAGCATTGGCCATTATTACTCGAGGACCCCCACCTTACACCCATCTTACCAAACATCCCTAGGATCACCTATAGAAGAGTGTCTAATCTTAAGAACAAAATAGCACCTAACAAACTAAAACCACTACAAGCCACTTCTTCGACCACATACTCAGATGATCCCTCTGAAAGATATGTTTCAGTGCAAAAAATCCCTTTGCAAAACATGTGCTTTTTTTAATCATGGTAGAAAACAATTTATCACAAAAGGGAAAACTTATACACTAGGAGATTTTTTCAACTGTGGTTCAGAATTTGTGGTTTATGGCCTGACTTGTCCTTGCCTCCTCCTATATGTAGGACGCACTATACGTCCCCTCCGGCAAAGATTTGGGGAACATAGGAGGAAAATAGAGGGAGGCAAGGGCAAGCACAGTATCCCCCGCCATTTTGCGGAGCACCATCAGAAGTCCACTGATGGCCTGAATGTTTGGGTAATCGAACAGATCCCTAACACATTGCCTGAAGCAGAGAGATTCCAAAAACTATGTGAAAGAGAGACATACTGGATATACTCATTGGATACTCTCAACCCTGGAGGTATCAACGAGGAACTTGAAATATCCACCATATTGTAAACCTCACTAATTATGTTTCTCCCCCCTTCTCCCATTGTCCACCCATCTCCCTCCACCAGGTGATGTTGCTCATGTGTCTTCCAGACACTTTTATAAATCTAATCGTTCTGGGTCATCTTTTGATTTAGTAAGTATTATCCAACTAGAAACAACTCCCCCCCCAACCCTACTTTTCCAGCCCCTTCTGTCATCTTTCCCTCTTCCCCTTGAGCCCACCCCCCTCCCCTTTTATCTTCCTTTCCCCCGTCCTTTTCTCCCTCCCATCTATCCCATTCTCCCTCCCTTCTATATCAGCACACCCCTTCCTCCCTCTCGCCATTTTGTTTTCATCAGGCCATGTATCTATAGATGCCCTTATGTGTTTGCACATCCTTTCCCTTATCCGTAATGGTGCCCATATTGCGTATAATGCCCCCCATGCCCATATGGTGGACATGACCTGTTTTAGACACCATTTCATATCCTTGTACATATACACACCTTTTAGATATTTTTTTTATGTATATTATATATATTGGATAACATTCTCTAATCTGGCCATAACAATATATTCAGTTCTTTTTTCCAAACATCCCATGTCACATATTAAATTTTAATTTTAAAATATAAAAAAAAAAAAAAAATCTTTGATCCACCCCACATAAACATATGCATACACAGTCCTTCAGTGGATCCCACGTGATTATTGATTTTAAGTGCTTATGGATAAGCATGATCTTTTTAAAGCTATTTCCAATTGTTTCTAACTTCTTTATTACCATATTAGGGTTTACGGGTACTATCGTTTTTTCATTTTATATATATATATATATATATATATATATATATATATATGTTCACTTTTTAGCCATATTACATATTTTAGAAAATGTACTTTACTTGCCCCATACATGTTTTGCCAATACTAGTGTAAGTCAGCTTTATTAAATGGAGTGTGCTTACATCTAGCTCCACCAGGTGGCAACACCACCATGGCATATATAAAGGCTGTGTACAGCTAACACAAGTCAGCTTGAAGAAAGTGCGTGCAGTGTCTTTCATCCCCTCACTGCGCACGCACCGAAACTTGGTCCTGTGATGCCATCCCGCCCCACGCTGCGCTTCAGCATCCAGCACAGACAAGCAGCTTGCGCTCCAGGCCTCGTTCTGGCCGCCGCACGAGACCCAGAAACCATCCACAGGATTGAACACCGGCTCCCCTGCACCCAAAGACTGCACCTGGACACTGCTGGCAAGAGCGGAGGTGCACATCCCACAGGACTCTCATATGCCATTTTAAAGATACTTCAGAGTGAGTGTTTTAATGCTACTGTATTATTAAAATTACACAGTTTTACTCTAGCGGCGCCTGCCCTTGTCTTTTTCTCTTTACATGCCCTTAAGCTGGCCCCTGGAGGGCATCTTGCCTCGTTGGAGATGTGCCTCCTCCTCCTCCTTCCTCCTATCAGGCACCCATGTAGAGTCAGTGACCTCATCATCCCCTCCCTCCTCGTCACTGGAGCAAACCTGGCAGTATGATGCAGCTGGGGGAACATGACTGCCAGTTTGCTGTCCTTCTTGGGCACCCCCTCTCTCTGGGCTCACGTTACTGCCTTCCTCAAGCTGGGTACCATCATCCGAGCCTTCAAAACGCTGTGCATCCTCTTGCAGCATGTACCCAACACTGTGGTGAAACAGTTCGGGGGACTCCTCAGGACATGATGGGGCTAGGGAAGGAGTGACTGATGCCATTGAGCCAATGGAAGAGGCCGCTTTTGCAGCTGCTTTGGCAGACAAAGTACCCTGAGGCTTGGTGAGAGAAGATGAGGAGGATGAGGACGGCTTGGTCATCCACTCTACCAACTCTTCAGCATGTTGCAGCTCAACACGGTAAGCTGCCAAAAAAAGGACAAGCGTGCCCCACAGCCACGTGTTGATGAGGATGCACCGTGTCCACGACCAGCACTGTTGCCTCTAGACACAGAGCCTGCTTGACCTCTTTTATCTGCCTGTGAGTGGCTGCCTCTCCTTTTTGGCCTTCCAGACATACTGTATTTGATGTATTGGAATAGGTACACAAGGAATTGTCTGCAGTCAGCTTTAGCTGCACACTGTGCCCAATATACAGTACACTGACTTAATATACTGCAGCTTAGCTCAACTGCCTGCCTGTATTATTTGAAAGAGAACAGGAATGGTCTGCAATCAGCTTTTGCTGCACACTGTGCCCAGTATACAGTACACTGACTTAACCACTTGCTTACTGGGCACATAAACCCCCTTCCTGCCCAGGCGAAATTTCAGCTTTCGCCACTGTGTCGCTTTAACTGACAATTGCGTAGTCATGCGACGTGGCTCCCAAACAAAATTGGCGTCCTTTTTTTCCCACAAATAGAGCTTTATTTTGGTGGTATTTGATCACCTCTGCGGTTTTTATTTTTTGCGCTATAAATCAAAAAAGAGCGACAATTTTGAAAAAAAACACAATATTTTTTGATTTTTGCTATAATAAATATCCCATTTTTAAAAAAAAAAAAAAAATTTCTCAGTTTAGGCCGATACGTATTCTTCTACATATTTTTGGTTAAAAAAAATCCCAATAAGCGTTTATTGATTGGTTTGCGCAAAAGTTATAGAGTCTACAAAATAGGGGATAGATTTATGACATTTTTTTTTATTATTTTTTTTTACTAGTAATGGTGGCGATCTGTGATTGTTGTCAGGACTGTGATATTGTGGCAGACAGATCGGACACTTTTGACACATTTTTGGGAACATTCACATTTATACAGCGATTAGTGCTATAAAACTGCACTGATTACTGTATAAATGTGACTGGCAGGGAAGGGGTTAACACTAGGGGGCAAGGAAGGGGTTAAATGTGTGCCCTATGAGTGATTGCTACTGTGGGGGGAGGGGACTGATCTGTGTCCCTATGTACAAGGGACACAGCATCGGTCTCCTCTCTCCCTGACAGGACATGGATCTGTGTGTTTACACACACAGATTAGGGTTGCCACCTTTTCCTCAAGCCAAACCTGAACACTTTAGCGGCACATTGCAATTTTTTTGTGTTATACACTATAGGAATTTAAAGACCTGGAGGAGAGCAATAATGCGTAACGCTTAGCGTGGATGGGAACTACTGACACCGTCGACTGCCCTACTGACACCGTCCACCTCCCTCCCCACAGACTCCCCTTCCTTTATATCGGTCCCCCCCTCAATTACATCAGGGAACCCCCCCATCAGTGTCCCCTGCTTTGAAAAACCCCCATTAGACTGCCTTACCAAGAGCCGCTTTGAGCCAGGAAGTGTGGGAGCTGGAGTTTGGGGGTGGAGCTCTTCTACTGTAGTGCCGTTTTCCTTCCTTCCATTGTGTGGGGAGAAGTGTGTCGGCAAGACTCAGGATTCGGGACACATCCAAACTGGTGCACTCACTCACAGGGCTGCTGTTAACAATTATTGGGGCCCCATACAGCCATCCTCATGGGGCCCCCACCCCCTGAGGAGGGAAACAAGTGGGGGGAGGGAGGTGAGAAAAGAGGAGGTGAGAGAGGCGGTGGTGAGGAGGGGTGAGAGAGAGAGGAGGAGGTGAGGGGGGTGAGAGAGAGGAGGAGGTGAGGGGGGGTGAGAGAGAGAGGAGGAGGTGAGAGGGGGGGTGAGAGAGAGAGGAGGAGGTGAGAGGGGGGTGAGAGAGAGAGGAGGAGGTGAGAGGGGGTGAGAGAGAGAGGAGGAGGTGAGAGGGGGGTGAGAGAGAGAGGAGGAGGTGAGAGGGGGGGTGAGAGAGAGGAGGAGGTGAGAGGGGGGGTGAGAGAGAGGAGGAGGTGAGAGGGGGGTGAGAGAGAGAGGGGAGGGGGTGAGAGGGGGGGTGAGAGAGAGGAGGAGGTGAGAGGGGGGTGAGAGAGAGGAGGAGGTGAGAGGGGGGGAGAGAGAGAGGAGGAGGTGAGAGGGGGGTGAGAGAGAGAGGGGGGGTGAGAGAGAGAGAGGAGGAGGTGAGAGGGGGTGAGAGAGAGGAGGAGGTGAGAGGGGGGGTGAGAGAGAGAGAGGAGGAGGTGAGAGGGGGGAGAGAGAGGAGGAGGTGAGAGGGGGGTGAGAGAGAGAGGAGGAGGTGAGAGGGGGTGAGAGAGAGAGGAGGGGGGGTGAGAGAGAGGAGGAGGTGAGAGGGGGGGTGAGAGAGAGAGGAGGAGGTGAGAGGGGGGTGAGAGAGAGAGGAGGGGGGGGTGAGAGAGAGGAGGAGGTGAGAGGGGGGGTGAGAGAGAGAGGAGGAGGTGAGAGGGGGTGAGAGAGAGAGGAGGAGGTGAGAGGGGGGTGAGAGAGTGAGGAGGAGGTGAGAGGGGGTGAGAGAGAGAGGAGGAGGTGAGAGGGGGGTGAGAGAGAGGAGGAGGTGAGAGGGGGGGTGAGAGAGAGGAGGAGGGGGGTGAGAGAGAGGAGGAGGGGGGGTGAGACAGAGAGGAGGGGGGGTGAGACAGAGAGGAGGGGGGGTGAGACAGAGAGGAGGGGGGGTGAGACAAAGGAGGGGGGTGAGACAGAGAGGAGGGGGGTGAGACAGAGAGGAGGGGGGGGTGAGACAGAGAGGAGGGGGGTGAGACAGAGAAGGGGGGGTGAGACAGAGAGGAGGGAGGTGAGACAGAGAGGAGGGGTGGGGTGGTAGAGAGGAGGGGTGGGGTGGTAGAGAGGAGGGGTGGGGTGACAGAGAGGAGGGGTGGGGGGACAGAGAGGAGGGGGGGTGACAGAAGAGGGGGGTGACAGAGAAGGTGACAGAGAAGAGGGGGGGTGACAGAGAAGAGTGGGGGTGACAGAGAAGAGGGGGGTGACAGAGAAGAGGGGGGGTGACAGAGAAGAGGGGGGTTGACAGAGAAGGGGGGTGACAGAGAAGAGGGGGGTGACAGAGAAGAGGGGGGGGTGACAGAGAAGAGGGGGGGTGACAGAGAAGAGGGGGGGTGACAGAGATGATGAGACCTCAGGAGACACACATCGTGAGGCAGGACTCCGGGAGCAAGCAAGGGCCGCGCAATTATCGAATCCACAGTCCAGCCCTGCCCCCGCCTCCACACGTGACCAGCAGCTCCGCAGGGCCAATCATAGACCCTCATGTCTGCCGCCCGGCCCGCCCTGCTCATGGCCCGTTCGGCCAATCACAGGGCACCCGCTTCCCATAGTACTAACATCGCACCGGTTTTCTAATAGTGATAGCGGGCACGGGATCATGCGCGCAGCGCGCCGCCCCTCTAGATGTTGCGGGCTTACGGCCGAGGACAGAGATCCGGCTGCCACTGGCCACAGGACAGTGGAATTTGTGCCCGGGTTTCCAGCGGGTGGAAACCCGGGCACATGTGTCAAAACCCGTACTGTCCGGGTCAAAACCGGACAGGTGGCAACCCTAACACAGATCCATGTCCCTGTCTGTGTACTGGCCGATGGCGGGTACCTTGCGGACATCGCGGACGCCAGGCACGCGCATCGGCATCTCAGTGATGCGCCGGGCACACGCGCGCGTCCCCCAGTGGCCGGAGGCTGTATAATGACGGCCTCCTTGCATTTTAGAACCACTTTTCGGCCATCATTTGTCGTATGGCGGGCGTAAAGTGGTTAATATACTGCAGCTTAGCTCAACTGCCTGCCTGTATTATTATGAATAGAACAGGAATGGCCTGCAGTCAGCTTTAGCTGAACACTGTGCCCAGTATACAGTACACTGACTTAATATACTGCAGTTTAGCTCAACTGCCTGCCTGTATTATTATTAGGGATGAGCTTTGAGTCTAACTCATGTTCGACTCGAACATTGCCTGTTCGTACGTTCGCCGAACAGCAAACAATTTGGGGTGTTTGCGGCAAATTCGAAAAGCCGCGGAACACCCTGTAAAAGTCTATGGGAGAAATCTAAAGTGCTAATTTTAAAGGCTTATATGCAAGTTATTGTCATAAAAAGTGTTTGGGGACCCGGGTCCTGCCCCAGGGGACATGTATCAATTCAAAAAAAAGTTTTTAAAACGGACGTTTTTTCGGGAGCAGTGATTTTAATAATGCTTAAAGTGAAACAATAAAAGTGAAATATTCCTTTAAATTTCGTATAGTATGCCTGTAAAGCAGCGCTTGTTTCCCATGCTTAGAACTGTCCCTGCACAAAGTGTAATTTCTGAATGAAAAAAAGTCATTTAAAACCACTCGCGGCTATAATTAATTGTCGGCTCCCGGCAATACAGAGAAAAGTCATTCATTTTTTACACTGCGGAGGAAGTTCCGCATCAGGTCCGCTCAGCCAATGACGTAGGCGGGGGTCTAAGATACGAGGACGCCCCCTCGTATCTCAGACCCCGCCTATGTCATTGGCTGAGCGGACCTGATGGGGAACTTCCTCCGCAGTGTAGGTCCGCTCAGCCAATGACGTTTCGTGTGGAGTGGAGACTGCAGCGCTGGACATCGGATTACATTGCTGGAATTAGTTTTTTATTTTTAATAAAGGACTTTCCCCAACGGTGTCTGTGTGTTTTTTTTACATTTTTTTACACTTTCTTTGTGAAATGGTAGGGGTACAATGTTAAAGGGGTCTTCCAGATTCCAGATTCCGATAAGCTCCCTGCCCGCAGACCCCCACAACCACCGGGCAAGGATTGTGGGGATGAGGCCCTTGTCCCCATCAACATGGGGACATGGTGCTTTGAGGTGTCACAGACCCCCAAAGCATCCTCCCCATGTTGAGGGCATGTGGCCTGGTACGGTTCAGGAGGGGGGGGCGCTCTCTCGTCCCCCCCTCTTATCCTGCGGCCTGCCAGGTTGCGTGCTCGGATAAAGGGTCTAGTATGGATTTTTGGGGGAACTCCATGCCATTTTTTTTTTAATTTGGAGGGGAGTTCCCCTTAAAATCCCTACCAGACCTGAAGGGCCTGGTAATTGAACTTGGGGGGACCCCCACGCATTTTTTTTTTTTTTTTATCAATGACTTTTCTCTTTATTGCCGGGAGCCGACAATTCATTACAGCCGCGAGTTCTTTTAAATGACTTTTTTTCCTTCAGAAATGACACTTTGTGCAGGGACAGTTCTAAGCACAGGAAACAAGCGCTGCTTTACAGGCATACTATAAACACCTCCCCAGGTACGCTGTAATGCTGGGTTTTGCGGTGCGCTCGGTTTATATAGGCTTCTCATGACGTCACAGTCACATGTTGGGTGGCCCCGGAGCATGTGACTGTGATGTCATGGAACATGTGACTGTTACGTCATGATAAGCCTATATAAACCGAGCGCACCGCAAAACCCAGCATTACAGTGGAAGGAAGCGACGAGTCAACATCGAGGAGGAGAAGAGAGAAGAAGACGCCGAGGGGAAGACCGGCCCCTCCACTAGCAAAAGAGCTGGAAGAAGATAGTGGAGGGGCCGGCAGAAGGACAACGGAGAGCCGGACGAGACGACGGGGAAGACCGGGCCTCCGCTAGCAAAAGAGCTGGAAGAAGATAGCGAAGGCCCGGCAGAAGAAAGAAAGAACCGGAGAGGAGAAGAGGGAAGAAGGCGACGGAGAAGATTGGGCCCCGCTAGCAAAAGAGCTGGAAGAAGATAGCGGTGGCCCGGCAGAAGGAAGAAAGAACCGGAGAGCGTGGCGACGACACCGGAGACCCCCCGAAGTCGGAAGAAGACCCCCGGAGCTGTGTAATAAATTACTTTAAAAAGCTGTGTGTGTTTTTTTATTGCCATTTTTTTCCACCAGGTGAATGGGTAGGGGTACGATGTACCCCATACTCATTCACATAGGGTGGGGGGCCGGCATCTGGGGGCCCCCTTATTAAAGGGGGCTCCCGGATTCCAATCAGCCCCCGCCCGCAGACCCCGACAACCAACGGCCAGGGTTGTCGGGAAGAGGCCCTTGTCCCCATCAACATGGGGATAGGGTGCTTTGGGGTGGGGGGGGGCCGCAGGTCGCACCCCTGCCCCAGAGCACCAACCCCCCCCATGTTGAGGGCATGCGGCCTGGTACGGTTCAGGAGGGAGGGGGGCCGCTCTCTCGCCCCCCCTCTTCCCCTGCGGCCTGCCAGGTTGCGTGCTCGGATAAGGTTCTGGTTTGGATTTTGAGGGGGACCCCCACGCCGATATTTCGGCTTAGGGTAGTCCCCTTCAAATCCATACCAGACCGAAGGGCCTGGTATGCTCCTGGAGGGGGAACCCATGCCGTTTTTTTCTTTAAAAATTGGCGTGGAGTTCCCGCTCAGGATTCATACCAAACACAGTGCCTGGTATTGGCGGGAATCCACTACGGATCTCCGTCTACCGGCCTCAATGTCGGCAATGCGTGTCACTCATTGTGAAAGGAAAAACAAAATTTTTCCTTTCCCGATGACGAGACAGCTCGGCGCTGGCTCTCGCGACGGGGCTCGTAGGGTGTCAATCTTGCCGCTAGAAGAGGCGATATTGACACAATATCGGCGGCATCTACTGTATAGATATACAAAGTGTGCAGTGCATATATATATACGCTAAATATACTGGATCAACTGCCTGCTCAATCTAGCTATTACTAACTGAAATAGAACAAAAATCTCTCTCTCTCTCTCTCTCTCTTTCTGTCTCTAAACGCCCCCGGAACACACTACACAAGGCCGATACGCAGGCGGCCTTATATAGTGTGGGGTGTGTACTTAGTCCCCCTGAGCCATGATTGGCCAAAGGCACCCTGCCTTTGGCCAATTATGGTTCTCTGTGCTGACGGCGCTGTGATTGGCCAAACCATGCGGGTCATAGTGCATGGTTGGCCAATCATCAGCCAGCAATGCACTGCGATGACGCAGTGCATTATGGGCCCGTGACGCGCAACTCGAATTTGGCGCGAACGGCTCATAATGTTCGTAATTCTGCGAACGGCCGAACAGGCTATGTTCGAGTCGAACATGCGTTTGACTCGAACACGAAGCTCATCCCTAGTCCCTAGCCACAGATAAGAACAATTGGGTAAAGCTGAGCTAATATGTGTATGTTCTGGCAGGTGGTTCCGATAAACTCCTGAAATAGGAAGAATATGAATGGACTAAAGAATGGACTTTAGGCGGCACATGGATAGATATTGTAAAAAACTAAGGGTTTTTATTTTAGAAAAAGTAATAGGAAAATACATATAAACATTCAAAAAATGACAGTCTATTCGTACTTAGATACAAGGCTCAGGCTAATGCTCTACAATGCTTCAGAATTATACAACATATATGCACTCCATCCTTAATGAAATACGTAACCAGCAACCAAAGGCTAGTGAAACAGTAAACGTGTGAAGCAGGTGGCGTTAGCCATGGGTCCAATGTATCAGATGTAATCTTGAATTGCTCTACCAGTTTCGCGAATTAACGCTTCTTCAGGAGAATAATAGTCTGTTGGGCATATATATAAACAACAAAAAATATATTTAACATCTTTTTAATACATAAAACTAAATATAAAACAACATAAAAGACAAGAAACTTATTTAAAAATAAGAATTAAAAAGTTGCTGGCCCCATATAGCCTATATACCAAAGAGCAAGCCAACCATGTGACACCAACCCAACACGTGAACTAGCCCCCAGTGGGGCACTAGAAGATGGTATGGTGCTGGCAGTGGTGCCTAGGAAAGGAAAGAAAGAGGGAAACATGGAGGGGGGGAAGGGGGAAGGGAGGAATGAAGCAAGGAAGATGGGGGAAGGCAAAGTGTACCTAAAAGGGAACCTAAATAAAACAGAGAACTGAAAAAAAGGAATGAATAGTGAAGGAAGGTACAAAGAATCAACTCCCTATAGTAATCAATGGAGTACACGCTATTTCGAATACAAAAATACTCACAGGCCGAATGTGCTGCCACATGCAGCACACACCTTGGTAAAATTAGATTGGCTATTTGTCTATAGCAAATAGCTGATAATGGTAAAAATCTGAAGGGGGAGGAGAAAAATAATATATATATAAGGTTGCCTTGTTAACAACCATAGCATGTATGACACAGTAAATGAGACTGACCAGATAAAGTATATGGCCAAAACAGAGGGTGCTCACCACAATGAACGACAGCTGGGTAAACTGCTAGGTGGAGGCTGCTGGTAAGCAGCAACAGGTAATGTCCTCCGGGGCTTTTGAAACTATAAATACCAAAACATGAAGGAAAGAGGCTGGATATACACTATTGTGAATCCCGGTGTATAATTGGGCAGAGGGTATCTGACCCCAAAAAGCCTATGGTCGATGGCCAGGCTGAAAAATATATATACAGGGGTATCTATTAGTTGCTGTGCAGAGCTTAAGCTAGATATCTGTCATGCAGAGTGATAGCAGAAATCACCTACCTGTCAGCCTGCACCATAAAAGAGAGAGAGGGGAAGTTTCCACCAGTCCAGAGCAATCCTAGCAGTCAGCTGTACTGTTCAAGCGGTGTGCACCGCTCTTATATGTTCCCACAGGACAGACGTCATCTATGCAGGAAGTGACTCTGTTACAGGAGGTCAGAGGGCCAGTGCGCAACACGGCCAATGAAGTGGTAACGTGGGCGGAGCTTTTGTGGCCAGAGTGCCGAGGGTGCCGTTGACACGGCGAACCTCGGCCAATAGAGTGGTAACGTGGGCGGGACTATTGCGGCCAGTGCGCCGAGGGTGCCGCTAGTACGCGGCGAACCTCGGCCAATGGAGTGGTAACGTAGGTGGAACTCTTGCGGCCAGGGGGCGATGTTATAGATCACCCAAATGACGTGACCCCGGTCACAATAACAAACTGGATCTCGCACTGTGCAATAAATCCAATTGCCGTAAATAAACAAGCAACGAGAAGAAAAGGGAGGCAAGTGGGAGAGAAAAGAAAAGAGGAAACATGGGGTGCTTCTTGGCATAATAGCAATGCAGGGACAGCAAACAAAAACATCATATATAGTCAGCAACCCATAAAACGGTGCTCAAACGCACCTACATTTTAATTAAAACGGTTATGTATTTACATATAATACTACTATATACATCCAAGAGTTCTGTTTAGCCTAAACAAATGAGAAAGGGGAAAGGGAAAAAGGAGAAAAGGATATAACTGGAGAATATGTTGTCTTGATCCTACGTCTGTATATCTTATTATAATAGAAGTCATAGAGGTTTTGATTACCTCATCTGGTTCATGATGGCAGACAGTCTACCGCGGTCAGATGGAATCTGCATGGTAAAAACCGAGGGCAGTATAGATGCCCGAGGTCATAGAAACGTCATAGATAGGGTGATATATCATTTGGAAGGGAAGTGGGATAATGTATGTGTTTGAAGTAAAAAATAGGAAGTGAGAGAGATATGTCAAGGAGTTATCAGGTCACATATGTTGTGAGACTTGATAGGGTGATATATTATTTAGAAGGGAAGTGGGATAATGTATGTGTTTGGAGTAAAAAATAGGAAGTGAGAGAGATATGTCAAGGAATTATCAGGTCACATATGTTGTGAGACTTGTTATTAGTATTAAAATAGTGAGCCATTAAATAGTGATAGTGGAGCTAGAGCAAAGTGAAAAATATATAAAAAACTTTTTGAAGTGGGAGAGGGGTTTGTGTGTGAGGAAGGGGGGGGGTTTGGGGGAGTTTTTGGGGAAAGGAGAGAGTATTAAGCTTATTCCATGAGACCACGGACAACGAGCCAAGCACAAGACAGAGGAAAAAGTACAAGGAAGAAAGAATGTATATTCCAAATCGCCACAGTGTATATATTCCAGCGATATTGTAGTCAAAGGAATGGCCTGTATGACTGGGTTTCATTGAGACCAGAAGGGTATGTAGCATTAAGTCTCTCAACCCATAGGGTTTCCTTCTGGAGGATGATTCTATCCCACTCACCCCCCCCCCTCCCCTGGGGCTTTTGGGGATGACAGCTAAGACAGAGAAGGAGACCAAGGAGGTATCAAAACGAAGATATAGATCAAGGTGACGGCTGACTGGTGTCAGAATTTTGCCGTTACCCGAATAATAGATATGGTCATTGATTCTCTGTCTCAGCTGTCTGGCTGTTTTGCCTACATAAAATACCCCACATTCACAGGTCATAAGGTAAATGACACCTTCGGTGCGGAAATTGGCTGAGAATTTGGGTGAAAAGGTTTCCCCATTGGGGAGTATGTTATTTTGGCAGGGTTTAACCCATTTGCAGAAGGAGAATTTGCCACATCTGGAGGTGCCGAGCGGTGTTTGGGCACTGATGTTCTTATTCCTAGTATAGTGGCTTGCAGTTAATTTATCCCTTAGGGAATTTTCACGTTTGAAAATAATTTCTGGTTGTTCCCCTACGTATTTTCCAAGTATCGGGTCTTCACGCAGAAGATGCCAGTGATTTTCAAGCATGTGTCGGATGTCTAGATGGTGACTAGAGAATTTGGTAACCAGTTTGGTAGTTGGTTGACTTGAGCTCGTTTTGATTTTGTACAGGAGCTCATTGCGAGTTTGACCAAGGGTTTTGTTGTAGGCCTGTCTAGCGAGTAGGCGGATTTTTAAAGCTTTAGCTTGCGCTTGAAAGTCAGACAGACACGTACAGTTGCATCGCAGCCTGATGTACTGGGCATAGGGAATGCTACGTATCAAAGCTGGAGGGTGAAGACTGGCTGCATGCAGCAATGTGTTACCTGCCGTATTTTTACGGAAAAAGTCAGTAGCCAAAGAGTTGTCACAGTTTCTGAAGATTGTTAAATCCAGAAATGTAGTGGTGTGCTTATCGCAACTGGAGGTGAACTTCAGATTAAACTGATTGGTATTAAGATTCTGCATGAATTCATCAAGCAACACTCTAGTGCCAGTCCAGATGATGAACACGTCATCAATGTAGCGCATCCAGACTAGCACTTTGTCAGTGAACCTGCTTAAAGGTTCGCTGGAAAACAGATCCCTCTCCCACCCCCCCAGGTACAGATTGGCGTAGCCAGGGGCACAGCACCTGGAGGTAGTGGGAGTCACAGAAACTGAACCAATTGTGGGTAAGAATAAATTGCAAGAGCTTGATGATGAATTCATTGTATGGCCATCGGTGGTGGTCTTCTTCATGGAGGAAGGTACGTACCGTCTCGACTCCCTGCTCGTGAGGGATGCTGAAGTACAAGGCCTCCACATCCAAGGTCACGAGCAGGGAGCCAGGAGGGACGACCATCCCCTCAATTTGTTTGAGGAGGGCTAAGGTGTCCCTAATGTATGAAGGGAGAGCAATCACATGGGGCATAAGGACCGAGTCTACCAATCTGCTGGCATTCTCAGTCAGGCAGCCAATACCCAAAATGATCGGTCTCCCAGGAGGCGACAAAGGATCCTTATGCACTTTGGGTAGCGCATAGAATGTCGCCGTCCTGGGAGACCGAGCATTCAGGTAGTCGTAGGTGTCCTGATCTATGAGGCCTTTAGCAAAGGCGTCATTGATGATCTCCAGAAACATGGTTCTATATGAAGCAGTACGCGTAGGACTGACAGGTCGGTACCACTCAGAATTTAATAAGATCTTATAACACATGCTCTCATAGAAGCTTCTGGTCATGAGAACTATGTTACCACCTTTGTCTGCCCCTTTAACTATTACATCAGGGTGATTCTGTATCTTCAAAAGGCTTTGTCGCTGCACTCTAGTAAGGTTGCTATGTTTAGGCAAAATCTCAAATCGTTTTATGTCACTAATGACACTGCGTAGAAAGGCCCATGCTTGCGGGCTGGTAGTTAAATCTGGGAAGTTCCTAGATTTGAGTTTGAATTTTTTGCCAGGAGATTGAATGGGATCAGGCAGAGTCTCACCAATTTCATCCACACCTTCACTTTCCTCCAAAAGTAACATCAGGTCCCGAAGGGCCCTGAAATCCTCCATTTTAAAGTGTTTAATGCTCTCAGAGAGTTCCTTCTCTTCTTTGGTCCGAATACGGTCCTTATCGAACAAAAATTTAAATGTGAGGTTTCTAATGAACATGTGGATGTCCTTGATGAGCTCATACCTGTCTACATTTTGAGAAGGGCAGAAACTTGAGAACAGCAAGCTCGTCCTTAGAAAATCGGTAGGGGGTAAGATTGATTACGTCCATCTCTACGTTGGAGGTTGTGTCAGTCCTAGTGTCTGAAAATTTAGAATTTGGGTATTGCCTTGGTTGATGTGACAATCAAGTGTACTTTGTGTTTTGAATTTTTGTAGTTGGACTGAAGGATCTAAATTAGGTGTTACAGACATATTGGAAGGTGAAGCTTGTGAGATGGTGTTATTAACAGCAATGGGTACTTGCATGTTGGTTGGACCCAACCCCGAGGGGAACAAAATAAGGACATGAACAGTAGCGACAATAAAAAGAAAAAGAAAAAAGAAAAAGTCATTATGCCTTACAAGAATGTGCCAATTTTTTCCACTCCATACAGCACGGAATTTCAACAGATAAAATCCATTGTTACAAAATATCTTCTGGTACTTTACAATGATGAAACATATGAAGACATTTTGTCCAATGGAATTAAAACTGTATCAAGAAGAGCACCCACTTTGGGAAACAAACTGTCACCTAGTTTGTTCCATACAAAACCAATTGGTTCCAATTGGTTATCGGTCAAAGGAACCTATAAATGTGGAGTAAAGGGATGCCAATATTGCATCCATATAAAATCAGGTCCACACATCCACTCATATGTGACCGACAAGAGCTTTTCAATACAAGAGTTCATTAACTGCAATACTAGGTATATAGTTTATGTGATCAACTGTGATCGCTGCAAAATCCAGTATGTGGGCAGAACCATTCGCAGGCTAAAAGATAGGTTATATGACCATCTGTATGATATAGAAAAAGGACGCAACACCAATGTAGCCAAACATTGGAACAGTGTCCATTCTAAGGACACATCAAGTCTGTCGATTCAGGGAATAGAGAGAATCACCACTTCAATAAGAGGAGGGGATAAATTCAGAAGACTTTGTAAACGAGAAGTATTCTGGATTTTTTCCCTTAATACTAGAATACCTCAGGAGTTAAATTTTGAGTGGGACATCTCACACAACTATGATTAAACTACATAAGGAAAGTCCCCTCTCTGCGCCCCCCCCCCCCAGCTGTGTCTGTTCTTTATTCTCTATTTCTCTGTGTTTCATTCTTTTCATCGTTTCACTGCTCCTACCTTCTCCTCTGGTTACTTTGGTTGTTCCATCGTGTTCAAGGGAAAAGGGAAGGGAAAGGGGGGAAGGAAAAGGGGAAAGGAAAAGAAAAAAGAAAAGGGGGAGAATTATTTTTTTTTGCCCTTTCCTCCCATTTTTTAAATTTTTTGGGTTTTGTTTTTGTTTTGTTTTTCTTTATTGGTAACTATGGAAAACATGTTTGGACCGACTACAGTCAAATAGGTCCAGCATTAGTTGCAATCAATGTCTGTGCTCACCCATACACAGATAGATTGGGACGGTTTTTGCACGACATGATTGCTATTTCCATTCCCCACGTCCATGCGTAGCCTCTGGGATGGTTGGCTGGTTGTATGTGTATACAGCCATACATACTGCGATGGGACTGGGACTGATATACGATGGAACATCCAAAACACAGCAATACTGTATACCCCACAGTTGGACCTATGAGGATTGTCTAATAAAACCAACATAAGGCTCTGTCTACAATAATCAAAGTTCTACTATAAAAAACACACAAAATAATAAAAATCTAAGAATAGGATGATCGCTTATACTCACGAGTGTTTATCTTTTTATTTCCTTCTTAAAAATTTGATATTTTTGTGACATCGGGATAAAAGTGAAAAAACACGTATTTGCCAGGACGGTAGTATGTCTACTATTGCAAGCTATTAAGCCGCAAGAAATTATAGACTATGATGGCAAATGTCGGAGTAGTCACAAATAACAAATATAATTTTCACGATCACTATTCTTCTTTTTGTACCTCTTTTGTTTTTATTGTGCTATATATGCTTTTATAATGTTTTTTATATATTGAAATAACTTTTTTATACATTGTAATATTGGTATTGTTTATGGTTTCTTAGTAATTGTTTATAAAAATTGTTTTAACTATATCAGTACAATTTTAGTGTATGAATACACAAACAAATTAATAACATCCAGTTCCGGGGACACAATGACAATTACCAAAAAATGATAAAAGTATACTAAAAAATATATATATATACACATATATGTAAAACATATCAACAATAGCTTGCACAATACATTTATACACTAGTTTGTTGTTTTCGTTAATACACCACAAACATTGTGTATGACACACTCATTGACCTCATCAACATATATTTTTATGCATGGAGACACCGTTTTTTTTTTTTTTTCTTTCATCACATAACCTATTTTTACATTAGCTTTACCTTTCACCACTATTATTTTATTCATTACATCCATACACCATATATTAATTTATTATTTTTTTTGTTCATAATATTTCATATACCCTTATATTTTTACAAAAAAAATTTTTATTTCACTTTATATTTTTTATAATGGACAATTAGTACATACACACACTTCACTAGTTCCTTCTCTATTATTACAATTATCACTATTTCTGTTTAGTACATTTACACACCCACACATTAATTCACTACATTTTCAATACATTTTATTTCCACACACACACTTGTTCTTTATTTTTGTTTTCACCTAGTTTTATATTTATTTATTTTTATTTATTTATTAATTTTTTTCACACAACAGACAATCAACACATATACACACTGTAATAGTTAAAACTTTTTCTAATTTTATGTTCATCTTTCAAGTGTCACATAGATAATAATTGTTAATTTTATACATGTGATGGGTTTTCATTCACAACACTTTCCAACACTAATTGGTTCCTAATTGGTTCCTAATTTGAGGTCTTGGATCACATGAGTGTATGTCTTTTCTCTCTATATTAGAGGTGTGATGTTTGTAACATATTAGCTATGATTAAGCACTGACCTTCAGTGTGAAACATGTAAGCTGTTACCCCGGCTATGCTGTGATGATTTTTGGTGTGATCTTCCATTTTTTACAATAAAGGCGACCGTCAAAGGTTTTTTGGAGTGCGGCTGTCCATATTTTTTATTTTCTTCTCTATATCCCAGGGTACTGGTACTCGGATTTGGTTGAGTCATCGTGTGCAAGGCCTTTTGTGCAATATGGCCCATATATGTATGTGGATTGTTGCCATTACCTTTTGCCGGCGTAACACCATGTCGGGTCAGAGAGTCAGTTGGTCTTATGTCGTGATTGTCGGGTCGTTTTTTTGGGTAATGGGTGAGTTGCCCACCACCATACGATCTCTTACGTCCAATAGCATCACCGTGTGTGTTTGACAATCCTCTTGTCGTTGATTGCTGAGAAAAAGAAGTAGATGTGGAAGAGTCAGATTCTAAATCCTCATCAGTGATACCTGTATTATCTCTCATTTGTGGTTTTTTAAATCTATTTTTCTTGAGGCCGCAATTCTGAAAAGGTGTTTGCCACCGATAGGCAAACCCCTCAGAGAACGCTACCCTGTCTTTGACTAGTTTGTTTTGTTTTTTGAGAATTATATCTTTATTGATCTTGGTTATGTAGTCCTTCACTTCCTGTCATTTTCTCTCAAAGTGTTCATGGCCCTTTAGGGCCTCACTAGTGGCCTGAAAAGACATGAGCTCCTGATCTAGGTTGTTTAGTTCGGTTAGATAGTGGGTCACCAATAACTTGATTAAAATTTGTGCTACATTATGTAAGGATCTTTTCCCAGGCTAATTTGAACTCAGGACCCCCATTATCAAAAGAGGGGTATACCTGAATCCTTAGTCCCATAGGGCTTATATTTTCACGTGCATATTGCTGAAGGAAGTCAACATGCCAGTGAAGGTTTGATTTTTTCTTAAGTAGTCTTTTCATTTTGGAGATGTATTGGGTCAAGCCAATTTCCTGCCCTGTATATACCCTACATTCAGATTGAATCCCGTTAATAAAGCCTTGCCAGGCTGCACCTACAAAATCCATAATGGCTAGAGTTGCTATACACCAGATATAGAAAGAGAACGCAAAAAAGGGGGGGTTAAAGGGGGGAACAGAAAACAGAAAAGACTGGATGTATTAAAATACTAGTTTGGGGTGAGGTTAAAAAATCACCTAAGGCAAAAAAATGGGTGCTTCCACCCCAATATCAATTTTGAAGAAATTGCTTAAACGTGCATCCTCACAGGGTGACACTGTGGATGCACAGGTATAAATATGCCAATGTCCCGATATAGTAGGAAGAATATGAATGGACTAAAGAATGGACTTTAGGCGGCACATGGATAGATATTGTAAAAAACTAAGAGTTTTTATTTTAGAAAAAGTAATAAGAAAATACATATAAACATTCAAAAAATGACAGTCTATTCGTACTTAGATACAAGGCTCAGGCTAATGCTCTACAATGCTTCAGAATTATACAACATATATGCACTCCATCCTTAATGAAATACGTAACCAGCAACCAAAGGCTAGTGAAACAGTAAACGTGTGAAGCAGGTGGCGTTAGCCATGGGTCCAATGTATCAGATGTAATCTTGAATTGCTCTACCAGTTTCGCGAATTAACGCTTCTTCAGGAGCATAATAGTCTGTTGGGCATATATATATAAACAACAAAAAATATATTTAACATCTTTTTAATACATAAAACTAAATATAAAACAACATAAAAGACAAGAAACTTATTTAAAAATAAGAATTAAAAAGTTGCTGGCCCCATATAGCCTATATACCAAAGAGCAAGCCAACCATGTGACACCAACCCAACACGTGAACTAGCCCCCAGTGGGGCACTAGAAGATGGTATGGTGCTGGCAGTGGTGCCTAGGAAAGGAAAGAAAGAGAGAAACATGAAGGAGGGGGGGGAAGGGGGAAGGGAGGAATGAAGCAAGGAAGATGGGGAAAGGCAAAGTGTACCTAAAAGGGAACCTAAATAAAACAGAGAACTGAAAAAAAGGAATGAATAGTGAAGGAAGGTACAAAGGACCAACTCCCTATAGTAATCAATGGAGTACACGCTATTTCGAATACAAAAATAATCACAGGCCGAATGTGCTGCCACATGCAGCACACACCTTGGTAAAATTAGATTGGCTATTTGTCTGTAGCAAATAGCTGATAATGGTAAAAATCTGAAGGGGGAGGAGAAAAATAATATATATATAAGGTCGCCTTGTTAACAACCATAGCATGTATGACACAGTAAATGAGACTGACCAGATAAAGTATATGGCCAAAACAGAGGGTGCTCACCACAATGAACGACAGCTGGGTAAACTGCTAGGTGGAGGCTGCTGGTAAGCAGCAACAGGTAATGTCCTCCGGGGCTTTTGAAACTATAAATACCAAAACATGAAGGAAAGAGGCTGGATAGACACCATTGTGAATCCCGGTGTATAATGGGGCAGAGGGTATCTGACCCCAAAAAGCCTATGGTAGATGGCCAGGCTGAAAAATATATAAACAGGGGTATCTATTAGTTGCTGTGCAGAGCTTAAGCTAGATATCTGTCATGCAGAGTGATAGCAGAAATCACCTACCTGTCAGCCTGCACCTTAAAAGAGAGAGAGGGGAAGTTTCCACCAGTCCAGAGCAATCCTAGCAGTCAGCTGTACTGTTAAAGCGGTGTGCACCGCTCTTATATGTCCCCACAGGACAGACGTCATCTATGCAGGAAGTGACGCTGTTACAGGAGGTCAGAGGGCCAGTGCGCAACACGGCCAATGAAGTGGTAACGTGGGCAGAGCTTTTGCGGCCAGAGTGCCGAGGGTGCCGTTGACGCGGCGAACCTCGGCCAATAGAGTGGTAACGTGGGCGGGACTATTGCGGCCAGTGCGCCGAGGGTGCCGCTAGTACGCCGCGAACCTCGGCCAATGGAGTGGTAACGTAGGTGGAACTCTTGCGGCCAGGGGGCGATGTTATAGATCACCCAAATGACGTGACCCCGGTCACAATAACAAACTGGATCTCGCACTGTGCAATAAATCCAATTGCCGTAAATAAACAAGCAACGAGAAGAAAAGGGAGGCAAGTGGGAGAGAAAAGAAAAGAGGAAACATGGGGTGCTTCTTGGCATAGTAGCAATGCAGGGACAGCAAACAAAAACATCATATATAGTCAGCAACCCATAAAACGGTGCTCAAACGCACCTACATTTTAATTAAAACAGTTATGAATTTATAATACTACTATATACATCCAAGAGTTCTGTTTAGCCTAAACAAATGAGAAAGGGAAAAAGGAGCAAAGGATATAACTGGAGAATATGTTGTCTTGATCCTACGTCTGTATGTCTTATTATAATAGAAGTCATAGAGGTTTTGATTACCTCATCTGGTTCATAATGGCAGACAGTCTACCGCGGTCAGATGGAATCTGCATGGTAAAAACCGAGGGCAGTATAGATGCCCGAGGTCATAGAAACATCATAGATAGGGTGATATATCATTTGGAAGGGAAGTGGGATAATGTATGTGTTTGAAGTAACTATGACTTCTATTATAATAAGATATACAGATGTAGGATCAAAACAACATATTCTCCATTTATATCCTTTGCTCCTTTTTCCCTTTCTCATTTGTTTAGGCTAAACAGAACTCTTGGATGTATATAGTAGTATTATAAATACATAACTGTTTTAATTAAAATGTAGGTGCGTTTGAGCACCTTTTTATGGGTTGCTGACTATATATGATGTTTTTGTTTGCTGTCCCCGCATTGCTATTATGCCAAGAAGCACCCCATGTTTCCTCTTTTGTTTTCTCTCCCACTTGCCTCCCTTTTCTTCTCGTTGCTTGTTTATTTACGGCAATTGGATTTATGACACATTAAATGAGACTGACCAGATAAAGTATATGGCCAAAACACAGTTCAGTAGGGAGGGGGGGCCGCTCTCTCGTCCCCCCTCTTTTCCTGCAGCCTGCCAGGTTGCGTGCTCGGATAAAGGGTCTGGTGTGGATTTTTAGGGGGACCCCCACGCTATTTTTTTTTACGTTTGGCGCGGGGTACCCCTTAAAATCCATACCAGACCTGAAGGGCCTGGTATGGATTTTGGGGGGACCCTCACGCCATTTTTTTTCATTTTGGTAAGGGGGGGTCCCCTTTGAATCCATACTAGACCCAAGGGCCTGGTATGGACCTGGGGGGGACCCCACGCTGTTTTTTTTCTAGATTTTACTTGAATTCTTTTACATCCAAAACACTGTTTTTGGCCTGGAAAAAAAATCTGCAGTTGCATTTAACCGCATTTTTTAACAAAGCCCAAAAATGCCTTCAGACGCCAAAGATTTCCACGTTTCAGACGCGGTACCGGCGTTTAGCCGCATTTTAGTTTAGAAGCATTTTTAAAGGTGACCTATTTTTTTACATTGATAAACTCAAAAATTATGGCAAATGAGGAAAAAACATTCAAAATATATATATATCCCCAAAAAAATGAAATTGCTTCCATTGCATTGTGGACAATCCACAACTTGGGGCAGGTGACGTGGCAAGTGGACAATCCACAACTTGGGGCAGGTGACGTGGCAAGTGGACAATCCACAACTTGTGGCAAGTGACACGCTAAATACAACTACACTGCTGCTCTCTCAGCTGCTGATACTCACTCTGGTCTCACAAAATAGCTGAAATGGTTAATAATACTGTTTTTGGAGCTTAGGGCGGCTCCTTATGATGTTTCCTAACTAAACGCATATAGACGCAAATGTGGTAAAACGCGGCATGCAAACGCCACAAAGCGCGCCTTTCTAAACGCCCCTTTCAACCTTAGTTCTCAACACTTTGCACCAGCGTCCCGTGTACATGGGGCCTAAAAACGCTTATGCCATTTACAGCTCAAAAACGCCACGGTGGCCATGAGGCCATAGGCTAACATGGAGAGCCGTTGTTAAGCTGCAAAAAACGCTCAAACAAGCGGCTAGAAAAACGTCCGTGTGCATGTAGCCTTATATTAACCACTTGCGCATTGGCCACTTAAACCCCCTTCCTGCCCAGACCAATTTTCTAATTTCAGTGCTGATGCACTTTGAATGACAATTGCACGCTCATACAACACTGTAACCCAATGAAATTGTATTTTCTTGTTCATACATCACGGGACACAGAGCAGCATAGTCATTACTATGTGGGTTATATAGAATTACCTTCAGGTGCTGGCACTGGCAACTTCCAAAACAGGAAGTACCCTCCCCTATATAAGCCCCTCCCATCCGGGAGTACCTCAGTTTTTTGCCAGTGTCTAAGGTGTTGGCCAAGGTTAACATGTATTCATCTGGGCTTGTGTACAGGTTCTCTGGGCCTTAGCAAGCTATTCCGGATCCGACCAAAAAAGCTTCATAGCTAAACGGTCGGTACCCGGGCCTTGCAGAGAAGAGCAAGGTTTTGCCTGTAATGCCTCTCTTAGGAGGGCTGGACCCTGGGATCCAGAGCTCTGGTCATACCCAAAACCAAGAGGCTATCTGTGCAGGGTGCTATACAGGTCCAGGGGAGTGGAATCCTTGGGAACCCGGTCCCTGAAGGTTTAATTACAATGCCTGCCGTGAAAGGTGAAGTTTGGGCTTCTGTGGACCAAACAAAGTCCTGCGGCGGGGAAAAGGTAAGTGGGGGCCCCTCAGGAACTTGGTTCTATTGAGGGGACCCCCAAGCCTAATATGTCTTTCTGCCTGTTACCTAAAAGGTATTCCCGCTAATAGCTGTATATGCCTAAGAAATCCTAGAAATGTTTTTTCATAAAGGAAGTTTTAAAAACTGTAAACCTGGAAATGTTTTTTCATAAAGGAGGTTTAAAAAAAAAAAAGACAAAAGTGCGGTACCTGTGTTTGTCCACTAGAGGCCGCTGTGGAACATCTTTTTTTCTTGGGACTATTCCTTCCATGGTGAAAGTCCAGGCAGATGAGTGAGCTCTCTATCAGGGAAGCTGCATTCCTCTGTCATGCTGCCAAGTAGTTTCCTTCCATCCCCGAGTCCTGGTGAAACAGGGACCCTGGCTCCTTTCCCTACATGGCGCCAAGAGCGCACACGTGCACGCGCGCACACACGCTTTCTTTTATAAAATTTCGCTTCAAAAAAGGGGGCGGAGCCTGGCGGATGACGCGCTCTGTGCGCCCAGCGCTTCTGCGCATGTGCGGGCGTCCCAGCAAGATAAAAGGACTCAGTTCCACGCTGCTTGCTATGGACACAGAGCATGAAAAGGAGCTGGTAGCATGGTATAGGGGCTTACAGCGGGCGGTTGATACAGGCATCCCCAGAAAGACGCATTAGTAGACACCCACTGATGTACATAGCAGCAAAATTGCATTAGACTATTTCAGTAAGGGGTGTATTGCGGCTGGAATACCTCAGCTTTGAACTAAGGAATATGCCGCCTAAAAAACTCCGAGATATACCTCTCAGGAAGTGTAGGGGGTCTCCATCGGGCTCTGAGGATCTGGAGCAGTCATCTGCACCCTCCTCCCCTGAGAAATCAGAGGTCTAGTTATTGGCCTTAAAATGGGGACCCAGGTCCCACCCTAAGGGACATTTCACACCACATGCAGTCCATTGCGTTTTTTATGCATCAAAAATGCATGGAAAGTTGGTTATATGGTTCTAAATGGCAGTGTTTGTTCCAGTGCCTTCCAGTTCCACAAAAAAAGTAGAACATGCTGCATTTTACCTGCACTGGACTGTACTGGAACGCGGCAAAACGCATCTTAAACGCACTGGAACACACCTAAATGCACCAAAAACGCACTGGAACACACTTGTCCTTATCTATGGTTAATAAAAAGGAGGGGTGAAAAAAAAGCACTGGACTGCATCAAAAACTTACCAAAAATGCACTGGAACGCATCAAAAACGTGCATGCAAAAAAGCACCTGGAACGCATCCGGATTGCTTTTCTATGGTGTGAACTGGCCCTAGTTCACACCATAGAAACGCAGTCTGGATGCGTTCCAGGTGCTTTTCTGCATGCACGTTTTTGACACGTTCCAGTACATTTTTGATGCGTTTTGGATGCAGTTTTACTGCGGTCCAGTACAGTTCTGTACCTAAAATATGCAGCATGACCAATTTTTTTTTCCTTTCTGAAACGCACTGGAACAGACTGCAGTGGTGTGAACTATGCCATTAGCATTAATGTGATCAACTTTCTTTGCGTTTTTCATGCATCAAAAAAACGCACTGCACTGCATAAGGTGTGAACTGGCCCTAAATATCATACCTGGGGGTGTCTATATTATGCCTGTAAAGTAGCGCATGTTTTCCATGTTTATAACAGTTCGAGAGCAAAATGACATTTCTAAAATAAAATAATAGTCATTTAAAAGTATTACGCGGCTGTAATGAATTGCTGGTTCCCGTCAATACAGATAAAAGTCATTGAATGTCTTTGAAAAACAAATAAAAATGCGTGGGGGTCCCCCAAATTCCATAACCAGGCCCTTCAGGTCTGGTATGGATATTAAGGGGAACTCCGCGCCAAATTTAAAAAAAAAATGGCGTGGGGGTTGCCAACAAAATCCGTACCAGGCCTGAAGGGCCTGGTTATGGAATTTGGGGGACCCCCACGCATTTTTATTTGTTTTTCAAAGACATTCAATGACTTTTATCTGTATTGACGGGAACCAGCAATTCATTACAGCCGCGTAATACTTTTAAATGACTATTATTTTATTTTAGAAATGTCATTTTGCTCTCGAACTGTTATAAACATGGAAAACATGCGCTACTTTACAACCTGGCAGGCCGCAGGAAAAGAGGGGGGACGAGAGAGCGTGCTCGGATAAGGGTCTGGTGTGGATTTTTAGGGGGACCCCCACACTATTTTTTTTTAAGTTTGGCGCAGGGGTTTCCCATTAAAATCCAGACCTGAAGGGCCTGGTACAGATTTTTAGGGGGACCCGCACGTCTTTTTTTTTTTTTATTTGGCGCGGAGTTCCCCTTAATATCCATACCAGACCTGAAGGGCCTGGTAATGGAATTTGGGGGGGACCCCACGCATTTTTTTTTTTTTAATCAATGACTTTTCTCTATATTGATGGGAGCCGACAATTCATTATAGCCGCCGGTGCTTTTAAATGCCTTTTTTTTTCCTTTAGAAATGTAATTTTGCTGGCGCACTGTTATATAACGGCAAGTTCAGAGCTGCGCCTGTTCAACTTATGCAAATTGATTTACGTGACTTGACATTTACGAAGATTTTGCCGGCGCAGTGTCCCGGCACGTTTGAACGAGTGAAATTTCCGCGCTGAGCTCAAAAAAACCTCTCGCAGTTCTAAACGTAATTGCCGGCGCAGCAGGCTGGTTCAGAAAACGTTACTTTCTCATTCTATTTTGGGCATATTTGTTACTTGGGCAGGTGTCACTATACTTCCTCACATCACCCCATGTCACCCCCATTATATTGGCACTTCCAGCTTCTTTATATTTAGATTTTAAGATGCCGTCCGCCAGGTCCATAGTGGCGCACTGAGCGCCTCCTCTCGTGCTCCGAGAACACTATAGTAAATGAGGAATAGCGCTGCTCTACAGGTGCAAATGTTTTGTAAATACCAAAACAGGCGTTGCGCACGCAGATGCGCCGATACTCATGGTGCAAACGTTTCGGAAATCAGCCCCATTGTGTTGTATATTTCTTGAAATATGTAATAAAATCTTTATGAAACAAATAAGCAGGTTGGATGCCCTATTCTGTTCACCTAAACAGTTTAACCCATTAAATAGAATTTATTGATGCAAGAACATTTACCCAAAATAAAAATATGCGTACAACCTTACAGAAACTCACAGGTGCAGCATATTGTTAAAAAGAACATTTCTAACTCTTGTACCATTAACAGGTAATTAAGAGAGAAGTATGTCCAAAGCTTTTTTTGGCCACACTTATCTTGTGGGTCAAAAGAGTGCATTTGTTTTTGCTTTTCTTTTTTGCTTTTATTACTTACTCCACTTTTTCTTAAAAAACTTGCTGTCTGCTGATGTCACAGGGCCACTCCAGCTGGCAGCTTGCTCCAACTCTGAAAGCGTGACTGAAAGACAAGACACTCAAGTGAGTGTTGGAGGAACAGAGCAGAGAATAATGATTAAGACCCCTTTCACACTGAGGAGTTTTTCAGGCGGTTTAGCGCTAAAAATAGCGCCTAAATACCGCCTTAAATCTCCTGCCCTTGCAGTCTCAATGTGAAAGCCCGAGGGCTTTCACACTGAGGCGGTGTGCTAGCAGGACTGCTTCAAAAGTCCTGCTAGCAGCATCTTTGGAGCGGTGAAGTTTTAGGATGGGGGGCGCAATACCCCTCCACGGTTGGCCCCTCCCACTTCTCATAAGCCACACTCCTTATAGAATCCACCCACTCTGTCCCCTGTGTTCCACTTGCTTCCACTCATATTGTCAGCATTATACACCAGGCTGCACATCATATACCAGGCTGTACATTATACACAGGGCTCTGCACATCATATACCAAGCTGCACATTATACACAGGGTTCTGCACATCATATACCAGGCTGCACATTATACACAGGGCTCTGCACATCATATACCCGGCTGCAAATTATACACAGGGCTCTGCACATCATATACCAGGCTGCACATTATACACAGGGCTCTGCACATCATATACCAGGCTGCACATTATACACAGGGCTCTGCACATCATTAAGGATGAGCTCTGGCGTGTTCGCATACTCCACGTGCAGAGCCCGCCAGGAAGTCGACACGGCGCTGCGCTAATCACAGGCAGGGAGACATTTCCCGATCTGTGCAGCTGAGCATCGGGACAATGTCTCCCTGCCTGGGATTAGTGCAGCGCCGTGCCGACTTCCTGGCGGGCTCTGCACGTGGAGTATGCGAACACGCCAGAGCTCATCCCTGCACATCATATACCAGGCTGCACATTATACACAGGGCTCTGCACATCACATACCAGGCTGCACATTATACACCGACGAAGCTTCAATTTGTTTTAAAACCCAGATGGTATCTGGAGATCACAGACTAGGAAATGGTTTAAACTTGCATTTTAAGTTCTGACTTTATTAACCCATTGCATAGCCTCTCTACAACATTAAACGTTAGTTAGACAACAGGGGTTGCATTTAAAAGGTAATTTCGCTTTTGATAAGAAAAAAATGTAAGTACTACACTACATTTTGTATTTTTACAATTACCTATGTAGTTTCATCTGCAGCCCGCTATGATTCATAAAACTGGCAAATGTTTAAACATGGTGTACATGTAGGGTGGTGTTTTGTACATGGTCAATGTACAGAACACCAACTGTGTTATGTAAGTTTCAATACAAGCACTAACAAGTAGGGTTCTGTAATGACATTTGCCAACTTACAACCTGGAAATATGCTTTGTTTTAGGTCCAAATGCAGGCAAAAATTTGGGCCCGATTCATCCCTGAAATGGAGAACAGGGACGCACCGGACCCCTGCTGTGAGCCTCTCTGCACAACAGTGTGAATCTAGCCTGAACGGGGCCTTAAACTATAGCTTCGTACACCCGACCGGTTTTCTCGGCAAGAACCAGCAAGAAAATTGCTGGCAGAGCTTTCTTGCCGAGTAAACCGTATGTGTGTGTGTACGAGGCTTTCAGGTTTCTCGTCAAGAAAACTGGCCAGAATCTCGACGAGAAAAATAGAGAACCTTCTCTCTATTTTCTCATCGGGATTCTCGTCGGTCTGTTTCCCGACAAGAAACCCGAGAGTGTGTACGGTTACCTGTCGCCGTGGAAACCCGCGCATGCTCGAAATGACTTTGACGCATGCGCGGTAGCTTCCGAGGCATAGGTAGGGTGTAGCAAGATGGCGGCGACGGCATCGAATGTGACGAGCGCACGCTCGTTGTAGTCGATGACGTCACCGCGTTCGTTCCATTCAAAAGAATGGCGGTTCTTTTGAATCGAGCGTGTGTATACTCGGCCGGCACAAGATTCTTGGCAAGAATCTCGTCAGGGAAAAACAATGGGTTTTTTCCTGACGAGTTTCTCGGTCGTGAGTACTAGGCTTTACTCTGAAGCATGAATCGGACTGATGGTATATCAAGCACAGAAAAAGACTTGTGATGATCGCTTAGGAATATGGCTACATGAGATTACAAAGCTTAAAAAATACTGGCGTTTGACATTTTTTTTCTCAGCCTGTAAAAGCACCTGCATGTTAGCTTATGTGTCCATGTGCACACAGTCGTTTACAGACATATTAGAAGTAGGGATGAGCTCGGTGTTCGAGTCGAACATAAGTTCGACTCGAACATAAGTTCGACTCGAACATCGGCTGTTCGCAGCGTTCGGCGAACAACGAACGATTTGGGCTGTTCGCGCCAAATTCGAGTGACGCGAACGGCCCACAATACACTGCGCCATCGCAGTGTAATCCCGGCGCTGGGATTGGCCAAGCATGCACTGTGACCCTGCATGCTTGGCCAATCACAGCGCCGGCAGCGAGGAGAGCAATGATTGGCCACAGGCAGGATGCCTGTGGCCAATTATAGCTGAGGGGGTTTAGTACACGCCCCACACTATAAAAGGCCACCAGCGCGGCGGCCTCGTGTAGTGTGTTCCGGAGCAGGGAAAGTGAAGGATAGGCAGGGATAGTGTCAAATCTATTATTTGCTAAACCTTGTGTGTAGGGACAGAGAAGGATAGGCAGGGAGAGTGTCAGTGTCATATTCTTTGCTAAACCTTGTGTGTAGGGAGAGAGAAGGATAGGCAGGGAGAGTGTCAGTGTCATATACTTTGATAAACCTTGTGTGCAGGGAGAGAGAAGGATAGGCAGGGGACAGTGTCAGTGTCATATTATTTGCTAAACCTTGTGTGCAGGGAGAGAGAAGGATAGGCAGGGAGAGTGTCAGTGTCATATACTTTGATAAACCTTGTGTGCAGGGAGAGAGAAGGATAGGCAGGGGACAGTGTCAGTGTCATTGTTGCTAAGCCTCCTGCACATTATACACCTGAAGTTAGCCCGTATTGCTGCTTTTTCCTGGTGTGTTACACCAACAGGCATTTGCAGCACTTACAGCGGGCGGAGTGTGCCTCCTGATCATATTACACCTGAAGTTAGCCTGTATTGCTGCTTTTTCCTGGTGTGTTACACCAACAGGAATTTGCGGCACTTACAGCGGGCGGAGTGTGCCTCCTGATCATATTACACCTGAAGTTAGCCTGTATTGCTGCTTTTTCCTGGTGTGTTACACCAACAGGCATTTGCGGCACTTACAGCGGGCGGAGTGTGCCTCCTGATCATATTACACCTGAAGTTAGCCTGTATTGCTGCTTTTTCCTGGTGTGTTACACCAACAGGCATTTGCGGCACTTACAGCGGGCGGAGTGTGCCTCCTGATCATATTACACCTGAAGTTAGCCTGTATTGCTGCTTTTTCCTGGTGTGTTACACCAACAGGCATTTGCGGCACTTACAGCGGGCGGAGTGTGCCTCCTGATCATATTACACCTGAAGTTAGCCTGTATTGCTGCTTTTTCCTGGTGTGTTACACCAACAGGCATTTGCGGCACTTACAGCGGGCGGAGTGTGCCTCCTGATCATATTACACCTGAAGTTAGCCTTTATTGCTGCTTTTTCCTGGTGTGTTACACCAACAGACATTTGCGGCACTTACAGCGGGCGGAGTGTGCCTCCTGATCATATTACACCTGAAGTTAGCCTGTATTGCTGCTTTTTCCTGGTGTGTTACACCAACAGGCATTTGCGGCACTTACAGCGGGCGGAGTGTGCCTCCTGATCATATTACACCTGAAGTTAGCCTGTATTGCTGCTTTTTCCTGGTGTGTTACACCAACAGGCATTTGCAGCACTTACAGCGGGCGGAGTGTGCCTCCTGATCATATTACACCTGAAGTTAGCCTGTATTGCTGCTTTTTCCTGGTGTGTTACACCAACAGGCATTTGCAGCACTTACAGCGGGCGGAGTGTGCCTCCTGATCATATTACACCTGAAGTTAGCCTGTATTGCTGCTTTTTCCTGGTGTGTTACACCAACAGGCATTTGCGGCACTTACAGCGGGCGGAGTGTGCCTCCTGATCATATTACACCTGAAGTTAGCCTGTATTGCTGCTTTTTCCTGGTGTGTTACACCAACAGGCATTTGCGGCACTTACAGCGGGCGGAGTGTGCCTCCTGATCATATTACACCTGAAGTTAGCCTGTATTGCTGCTTTTTCCTGGTGTGTTACACCAACAGGCATTTGCGGCACTTACAGCGGGCGGAGTGTGCCTCCTGATCATATTACACCTGAAGTTAGCCTGTATTGCTGCTTTTTCCTGGTGTGTTACACCAACAGGCATTTGCGGCACTTACAGCGGGCGGAGTGTGCCTCCTGATCATATTACACCTGAAGTTAGCCTGTATTGCTGCTTTTTCCTGGTGTGTTACACCAACAGGCATTTGCGGCACTTACAGCGGGCGGAGTGTGCCTCCTGATCATACTACACCTGAAGTTAGCCTTTATTGCTGCTTTTTCCTGGTGTGTTACACCAACAGACATTTGCGGCACTTACAGCGGGCGGAGTGTGCCTCCTGATCATATTACACCTGAAGTTAGCCTGTATTGCTGCTTTTTCCTGGTGTGTTACACCAACAGGCATTTGCGGCACTTACAGCGGGCGGAGTGTGCCTCCTGATCATATTACACCTGAAGTTAGCCTGTATTGCTGCTTTTTCCTGGTGTGTTACACCAACAGGCATTTGCAGCACTTACAGCGGGCGGAGTGTGCCTCCTGATCATATTACACCTGAAGTTAGCCTGTATTGCTGCTTTTTCCTGGTGTGTTACACCAACAGGCATTTGCAGCACCTACAGCAGGTGTAGTGTGATTCCTGAAAAATATACTCCTGAAGCTAGGCCTTATTGCTGGTTTTCCCATTTCCCTGCAGGCCATTAGAATGTCTGGAAGGCAAACAAGGAGAGGCAGACAGTCAGGAGCCAATAAAAGAGGGCAAGCAGGCTCTGTTTCTAGAGACAACAGTGCTGGTCGTGGACGCGGTGCATCGCCATCAGCACGTGGCCATGGGACACGCTTGTCCTTCTTTTCGGCAGCTGGCTGTGTTGAACCGCATAATGCCGAAGACTTGGTAGAGTGGATGACCAAGCCCTCCTCATCCTCTCTCACCCAGGCTCAGGGTACTGGCAAAGCAGCTGCCAAAGCGTCCTCTTCCCTGGTATCAATGTCATCATCAGTCACTCCTTCCCTGGACCAACCATGTCCTCCTGAGGAGTCCCCCGAACTGTTTGAGCACAGTGTTGGGTACATGCTCCAGGAGGATGCCCAGCGTTTCAAAGGGTCTGATGATGATACCCAGCTAGAGGAAGGCAGTAGCGTGAGAGCAGAGAGAGGGGATGCTCAAGAAGGACACCAATCTGGCAGTCATGTTCCAGCAGCTGCAGCATACTGCCAGATTGGCTCCAGTGATGAGGAGGGAGGGGATGATGAGGTCACTGACTCCACGTGGTTGCCTAATAGGAGAGAGGAGGAGGAGGAGGAGGAGGATGAGGAGGAGGCACATCTCCAACGAGGCAGGATGCCCTCGGGGGGCCAGCGTAAGGGCA
Source organism: Rana muscosa (assembly GCA_029206835.1). Taxonomy (NCBI): domain Eukaryota; kingdom Metazoa; phylum Chordata; class Amphibia; order Anura; family Ranidae; genus Rana; species Rana muscosa. Next base: position 231,013,905 of record CM055119.1, read on the forward strand.
GCACACCGACAGAATCACACCGCAGAGCTCCGCCTGTGCAGGGCGCTGCCTCTGCCCGTTATTCAAAAAGTTCTTTGGTGTGGGCCTTTTTTGAGTCGAGTGCATCAGATCGCACAGCTGCTGTTTGCAACATATGTCTCAAGCGTATATCGCGTGGCCAAAACATCACCCGCTTGGGCACCACATGCTTGACCAGACATATGTTGACCTGCCATGCAGCTCGTTGGCAAGCCTACCTTAAAGACCCACACCAAAGAACAAAGCGGAACTCTTCTTGCACCGCATCAGCTGGGATCTCCAACCCCACTATACCTTCAGTCCTCTCTGAAACCTGCACTGAGAGGAATGAAGGTGTAGAATTAGGTGTGTCACAGCCAAGTACTTGCGGGCACTCTGCTAGCAGTACACCGACGTCCGATTCTAGCAGGCAAATTTCCCTGCCCCAGCTGCTGGACCGTCGAAAGAAGTTCACTCCCAGCCATCCACATGCCCAGCGGTTGAATGCTAGCTTGGCTAAATTGCTAGCGCTTCAACTGCTGCCTTTTCAGTTGGTAAACTCGGCCCCCTTCCGTGAGTTTGTGCAATGTGCGGTTCCTCAGTGGCAGGTTCCCAAACGCCACTTTTTCTCACGGAAGGCGATTCCGTCTCTCTACCGGCATGTGGAAGGCAATGTCTTGGCCTCGCTGGACAGGGCGGTCAGTGGTAAGGTGCATATTACTGCTGACTCATGGTCCAGCAGGCATGGACAGGGACTTTACCTTTATTTCACGGCCCATTGGGTCACTCTTTTGGCAGCTGGGAAGGATGCAGGACAAGGTGCAGTAGTGTTGGAGGTTGTTCCACCGCCACGCCTCCAAAATGCTACTACTGGTTGTGACACACCTCTGTCCTCCACCCCCTCCTCTTCTTCTTCCTCCATGGCCTCTTCCTGTGCTTTGTCCTCGGAACCAGCGGTGCTCCGTAGGCGTTCAAGGGGCTACGCAAGTACGCAGGCAAAAAGATGCCATGCCGTGCTTGCGCTGGTGTGTTTGGGGGACAGGAGCCACACTGGGGCAGAGGTTCTGTCTGCTCTGCAGGGGCAGGCCGAGAGGTGGTTGACACCACGCCAGCTTAAGCCAGGAATGGTAGTTTGCGACAATGGCACCAACCTCCTCTCCGCTCTCCGACAGGGACAACTGACCCATGTGCCCTGTGTTGCTCACATCCTTAACCTGGTGGTGCAGCGGTTCTTGGGCAGGTACCCGGGCTTACAGGATGTCCTGAGGCAGGCCAGGAAAGTCTGTGTGCATTTCCGCAGATCTAATAATGCCAGTGCTCGCCTGGCTGAGCTGCAAAAGGAGTTGAACCTGCCCAAGAACCGCCTTATATGTGACATGCCCACCAGGTGGAACTCAACGTTGGCCATGCTGCAGCGGCTGCACACGTAGCAGAGGGCCATCAATGAGTACCTGTGCGACTATGGCACCAGGACAGGGTCAGGGGAGCTCGGGTTTTTTTCACCACGCCAGTGGGGCATGATCAGGGATGCATGCACTGTCCTGGCACCATTTGAGGAGGCCACGAGGATGGTGAGCAGTGACAGTGCATGCATCAGTGACACTGTACCTCTTGTCCACCTGTTGGAACATACGCTGCATGGAATAATGGACAGGGCACTTGAGGCAGAACAGAGGCAGGAAGAGGAGGACTTCCTTGCCTCTCAAGGCCCCCTTTACCCAGACAGTGTTCCTTCTGTCCCACCCATCGCACAGGAAGAAGAGGAGGAGGAGGAGGAGGAGGATTGTGTCAGCATGGAGGTGGAGCCTGGCACTCAGCATCATCAGCAGCAGTCTTTTAGGGATGATTTACAGTCCCAAGAAACCAGTGGACTTGTACGTGGCTGGGAGGAGGTGGCTGCGGATCATGTCGTCCTTAGTGACCCAGAGGACTCCGGACCGAATGCCTCAGCTAACCTATGCTGCATGGCCTCCCTGATCCTGCAAAGTCTGCGGAAGGATCCTCGTATTCTTCGGATCAAGGAGAGGGACCATTACTGGCTGGCCACTCTCCTTGATCCACGGTACAAGGGTAAGGTTGCGGACCTTATCTTACCATCGCAGAGGGAGCAGAGGATGAGACAACTCCGGGAGGCCTTGCAGAAAGGTCTGTGCAACGCGTTCCCAGAGACTGGGAGGTTACAAACTCCTGGTCCTGGACAACGAGTTGCTGAGGCTTCGGGCAGTCAAAGAAGGAGCGGTGGGGAAGGTGGCCGTCTGACCGATGCGTTCAGACAATTCTTTAGTCCGCAGCCCCAAGGTATGATCGGTTCCAGCAACCATCGCCAGCGTCTGATATACATGGTGCAGGAATACCTAGGGGCAAGGTCAGACTTGGACACCTTCCCCACCGAAAATCCTCTGGCTTACTGGGTCTTGAGGATGGATCACTGGCCAGAGCTTGCACAGTATGCAATTGAGCTACTGGCCTGTCCTGCATCCAGCGTTCTTTCAGAACGCACATTTAGTGCTGCTGGAGGATTTGTCACGGATCACAGAGTGCGCCTGTCCACCGACTCTGTTGATCGACTGACCTTCATAAAGATGAACCAGTCTTGGATCACCACCAGCTACCAAACACCTGAAGCTGATATAACAGACTAATTTATTTTCAAATGTCACATCCCTTCAAGACTGATGCTGATGCTGAGAGACTGTCCTGTTATGTTGACTGACTATCCTCCTCCTCCTCAATGATCCGATTGATGATGATAGCTTGGAAGAACATTTTTGTTTCCGGGTGCCGCCACCAGTGGCTAAGGCCCAATTTTTCAGCCCCTGTTTAACATGGGCGTGTTATTACAATTTTTTATGCAATGCTTTGCAGCAGGGCTCATTCCTGCACTCCAACTAGAGTATCTGGGAGAGGTTGCAGTGTCGTGGCACCAGCACCAGTGGCTAAGGCCCAATTTTTCAGCCCCTGTTTAACAGGGGCGTGTAATTACAATTTTTGATGCAATACTTTGCAACAGGGCTCATTGCTGTGCTCCAAGTACAGTATCTGTGAGGGGTTGCAGTGTTGTGGCACCAGTGCCTAAGGCCCAATTTTTCTGCCCCTGTTTAACAGGGGCATGTAATTACAATTCTTGATCTAATAATTCACAGCAGGGCCCATTCCTGCGCCCACCAAGAGTAACTGTGAGGCCTTACAGTGTTGTGTCAACACCACCACCACCAAAGGCCCAATTTTTCAGCCCCTGTTCAACAGGGGCATGCAATTACAATTCTTGATCTAATAATTCACAGCAGGGCCCATTCCTGCGCCCACCAAGAGTAACTGTGAGGCCTTACAGTGTTGTGTCAACACCACCACCACCACCACCAAAGGCCCAATTTTTCAGCCCCTGTTCAACAGGGGCATGCAATTACAATTCTTGATCTAATAATTCACAGCAGGGCCCATTCCTGCGCCCACCAAGAGTAACTGTGAGGCCTTACAGTGTTGTGTCAACACCACCACCACCACCACCAAAGGCCCAATTTTTCAGCCCCTGTTCAACAGGGGCATGCAATTACAATTCTTGATCTAATAATTCACAGCAGGGCCCATTCATGCGCCCACCAAGAGTAACTGTGAGGGCTCACAGTGTTGTGGCAACACCAACATGTAAGGGGCAAATTTCAACTGAGTATATACGGCAGGCCCCTACTTTCAAACGTCCAACTTACAAACGACTCCTCCTTGCAAACGGAAGGATACAACAGGAAGTGAGAGGAAATCTACCCCTAGGAAGGCAAATTCTCTCCTGTAAGAGTTAATATGGGAAAAAAAGTGTCTCCTCTCCACTGATGCTTTATCACCAATTCTTGTTTCAATAAAAACCCCAAATTTTCAAAAAAAAATTGTCATTAGGACGGAAAGTGAGGTGAACTGTTCTGAACAGGTGCACACTGCACAGACAGCAAAACAAATGTTACAGGGGTGATAACCCTTCCCTATGTTTTCCAAAAAGCTTAAAAATAGATTTTTTGGCTGGAGCTACACTTAAACAATGTACCTGTTCAAAATTACAAACAGATTCTACATAAGAACAAACCTACAGTCCCTGTCTTGTATACACCGCCTGTATACGGCTGTTCAGAGTATATATGGCCTTTTTTATTTTGTGTGCGGGGTTCCCCTTAATATCCATACAAGACCCAAAGGGGCTGGTAATGGGCTGGGGTAGGGATGGGGGGGCTGTGATGGGGTAGCTATGCCATTTTTCTTAAAGATTTTCATCCATATTACCGGGACCAGACATTACATTAAAGCCGCAAGCAGTTTTAAATGGCTTTTTTTCCTTTAGAAATTTAATTTTGTGCAGGGACAGTTCTAAACACGGGGAACATGTGGCACTTCACAGGCATACTTTAGACACCCCCCAGGTACGATATTTAAAGGAATATTTGACTTTTTTTTTTTCACTTTATGCATCATTAAAATGACTGCTCCCGAAAAACAGCCGTTTTTAAAACTTTTTTTTGGATTGATACATGTCCCCTGGTGCAGAACCCGGGTTCCCAAACCCTTTTTAGGACAATAACATGCATATTAGTCGTTATAATTAGCACTTTAGATTTTGAAAGTTTGCATCCATTGTATTTAATAGGGTTCTAAAGTTCGTGCAAACTTTCGGTCCGTTCGCGGGTTCTGGTGCAAACCGAACCCGGGGGTGTTCGGCTCATCTCTAATTAGAAGCAGAGCAATTACAGTCTGAAAAAAACCCCTATGGAACGCATGTTTAGGAGAGGAGGTGAAGCGCAGAAAAAAAGCTAAACACACTGAAATGCTAGACGCATTAGGCGCATTTGAGAGGTAATGCATTTAAAATAAATATTTTGGCCAATAGGATACATTCACAATTAGGGATGAGCTTCGAGTTCGAGTCGAACTCATGTTCAAATCGAACATTGCCTGTTCGCCCGTTCGCCGAACAGCGAACAAATTGGGGTGTTCGCGGCAAATTCGAAAAATCTATGGGAGAAATCTAAAGTGCTAATTATGAAGGCTTATATGCAAGTTATTGTCCTAAAAAGTGTTTGGGGACCGGGGTCCTGCCCCAGGGGACATGTATCAATGCAAAAAGAAGTTTTAAAAACGGCCGTTTTTTCGGGAGCAGTGATTTTAATAATGCTTAAAATGAAAAAATAAAAGTGAAATATTCCTTTAAATTTCGTACCTGGGGGGTGTGTATGATATGCCTGTAAAGTGGCGCATGTTTCCCGTGCTTAGAACTGTCCCTGCAAAAAATGTCATTTTTGAAAGAAAAAAATGCATTTAAAACTCATTCGCGGCTATTAATGAATTGTCGGCTCCCGGCAATACATACAAAAGTCATTGAAAAAAAAAAAAAGCGTGGGGGTTCCCCAGAATTCAATTACCAGGCCCTTCAGGTCTGGAATGGATATTAAGGGGAACCCCGCCGCAAATTTAAAAAAAAATTGACGTGGGGTTCCCCCAAATATCCATTCCAGGCCCTTCAGATCTGGCATGGATTTTAAGGGGAACTCCACCCCAAATTTTAAAAAAAATGGCGTGGAGTCCCCCTAAAAATCCATACCAGACCCCTTATCCGAGCACGCAACCTGGCCGGCCGCAGGGGAAAAGAGGGGGATGAGAGAGCGGCCCCCCCTCCCTCCTGAACCGTTCCAAGCCACATGCCCTCAACATGGGGAGGATGTCCCCATGTTGATGGGGACAAGGGCCTCATCCCCACAACCCTTGCCCGGTGGTTGTGGGGGTCTGCGGGCGGGGGGCTTATCGGAATCTGAAAGACCCCTTTAACAAAGGGGACCCCCAGATCCCGGCCCCCCCCTATGTGAATTGGTAAGGGGTACATTGTACCCCTACCATTTCACGAAGAAAGCGTAAAAAAATGTTTAAAAAAACACACAAACACCTTGAAAAAGTCCTTTATTTAAAAAAAAAATGTGTAATTTAAATTTACATAGTGAAGGAAGTTCCCCGCTCAAGCCAATGACGTAGGAGGGTCCGACATACCGAGGGGGCGGACCTGATGGGGGACTGCTCTCACTTTGGTAATACATGTATAGACATATATACATGTAAAAAAACACACAAACACCTTGAAAAAGTCCTTTATTTAAAAAAAAAAAAAAAAAAACATTCCAGCGGTGAAATCCAGTGTCCCGCGGCGATCCCGATGTCCAGCGCTGTCCTTCATTGGTTGTGCCTGAGCGGACCTGATGGGGAACTTTAGAAGGGGCGGGTCTATACATTTAAAATACTGAGAGGGAGTTCCCCATCAGGTCCGCTCAGGCACAACCAATGAAGGACAGCGCTGGACATCGGGATCGCCGCGGGACACTGGATTTCACCGCTGGAATGTTTTTTTTTTTTTTTTTTTAAATAAAGGACTTTTTCAAGGTGTTTGTGTGTTTTTTTAAACATTTTTTTACGCTTTGGCCTCGTACACACGACCGATATTCTCGTTGAAAAAAACATGTCGTTTTTTTCGACGAGATTCTTGGACAAGAAACTTGTCCCGGCCGAGTGTACACACGCTCGTTTCAAAGAACCCGCGGTTCTTTGAAAGGAGTGTACACGGTGACGTCATCGACTACGTCGAGCATGCGCTCGTCACATTCGATGCCGTCGCCGCCATCTTGGTATACCCTACGTATGCCTAGGAAGCTACCGCGCATGCGTCGAATTCATTTCGAACATGCGCGGGCTTCCGGGCGGACAGGTAAGTGTACACACACTCACTTTTCTCGTCGAGAAACATACCGAGGAGAATCTCGACGAGAAAATAGAGAGCAGGTTCTCTATTTTCTCGTCGAGGTTTCTTGTCGGTTTTCTCGACGAGAAACCCGCTAGCAGCGTACACACGACCGATTTACTCGGCAAGACCTCTCTGCCAGCAAGTTTCTTGCTGGTTCTTGCCGAGAAAATCGGTCGTGTGTACGAGGCCTTTCTTCGTGAAATGGTAGGGGTACAATGTACCCCTTACCAATTCACATAGGGGGGGCCGGGATCTGGGGGTCCCCTTTGTTAAAGGGGTCTTCCAGATTCCGATAAGCCCCCCGCCCGCAGACCCCCACAACCACCGGGCAAGGGTTGTGGGGATGAGGCCCTTGTCCCCATCAACATGGGGACATCCTCCCCATGTTGAGGGCATGTGGCCTGGTACGGTTCAGGAGGGAGGGGGGGCCGCTCTCTCGTCCCCCCCTTTTCCCCTGCGGCCGGCCAGGTTGCGTGCTCGGATAAGGGGTCTGGTATGGATTTTTAGGGGGACTCCACGCCATTTTTTTTTTAAATTTGGGGTGGAGTTCCCCTTAAAATCCATGCCAGATCTGAAGGGCCTGGAATGGATATTTGGGGGAACCCCACGTCAATTTTTTTTTAAATTTGCGGCGGGGTTCCCCTTAATATCCATTCCAGACCTGAAGGGCCTGGTAATTGAATTCTGGGGAACCCCCACGCTTTTTTTTTTTTTTTTATCAATGACTTTTGTATGTATTGCCGGGAGCCGACAATTCATTAATAGCCGCGAGTCAGTTTTAAATGCATTTTTTTCTTTCAAAAATGACATTTTTTGCAGGGACAGTTCTAAGCACGGGAAACATGCGCCACTTTACATGCATATCATACACACCCCCCAGGTACGAAATTTAAAGGAATATTTCACTTTTATTTTTTCATTTTAAGCATTATTAAAATCACTGCTCCCGAAAAAACGTCCGTTTTTAAAACTTCTTTTTGCATTGATACATGTCCCCTGGGGCAGGACCCAGGTCCCCAAACACTTTTTAGGACAATAACTTGCATATTAGCCTTTATAATTAACACTTTAGATTTCGAACGTTCGAGTCCATTGTATTTAATAGGGTTCTAAAGTTTACACGAACATTTTGTCTGTTCGCAGGTTCTGGTGCGAACCGAACAGGGGGGTGTTCGGCTCATCCCTGTTCACAATAAAACACATGACGCGCCTGCAGTGGGCTTTTCTCCTGCCAGGAGTTCTGACGTTTAGAGGAGCAAAGCAAACACCCTGTGTGCATGAGGTCTATTGGGTAGATTATGAAATTTTATGGACATTAGACTATTATTAAATAAGTAGGGAATCCACGCTCAGGAAAACACTAGACAGAGGTTGCAGCCCCCCTAAAAACTCCCTAGGGAGAATAGGATATAATATAAAAGAATGGGGTGTTGGTGCTACCTCCCACTATAGAGATCCACCGGGTCTAAGTGATCTCAAGTAAATGTATAAGGACAGGCTGTACTGAGTTCCCGGGTCTGTACACCTACGTTGCCCATTATGAGGGGTTCCCACCATCCCTGTACCAAGTTCCTGGGTCTGTACACCTACTGTGCCCATTATGCGGGGTTCCCACCATCCCTGTGCAGAGTTCCTGGGTCTGTACACCTGAGGTGCCCATAATGAGGAGTTCCCACCATCCCTGTACTGACTTCCCAGGTCTGTACACACGCTGTGCCCATTATGAGGGTTCCTCCCACCATCCCTGTACACCTACTGTGTCCTATTATGAGGGGTTCCCACCATCCCCGTACTGAGTTCCTGGGTCTGTACACCTGCTGTGCCCATTATGAGGGGTTCCCACCATCCCTGTGCTGAGTTCCTGGGTCTGTACACCTACTGTGCCCATTATGAGGGATTCCCACCATCCCTGTGGCAAGTTCTCGGGTCTGTAACCTGATGTGCCCATTATGGGGGTTCCCACCATCCCTGTACCGAGTTCCTGGGTCTGTAAGCTGATGTGCCTATTATGAGGGGTTCCCACCATCCCTGTGCCAAGTTCCCGGTTCTGTACACCCGCTGTGCCCATTATGAGGGGTTCCCACCATCCCTATGCTGAATTCTTCTTTACAAGTGTAGTCTCAGATCTGGGCATTCCTCTTTAGGGGTCCAATCACTGATGGACAACCTCTCCATTCCACATTACTTTTTATCTCTTCCAAACTGTTGAGCAGATGAGTACATTCTGCACTCATAGAATAGAGGATTCCTTTTTAATGTCATTCCTACAGCCACCTTAAATGATTGCACTGCAGAGAATGTTCTGGTCTGCTAAACAGTTTGGAAGAGATAAAAAGTAATCTGGAAAGGAAAGGCTGTGAGGCAGTGATTGGAATGGTCAGATTTGAGACCAGGAGGCTGCAGAATGTGAGCAGTGAATATATAATCTATGCAAACGGAGATAGTGAAGGGGGGAGGGGGATCAGTGTAATGGGGAAGGTGTACAGACGTGCATTACATGGAGAGAGGTGAAGTAAAGTTGGAGATTAAAATGCTGCTGTACAGTCAGTCACTCAGGACACAGTGATAATAGCCCCTTCTGCCCCCTCCCCCTCCAGTCCTGGCATGTAGAAGTGTACCTGGAGATTTCTGTGTGCACTGCTGGATGCCGAGTCTGTGTCACAGGGAGATGAATGGAGCTGCCTCTGCACATTGCTCCCTGTCTGCCTGTCTCCCTGTCTGAGCAGTTCTTCTTCTGCTGGTGATTTCCCCCCTCACTTACTGAAGGAGACAGGCAGCCTGTGAGCCAATGATGCTGCAGGTCTGATTAAACCCCCACCCTATGGACCCAATCAATTACAAGCACTGGAAACCTAATGCTAGAGGTGGAGTTTTCGTGGCTTCAAGCTTTGCGCCCCGCACACACTCTAAACTACCCCAATAGAGCTTCTTAGCCCCAATCACGTGTTTATACACGGGTCATGCCTCTAATAGCACCCTGTGTTCGGCGCCCTTAACACACCCACTTAAAGGTACACTTTAAAAAAAAATAAAAAATACATTTTCTCTTTTTTTTTTTTAATAAGTAGCTTTGGAGGGGCGGCGCTCCCTATTGATGGGCTGCCACTGCCTACACCGCTCCTTCCCATTCTAAGTAATGGGAAACCGCGGTAATACCGCCAGCAATGCGCCTCTGCAGAGGCATATTGCGGGCGGTATTATCCCTTTTTGGGCCGCTAGCGGGGGTTAATACCGCACCGCTAGCGGGCGAATACCACGGCAATTCCGACGGTATAGCGGCGCTAAAAATAGCGGTGCTATACCGCCACCGCACCCACTGCCCCAGTGTGAAAGGGGCCTGATAGTCACCGCTCTCTGCACAGAGCTGACTGAGAACTAAGTGATCAGTAGTCATGTGATTGCTCAGTTCTCGGGCTCAGAGCTGGTGGCACGGAGGAGGGTATGAATGTTTTTTTTTTTTAAAACTCCAAACTTCTCCTTTTTAAAGGCATTGATTTCTTTGTTGTCTAAGTTCTAAGCTGTCTAAAGCTGTCATTTCTGCTCGTCTCAAAAATTCCACATGGCAGGGAAACCTACTGTACGCCACTTCATCATTTTGCAATTTGTATCATATTTGCTAATGGGAAATGCAGACGCTATTCTGGTGCAAGTTTTTCTATTTAAGAAGCTGCGCCCTGAGCCCACCCAGTTGTGTGACAATAGCGAATGAATATTCACTATTGTCTTCCTGTTCTCCTCCCAGCCAATAAGGAAGTGGGTCATGAGACCCATCACCCAATTGGCTGAAAGGAGAACCGATCATATTGGCCGCTAGGAGGAGGAGGGAGGAGACGCACGGCGGAAGCTGCCGTGATGCGGAGGAGGAGGAGATGCACGGAAAGCCGCTGCCCATTGCTCGGAGGAAGCACTGCCCCATAGATGGGGTAGGTGCAGGGCTGGTGAAGGACCGACCGGGGGGTGGCTGTGGGTGCATTATTTGCTGCCCCCCCCCCCCCCCGCCACTGATTCTTAGCACATTTTATTGAATCCAGAAAACATACAGCAAATTATTGTTGAATACAGAAAATATTTTCAAAGCAGAAAAGCATTCTTAGCAGGTAATTTATATAGTTCAGATGCTGGCACCCCAGCTTTACGCAGATTTCCCCACCTTTTGCATCTCTTGCAGCAAGTAAGCTTCACTATTCATGTACTATAAGCTACTGCTGCAGCTGACAGATGTATCTGTCAGCACTTAGTGGATACTCTATCGCATACTCGTGATACTCCTGGAGACCATGGTTTGCAAGTGATTATTGATTCACTGATATAGTGGCATTGAGGACAGAACACTAATCTGGTTGTAATTGGTTATGTCTTGCAGGACATAATAATGCATCTACAATAATGAAAACACTAGAGACAGAACTAAATTAAAGCTCTCGTATTGTACTGTACATTCCTTTTCGGTGATATATACTACTGTACTATATATATATATATATATATATATATATATATACACACTGTACATACACTACATTACCAAAAGGATTGGGTGCCTGCCTTTACATGCACATGAACTTTAATGGCATCCCAGTCTAAAGCCTCGTACACACGGTCAGACTTCCATCGGACTTTTACGTGTTTTTTTGTCCGAACGGTGTTGGGCGTGAACGCCCATAGCATACACACGCTCAGACTTTTTAGCCAACAAACATGAACTTAGTGATGTTTCAACGTTCTGCCGAGCCTTCAAAAGAGGATCCTTTAATTTTCCGGCGTCACGCTCTGGTCTCGTTCTGCTAAGCGCGAGGTAGTGACGGTTTGGCATCAGCAAATTCGTTCTGTTCCTTTACGTTTGTGTCTTAAATCCTCCGTTCTTTCTTGCAGATGTTGAGGAACGCAGAGAGAGAGCGCGTGCTATCTATAGCCTGGGAGTTGTGGCCATTTCTTATGCCCAGTCCAGGTCAAGGGGTAGGAGGAGAACTATATGGTGCAAAACTTGGTTACAGCAACGCAACCAATTGTCACACATGACGTTGCTGAGAGAGCTAAGGGAGAATAATCCCAATGATTTTAGAAACTATCTCAGGATGTCTGACTCATGCTTCCAGCACCTTTTGTCCTTGCTGTCCCCCTACATTAGGAAGCAGGACACCTGCATGAGGAGTGCTATTCCTGAAGAGTAGGGATGGGCCCGGTGCTCGATTCGAACCCATGTTCGAATCGAGCATCGGGCGTTCGCTCGCTCGTCGAGCCCAGAACTATTTGGGCCGTTCGCATCACATTCGTGTGATGCGAGCGGCCCCGCAATGCATTGCGGCCGGCGCGGCCGGCGCAGTGCATTGCTGGCTGATGATTGGCCAAGCATGCACTGTGACCCCGCATGCTTGGCCAATCACAGCGCCCGAAACTCGGAGAGCAATAATTGGCTACAGGCAGGACGCCTGTAGCCAATTACAGCTCAGGGGCTTTAGTACACGCCCCACCATTTAAAAGGCCGCCACGCCATCGGCCCCGGTCACATGAGTTCCGGCTTTAGGAGAGATTAGTCTGCTGATTCTGTCTTTGCTTGATACTGAAAGATTTGCTCTTCTTTGCTAAACCATTGGCTATTTCTTTGCTAAACCATTGCTACCTAAGTCATTGATCGTTCATTGCTGCTGATTGCACAGTTAGTGTGTTATTAGCTGCTGCTGGGGATTAGTCTGGTGCGTGCTTACTGTTAGTACAGTATTGCAGTAGTACCAACCGCAGTGCTGTTAGCACAGCATTGCATCCCAACAGCACCCATAGGACTTCTAGTGTGTTAGTGGCAGCAAACAGAGCTCCTATATTTTCTTCTCAGCAGCACCCATAGGACTTCTAGTGTGTTAGTGGCAGCAAACAGAGCTCCTATATTTTCTTCTCAGCACCACCCATAGGACTTCTAGTGTGTTAGTGGCATCACACAGAGCTCCTATATTTTCTTCTCAGCAGCACCCATAGGACTTCTAGTGTGTTAGTGGCAGCAAACAGAGCTCCTATATTTTCTTCTCAGCAGCACCCATAGGACTTCTAGTGTGTTAGTGGCAGCAAACAGAGCTCCTATATTTTCTTCTTAGCAGCACCCATAGGACTTCTAGTGTGTTAGTGGCAGCAAACAGAGCTCCTATATTTTCTTCTCAGCAGCACCCATAGGACTTCTAGTGTGTTAGTGGCATCACACAGAGCTCCTATATTTTCTTCTCAGCAGCACCCATAGGACTTCTAGTGTGTTAGTGGCAGCAAACAGAGCTCCTATATTTTCTTCTCAGCAGCACCCATAGGACTTCTAGTGTGTTAGTGGCAGCAAACAGAGCTCCTATATTTTCTTCTCAGCAGCACCCATAGGACTTCTAGTGTGTTAGTGGCATCACACAGAGCTCCTATATTTTCTTCTCAGCAGCACCCATAGGACTTCTAGTGTGTTGGTGGCAGCAAACAGAGCTCCTATATTTTCTTCTCAGCAGCACCCATAGGACTTCTAGTGTGTTAGTGGCAGCAAACAGAGCTCCTATATTTTCTTCTCAGCAGCACCCATAGGACTTCTAGTGTGTTAGTGGCATCACACAGAGCTCCTATATTTTCTTCTCAGCAGCACCCATAGGACTTCTAGTGTGTTAGTGGCATCACACAGAGCTCCTATATTTTCTTCTCAGCAGCACCCATAGGACTTCTAGTGTGTTAGTGGCAGCAAACAGAGCTCCTATATTTTCTTCTCAGCAGCACCCATAGGACTTCTAGTGTGTTAGTGGCAGCAAACAGAGCTCCTATATTTTCTTCTCAGCAGCACCCATAGGACTTCTAGTGTGTTAGTGGCAGCAAACAGAGCTCCTATATTTTCTTCTCAGCAGCACCCATAGGACTTCTAGTGTGTTAGTGGCATCACACAGAGCTCCTATATTTTCTTCTCAGCAGCACCCATAGGACTTCTAGTGTGTTAGTGGCAGCAAACATAGCTCCTATATTTTCTTCTCAGCAGCACCCATAGGACTTCTAGTGTGTTAGTGGCAGCAAACAGAGCTCCTATATTTTCTTCTCAGCAGCACCCATAGGACTTCTAGTGTGTTAGTGGCAGCAAACAGAGCTCCTATATTTTCTTCTCAGCAGCACCCATAGGACTTCTAGTGTGTTAGTGGCATCACACAGAGCTCCTATATTTTCTTCTCAGCAGCACCCATAGGACTTCTAGTGTGTTAGTGGCAGCAAACAGAGCTCCTATATTTTCTTCTCAGCAGCACCCATAGGACTTCTAGTGTGTTAGTGGCAGCAAACAGAGCTCCTATATTTTCTTCTCAGCAGCACCCATAGGACTTCTAGTGTGTTAGTGGCAGCAAACAGAGCTCCTATATTTTCTTCTCAGCAGCACCCATAGGACTTCTAGTGTGTTAGTGGCAGCAAACAGAGCTCCTATATTTTCTTCTCAGCAGCACCCATAGGACTTCTAGTGTGTTAGTGGCATCACACAGAGCTCCTATATTTTCTTCTCAGCAGCACCCATAGGATTTCTAGTGTGTTAGTGGCATCACACAGAGCTCCTATATTTTCTTCTCAGCAGCACCCATAGGACTTCTAGTGTGTTAGTGGCAGCAAACAGAGCTCCTATATTTTCTTCTCAGCAGCACCCATAGGACTTCTAGTGTGTTAGTGGCAGCAAACAGAGCTCCTATATTTTCTTCTCAGCAGCACCCATAGGACTTCTAGTGTGTTAGTGGCAGCAAACAGAGCTCCTATATTTTCTTCTCAGCAGCACCCATAGGACTTCTAGTGTGTTAGTGGCATCACACAGAGCTCCTATATTTTCTTCTCAGCAGCACCCATAGGACTTCTAGTGTGTTAGTGGCATCACACAGAGCTCCTATATTTTCTTCTCAGCAGCACCCATAGGACTTCTAGTGTGTTAGTGGCAGCAAACAGAGCTCCTATATTTTCTTCTCAGCAGCACCCATAGGACTTCTAGTGTGTTAGTGGCAGCAAACAGAGCTCCTATATTTTCTTGTCAGCAGCACACATAGTACCTATAGTGTGTTAGTGTCAGCACCCATAGGACCTACAGTGTGTTGTGAGCACACATAGGAGTTCTATTTTTTATACTATATACACTACCGACTACAATGGCTGGAAGACCGCCAAGGAGAGGCAGAGCGTGCCGAGGCAAGAACACAGGGCAGGCAGGCTCTGTTTCTAGAGACAACAGTGCTGGCCGTGGACGTGGTCGTGCATCGTCATCAGCACGTGGCCATGGGACACGCTTGTCTTTGTTTTCGGCAGCTGGACATGTGGAGCCGCATCATGCCGAAGGCTTGGTAGAATGGATGACCAAGCCCTCCTCATCCTCCTCATCCTCTCTCACCCAGGCTCAGGGTACTGGCAGAGCAGCTGCCAACGCGTACTCAATGGCATCATCAGCCACCCCTTCCCTAGACCCACCATGTCCTCCTGAGGAGTCCCCCGAACTGTTTGAGCACAGTGTTGGGTACATGCTCCAGGAGGATGCCCAACGATTCGAAGGCTCGGATGATGATACCCAGCTTGAGGAAGTCAGTAGTGTGCGCGCAGAGAGAGGGGATGCTGAAGGACAGCAATCTGGCAGTAGTGTTCCACCAGCTGCAGCTTACTGCCAGGTTTGCTCTAGTGGTGAAGAGGGAGGGGATGATGAGGTCACTGACTCCACGTGGGTGCCTGAAGGGAGAGAGGAGGAGGAGGAGGAGGATGCAGCGTCACATGTCCAACGAGGCAGGATGCCCCCTGGAGGCCAGCTAGAGGCCAGCACAGCAACTGTACCACACCGCAGAGCTCCGCCTGTGCAGGGCGCTGCCTCTGCACATTATCACAAAAGTTCTTTGGTGTGGGCCTTTTTTGAGACGAGTGCATCAGATCGCACCACTGCTATTTGCAATATTTGTCTCAAGCGTATCTCGCGTGGCCAAAACATCAGCCGCTTGGGCACCACAAGCATGAGCAGACATATGTCGACCTGCCATGCAGCTCGTTGGCAAGCACACATAAAAGACCCACACCAAAGAACAAAGCGGACCTCTCCTTGCTCCTCATCAGCTGGGATCTCCATCCCCACTATATCTTCAGTCCTCTCTGAAAGCTGCTCTGAGAGGACTGAAGGTGTAGAATTAGGTGTGTCACAACCAAGTACTTGCAGTACACCGACGTCCGATTGTAGCAGGCAAATTTCCCTGCCCCAGCTGCTGGACCGTCGAAAGAAGTATACTCCCAGCCATCCACATGCCCAGCGGTTGAATGCTAGCTTGGCTAAATTGCTAGCACTTCAACTGCTGCCTTTTCAGTTGATAGACTCGGCCCCCTTCCGTGAGTTTGTTCAATGTGCGGTTCCTCAGTGGCAGGTTCCCAAACGCCACTTTTTCTCACGGAAGGCGATTCCGTCTCTCTACTGGCATGTGGAAGGCAATGTCCATGCCTCGCTGGACAGGGCGGTCAGCGGTAAGGTGCATATTACCGCTGACTCATGGTCCAGCAGGCATGGACAGGGACGTTATCTTTCTTTCACGGCCCATTGGGTCACTCTATTGGCAGCTGGGAGGGATGCAGGACAAGGTGCAGTAGTGTTGGAGGTTGTTCCGCCACCACGCCTCCAAAATGCTACTACTGGTTGTGACACACCTCTCTCCTCCACCCCCTCCTCTTCTTCTTCCTCCATGTCCTCTTCGAGTGCTCTGTCCTCGGAACCAGCGGTGCTCCGTAGGCGTACAAGGGGCTACGCGAGTACGCAGGCAAAAAGATGCCATGCCGTGCTTGCGCTGGTGTGTTTGGGGGACAGGAGCCACACTGGGCCAGAGGTTCTGGCAGCTCTGCAGGGGCAGGCCGAGAGGTGGTTGACGCCACGCCAGCTTAAGCCAGGAATGGTCGTTTCTGATAATGGCACCAACCTCCTCTCCGCCCTGCGACAGGGGCAGCTCACTCATGTGCCCTGTATGGCTCACGTCCTCAACCTGGTGGTGCAGCGGTTCTTGGGCAGGTTCCCAGGCTTACAGGATGTCCTGAGGCAGGCCAGGAAAGTCTGTGTGCATTTCCGCCGATCTTATAATGCCAGTGCTCGGCTGACTGAGCTGCAAAAGGAGCTGAACCTGCCCAAGAACCGCCTAATATGTGACATGCCCACCAGGTGGAACTCAACGTTGGCCATGCTGCAGCGACTGCACACGCAGCAGAGGGCCATCAATGAGTACCTTTGCGACTACGGCACCAGGACAGGGTCAGGGGAGCTTGGCTTTTTTTCCCCACGCCAGTGGAGCATGATCAGGGATGCATGCACTGTCCTCTCACCATTTGAGGAGGCCACGAGGATGGTGAGCAGTGACAGTGCATGCATCAGTGACACTGTACCTCTTGTCCACCTGTTGGAGCATACGCTGCGTGGGATAATGGACAGGGCACTTGAGGCAGAACAGAGGCAGGAAGAGGAGGACTTCCTTGTCTCTCAAGGCCCCCTTTATCCAGACAATGTTCCTTCTGTCCCACCCATCACACAGGAAGAGGAGGAGGAGGAGGAGGATTGTGTGAGCATGGAGGTGGAGCCTGGCACTCAGCATCAGCAGCAGCAGTCTTTTAGGGATGATGTACAGTCCCAACAAACCAGTGGACTTGTACGTGGCTGGGAGGAGGTGGCTGGCGATCATGTCATCCTCAGTGACCCAGAAGACTCCGGACCGAATGCCTCAGCTAACCTACGCTGCATGGCCTCCCTGATCCTGCAAAGCCTGCGGAAGGATCCTCGTGTTCTTCGGATCAAGGAGAGTGACCATTACTGGCTGGCCACTCTCCTTGATCCACGGTACAAGGGTAAGGTTGCGGACCTTATCTTGCCGTCGCAGAGGGAGCAGAGGATGAGACATCTCAGGGAGGCCTTGCAGAAAGGTCTGTGCAACGCGTTCCCAGAAACTGGGAGGTTACAAACTCCTGGTCCTGGACGACGAGTTGCTGAGGCTTCGGTCAGTAGCAGAAGGAGCGGTGGGGAAGGTGGACGTCTGACCGATGCGTTCAGACAATTTTTTAGTCCGCAGCCCCAAGGTATGATCGGTTCCAGCAACCATCGCCAGCGTCTGATATACATGGTGCAGGAATACCTAGGGGCAAGGTCAGACTTGGACACCTTTCCCACCGAAAATCCTCTGGCTTACTGGGTCCTGAGGATGGATCACTGGCCAGAGCTTGCACAGTATGCAATTGAGCTACTGGCCTGTCCTGCATCCAGCGTTCTTTCCGAACGCACATTCAGTGCTGCTGGAGGATTTGTCACCGATCATAGGGTGCGCCTGTCCACCGACTCGGTTGATCGACTGACCTTCATAAAAATGAATCAGTCTTGGATCACCACCAGCTACCAGACACCTGAAGCGGATATAACGGAATAATTTATAATGTCACATCCCTTCAAGACTGCCTATGCTGATGCTGAGTGACTGTCCTGTTATGTTCACTGACTATCCTCTTCCTCCTCCTCAATGATCCATGCCACCACACCAGTGCCTAAGGCACAATTTTTCAGCCCCTGTATAACAGGGGCGCGTAATTACAATTTTTTAAAAAGATGCTTCGCAACAGGTGTGACTGCTGTGCTCAGAGTACAGTATCTGTGAGGGGTTGCAGTGTTGTGGCACCAGCACCAGTGCCTAAGGCACAATTTTTCAGCCCCTGTTGGGGCGTGTAATTACAATTTTTAGGCAATGCTTTGCAACAGGTCTCATTGCTGTGCTCAGAGTACAGTATCTGTGAGGGGTTGCAGTGTTGTGGCACCAGCACTAGTGCCTAAGGCACAATTTTTCAGCCCCTGTATAACAGGGGCGTGTAATTACAATTTTTTAAAAAGATGCTTCGCAACAGGTGTGACTGCTGTGCTCCAAGTACAGTATCTGTGAGGGGTTGCAGTGTTGTGGCACCAGCACCAATGCCTAAGGCACAATTTTTCAGCCCCTGTTTAACAGGGGCGTGTAATTACAAATCTTGATCTAATAGTTCACAGCAGGGCCCATTCCTGCGCCCACCAAGAGTAACTATGAGGGCCTACAGTCTTGTGGCAACACCGTCCACCACCACCACCACCACCAAAGGCCCAATTTTTCTGCCCTGTTCAACAGGTGCATGCAATTACAAATCTTGATCTAATAACTCACAGCAGGGCCCATTCCTGCACCCACCAAGAGTAACTGTGAGGGCTTACAGTCTTGTGGCAACACCGTCCACCACCACCACCACCACCACCAAAGGCCCAATTTTTCTGCCCGGTTCAACAGGTGCATGCAAGTACAAATCTTGATCTATTAACTCACAGCAGGGCCCATTCCTGTGCCCACCAGTCTTGTGGCTACACCAACATCTAATAGGGCAAATTTCTGCAGAGTATATACGGCAGGCCCCTACTTTCAAACATCCAACTTACAAACGACTCCTACTTGCAAACGGCAAGAGAAAACAGGAAGTGAGAGGAAATCTACCCCTAGGAAGGAAAATTCTATCCTGTTAGATTTAATTTGGGAAAAAGGTATCTCCTCTCTACTGATGCTTTATCACCAATCCTTGTTTCAATTAAAACCCCACTTTTCCAAAAACATTTGTCATTGGGACGGAAAGTGAGGTGACATGTTCTGAACAGATGTGCAAAGACAGCAAATGTTACAGGGGTGATAACCCCTCCCTATGTTCTCCAAAAAGCTTAAAAATTGATTTTTTTGGGATGTAGCTACACTTCATAATGTACCTGTTCAGATTCTACTTAAGAACAAACCTACAGTCCATGTCTTGTTTGCACCACCTATATACTGCTGTTCAGAGTATATAGGGTTGTAGGTATAGGGTTTTATTTTGGGTGCGGGGTCCCCCTTAGTATCCATACAAGACCCAAAGGGGCTGGGGTGGGGGGGGGGTGATGGGGTAGCCATGCCATTTTTCTCAAGGATTTTCAGCCATATGGCGGCCAGGACAAGACATGACATTAAAGCCGCAAGTGGTTTTAAATGGCTTCTTTTTTTCCTTTACAAATGTCATTTTGTGCAAGGACAGTTCTAAACACGGGAAACACATGCCACTTCACAGGCATACTTTAGACACCCCCCAGGTACCATATTTAAAGGAAAATTTCACTTTTTTTTTTTCACTTTATGCATCATTAAAATGACTGCTCCCGAAAAAACTTTAGTTTTTAAAATTTCTTTTTGCATTGATATATGTCCCCTGGGGCAGGACCCGGGTCCCCAAACCTGTTTTATGACATTAACATGCATATTGGCCGTTGTAATTAGCAATTTTGATTTCGAAAGTTCGCGTCCATTATAACGAATAGGGTTCGAAAATTCGCGCGAACTTTCGGTCCGTTCGAAGGTTCTGGTGCGAACCGAACCCGGGGGTGTTCGGCTCATCCCTACTGAAGAGCAAAGGCTCATAGCAACTCTGCGCTACTTGGCAACAGGGAGAAGTCTCAAAGATCTTAAATTTACAACAGGTATTTCTCCCCAGGCTCTTGGCCATATTATACCGGAGACCTGTTGTGCAATTATTCAAGTTCTGCAGAAGGACTATATTTGGGTATGTAATGTGATCTTATCTCCAATTATATATACTTTTTATAATTTATTATTTTATTCTGTCTGTTTTCTTCCATGTTTTGCATGAATGTTTTTCCTCTGAATGCCCTTTATGTATGTAGCGGCCTCCTCACTCCCCTCTCTTTCTTCAGCTCATCTGTCTCTTGTCTAGGGGTATCTTTTAGAGGGTAAGGGAGCGGGGACACTACGCCAGGCCTTTATCACAGGTGTCAGTGTGATACAACCAAAGCTCTTTTACCTTCGGGTCAGTGCTGTGCACCTGGAGCCTCCACCAAGAGTTACCTTGAACAATGTCTGTCAGGAAATGAGCCCCACACCATTAAAGTTCAACACTCCTTTATTCTTCTCGAACGAACACAATCAATTGAACTTGCTTAGTAGAAACAGAACAGAAAAGGAGGTGTGGATGCGAATAGGCCCAGACACAATGGGGCTGATTTACTAATAACAGTGCGCTGCGCTGGTTCTAACCTTAATTGGTGCGCCTGATAACTCCTTCACTGGGCGCAGGAAGCAGCGGCGCACTGTTATAGTAAATAGAAATGTCAGCGGCGCTCTATTGAAAATGAATGGTTCCCTATGGGAGCCCATTGATTTGAATAGAGGTCGCCCGGGAAGTCGGATCCGACTTGCAGGCGACTCGTGTGGCGGCTGACACAGGGACAGCGCGACTTTGCGAGGCGATCTGGACACGACCTGAGCGTGCAGCAGCCGCTCAAGTCGTGTCCTAGAGGCGACTAGCCGGCCGAGAATGTGTCCAGCGCGATGTCATCACGCTGGTCCTCGGCAGCCTCGCTGTCCCATGTTTTGGTATGAATCATGAAGGGGAACTCCAGGCCAAATTTTAATGAAAAAACCGGCATGGGTTCCCCTTCAGGAGCATACCAGGCCCTTAGGTCTGGTCTGGATTCTAAGGTGAACCCCCTAAGCCGAAAAACGGCGTGGGGGTCCCCCCAAAATCCAAACCAGACCCTTAGGTCTGGTCTGGATTTTAAGGTGAACCCCTCAAGCTGAAAAACGGCGTGGGGTCCCCCCAAAATCCAAACCATACCCTTATCCGAGCACGCAACCTGGCAGGCCGCAGGGGAAAAGGGGGGGACGAGAGCGGCCCCCCTCCCTCCTGAACCGTACCAGGCCGCATGCCCTCAACATGGGGGGTTTGGTGCTTCGGGGCAGGGGGGCGACCTGCGGCCCCCCCACCCCAAAGCACCCTGCCCCCATGTTGATGGGGACAAGGGCCTCTTCCCGACAACCCTGGCCGTTGGTTGTCGGGGTATGCAGCCGGGGGGCTTTTTGGAATCAGGGCGCCCCCTTTAAAAAGGGGGCCCCCAGATGCCGGCCCCCCACCCTATGTGAATGAGTATGGGGTACATCGTACCCCTACCCATTCACCTGGTGGAAAAAAATTGCAATAAAAAAACCACACAGCTTTTTAAAGTATTTTATTGCACAGCTCTGGGGGTCTTCTTCCGACTTCGGGGGTCTCCGGTGTCGTCGCCGCCGCTCTCCGGTTTTCTTCTGCCGGGCCACCGCTAACTTCTTTAGCTCTTTTGCTAGCGTAGGCTCCGGTCTTCTCCGTCGCCTTCTCCCCTCTTCTCCGGTTCTTCCTTTCTTCTGCCGGGCCTCCGCTAACTTCTTTTAGCTCTTTTGCTAGTGGAGGGCCCGTTCTTCTCCGTCGCCTTCTTCTCCCGCTATCCGGTTCTTCTCCCGGTTCTTCTCCCGCTTCTTTCTTCTGCCGGCCCCTCCACTAATTTCTTTAGCTCTTTTGCTAGTGGAGGGCCCGGTCTTCTCCGTCGCCTTCTTCTCCCGCTATCCGGTTCTTCTCCCGGTTCTTCTCCCGCTTCTTTCTTCTGCCGGCCCCTCCACTAACTTCTTTAGCTCTTTTGCTAGTGGAGGGGCCGGTCTTCTCCGTCGTCGCCGTCGGCATCTTCTTCTCTCTTCTCCTCCTCGATGTTGACTCGTCGCTTCCTCTCGCAGTAATGCTAAATTTTCGGTCCGCAGAGATTAATATAGGCTTCTCATGACGTCACAGTCACATGTTCCGGGGCACATGGCCCCGGAGCATGTGAGTGTGACGTCATGGGAACATGTGACTGTGACGTCATGAGAAGCCTATATTAATCTCTGCGGACCGAAAATTTAGCATTACTGCGAGAGGAAGCGACGAGTCTACATCGAGGAGGAGAAGAGAGAAGAAGACGCCGACGGCGACGACGGAGAAGACCGGCTCCTCCACTAGCAAAAGAGGGGCCGGCAGAAGAAAGAAGCGGGAGAAGAACCGGGAGAAGAACCGGATAGCGGGAGAAGAAGAAGGCGACGGAGAAGACCGGGCCCTCCACTAGCAAAAGAGCTAAAGAAGTTAGTGGAGGGGCCGGCAGAAGAAAGAAGCGGTAGAAGAACCGGGAGAAGAACCGGATAGCGGGAGAAGAAGAAGGCGACGGAGAAGACCGGGCCCCGCTAGCAAAAGAGCTAAAGAAGTTAGCGGTGGCCCGGCAGAAGAAAACCGGAGAGCGCGGCGACGACACCGGAGACCCCCGAAGTCGGACCCCCGGAGCTGTGCAATAAAATACTTTAAAAAGCTGTGTGGTTTTTTTATTGCAATTTTTTTCCACCAGGTGAATGGGTAGGGGTACGATGTACCCCATACTCATTCACATAGGGTGGGGGGCCGGGATCCGGGGGCCCCTTTATTAAAGGGACTCCCGGATTCCGATAAGCCCCCCGCCCGCAGACCCCGACAACCAACGACTAGGGTTGTCGGGAAGAGGCCCTTGTCCTCATCAACATGGGGGCAGGGTACTCTGGGGTGGGGGGGTCGCAGGTCGCCCCCCTGCCCCAGAGCACCAAACCCCCCATGTTGAGGGCATGCAGCCTGGTACGGTTCAGGAGGGAGGGGGGGCGCTCTCTCGTCCCCCCCTCTTCCCCTGCGGCCTGCCAGGTTGTGTGCTCGGATAAGGGTCTGGTTTGGATTTTGGTGGGGACCCCCACGCCGTTTTTTCAGCGTAGGGGTTCCTCTTCAAATCCAGACCAGACCCAAGGGCCTGGTATGCTCCTGGAGGGGGAACCCATGCCGTTTTTTTATTTAACATTTGGCCTGGAGTTCCCCCTCAAGATTCATACCAAACACAGTGCCTGCCATTGGCGGGGATCCAAGTCGGATCCCCGTTCATTGAAAGTCGGACATATGTCGGCTTCATGTCAGGGCAAAGTCGGATCCAAAGTAGGACAGATGTCGTGTCGCACTAGTGTGAACCCAGCCTAAATACAACTACACTGCTGCTCTCAGCTGCTCATATCACTCTGGTCTCACTAAATAGCTAAAATCGTAAAAAATACTGTTTTTGGAGCTTAGGGCGGCTCCTTATCATATACATGCAAATGTGGTAAAACACGGCATGCAAACGCCACAAAGCGCACCTTTCTAAACGCCACTTTCAACCTTAGTTCAGAACACTTTGCACCAGCGTCCCGTCTACATGGGGCCTAAAAACGCCTATGCCATTTTCAGCTCCAAAACGCCATGGTGGCCATGAGGCCATAGGCTAACATGGAGAGATGTTTTTAAGCTGCAAAAAACGCTCAAACAAGTAGTTGGAAAAACGTCCGTGTGCATGTAGCCTTATATTAACCACTTGCGCACTGCCCAGACCAAGTTTCACATTTCAGCGCTGATGCACTTTTAATGACAATTGCACGCTCATACAACATTGTAACCCAATGAAAATGTTTTATTTGTTGGCACACAAATAGAGCTTGATTTTGGTGCTATTTGATCACCTTTGTGTTTTATTTTAATTTTTTTTCATTAAATACAAAAGACCGAGTTTAAATAAAAAATGTATGGATATTTTACCCACTTCAGCACTGGGCCTATTCTGGCACTTCTCTCCTTCATGTAAAAATCATAAATTTATGGCTATAAAATTACTTCAAAACACCAAACATTATATACTTTTTTGGAGCAGACACCCTAGGGAACAAGATGGCGGTCATTGCAAATTTTTATCTCGCTCGGTATTTGCGCAATAAATTTTCAAACGCCTTTTGTTTGCTAAAAATATTACAAAACAGTAAAGTTGCGGCCAATTTTTTTGGTATAATGTGAAAGATGTTGTTATGCTGAGTAAATAGATACCTAACACGTCACGCTTTAAAATTGCGCACACTCATGGAATGACACCAAACTTCAGTAATTAAAAATCTCCCTAGGCGATGCTTAAATTTTTTTTACACGTTACCATTTTGGCATTACAGAGGGGGTCTAGTGCTAGAATTGCTGCACTCGTTCTAACGCACGCAGCAATAACTCACATGTGTGGTTTGAACGGCGTTTACATATGTGGGCGGGACTTACGTGTGTGTTCGCTTCTGAGCGCGAGCTACCGGGGACATGGGCGTTTTTATTATTTATTTTTTATTTTTGTTTTTTGACTTTTTTGTATTTCTTACTCTTTTTTTATTTTTAAATTTTTTGGGATCTCTTTTATTCCTATTACAAGGAATGTAAACATCCCTTGTAATAGGAATGTGTGTGACAGGTCCTCTTTATGGAGAGATGCAGGGTCAATAAGACCCCGCATCTCTCCTCCAGGCTGGAAAGCATGATATTGTTCCAAAAAAAATCACCAATCTCATGCTGACAGCCAAGATCACGGCTTGGTTAACATACAGGAACACGGCATGATGTCATAACGTCGTGCCCGCGCCTCCGACGGTCATAGAGATGACTGATGACCATCTGGTCACCAGTCATCTCCAAATCGTTCTCCGAGCCCCAGATGGCACGGGAGAGCCCGGAGAAGCACCAGATGGCGGCAAGAGAGGGGGGGGGACATCCCCTCCCCCCGCCTATAAGAACGATCAAGAGGCGGAACTGCCACTATGATCGTTTTTATGGTGCACAGAATCGCCGGCTAAAAAGAATGATATCTGAATGATGCCTGCTGCAACTGCAGGCATCATTCAGATGTCACCGCCCAAAGCCAAGGATGTCATTTGACGGTGGACAGTAGGAAACTGGTTAATATTTTAAAAAAAGGTAATTTTTCTTCTTCATTGATGTACACTGATGAGACTGCACTGATGGGCACCGATAAGGTGGCAAGGGTGGGCACTGAGAGGTGGCATTGCTATTTAGCACTGGTGGGCAGTAAGAAGTGGCACTGCTAGGTGGCAATGATAGTTGGCAGTGATGGGCACTGATAGGCACTGGCAGCACTGCTAGGTGGCACTGATTGGCACCAGTGGTGGGCATTGATAGGTGGCACTGGCAGGGGCTACTAATTGTCACAGATGATGCAGAATTGCCTCTTCCTCTTCGGGCCCCATGTCCCTTGCACATAAGCCGGTGATTGCCTTTTTTTTATGCTCACGCTGTCAGCACAAGGAGAAAACAAAAACCATTACCCAGCTTTTGTTTACATCACGTGATCAGCTGTCATTTGCTGACAGCTGATCACATGGTAAAGGGCAGGGACCGGCCCCTTACTCGGATCTGTCATCACCCGAGTCACAGTGACTCTGTGACCACAGCGCACGCAAAGGGGAGGACGTTTATTGACGGACTCCCGGCAATTGAGGACCATGCTGTGGCCGTCGATCAGTTATAGCGCTGATCTCAAGTGATTAAAGAGGGTCAAAATGGGCCATTGACATGCATCACAATTCAACTTAGGAATGAGTCTTTGAAAAGTTAAACTAAATAATTTGGCCACTTTATCCTTCCAAATAATTCACTTCCTGTCACAAAGCCACACAGGAAGTGAGGGAAAATCCCTAACAATGTCTTTCCTTGGGGACACACATGTCAGTCTAAATACTTTCCCCATTATGCACATTGCACTCGAGCATATTGCGGGGTACACCACAAATTATTATTAGGTAGTTTGGACTGTGGGGTTTATTTACTAAAGGCAAATCTACTTTGCACTACAAGTGCACTTGCTGTATATCTGAGGGGGACATGCAAGCCAAAAAAAAAAACACAATCTTTGCTTTTACATGATTGTAACATCCAATCACCAGTTCTTTCCCTCAGATTTTCAACAGCTACACTTTTACTGCAGAGTGGGATTTGTCTTTACTAAACCCCAAACTACCCAATGATTTGGGGTGTACACAACAAAGTGCTAGAGTGCAATTTGCTTAATGGGGACACTAGTTAAATTGATCTGTGTGTCCCCAAGAAAAGCCATTGGTAGGGTTTTACCTTCACTTCCTGTTTAGCTGTGTGACAGGAAGTGAAGCCAATGTTAAGAAAAGGAGACACAAAGGCCAAACTACAAAAAAAATATATCAAAAAACAAAACACGCAGGGGTTCTAACACTTACTTTGTTTCCCTCAAAATGCCCACAATTAGAATTTTATGGCCTTGAGCTATTTTTAAGTGCAGTGCTCTAAATCAGTGCTTCTCAAGTACCCCCAACAGGCCATGTTTGCAGGTTTTCCTTCATCTTGCACATGTGCTTTAAATCACAGTCAATGGTTTTGATTTTTGGACAGCAATTCTCGATAAGATAAATTCACAAAACATGTCCTGTTGGGGGTACTTCATCAGGACTGAGGCTGAGAACCACTGCAGTAAAAAAGGAAAATTGAATACTTACCGCTCTGTATTTCATTTCCTGGTGACGCTCCATGGCAGCACACAATACAATCCATGCATATACTACCATGAAGGCACCAGGGTAGACAAATCACACCTGATTTGTTTTGACATGCCAATCAGCTGTCACATTTGTTGCAAAGAAAACACAAAGCAAACATCAAAATTTTGCATCTAATTTTATTGTTCAACAAAACAAAAGGGAAGGCAAAATAAAAAACATGGTCAATTAGAAACCGTTACAGACTCAACATCTTGAGCAATTTTTGGGCAAAAAAAATGCAGCAGACAATTAAATCAAAGTGAACAAACAACACACATTAACAACATCAGAATTATTTCAGGGGAACATTTCCCCCACACCAAAAATATACAATCCACATAAGTTAACCAATCACTTGTTTTGCAAAGACATAACAAATAAAATACATGTGTTAAAAACTCGATAAGGCCACCAACATGTACATTTTGCCCCACACACACTTGCCTCTTCTTAAGGCAATCGACCGAATGCTCTGTGAGCTTTATATAACATATGTTTGTGTGCTAATGAGGCAATTGAAAACACATGCACAGTCCATGAAACACCCAGAATGCAAGTTCTCCCAATGTAGAGACTGAAATTCAAAGTGGGCACACCTGTTAAGATGTCCTTCAATTTCTAACCCATAAAAACACTCTCTGAGTGAGCATGCCCAGAAATATCCAGGCGCTGTTCACACACAAAAAGCACGCCAAAAAAAACCTAACTGGCTGGGCATGTGCAGAACAACACCAATGCAGCTAGCACAAAATAACTCCCCCCGTCCAAAATTAAGCACATCATCCAGCATGCTACAAAGTTAGAGATGGGACAATCACCCCTCCCCCCCACCAACAAATACTATTGCAGTCTATAGGAACTGACTTGTTAATTTTGCTTGTCCCCACTTGGCTGGCTTATCTTCTAGTTATTGGCCTTAAAATGGGGGCCCAGGTCCCACCCTAAGGGACATATATCAATGTCACCAATTTGGAAAACACCAAAAACAAAACAAGGAGAAGTGCCTTTAAATATGCCAAATTGCTTAAGGGCCATTTCACACCACATACAGTCCATTGCGTTTTTATGCATCCAAAATGCATGGAAAGTTGGTTATATGGTTCTAAATGGCAGTGTTTGTTCCAGTGCGTTCCAGTTCCACCAAAAAAGTAGAACATGCTGCATTTTACCTGCACTGGACTGTACTGGAACGCATCAAAACGCATCATAAACGCACTGGAACGCACAGGAACACACCTAAATGCACCAAAAACGCACTGGAACACACTTGTCCTTATCTATGGTTAATAAAAAAGAGGGGTGAAAACAAAGCACTGGACTACATCAAAAACTTACCAAAAATGCACCGGAACGCATGAAAAAAGTGCATGCAGAAAAGCACCTGGAACGCATCCGGATTGCGTTTCTATGGTGTGAACTGGCCCTAGTTCACACTATAGAAACGCAGTCTGGGTGCGTTCCAGGTGCTTTTCTGAATGCGCGTTTTTGACACATTCCAGTGCATTTTTGAGGCGTTTTTGATGAAGTCCAGTGTTTTTTTCCGCCTCTTTTCACTTAGGACAAGTGTGTTGCAGTGCGTCTTTGGTGCATTTAGGTGCGTTGCGGTGCATTCCAGTGCATTTTTGGTACGTTCCATTGCGTTTTTGATGTGTTTTACTGGGGTCCAGTACAGTTTTGTACCTAAAAAAGCAGCATGACCAATTATTTTTTGGCTTTCTGAAATGCACTGGAACGGACTGCAGTGGTGTGAACTATGCCATTGGCATTAATGTGATCAACTTTCTTTGCGTTTTTCAGGCATCAAAAAAATGCACTGCACTGCATCCGGTGTGAACTGGCCCTAAATATCATCCCCAGGGGTGTCTATAGTATGCCTGTAAAGTAGCACATGTTTTCCATGTTTATAACAGTTGGAAAGCAAAATTACATTTCTAAAGTAAAATAATAGTCATTTAAAAGTCCTTGCGGCTGTAATGAATTGCTGGTTCCTGTCAATACAGATAAAAGTCATTGAAAGTCTTTGCTAACCAAAAAAAAAAATGCGTGGGGGTTCCCCCAAATTCCATACCCAGGCCCTTCAGGTCTGGAATGGATATTAAGGGGAACCCCGCTGCAAATTTTTTAAAAAAAATGACGTGGGGTTCCCCCCAAATATCCAAACCAGGCCCTTCAGATCTGGCATGGATTTTAAGGGGAACTCCACCCCAAATTAAAAAAAAATGGCGTGGAGTCCCCCTAAAAATCCACACCAGACCCTTTATCCGAGCACATAACCTGGCCGGCCGCAGGGGAAGAGGGGGGGACGAGAGAGCGGCCCCCCCTCCCTCCTGAACCGTACCAGGCCACATGCCCTCAACATAGGGAGGATGTCCCCATGTTGATGGGGACAAGGGCCTCATCCCCACAACCCTTGCCCGGTGGTTGTGGGGGTCTGCGGGCGGGGGGCTTATCGGAATCTGGAAGACCCCTTTAACAAAGGGGACCCCCAGATCCCGGCCCCCCCCGTGTGAAATGGTAATGTGGTACAAATGTACCCCTACCATTTCACAAGGAAAGTGTCAAAAATTTAAAAAATGACAAGAGCCGGTTTTTGACAATTCCTTTATTAATGTATTTTCTTTTCTTCCATCTTCTTCCTTCTTCTTCTTCTTCCTTCTTCTTCTTCTTCCATCTTCTTCTTTTCTCCATTCAGGTTTCTTCCTCCATCTTCATCTTCCTCTTCATCTTTATCTTCATCTTCATCTTCCTTCTTCCTTCGGTGTTCTCGTCCAGCATCTTGCTCCGGCGTCTTCCCTTCTTCTTTCTTCTCCGGCCGCTCCGTTTGAATTGGAGGTTCCCGCTGTGCGACGCTTCAGTTCGCCTCTGGGTCCGCTTACACCCGTGACCCCGCCCCCCTCTGACGCACATGGATTTCACGGGACTTTCCCCGTGGTGACAGAGGGGGCGGAAACCACCGGGTGTAAGCGGACCAAGTGGGGAACTGAGGCGTCGCACAGCGGGAACCTCCAATTCAAACGGAGCGGCCGGAGAAGAAAGAAGAAGGGAAGACGCCGGAGCAAGATGCGGACGAGAAGACCGAAGGAAGAAGGAAGATGAAGATGAAGATAAAGAGGAAGATGAAGATGGAGGAAGAAACCCGAATGGAGAAAAGAAGAAGATGGAAGAAGAAGATGGAAGAAGAAGGAAGAAGATGGAAGAAGAAGAAGGAAGAAGATGGAAGAAAGGAGAAGACATTAATAAAGGAATTGTCAAAAACCGGCTCTTGTCATTTTTTACATTTTGACACTTTCCTTGTGAAATGGTAGGGGTACAATGTACCCCTTACCAATTCACACAGGGGGGGCTGGGATCTGGGGGTCCCCTTTGTTAAAGGGGTCTTCCAGATTCCGATAAGCCCCCCGCCCGCAGACCCCCACAACCACCGGGCAAGGGTTGTGGGGATGAGGCCCTTGTCCCCATTAACATGGGGACATCCTCCCCATGTTGAGGGCATGTGGCCTGGTACGTTTCAGGAGGGAGGGGGGCCGCTCTCGCCCCCCCTTTTCCCCTGCGACCGGCCAGGTTACGTGCTCGGATAAGGGTCTGGTGTGGATTTTTGGGGGAACTCCATGCCATTTTTTTATAAAATTTGGGGTGGAGTTCCCCTTAAAATCCATGCCAGATCTGAAGGGCCTGGTTTGGATATTTGGGGGGAACCCGCACGTCATTTATTTTTTAAATTTGCAGCGGGGTTCCCCTTAATAATCAATCCTGACCTGAAGGGCCTGGTTATGGAATTTGGGGTAACCCCCACGCTTTTTTTTTTTGGTTAGCAAAGACTTTCAAATACTTTTCTCTATATTGCCGGGAGCCGACAATTCATTACAGCCGCGGCTGCTTTTAAATGGGTTTTTTTTCCTTTAGAAATGACATTTTGCAGGCGCAATGGGAAGTTCAGGGCTGCGCCTGTTCAACTTATGCAAATTGACTTAGGTGACTTTACATTTACTAAGATTTTTCCGGCGCAGTGTCCCGGCGCATTTAAACCATTGAAATTCCCGCGCTGAGCTCAAAAAAAACTCCCGCAGCTCGAATCGGAATTGCCGGCGCAGCGGCCTGGTTTTGAAAAACATACTTTCCCTCTCTATTTTGGCCATGTTTGTTATTTGGGCATGTGTCACTACACTTTCTCACATCACCCCATGTCACCCCCATTATATTCTCACTTCCAACTTCTTTATATTTAGATTTTAACATGCCGTGCGCCAGGTCCATAGTAGCGCACTGAGCGCCTCCTCCCGGGCGCAGAGAACACTATAGTAAATGGGAAATAGGGCTGCGCTACAGGCGCTAATGTTTTGTAAATACCAAAACAGCCATTGCGCATGCAGATGCGCCAATACTCATGGCGCAAACGTTTGGTAAATCAGCCCCCATGTGTTCTCCACTTTCCTTACTGAAAGTGGGTTGCGGTCTCCGAACGAGGGGGGAATTTCCTTTCAAGCGGTCTCTGGTGAGAGACTCACCCGTCACTGGCAATCTGCTGCACCAGGTCTTCGAATGAGGAGCTCCCCCCGGTCCATTACGCTTCCCGGATTCAGGTACCCACTCCCGGGGTTCCCTAGGATCTCCTTCCCTCGCGGAACTCAGTGTTGGGCACTGAGCTCCGGACCTCCATCTGAGTACCTCACCCCAGGCTAAAGGTGCCTGGGATGGAACACGACCTCCGACTGTCCTCTAGGCCTAGGCCCGCCTAGAGAACCAACACGAACCACCGTCCACAGGCTGAAGGTGCCCTGGACTCCCACCCCGTGACAAAGACGGCCGGCCCCTTTATACCCTCTCCCAGCAAGCACAGCGGGTTCCCCGCCCTACCATACCGCTGCCGAGGGAGGACAAAAAGGAGGCACAACACATAGCAATGATTCAACCCCAGCCCAGGGCGACAGCGCCACCCGCTGGGCTGCAGGGAATTACACATCACCAATGTCTCTGTCAAGTTCAAATTTACACCCGGGAAAGTACATACCCGCTACACTTTCCCCCTGGTGGTTTGACACTGGTCCCCAGTGTCTGGAGTAAATCATGCCCTCAGCGGCTGACATAATCCAATCCAGAAACCGACTAACAATTGTACAAAAATAAAAACTTTAGAAAATTCTCCAACTAAAACATTGTGTCTGAGCCCTGTAAAGAAAGGGAATAAAGACAAAAGAGAAACAATAGCATTGACTCATAACTTCGAATCACATATTCATATTTGACTTCCCCCCCCATCCTGACTAAGACCCACCCCATCCTCAGTGGACTTGATGGGATGCTCTCCTGCAGAGGGAAAATAAAGGATTAACACATATAACCCTGACACCTGTATTCGTGTAATGGAAAAGAAACTTCTGCGGAAAGAAATCCCTTTTCTCCAAGAGTGAGTGCATGAAAAGTGTCTTAACGTTGCGCAACACTGCCACCTAGTGACAGCACCGCGGTAACTGCACCCTTGGAACTCTCCTCCTCTCTTTGGCCCTATCTACCCACAGTCTATGATCTCTTGCAGAAAAGTGAAAAAATAACAGGAACAGTCCTTCATTTCTTTAAGGCACAAAAGCAACGGCCCCTGAAAGTTCAGCAGCATGATAAGAACGGAGTCACTTTCCTCCTACAGGTAAAACCGGGGATGCGGCAGAACAAGTGGCTTCAAGTGCTGATCCATTGTTTCCAGAAGATACTCCACATCTTCTCCTTCTTTGCCCTGGATCAACACTTTATCTGCATGGATGTGTCGTCCCAACATCCATTCTGCCTTGCAGTCTTTAAAACGTTGAGAGGCCTTGGGAGAGCATGTCAGGTACCTGCGGGCATGGGGAACTTGAAGGTGGGTCCACACAAAGTCATTGTACCAGCGCTCTCGGCATACTTCCACCTCATACAGCAGTTCCTTCGACAAGTACGGATACTCCCATCCGTAGTCTGCAGCAACCTTCTG
Source organism: Rana muscosa (assembly GCA_029206835.1). Taxonomy (NCBI): domain Eukaryota; kingdom Metazoa; phylum Chordata; class Amphibia; order Anura; family Ranidae; genus Rana; species Rana muscosa. The sequence continues at coordinate 231,046,855 of CM055119.1, forward strand.
GCCAAATAGCCGTTGTAATCTCGCCAAAGGAGGCATGGTAGCTTTGTCCCCTTCACCAGGCAAAACTATTGAGTCCAGGTGGCGAGGGACCTTGATCACATCTGATCTGGGCATTGGTGCCCGCAGCAACAGTCTCTTTTCCCCGGTCTTCGGTACAGATGGCACCGGGGATGTAGAAGCAGGCTGGGGATGGGACCTCTCTTCAGGCGCTGGTGCCTCCACCCGTGGTGTACTTTCCCCTGTAGACATGGGTGGATCCCTGGTCCTCCGGAATGAAGCGAGAGGTACTTTGTCCCAGCCCTTTTCTGCAAACAGTTTGTCTATAGCAACGTCGTCTCCCATGTCCGAGAGCGACTCTAGGTCAGAGGTGTCACACTCCTCCGCAGGCAGGTATCCTGTAGTGGAGACTGAGCTTTCACCTCTTCCCACACATCAAATCTCTCCGCCAGGCTTACCTCGGCCTTTACTTGAAGCGGGACGTCCAGAACTCTTGTCAACGGATCCATCCTGGCCGGGCGTAAGCGGGCGAGACGGTCCACCACAACCGCTGGTCGGGGCTACCATGCCGGTCTTTCTCTTCAGTGGTGGACGCTGCGAGATCGTGGTGACCGAGTCAGCATCCTCGGATTTCTCCCGTTGAAGTTTTACGACCTCCTCCGCGGTCGCTGCAGTGTGCGCAGGGATGGCTGTCACAGCAGTGATTCCTCCTCTCTGAGTGGTGTTGCCCGCAGCACGGCCGGGGTAGATGGTTCTCGGCTTCTCAACCGCCGGATCCACTTCGATCAGGAACTCCCCACAGGCCTCACATCACCCGAATGGCTTCAGCTGGCACACCAGTCCCGAACAGCCGGGACAAATCACACCCAGGGCCTCAACGTCCATGCACGAATACAGGGCGAATCGACCCCTTGGCTTTAGCCGGATCCCCGTATCTGTTACCAGGGCAGCAGCAGTCAATGTCGTGGTAGAAGGGTGAACTGGAATCCACGACGTATGTCCGAACATGGCGACCTGTTGCTGATCCATCGCACACTGCAAAGTTTTTGTGCCAATGTCCCACGTGTAGTCCTTCACACGTATTGGACTCCTCCCCGTTGCTCCAGTTCGCTGGCTTTTCTTCTTTTCTGTGTCTGAGTCACGCCCACGAACTAAGCGATGGGGGTGTGCCTGGTGGCGCAGTGCAATAGAAGCCCCCACGTGTAGTACTTCACACGGCTGAACTTCCCCCTCTTTCCACTCTTCTGCGCGGGCCTTTCCCTTCATTGGGTCATGTCCACGACTTCGAGCAGGGATGCACTTCGGCCAATGAAGGCCTGCCTATTCGCGTAACTCTTCCAACAGACACGTTCAATACTGTGGTGCACAAACACTATACCGGACCCGAGCCCCCACGTGTAGCGGCCTCCTCACTCCCCTGTCTTTCTTCAGCTCATCTGTCTCTTGTCTAGGGGTATCTTTTAGCGGGTAAGGGAGCGGGGACACTACGCCAGGCCTTTATCACAGGTGTCAGTGTGATACAAGCAAAGTTCTTTTACCTTCGGGTCAGTGCTGTGCACCTGGAGCCTCCACCAAGAGTTACCTTGAACAATGTCTGTCAGGAAATGAGCCCCACACCATTAAAGTTCAACACTCCTTTATTCTTCTCGAACGAACACAATCAGTTGAACTCCCTTAGTAGAAACAGAACAGAAAAGGAGGTGTGGATGCGAATAGGCCCAGACACAATGTGTTCTCCACTTTCCTTCCTGAAAGTGGGTTGCGGTCTCCGAACGAGGGGGGAATTTCCTTCCAAGCGGTCTCCGGTGAGAGACTCACCCGTCACTGGCAATCTGCTGCACCAAGTCTTCGAATGAGGAGCTCCCCCCGGTCCATTACGCTTCCCGGATTCGGGTACCCACTCCCAGGGTTCCCTAGGATCTCCTTCCCTCGCGGAACTCAGTGTTGGGCACTGAGCTCCGGACCTCCATCTGAGTACCTCACCCCAGGCTAAAGGTGCCTGGGATGGAACACGACCTCCGAATGTCCTCTAGGCCTAGGCCCGCCTAGAGAACCAACACGAACCACCGTCCACAGGCTGAAGGTGCCCTGGACTCCCACCCCGTGACAAAGACGGCCGGCCCCTTTATACCCTCTCCGAGCAAGCATGGCGGGTTCCCCGCCCCACCATACCGCTGCCGAGGGAGGACAAAAAGGAGGCACAACACACAGCAATGATTCAACCCCAGCCCAGGGCGACAGCACCACCCGCTGGGCTGCAGGGAATTACACATCACCAATGTCTCTGTCAAGTTCAAATTTACACCTGGGAAAGTACATACCCGCTACATGTAGATGTTACTTTATTTTCCCAGTCCTCCATGCATATATGTCAGCACCTCCCCAGCATGCTTCCCTTGGCACATCCACAGTTTGAGCATATTTTATTTATGTAAATTTTGTTAGTGGATTACTCTAAACACCTCCTAAACTGTGTCACATTATTGTTCTTATTTCTTTAGATATTTAATATTTTTTTTTCAACAGAAAATAGTTTAGAACCCTCCCTCCCCTCCCCAAAATGCATAATCAACTGATCCAACTACTATTTTTATGCATTTATAATAATCCATTCTCCCTATTAATTTGTTAATTTATAGAAATGTTTATTCTTGAATTTTAAAAAGCATGTAGTCACTAGCATGTAGTATACTTTTAATTGTTACTCATCATGTTTTTTAATGATATTTAATGTATTCTAAATATTTATATCTCAAATTAGATATAATGGCAATTTTATTTTGCACATTGTGCTGTCAATATTTCGGAAACAGAGTGGCTTGTAAAATGTACCTTCATTTGTTACTCATTTCTCTTTAATGGAAGTGGAGAGGGTTCTTACCTGTCCCCCAAATCTCCCCCCCCCCAAATTCCCTAAATGTGCCACCAGAGGGAGTGAGGAAGCATATAATAAGAACAGTTTTTTTTATGATTACATACTGCTTTAAATTGTTTTTTTTTTAATTTTGGCACCAGAATGTATGTGTGATAACTAATTTGCAATTTCAAGGCTCAAGTTGTAATACTTATTTTTATATTTTTATTCTCAGTTTCCTTCAACTCCCCAGCAGTGGCAGGATGTGGCAGCCCAGTTCCAAAACTTCTGGAATTTCTCCAACTGTGGGGGTGCCATTGATGGCAAACATGTGCGCATCATCCCCCCACCCAACTCTGGGTAATTTCATTTTAATTATAAGGGCTTTTCCAGTATTGTTTTGTTAGCCCTTGTTTCTGCAAATTATGAGTTCCTTTATTTGGATGTGGGCATCAATGGGAGGCATTCAGATGGTGGGGTGATGCCCCACACCGAGTTCAATACCCGCCTGCAGAATGGCACTTTGAATTTGCCCCCTGCCCAGGACAATATTGAGGGCATGAATTTTGTTTTTCTTGCAGACGATGCTTTTGCTCTGGGGCCTCATTTACTGAAGCCCTTTCCGATGAGGAACTTGACCCCAGAGCAGCGCATCTACAACTACCGGCTCTCCCGTGCCAGGAGGGTTGTAGAGAATGCGTTCGGAATTCTTTCAAACAGGTTCCGCCTTTTTTTAACCGCTATCAATATGGCAGAATATAAAATTAACCATGTAGTCTTGTGTTGCTGCATTCTACATAATTATTTGCGTAGACATGACACAAACTATATTGGTACAGTGACTCAAGATCCAACCTCAGGTGTTATGGCAGCTGAAGAGCCAGTGATGCCAGCTCTGCAAACTGGTGGAGTTGGGCATTCCTCCCAAACTGGCCGTATCGTGAGGGAAGAATATAAGGCCTACTTTGTGGGTAGTGGGGCAGTGCCCTGGCAAGATAATCTTGCTGATAATGTTTAAGATTCCCCTTTATTTTCTTTATTAAACACCAATATCTTTGAAAAACTGTTGTATATTATTTTGAATTATTCTTTGAATGTAATTGGTACGTATTTTAGTTTAGTTGCCAAACAATAATTGTAAAGTATTATCTCAAAAACTTGCCTTGACATATGTAGTGTATTTAATGTTGCGCTGTGGCTCTGCTACACCCATTTTCAAGTACACTGTCAATGTAACTACACCAACTTAACAAATATACTTTTCTTATTAATCATATAAATAAGAAGCCACACATATGAAAGATTCAAAATATTTACTTTCACCACCCCAAAATATTTTCGTTCTGCTTTAACAACAAAACAGGCTTTTTTTATGGTTTTTTTTTGGGGGTTTCTTCTCAACTTTGAGGTGGGTAAACATGTATTTTAGAAAGCACAGCAATACACATCCCAAAATCACTACCTAACAAATGTTCAAATATTCTGTAAAAAGGCCATACGAGACATTTTGCATTGGATTCTCAACGTGAGAATATATTGCCTTGCTCATGTGTAAAGAACTCCTACCTTTATGCAACAAATGTTAAAGAGTGCAAATTTTTTTATGGCACTTATGACATTAGTAAACAAAGCCCACTGTGTCCACATGTGCTAGCTGACATCATGGGATCTGACTGTTTTTGTGTTAATGTCAGCTTGCACATGTGTGCACAGTGCTGTTTTGTAAAAATATAAAAAAAAAAATTGAAATACAAGTGCACTTGCCACTTCACTTGTATGTAAACATATTTCAAGGTCATGGTGTCAAACCGTATTCTCTTTTGTATTTTCAAAAATACCCTAGTATGCAAAACATTACTAACAATTTTACTTTGTGAACAGTGTTTGCCACCTCTCCTTCTCAAGGTGCATTTTGTCTTATTTTTTGGGCTATTTGTAACTATAGTCACTCTATTTTTTTATTTATTTTTATTTAAATACCCCAAGATGTTGTGTATAGTGACTACACTTAAATCTTAAAGGAGGTGGTCAAGCACCTAGAGAAGGCGGGTGGAGAAACACTGACCTACAAACCTGAACACAATTTTGTGTTTTGTTTAGAATGTTTTTAAAAGGTCCCATTTTTTAAACACTAAATTTCTTGCTTTATCTTAGTGCAGTCCTCCTTCACTTACCTCATCCTTTGTTTTGTTTTTAAATATGTCCTTATTTCTTCCTAGTAATCCTCAGTTGGTGTTCTTCTGTGTGTAAATCCACACAGTAGTGCAAGGCTTTCTCCCTGGTGTGGAGTGTCGGCCTCGCCCCCTCCCTTGGACTACAGGAGAGTCAGGACGACCACTAAAACACAGGTCATTTTGAAATCTGCTACGTAGAGAGCGTCCTGACTCTCCTGTAGTCCAAGGGAGGGGGCGAGCACGACACTCCACACCAGAGAGCAAGGCACACATTCCAGTGTTGATTCCAGTCAGAAGAACAGTAAATGATGATTATTATAGGACAACTTCTTGACATTTCAAATTAAATGTTAAGGATGAGGTCAGTGAAGGAGGGCTGCAGTAAGGTACAGTTATATTTTAAAGATAATAAAATGTTTAATTTCCAACCCCTTTAAGTGAATTGTCATGCGATTCCACATGACAATTCACATTAAAAGACGCATCATATGGCATTGTTGTTTCCTACTCTAAAATCCCAGCAATTACATGGAACTATTTTTCTTTTTAAACATATCAATAATCATATTATGTGCTTAAAAGTAGAGTCCAAAAAGTATCACAAAAATAAAGAAATTAAAATTTAGCTAAAAGGTCAACATAATCCTGCATACGCCTCTGAAGACCAGTGGCAGCCTCCTTTATTTTTTCTAGTTCAGTCATTGCCTGCATAATATCAGCAGTGATCCGTCCAATTGTGCATCTTGGTAGTTCGTGGCCTTTGAAAAATAGAAAACATACAAATGGGAATTAAGGACAAGTGGCTGTGGCCCTCCAAAAGTAAATTATGTCAAAATTAATAACCCTGGCAATTGTGGCAAATACTTCCCTCCAATCAAATTAGGATTCCCAAACCTTCTTGCTCTTCAGACACCTACACTACTAGGAATGTACACACTGTAGCTACTCTAGAATCTTGTCCCTGGTGCCTGTGTCTCCCACAATTGGTTATCTAGGAACATTGCCATCTCATTGCACCTTCTGTCTACTTCTACATTAAATTCTTCAATGCACTACCTAGTTTTCCTCTGTGTCTGGCTTTCATTTTTTTGATAAATTAACCAATCCCTAGACATGTCTATACCAGTTGTGTTGCGTCAATATATGGCGACGTCTAAACGCCCCCACTCTGTCTTGTAACGCCACTGAAAGACAATACACAGATTCATGCATTGCATGAATCTGTGTCTTGTTGCCCCTTCAAAACAATCTTCTGATGTCTGTGCTCCTGTTGAGTACAGGACATCTTAATTTAGAATAGCAGTGGTTGTGTTTTTGAAGTGTCTATATCAGAGCAAGTGTCTCTGATAGATAGGCTTTACTGTTGAAAAGACCTCACATAGTAATTTACAAATAAATATTAGACAAGGTATCACACAGTGATCTTTTTGTCTAAAAATCAATGACATGCATCTCAGCCAATCATGATCACTGTATATTGTTATCGGTAACAGCGGCGTTGCAAGCAAGGTGCGGGGGGTGCGGACCGCACCCGGGTGACACCCATGGATAGTGGCACAACGCTAACACCGCCCACCCGCTGACCTGTGCCCCGGCTTGTGTCCCTCTGTGTAGCAAAATGAACACGCCACCCCCTCCTCCTCTCTGTTTACATACACAGAGGAGGAGGAGGCGGAGGTCGCGCTCGAGGGTCACACCGCTGTGTGTATGGTCATTCTGCTGCTCTGTAATGTAAGGGGGGTGGCTGCACTATGGCTGTGTTTGCACCAGGGGGGGGGCTGTAATTGAGTGTTGTCTGTAAATGGGGGACTTGAGTTGTTGGGGGATGACACCATTTTGGGAGGCAACGTGTGACACCAACCCTAGTGACGCCACTGACCAGTAACATCATTGGCTCAAGCAACATTGAGGGCGAGAGAAGACATCTAGTAACAACATGGCGCCGTAAGATCAGCGCCTAGCAAGCAGGCTCCAAACCTCCTCCAGGAAATCAGCGTAAGAAGCAAGATGCGTACTTTGGATATGAAATAGAAAGCTCTGAAGAACTGAATATCTGATCTTCTGAATAGAGAAACGGTCTTATCTTGCCGGGACTCATTAGTCCTAAACCAGATTAAATCTATCCGGCTAATAACCCTCCGTCTATCTGACCCTACCTGACCCTCCGGAGAGACAGCGGGGAGGGGGAGTTTTGAGAGGCGGGGGCCTGAAGGTGAGCCGCTGAGATACTGCAAGCTGGGAGCCGGGTGAGATTCAGACGCGCTGGATGCGGACGGGGTGTGGAGACTTGAAGCGTATCTCTATTCTGAGAGAACGAAGGACAACGTGAGACCCAGCGAGACCCCCACGCGATCCTCCAGGTGATCCTTTGCCGGAACCCACATTCTGGTGTATCGGAGCGGCGGAGCGGAAGGAGGCGTGCCGGCCCGGAGCTGTAGTCGGGAAGAGAGGGGAGCCGAGGCCTGCCGGGATTGGACAGGAGGGGGACCTCGTACTTACAGCCGGAGGTGCCGGAGGTGCCCCCAAGAGAGCTCCATCCATGACAGGAGATCTGTGAGAAAGTCAGAGACGTCCCGGGATGTGTGGGGTAAGCTAAGTAAAAACGTATCACTCTTCCTCTCGGCTTCCCCAGTTCCTTGAAGTGCAGTAATAATAACAGAGAGGATTGAAGGACTGATGTAACATGAGGATATAGACGCATCAAAAAATCTCTCTATAATATAAGGAAGAGCCCAGATATATAAGATAGATAGATGTAAAACATTGGATCTTGGACTTATTAGTCGTATGAGAATTTTGAAGTTCTTTGCATCTGTCTATACCTGGGTCGATACCTAAGGATTTTGTCCCTTGTCCCTCTTTTTTTTTTTTTTCCCTATTTCTTTGGTTAAATATTTTATCAATTCTAACCATTCCTAACCATTCATGCTGAGAGAATGTGATACCGGGACTGTGTGAATTTCCTGCCATTAGATTGTTAAAACTGGGCTGATATATATATCTTTTGAACTTTCAGATGTCAGATTGCTATAAGTGTGCTGACTTCCTTATTATTTGATACTCACAACCCAGCATGATGTGAACCGTACGCCTATCTGCATATGCAAGGGGATTGGAAATACATCAAAGGACTGTGCCTTTTTGCCCTTCTGCCCTTTTGCTCTTCTGTCTTTTTTTTTTTTGGGGCATGAAAATTTTGAAAATACTGAATCATTAAGAAATTAAGAAATTTAAATATCAATTTTATATATCAAGGGATTGAGCCTTTTGTCCTATATTTATATTTATTTTGTCTCCCTCCCCCTTTTTTTTTTCCTCTCTGCTGTTTGTACCTGAATTGAGTACTAAGTCTATCACTTCGGTTGAGCAATTTTTGGAACCCTGGGATATGTATTAATAAGGTGTTGGGATGTGACTAGGGTATCAAAATCTGCATCAAGTATTAAGTTCAATTATTTCTGTGTATCCTGCTAGGTGGAGGAAAGGGGGGGCGGGGTAGAAAGTGAAATAGTGAGACTATTTGAATTACCCGGTAATGAGCGGACATCAAGGGGCTGAAAGCTTATAAAGTTATAGTATATTATTACTGTGTGAAATTTCATCGAAACAGAACCTAAACCCTCTAAATCTATAGACATAAAGCTGAAGATATCCACGATAGGAGGAGTGGGAGTGGGAGAGATAGGGGTGGGATAGAGGTGGGGGGGGGAGAAGAAAGGGTAGATTACACTCAGCCCTCAGCCTTGTGCTGGAGCTAAGATCCTCGGTCAAGGAGAAAATGTTAAAAAAGGGTGTTAAAATAAATCAGGGGGAAGGAACCAGCCGGAGTACAATCAAGACCTACCTGATTGTAGAAGGGTCGGATCAAATGGCTGAGAGTCCTAGAAAAAACATAGAATTAAACTCAGGAACCCCAAAAAAAATAATAAAGGTCTCCCAGAGATGAATGAGGTGAAGGAAGGGTCCCCAGGGACCTCGGGGAAAAATAAAGGTAGTAAGGTCCAAGTCTCAGAAACCAAAAGTAAGAAAACCCTGGAAAAACATCAACAAACTGATACACCCCGCGAAGATCTACAGGAACCTCCAACAAAACAAGATATGACTGACATGATTGAAATGATATCACGTCTGGAGCGAACAATAAAAGGCAAAATGGGAGCTACGAGAAAGGATATTCAGAGTGTATTACATAGGGTAGAGGGAATAGAAGATCAGCTAGAAGAACATAAAAACGCCATAAAAGAACTTAGAGATAGGGCAGATATGGACTGGATAAAGATAAGGAATGCCCGTTATAAATTAGAGGACCAGGAGAATCGGAGTAGGAGAAAAAATCTTCGGATTAGAGGTCTACCGGAAGAGGTTAAAGATACAGAAGTGGAAGAGGTTCTACGAGGGATATTTAATAAGGCTCTAAAGAATGAAACAGCGGCAGCAATGCAATTCGAGAGGGTACATAGAATACAAAGACCGTACAGCACTCAGAGAGACCTACCAAGAGATATTATAATAAGATTTCACGAGTATGGACAAAAAGATATGGTCTCCCAAAGCACTAGGAACTCCTCTCCGATGGAATACAAGGGAAATAACCTATCTATTTTCTCAGACCTGGCTCCAGAGACCTTGGCTCGGAAAAGAGCATTGAAGCCTCTAACAAACCACCTGCAGATAAATAATATACCCTATAGGTGGGGGTTCCCAACATGCCTGGTGGTGAAAAAAGAGGGGGTATCAGCAACCGTTCGATTTCCAGAAGATATAAAAGAATTCTGTAAAAAATTGAATATAGAAGGTATACAGGTAGAAAATTGGGAAAAGAGACCCCCAGTTTGGAGAAAGTGGAAGGACCAGGATTGGAAACAAACTTAGTTTTATGGAGATAATGGGGTGGAGGAGGGAGGTGAATTGAATTGACAGAAGGGGAAGGATGAGGGAGGGGAAGAGGGGAAGAGGGATAGGGATGAAGGAAGAAATGGAGTAGAGATTAAAAGTATGATTAAAAAAGGAGAAAAATGGAGAAGAAGAAAGAAAAATTCTGTATTTTCCTGAGAGGGAGGTTTGGAGGGAGAATGCCCGCCTGCGCTTAGGGGCCTTTCCATTTTTGGGTAGACCCCGGGGAGCGGGGGGACAGATGCGCAGTCCAGAAGCGGCTTCCACCTGGCAGATTGCCGGGATGGGATCACGCCAAAGGACTCAAAACATTGATTTGCAATGTGCTTGGGGGTGGGGGGGAGGGGGGTATATGTGGTCTCTGCTTTTTCTACTATCGCTGAAGTATATCAGAGAGGAGGATGTTCATCAAAAATTTACGAAGATTAGCTTTAAGAGGTTATGGTTTGAAGGCTGGCTGAAGGAATTAGATCTCTCAATGCCCCTCCGACCCTGCACATGTCTGATGTATAACAATTGGGTCATAATGAAAGAAATAAATCATAGAAATGGTAACTTTGAAAATAGTTACATATAATGTGCGGGGATTAAATTGCCCAAATAAGCGTTACCAGATTCTGCAAGAGATGAAGGGAGAATTGGCAAACATAGTGTTTCTTCAAGAAACGCATTTAAAGTGGACATCAAAGACTAGATTGAATTCAAAAGAGTATCCTATCTGGAGACATAGTTATTCCTCTAATAAAAGGTCTAAGGGAACGGCTATTGGATTCGACAGGAATACATGTTTCACAGTGGATGCTATGGAATTAGATCCTGAGGGGCGATATACCTTTGTCAAGGGCTCTTTGTTTAATATAAAGTTCACATTGGCAAATGTATACTGCCCGAATGTACGGCCCTCAATGTATTTAACCACTTAACGACCGCTCACTGTATATATACGTCGGCAGAATGGCACCGACAGGCACAATCACGTAGAGTGTACGTGATCACCTTTGTACAGTTGGGGGGTCCGATCGGACCCCCCTCCTATACAGTGAGCGGCCGTTAATCGTTGGGGAGCGATCAGAGATGAGGGGGTGACCATTCGATTTCAGCCACCCCCTCGCGATCGCTCCCGGCCAATGAAAATGCTTCCTCCGCCATGTGATGTAAACACAGGCAGGAGGAAGTGATGTCATCTCCCTCGCGGTGGTCTTTTCGATTCCGGCGCCGAGGAGAGAGGAAGCAGGTTAGTGCACCAACAATCCACTGACACATAGGTACACATAGGCACACATTTCACCCCCCAGTCCCCCCCAGATCACCCCCCAGGGTAGCCCCCTAACCCCCCTAATAAAGGTTTAACCCCTTGATCGCCCCCCAGGTAACCCTTTCACCCCCTAACGCCAGCGTCACTAAGCGATCGTATTTTCGATCGCTGTATTTAGTGCCGGTGGTGCCCTAGATAGCCAGTTATTTATTTTTAGTTTCGCCGCAGGTTTTTAGAGCGTCAGGTACCCCCATATATTATTTTAACCCCCTGATTGCCCCTAGAGTTAACCCTTTCACCAGAGATCACCGTATAAGCGTCACTGGTGACACTGGTTACCCAGTTAGTTATTTAGTTATTTAGGTAACCCGTCAGGTTTTTATATAGCGTCGGGTACCCCCATATTTAACCTAATAAAGGTTTTAACCCCCTGATTGCCCCTAGTTAACCCTTTCACCAGTGATCACCATGTAAAGGTTACGGGTGACACTGGTTGGTTAGTTTGCTTTTTATAGCATCAGGGCACCCGCCGTATATAACCCAATAAAGGTTTAACCCCCTGATCGCCCGGCGGGTGAGATCAATTAGGTTTTAGCGCCAGAGAGGGTCTGCGTCGCCCCAGGCAGCGTTAGGTTAGTGCCAGTAACGCTAACACCCACGCGCAAAGCATACACCTCCCTTAGTGGTATAGTATCTGATCAGATCTATACTAGCATCCCCAGCGGTTTAGGGTTCCCAAAAACGCAGTGTTAGCGTGATCAGCCCAGATACCTGCTAGCACCTGCGTTTAGCCCCTCCGCCCAGCCCAGCCCAGCCCACCCAAGTGCAGTATCGATCGATCACTGTCACTTACCAAACACAAAACACATAACTGCAGCGTTCGCAGAGACAGTCCTGATCCCTGCGACTGCTAACAGTTTTTTTTGTAGCGTTTGATATATTTGCTGACGACAGTCGGGTGCTTTTTTTCCTGTGAATCTTACTAGTGTACCCCTAAATTTAGAGCCCAAAATGGCAAGTCGAAGGTACACTAGTAAAGAGGCCTATGAGATTCTGAGCATGACAGATAGTGAAGAGGAGGTCACGTATCTGTCAGATTCAGGCTCAGAATATCTTCCCGTAGAAGACAGTGACGTCAGCGGCCCCACGTCAGATAGCTCTGACGACGAAGTTGAGGTCCCTGCTAAGGTCAGGCGTACCCGATCCCGATCTTCTGAGGTTGTTGAGGAGCAAGAACCGCAGGGCTCTCGTATCATGGAGCAGAGGAGTACTAGCGCCGCTATTCCTTCTGGTGAATTGGCAAGCACCAGCGGCCTAGTACAGCCTGGGCGTACATCCAGCACTGCAGCATCACGTGGTGACGTGGCGAGTCCCATAAGTGCAGTTCAAGCTGGCGAGGTGGCAAGCACAAGTAGTGTCCCGCTGCCACCAAGAAGACAAAGGCAGGCCCGTCGTACCCATAGTGCTCTTCCTGCAGAATTCGCCTATCCTGATTGGGTCCCCACCACTTCTGCAGAACCCGTACTTCCCCCATTCACTGCCCAACCCGGTATTCAGGTGGAAACAGCTGATTTTATGCCAATCGATTATTATTCGCTGTTTTTCACGGAAGATCTCTATAGATCTATTGTGGACCAGAGTAATTTATATGCTGGTCAATTCATCGCCGCTAATCCCCAGTTGCCTTCCATTGCCAAAGATTGGAAACCAATTACGGTTTCCGAATTTAAGACCTTTCTGGGCCTTTCCCTCAACATGGGCACACATAAATTCCCGTCATTGCATGCTTATTGGTCCACGCACCCAATTGACCACATGCCCGTGTTCTCTGCCTCCATGCTCAGGAAACGATACGAGCAGATTTTGCGGTTCATGCACTTCAACGACAATGAACTTTGTCGTCCACGTGGGGACCCTGAATACGACCGGCTCTATAAAATTCGGCCCCTCATAAACCACTTCAATGAACGTTTTGCAGCCTTGTTTATTCCCGATCAAGCTGTCTGCGTTGATGAGTCCCTGATTAAATTTTCTGGCCGCTTGGCTTTCAAGCAGTACCTTCCCAGCAAGCGTGCCAGATACGGGGTCAAGCTCTATAAGTGCTGTGACAGGGCAACAGGCTATGTATGGAGCTTTATGGTTTATGAGGGAAAAGATAGTCAGTTTGAGCCGGTCAACTGCCCGGATTACATAGGGAGCGCTGGCAAGATAGTGTGGAACTTGGTGTCACCCTTATTCGGAAAGGGGTACCACTTGTATGTGGACAATTATTACACGAGCGTGCCACTGTTTAGTCATTAGTTTGATCATCAGATTGGAGCATGTGGCACCGTGCGACCTAATTGCCGGGGCTTTCCCCAGCGGCTTGTAGATGCCCGTCTTAGGCTGGGGGAGAGAGCCTGCGTAAAGTGTAATAACTTGCTCGCTATGAAGTGGAGGGACAATAAGAATGTTTTCCTTCTTACCTCCCTTCATGCAGACACGACAGTCCAAATTCGTACGGCGACTGGTGTTGTGGAGAAACCCCTCTGTGTCCACGAATATAACAAAAATATGGGAGGGGTGGACCTCAACGACCAGTTGATGGCGCCGTATCTAATTGACCGTAAGGCGAGACGCTGGTACAAAAAAGTGTCTCTATCCTTATTCCAATTGGCTTTGCTGAACGCTCATGTGCTATACAGAGCTTCAGGCGGGACTTTATCTCTTCTAAAATTCCAGAATGAGATAGTCACAGAACTCCTGTATCCAGGCGGTTCTGCACCTCACCATCCCCTACCAAATGCAGTAAGCCGGCTGCATGAGAGGCATTATACGCATCTCCTCCCGAGTACCCCTACCCAACGAGCCCCGCAAAAAAGATGTTGTGTCTGTAGCAAGCGCGGATTTAGGCGTGACACCCGTTATTATTGTCCACTCTGTCCTGACAAACCTGGTCTTTGCCTTGGTGAATGTTTTGAACGCTACCACTCAAAAGTGAAGTTTTAGCGTAGGGTACAGCATTTCACAGACTAGGACACACTTACACAGGGTCTCCCAAGATGCCATTACATTTTGAGAGACCCGAACCATTACAGTTGTTAAAGTTTAAAAAAAAAAGTGTAAAAAAGAAAAAAAAAACGTAAAAAACAAAAACACAAAAAATATATAAAAGAAAAAAACCAAAAATAGTTGTAGTTTTATTGTTCTCTCTCGCTCTCTCTATTTTCTCTCTATTGTTCTGCTCTTTTTTACTGTATTCCATTCTGCAATGTTTTATCATGCTTGCTTTTCAGGTATGTAATTTTTTGTTTTCAGGTGCGCCATTCAACTGCAGCGCGGAATTATTTATCTTGACAGCAACAGCGTTTGCTCCCATGATACATAAAGCCGTGACTCCAGTGCTGTAGGAGGTGATTTCACCACCACAGTTAAAAAAAAAAGAGCATATATGCCGAAGCACGGGGGCAGCAGGGGCGGAGGAGCGATTTTGCTCCTAATGCCGCGTATATACGGTCGAAATTCCGACGGAGGCTTGCCCGTGGAAAAGTTTGACCGTGTGTACGCGGCATAACCTTTTATGCCGCGTACATACGGTCGAAATTTCGACAAAGGCTTGCCTGTGGAAAAGTCAGACCGTGTGTACGCAGCATAACTTTTTTGCGGGAGGATGCCCCCATGCTTCGGCATATATATATTTTAGGCACAGGTTGCGTTAAAAAAATGTTTTATTTTTTACTAGGTTTTGTTTTGGTATTTGCTTTGCAGGTATGGTATGGTAAGGTCTTACTGTTGTACTGTAATGTTACTTTGTTTTAATGTTAACCATCATTTGCTTAGCAGGTACGCCATTCAGTTGCATCGCGGATTTATTTATCTTGACAGCAACAGCGTTTGCTCCCACGATACATAAAGCCGTGACTCCAACGCTGTAGGAGGTGATTTCACCACCACAGTTAAAAAAAGAGCATATATGCCGAAGCATGGGGGCAGCAGGGGCGGAGGAGCGATTTTGCTCCTAATGCCGCGTATATACGGTCGAAATTCCGACGGAGGTTTGCCCGTGGAAAAATTTGACCGTGTGTACGCGGCATAACCTTTTATGCCGCGTACATACGGTCGAAATTCCGACGAAGGCTTGCCTGTGGAAAAGTCAGACCGTGTGTACGCGGCATAACTTTTTTGCGGGAGGATGCCCCCATGCTTCGGCATATATGCCCATCATTAGAAGTGGGTGGATGAAGGGAGGTATTCTAATGGTGGGCATACGATTACAATACATGTCCAACAAGGACCAGCAACGTACTGGTATGTTGCTGGACTTTGAATGTTTATACCAGAATGATGCCTGCAGGTTTAGGTATCATCTTGGTATCATTCTTTTCAGCCAGTGTCCGGCTTTCATGTAAAAGCAATTCTAGCAGATAATTAGCCTCTAGACTGCTTTTAAAAGCAGTGGGAGGGAATGCCCCCCCCCCCCGGATATAAACAGCGCCATTGGGAAATTGGGAAAGCATTTTATCACACCGATCTTGGTGTGGTCAGATGCTTTGAGGGCAGAGGAAAGATCTAGGGTCTAACCCCCCTTTTTTTTTCAAAAAAAGAGTACCTGTCACTACTTATTGCTATCATAGGGGATATTTACATTCCCTGAGATAACAATAAAAATGATAAAAAAATAAAAATATGGAAGGAACATTTTAAAAATAAAATAAAAAAGCAAAATAAATAATAAAAAAAAAAAAAAGCACCGCTGTCCCCCCCTGCTCTTGCGCAAAGGCGAACACAAGCGTTGGTCTAGCGTCATATGTAAACAGCAATTGCATCATGCATGTGAGGTATCACCGCGAAGGTCAGATCGAGGGCAGTAATTTTAGCAGTAGACCTCCTCTGTAAATCTAACGTGGTAACCTGTAAAGGCTTTTAAATGCTTTTAAAAATGAATGTAGTTTCTCGCCGCTGCGCGTTTGTGCGCAATTTTAAAGCATGTCGTGTTTGGTATCCATGTACTCGGCCTAAGATCATCTTTTTTATTTCATCAAACATTTGGGCAATATAGTGTTTTTTAGTGCATTAAAAATAAAAAAAGTGTGTTTTTCCCCCAAAAAATGCGTTTGAAAAATCGCTGCGCAAATACTGTGTGGAAAAAAAAATGCAACACCCACTATTTTAATCTGTATGGCCTTTGCTTTAAAAAAATATATAATGTTTGGGGGTTCAACATAATTTTCTTGGAAAAAAAAAATGTTTTCATGTAAACAAAAAGTGTCAGAAAGGGCTTTGTCTTCAAGTGGTTAGAAGAGTGGATGATGTGTGACATAAGCTTCCTAATGTTGTGCATAAAATGCCAGGACAGTTCAAAACCCCCCCAAATGACCCCATTTTGGAAAGTAGACACCTCAAGCTATTTGCTGAGAGGCATGTTGAGCCCATTGAATATTTTTTTTTTTTTGTCCCAAGTGATTGAATAATGACAAAAAGAAAAAAAAAATGTACAAAAAGTTGTCACTAAATTATATATTGCTCAAACATGCCATGGTTATATGTGGAATTGCACCCCAAAATACATTCTGTTGCTTCTCCTGAGTATGGGGATACCACATGTGTGAGACATTTTGGGAGCCTAGCCGCGTACAGGACCCCGAAAACCAAGCACCACCTTCAGGATTTCTATGGGTGTAAATTTTTGATTTCACTCCTCACTGCCTATCACAGTTTCGGAGGCCATGGAATGCCCAGATGGCACAAAACCCCCCCAAATGACCCCATTTTGGAAAGTAGACACCCCAAGCTATTTGCTGAGAGGTATGTTGAGTATTTTGCAGATCTCGCTTTTTGTCACAAAGTTTTAAAAATTTAAAAAAGAAAAAAAAAAATATGTCTTTCTTCATTTTCAAAAACAAATGAGAGCTGTAAAATACTCACCATGCTGCTCGGCAAATAGCTTGGGGTGTCTACTTTCCAAAATGGGGTCATTTGTGGGGGTTTTGGGCTATCTTGGCATTTTATGGCCTTCAAAACTGTGATAGGTAGTGAGGAGTGAAATCAAAAATTTGTGCCCTTAGAAATCCTGAAGGCGGTGCTTGGTTTTCGGGGGCCCGTACGCGGCTAGGCTCTCAAAAAGTCCCACACATGTGGTATCCCCGTACTCAGGAGAAGCAGCCAAATGTATTTTGGGGTGCAATTCCGCATATAACCATGGCATGTTTGAGCAATATATCATTTAGTGACAACTTTTTGTACATTTTTTTTTCTTTTTGTCATTATTCAATCACTTGGGACAAAAAAAAAATATTCAATGGGCTCAACATGCCTCTCAGCAATTTCCTTGGGGTGTCTACTTTCCAAAATGGGGTCATTTTGGGGGGTTTTGTGCTATCTTGGCATTTTATGGCCTTCAAACTGTGATAGGTAGTGAGGAGTGAAATCAAAAATGTATGCCCTTAGAAACCTTGAAGGCGGTGCTTGATTTTTGGGGTCCCGTACGCGGCTAGGCTCCCAAAAAGTCCCACACATGTGGTATCCCAGTACTCAGGAGAAGCAGCAGAATGTATTTTGGGGTGCAATTCCACATATAACCATGGCATGTGTGAGCAATATATCATTTAGTGACAACTTTTTGTACATTTTGTCTTTTTTTTTTCTTTTTATCATTATTCAATCATTTGGGACAAAACAAAAAAATATTCAATGGGCTCAACATGCCTCTCAGCAAATAGCTTGGGGTGTCTACTTTCCAAAATGGGGTCATTTGGGGGGGTTTTGTGCCATCTTGGCATTTTATGGCCTTCAAAACTGTGATAGGTAGTGATAGGTAGTGAGGAGTGAAATCAAAAATTTATGCCCTTAGAAACCTTGAAGGCGGTGCTTGGTTTTTGGGGTCCCGTATGCGACTAGGCTCCCAAAAAGTCCCACACATGTGGTATCCCCGTACTCAGGAGAAGCAGCAGAATGTATTTTGGAGTGTAATTTCACATATGCCCATGGCATGTGTGAGCAATATATCATTTAGTGACAACTTTGTGCAAAAAAAATAAAGTTTGTCATATTCCCGCAACTTGTGGCAAAATATAAAATATTCCATGGACTAATCATGCCTCTCAGTAAATAGCATGGGGTGTCTACTTTCCAAAATGGGGTCATTTGGGGGGGTTTTGTGCTATTTTGGCATTTTATGGCCTTCGAAACTGTGATAGGTAGTGAGGAGTGAAATCAAAAATTTGCGCCCTTAGAAATCCTGAAGGCGGTGCTTGGTTTCCGGGGTCCCGTACGTGGCTAGGCTCCTAAAAAGTCCCACACATGTGGTATCCCCGTACTCAGGAGAAGCAGCAGAATGTATTTTGGGTTGCAATTCCACATATAACCATGGCATGTGTGAGCAATATATCATTTAGTGACAACTTTTTGTAATTTTTTTTTTGTCATTATTCAATCACTTGGGACAAAAAAAAAATATTCAATGGGCTCAACATGCCTCTCAGCAATTTCCTTGGGGTGTCTACTTTCCAAAATGGGGTCATTTGGGGGGGTTTTGTACTGCCCTGCCATTTTAGCACCTCAAGAAATGAGATAGGCAGTCATAAATTAAAAGCTGTGTAAATTCCAGAAAATGTACCCTAGTTTGTAGACGCTATAACTTTTGCGCAAACCAATAAATATACGCTTATTGACATTTTTTTTTACTAAAGACATGTGGCTGAATACATTTTGGCCTAAATGTATGACTACAATTGAGTTTATTCGATTTTTCTTATAACAAAAAGTAGAAAATATCATTTTTTTTCAAAATTTTCGGTATTTTTCCATTTATATCGCAAAAAATAAAAATCACAGAGGCAATCAAATACCATTAAAAGAAAGCTCTATTTGTGGGAAGAAACGGACGCAAATTTCGTTTGGGTACAACATTGCATGTCCGCACAATTTACAGTTAAAGCAGCGCAGTGCAAAGTTCTGAATTCACCTCTGGTCGTTTAGCTACCAAATGGTCCGGGGCTTAAGTGGTTAAAGAAAATCTTGAATAGACTGGAGGTCTTTAAAGAGGGAAAGGTGATACTTGCCAGTGATTTTAATTTTGTTTTTGATCCAGTCCTAGACACACAACCTATATCATTAAGGTCCGCAGGTAAACACCTGAGATCGGTAAAATCTAAATTACATCAAATGTATTTAGTTGAGGCCTGGAGAATTACACATCCAAAAGAGAAGGATTTTACATATTACTCTCCAGTACATAGATCATATTCTAGAATTGATCACATTCTGATAGATCATCCGTTATTAGAAGGTCTAAGGAGTGTAGAAATAAAGACGGTAACGATCTCTGATCATGCGCCGGTTGAATTGACCCTTGCTTTAAGGGAAATCCCGGCGGGCCAGAGATCGTGGAGACTCGATGAAAGCCTGTTAAATAATAAGAAGATCTCGGAAGATCTAGAAAAGGACATGGTCTGCTTCTTCAAAGAGAATGATGTAGAAAATGTTGACTGGTATTATGGGAAACACAAAAAGTATATATGAGAGGCAGATTGATAGAAGAGGGGGTTAAGAGGAAAAAAATAAGACAGGCCCAAAGACAGACCCTACTAGAAGTAATCCAGGACCTAGAACAAAAGCATAAAGTAAGTCAGGATGGGAAAATCTTAATAGCATTGACTGGGAAAAGAGAAAAATTAAAGGAGTTATTAGAACAAGAAACTAAATGGGCATTTAATAATATGAGTAAGAAATTCTATGTTTTGGGTAGTGATGAGCCGAACACCCCCGGGTTCGGTTCGCACCAGAACCCGCGAACGGACCGAAAGTTCGTACGAACATTAGAACCCTATTAAATACAATGGATGCGAACGTTCGAATTCTAAAGTGCTAATTATAACAACTATTATGCATGTTATTGTCCTAAAAAGGGTTTGGGAACCCGGGTTCTGCACCAGGGGACATGTATCAATGCAAAAAGAAGTTTTAAAAACGGTCGTTTTTCGGGAGCAGTCATTTTAATGATGCATAAAGTGAAAAAAAAAAGTCAAATATTCCTTTAAATATCGTACCTGGGGGGTGTCTAAAGTATGCCTGTGAAGTGCCACGTGTTTCCCGTGTTTAGAACTGTCCCTGCACAAAATGACACTTCTAAAGGAAAAAAAAGCCATTTAAAACTGCTTGCGGCTTTAATGTAATGTCTGGTCCCGGTAATATGGATGAAAATCTTTAAGAAAAATGGCATAGCTACCCCATGACCCCCCCCCCCCAACCCAGCCCATTACCAGCCCCTTTGGGTCTTGTATGGATATTAAGGGGAACCCCGCACATAAAATAAAAAAGGCCCTATATACTCTGAACAGCCGTATACAGGCGGTGCATACAAGACAGGGACTGTAGGTTTGTTCTTATGTAGAATCTGTTTGTAATTTTGAACAGGTACATTGTTGAAGTGTAGCTCCAGCCCAAAAATCTATTTTTAAACTTTTTGGAAAACATAGGTAAGGGTTATCACCCCTGTAACATTTGTTTTGCTGTCTGCGCCCCTGTTCAGAACATTTCACCTCACTTTCCGTCCCAATGTCAACTGTTTTTGAAATGTGGTGTTTTTCTTGAAACAAGGATTGCTGATAAAGCATCAGTACAGAGGAGACACCTTTCTCCCATATTTATTCTTACAGGAGAGAATTTTCCTTCCTAGGGGTAGATTTCCTCTCACTTCCTGTTGTCTTCTTGCGTTTGCAAGTAGGAGTCGTTTGTAAGTTGGATGTTTGAAAGTAGGGACCTGCCGTATATACTCTGCAGAAATAGGCCCCTTAGTTGTTGGTGTTGGCACAACACTGTAAGCACTCACAGTTACTCTTGGTTGGTGCTGGAACGCCCTGCTGTCAACTATTATATCAGGAATTTTAATTACATATAATTGTTGAACAGTGGTAGTAAAAATTGGGCCTTTGATGGTGGTGCTGGTGCCACAACACTGTAAGCCCTGACAGTTACTCTTGGTGGGTGCAGCAATGGGCCCTGCTGTGAATTATTAGATCAAGAATTGTAATTGCATGACCCTGTTGAACAGGGGCTGAAAAATTGGGCCTTTCGTGGTGGTGGTGGTGGTGGTGGTGGTGTTGCCACAACACTGTAAGCCCTCAGAGTTACTCTTGGTGGGTGCAGGAATGGGCCCTGCTATGAATTATTAGATCAAGAATTGTAATTACATGCCCCTTTTGAACAGGGGCTGAAAAATTGGGCCTTTCGTGGTGGTGGTGGTGGTGGTGTTGCCACAACACTGTAAGCCCTCAGAGTTACTCTTGGTGGGTGCAGGAATGGGCCCTGCTGTGAATTATTAGATCAAGAATTGTAATTGCATGCCCCTTTTGAACAGGGGCTGAAAAATTGGGCCTTTCGTGGTGGTGGTGGTGGTGGTGGCGTTGCCACAACACTGTAAGCCCTCAGAGTTACTCTTGGTGGGTGCAGCAATGGGCCCTGCTGTGAATTATTAGATCAAGAATTGTAATTGCATGCCCCTGTTGAACAGGGGCTGAAAAATTGGGCCTTAGGCACTGGTGGCACAACACTACAACCCCTCACAGATACGTTACTTGGAGCACAGCAATGAGCCCTGTTGCAAAGTATTGCTTCAAAAATTGTAATGACACGCCCCTGTTAAACAGGGGCTGAAAAATTGGGCCTTAGGCACTGGTGCCACAACACTCCAACCCCTCACAGATACTGTACTTGGAGCACAGCAATGAGCCCTATGGCAAATTATTGCTAAAAAAATTGTAATTACACGCCCCTGTAAAACAGGGGCTGAAAAATTGGGCCTTAGCCACTGGTGGCGGCACCCATAAACAAAAATGATCTTCCAAGCTATCATCATCAATCGTATCATTGAGGACTCGGAGGAGGAGGATAGCCAGTCAACATAACAGCACAGGCACTCAGCATCAGCATCAGTCTTGAAGGGATGTGACATGTTAAAATCAATTAGTCTGTTATATCAGCATCAGGTGTGTGGTAGCTGGTGGTGATCCAAGACTGGTTCATCTTGATGAAAGTCAGTCGATCAACCGAGTCGGTGGACAGGCGCACCCTGTGATCCGTGACAAATCCTCCAGCAGCACTGAATGTGCGTTCCAAAAGAACGCTGGATGCAGGACAGGCCAGTAGCTCAATTGCATACTGTGCAAGCTCTGGCCAGTGATCCATCCTCAAGACCCAGTAAGCCAGAGGATTTTCGGTGGGGAAGGTGTCCAAGTCTGACCTTGCCCCTAGATATTCCTGCACCATGTTTATCAGACGCTGGCGATGGTTGCTGGAACCGATCATACTTTGGGGCTGCGGACTAAAGAATTGTCTGAACGCATCGGTCAGACGGCCACCTTCCCCACCGCTCCTTCTTTGACTGGCCGAAGCCTCAGCAACTCGTTGTCCAGGACCAGGAGTTTGTAACCTCCCAGTCTCTGGGAACGCGTTGCACAGACCTTTCTGCAAGGCCTCCCGGAGTTGTCTCATCCTCTGCTCCCTCTGCGACGGTAACATAAGGTCCGCAACCTTACCCTTGTACCGTGGATCAAGGAGAGTGGCCAGCCAGTAATGGTCCCTCTCCTTGATCCGAAGAATACGAGGATCCTTCCGCAGACTCTGCAGGATCAGGGAGGCCATGCAGCGTAGGTTTGCTGAGGCATTCGCTCCGGAGTCCTCTGGGTCACTAAGGACGACATGATCCGCAGCCACCTCCTCCCAGCCACGTACAAGTCCACTGGTTTCTTGGGACTGTAAATCATCCCTAAAAGACTGCTGCTGATGATGCTGAGTGCCAGCCTCCACCTCCATGCTGACACAATCCTCCTCCTCCTCCTCCTCCTCCTCCTCTTCCTGTGCGATGGGTGGGACAGAAGGAACACTGTCTGGGTAAAGGGGGCCTTGAGAGGCAAGGAAGTCCTCCTCTTCCTGCCTCTGTTCTGCCTCAAGTGCCCTGTCCATTATTCCACGCAGCGTGTGCTCCAACAGGTGGACAAGAGGTACAGTGTCACTGATGCATGCACTGTCACTGCTCACCATCCTCGTGGCCTCCTCAAATGGTGCCAGCACAGTGCATGCATCCCTGATCATGCCCCACTGGCGTGGAGAAAAAAAACCAAGCTCCCCTGACCCTGTCCTGGTGCCGTAGTCGCACAGGTACTCATTGATGGCCCTCTGCTGCGTGTGCAGCCGCTGAAGCATGGCCAACGTTGAGTTCCACCTGGTGGGCATGTCACATATAAGGCGGTTCTTGGGCAGGTTCAACTCCTTTTGCAGCTCAGCCAGGCGAGCACTGGCATTATAAGATCTGCGGAAATGCACACAGACTTTCCTGGCCTGCCTCAGGACATCCTGTAAGCCCGGGTACCTGCCCAAGAACCAAGATTGCCTTCCACATGCCGGTAGAGAGCCGGAATAGCCTTCCGTGAGAAAAAGTGGCGTTTGGGAACCTGCCACTGAGGAACCGCACATTGCACAAACTCACGGAAGGGGGCCGAGTCTACCAACTGAAAAGGCAGCAGTTGAAGCGCTAGCAATTTAGCCAAGCTAGCATTCAACCGCTGGGCATGTGGATGGCTGGGAGTGAACTTCTTTCGACGGTCCAGCAGCTGGGGCAGGGAAATTTGCCTGCTAGAATCGGACGTCGGTGTACTGCTAGCAGAGTGGCCGCAAGTACTTGGCTGTGACACACCTAATTCTACACCTTCATTCCTCTCAGTGCATGTTTCAGAGAGGACTGAAGTTATAGTGGGGTTGGAGATCCCAGCTGATGCGGTGCAAGGAGAGGTCCGCTTTGTTCTTTGGTGTGGGTCTTTGAGGTAGGCTTGCCAACGAGCTGCATGGCAGGTCAACATATGTCTGGTCAGGCATGTGGTACCCAAGCGGCTGATGTTTTGGCCACGCGATATACGCTTGAGACATATGTTGCAAACAGCAGCTGTGCGATCTGATGCACTAGCCTCAAAAAAGGCCCACACCAAGGAACTTTTTGAATGACGGGCAGAGGCAGCGCCCTGCACAGGCGGAGCTCTGCGGTGTGATTCCGTCGGTGTACTGCCCTTACGCTGGCCACCAAAGGGCATCCTGCCTCGTTGGAGATGTGCCTCCTCCTCATCCTCCTCCTCCTCCTCTCTCCTATTAGGCACCCACGTGGAGTCAGTGACCTCATCATCCCCTCCCTCCTCATCACTGGAGCCAATCTGGCAGTATGCTGCAGCTGCTGGAACATGACTGCCAGATTGGTGTCCTTCTTGAGCATCCCCTCTGTCTGCTCTCACGCTACTGCCTTCCTGTAGCTGGGTTTCATCATCAGACCCTTCGAAACGCTGGGCATCCTCCTGGAGCATGCACCCAACACTGTGCTCAAACAGTTCGGGGGACTCCTCAGGAGGAGGACATGGTGGGTCTAGGGAAGGAGTGACTGATGATGAGTCTGACATTGATACCAGGGAAGAGGACGCTTTGGCAGCTGCTTTGCCAGTACCCTGAGCCTGGGTGAGAGAGGATGAGGAGGAGGAGGAGGGTTTGGTCATCCACTCTACCAAGTCTTCGGCATGATGTGGCTCAACATGTCCAGCTGCCGAAAACAAGGACAAGCGTGTCCCATGGCCATGTGAGAAAAAGAAACCCTGGACTGCCGCACTCTGTATAGACAGTTATTTATTCCAAAATTTCAGGTAAAAAATCCAAATTCAAAATAAATCCATGAGTAAGCGTCAATTCGTGACGTGAAACGCGTTAGCCACCCTTCCCTGCATGCACACCATCTGCATTTGTTGTTTTGGATTTATGGATTTATTTTGAATTTGGATTTTTTACCTGAAATTTTGGAATAAATAACTGTCTATACAGAGTGCGGCAGTCCAGGGTTTCTTTTTCTCCCATGCATCAGTGCAGAGCCAGCACCTGTGTGAGTGACCGGGCGGAAGCAGCTATTTGGTGAATTCTCAAGCTTTTGAGCGGTACGTTTTTCCTTTCCTCCCATGGCCATGTGCTGATGACAATGCACCGCGTCCACGACCAGCACTGTTGCCCCCAGACACAGAGCCTGCTTGCCCTCTTTTATTGCCTCCTGACTGTCTGCCTCTCCTTGTTTGCCTTCCAGACATTCTAATAGATGGCCTGCAGGGAGATGGGAAAAAAGCAATAAGGGCTACCTTCAGGTGTCCTTCTCTGTCCCTTTACTTAAGGATTTCTAAATATGGTTGAGGATTATTGCTTTTGCACAGAATAGCACAACGACAATTTCCCTGACTGTCCAAAAAACAAAGATTTCAAAGATGGTTGATGAGGAATGCTTTGGCACACTATAGCACAAGGAGAATTCCCCTCACTTTCCTTCTTTGTCCCTAGAAACAAGGACTGGCACAGTGAAAGAAACTGACACTCTCCCTACCTACAGTGTTCTGTCCCTAGAAAAAATGTTTTTTTAAAGCACACTATAGCACAAGGAGAAATCCCCTCACTTTCCTTCTTTGTCCCTAGAAACAAGGACTGGCACAGTGAAAGAAACTGACACTCTCCCTACCTACAGTTTTCTGTCCCTAGAAAAAATGTTTTTTTAAAGCACACTATAGCACAAGGAGAAATCCCCTCACTTTCCTTCTTTGTCCCTAGAAACAAGGACTGGCACAGTGAAAGAAACTGACACTCTCCCTACCTACAGTTTTCTGTCCCTAGAAAAAATGTTTTTTTAAAGCACACTATAGCACAAGGAGAAATCCCCTCACTTTCCTTCTTTGTCCCTAGAAACAAGGACTGGCACAGTGAAAGAAACTGACACTCTCCCTACCTACAGTTTTCTGTCCCTAGAAAAAATGTTTTTTTAAAGCACACTATAGCACAAGGAGAAATCCCCTCACTTTCCTTCTTTGTCCCTAGAAACAAGGACTGGCACAGTGAAAGAAACTGACACTCTCCCTACCTACAGTTTTCTGTCCCTAGAAAAAATGTTTTTTTAAAGCACACTATAGCACAAGGAGAAATCCCCTCACTTTCCTTCTTTGTCCCTAGAAACAAGGACTGGCACAGTGAAAGAAACTGACACTCTCCCTACCTACAGTTTTCTGTCCCTAGAAAAAATGTTTTTTTAAAGCACACTATAGCACAAGGAGAAATCCCCTCACTTTCCTTCTTTGTCCCTAGAAACAAGGACTGGCACAGTGAAAGAAACTGACACTCTCCCTACCTACAGTGTTCTGTCCCTAGAAAAAATGTTTTTTTAAAGCACACTATAGCACAAGGAGAAATCCCCTCACTTTCCTTCTTTGTCCCTAGAAACAAGGACTGGCACAGTGAAAGAAACTGACACTCTCCCTACCTACAGTTTTCTGTCCCTAGAAAAAATGTTTTTTTAAAGCACACTATAGCACAAGGAGAAATCCCCTCACTTTCCTTCTTTGTCCCTAGAAACAAGGACTGGCACAGTGAAAGAAACTGACACTCTCCCTACCTACAGTTTTCTGTCCCTAGAAAAAATGTTTTTTTAAAGCACACTATAGCACAAGGAGAAATCCCCTCACTTTCCTTCTTTGTCCCTAGAAACAAGGACTGGCACAGTGAAAGAAACTGACACTCTCCCTACCTACAGTGTTCTGTCCCTAGAAAAAATGTTTTTTTAAAGCACACTATAGCACAAGGAGAAATCCCCTCACTTTCCTTCTTTGTCCCTAGAAACAAGGACTGGCACAGTGAAAGAAACTGACACTCTCCCTACCTACAGTGTTCTGTCCCTAGAAAAAATGTTTTTTTAAAGCACACTATAGCACAAGGAGAAATCCCCTCACTTTCCTTCTTTGTCCCTAGAAACAAGGACTGGCACAGTGAAAGAAACTGACACTCTCCCTACCTACAGTTTTCTGTCCCTAGAAAAAATGTTTTTTTAAAGCACACTATAGCACAAGGAGAAATCCCCTCACTTTCCTTCTTTGTCCCTAGAAACAAGGACTGGCACAGTGAAAGAAACTGACACTCTCCCTACCTACAGTTTTCTGTCCCTAGAAAAAATGTTTTTTTAAAGCACACTATAGCACAAGGAGAAATCCCCTCACTTTCCTTCTTTGTCCCTAGAAACAAGGACTGGCACAGTGAAAGAAACTGACACTCTCCCTACCTACAGTGTTCTGTCCCTAGAAAAAATGTTTTTTTAAAGCACACTATAGCACAAGGAGAAATCCCCTCACTTTCCTTCTTTGTCCCTAGAAACAAGGACTGGCACAGTGAAAGAAACTGACACTCTCCCTACCTACAGTGTTCTGTCCCTAGAAAAAATGTTTTTTTAAAGCACACTATAGCACAAGGAGAAATCCCCTCACTTTCCTTCTTTGTCCCTAGAAACAAGGACTGGCACAGTGAAAGAAACTGACACTCTCCCTACCTACAGTTTTCTGTCCCTAGAAAAAATGTTTTTTTAAAGCACACTATAGCACAAGGAGAAATCCCCTCACTTTCCTTCTTTGTCCCTAGAAACAAGGACTGGCACAGTGAAAGAAACTGACACTCTCCCTACCTACAGTTTTCTGTCCCTAGAAAAAATGTTTTTTTAAAGCACACTATAGCACAAGGAGAAATCCCCTCACTTTCCTTCTTTGTCCCTAGAAACAAGGACTGGCACAGTGAAAGAAACTGACACTCTCCCTACCTACAGTTTTCTGTCCCTAGAAAAAATGTTTTTTTAAAGCACACTATAGCACAAGGAGAAATCCCCTCACTTTCCTTCTTTGTCCCTAGAAACAAGGACTGGCACAGTGAAAGAAACTGACACTCTCCCTACCTACAGTTTTCTGTCCCTAGAAAAAATGTTTTTTTAAAGCACACTATAGCACAAGGAGAAATCCCCTCACTTTCCTTCTTTGTCCCTAGAAACAAGGACTGGCACAGTGAAAGAAACTGACACTCTCCCTACCTACAGTTTTCTGTCCCTAGAAAAAATGTTTTTTTAAAGCACACTATAGCACAAGGAGAAATCCCCTCACTTTCCTTCTTTGTCCCTAGAAACAAGGACTGGCACAGTGAAAGAAACTGACACTCTCCCTACCTACAGTTTTCTGTCCCTAGAAAAAATGTTTTTTTAAAGCACACTATAGCACAAGGAGAAATCCCCTCACTTTCCTTCTTTGTCCCTAGAAACAAGGACTGGCACAGTAAAACACACTGACACTCTCCCTACCTATCCTTCTCTTTCCCTAAACTAAAAGAATCCAGGTTAAGCAAGAAAGAAATAAATGTCACTGTCCCTGCCTATGCTTGTCTTTCCCTGCTCCGGAACACACTACACTAGGCCGCCGTGCTGGCGGCCTTTTATAGTGTGGGGCGTGTACTAAACACCCTCAGCAATAATTGGCCACAGGCATCCTGCCTGTGGCCAATCATTGCTCTCCTCGCTGCCGGCGCTGTGATTGGCCAAGCATGCGGGGTCACAGTGCATGCTTGGCCAATCACAGCGCCTGGATGACACTGCGATGGCGTAGTGCATTGTGGGCCGTTCGCGTCACTCGAATTTGGCGCGAACGGCCCAAATCGTTCGATCTTCGTCGAACGATCGAACAGCCGATGTTCGAGTCGAACTTATGTTCGACTCGAACACGAAGCTCATCCCTAGTTTTGGGTAATAAACCAGGTAAATTACTTGCAAGGACAATTAAGCCTAGGAACACACACAATTTTATATCAAAGATGAAAAACAATAAAGGTGAGATGAAGCATTCCACGAAGGAGATTATAAACATTTTTCAGGATTACTATCAGGATTTATATAATGTTAATAAAGAACAGGCCCCAATAGAATCTTATAACAGAAGTAGAAAAATTAAAGAGTACCTGAAAAAGGTTAAATTCCCGGAAATTCCAGAAGAAAGTATTAATAAGTTGGATACAGAAATATCGAGAGAGGAAATAACTCAAAAAATTAAAAATATAAAGATGGGTAAGAGCCTCGGCCCAGATGGGTATACCTCCCTCTACTATAAAAGATATGTGGAGATTTTATTACCGTTCTTTCAGAAGTATATGAATTCCATAGGTGGAGGAAAGACATTACGTGAGGAGGCGCTAGGGGCCCACATAGTTCTTATAGAGAAGGAAGGGAAGGACCCCACAGTATGCTCCAGTTACCGACCTATATCCTTGATCAATGTCGACATCAAAATCTATGCAAAAATACTAGCGGAGAGATTGAAACCTCTAATGTCTGGGTTAATAGAGAAGGATCAGGCGGGGTTTGTTCCAGGGAGAGAAACAAGAGATTGCATACTTAGAACTGTCCTCCTGATTCAAAAAGTTAAAAAACATAGGACACCAACATTGTTTCTGTCAGTCGATGCCGAAAAGGCATTCGATAGGCTTGACTGGGATTTTATGATATCCACTCTGAGGCATATTGGTTTAGGACCAAGGATAGTTAGCTGGATAGCAGCACTGTACTCTAAACCCTCAGCCCAGGTACGGGTTAATGGAGCTCTTTCGGGGAGGTTCCCTTTGTTTAACGGGACCAGACAGGGATGCCCGTTATCACCCCTTCTTTTCGTTCTATCTTTAGAAGCATTCATGATAACGATACGAGTCAATCAGGAGATAGAGGGGATCAAGGTGGATGGGAGGGAACATAAGGTCTCTGCGTTCGCTGATGACATGATGCTGTATATAACAAACCCAAGTCAATCATTATCCAAGATAATAAGGGAATATGAGATCTATGAGGAGATCTCAAATCTAAAAATCAATAAAGAGAAGACTGAGATTATGGGTTTATCTTTAGGTGCATCGGAGCGGAGAGATCTTGTGGACCTTTACTCATTCAACTGGAAACAGAGGGGAATGAAATATCTAGGAATAGTTCTATCAAATAGGGAAAGAGATTTATATGAAGATAATTATATCCCTCTATTAAATAAAATAAAATTAGAATTGAAGAGATATCCAATAGAAAAACTTTCGTGGTGGGGCAGAATCAACACAGTAAAGATGATGATACTACCTAAAGCTCTGTATATATTCCAAACTCTCCCGATTAAAATCCCTGATACATACTTTAAAATATTAAGGAAAATAATAGGGAAGTTTATCTGGAAGGAAAAGAGACCCCGTATATCTGCCGAAATCCTGTCTAGCTCTAGAGAGGATGGAGGATTAAACTTCCCTGATATGAAAAGATATTATGTGGCAGCTGTACTAAGGAGGATATTAGACTGGGTCCAAGGATCCATACAACAGGGAAAAAAGTGGGTAGAAGTTGAGGAGAGTTTATGCAGGAAAAAACTAGGAAGGTTGATATGGATACCAAATCAATTCAGAGGCTCTACCCAAGAATTACCTTCAATAACTAAAGAAACTTTTAGAATTTGCGAAAGAGTGTGCAAAGTAAAGAAGTGGCAATATAATAGCCCGTTAATGCCCCTCACGGGAACGGACTACTTCCCTCCGGGGAAAGAAGGTGGAGCGTTCTTGCGTTGGGCGACAGGGGATACATTACTTCTGAAAGATGTATTGAAGGGGAACACTCTATGTCCAATTCTAGAATTACGAGAGAAATATGGATTAGAGAGGGGAGATAGCTGGAGATATATTCAAATCCAACACTTCATAAATCATTTACCAAAACCCCTCTGATCGAGAAGTGAGTTAAACGCCTGGGAAAAACTTATGGAAGTAGGAGGTACTGGAAGACAGGGAATATCAAACATATATGGGATTATGACTCCCACAAGGGGACCTGACTTATGTAGAGCATTGAGTAGTTGGGAAGAAGAACTTAATCAAACCATAACCATAGAAAAGAAGAGACAGATCTTAGAATATGTCCACTCTACGTCAATAGAGGCAAATATAAAAGAGATGAACTATAAACTGCTAACTAAATGGTATTTTGTACCAATGAAAGTTCATAGAATAAATAGGGAGGAGTCCCCTCTATGTTGGAGAGAGTGTGGGGGGGAGGGAACTCATGCCCACATTTGGTGGTTTTCCATTTTGGAGGGAAATATTAAAGTGGATAAAGAGAATAAGTGGACTGGATGTAAAATTTGACCCTTGGTACTGTCTATTTCATAATACGGGGATATCAAAGAATAAGTACAGGAAGACTGGTCCCATATTTGTTAAATGGGGCAAAGGTGCTTATACCAAGGAAATGGAAGGAAAAGGAGGTCCCTACAATAGGTGAATGGAAGAAAGAAATAGACAGAATCAGTCTGATGGAGGAGTTGATGTCAAATCATAATGAGACGGGGAGAAAATGGGTTAGGATTTGGTGTGGATGGAGGAAGTTCAGGGATTCAGAGGTGAATGGGGAGGGAGTAGTGGATGGGGAGGGATAGAAATATATATAATTTTTTATTTATTTTTTCACTATTAGTCTTGGATGGCCAAGTCTCCTTAGGATATTATATTAATTAGGGCACTATTAGAGATTAATTTTTAAATAGTTTGGGGATTTTTTTTTTCTCCTCACAAATACACTAGTGTTTAAATAGAAGACTTGTTCGAAGGCAGCCTATAGTGGCTGTCTCATATTAGATTGCACTTGGATTGTAAATGGGGAACAATTTATCTAATTTAACGAATACACTTTAGGCACCCTTTATATTATTATTATTATTTATTTTTTTCACTTTTAGGCTTGGATGACCAAGATTTCTTAGGATATAATATATTATTAGGGCATGATTAGAGATTAATAATTGTTTTATTTATTTTTCCTCACAAATACACTTGTGTTTAAATAGAAGACTTGTTCAAAGGCAGCCTATAGTGGCTGTCTCATATTAGATTGCCCTTGGTTTGTAAATAGGGAATCATTTATCTAATTTAACTAATACACTTTAGGCACCCTTTATATTATTATTTTTTTTTCTCACTTTTAGGCTTGGATGACCAAGATTTCTTAGGATATAATATATTATTAGGGCACGATTAGAGATTAATTTTTTATAGTGCGGGGGAATTTTTTTATTTTATTTTTTCCTTAAATACACTAGTGTTTAAATAGAAGACTTGTTTGAAGGCTGTCTATAGAGGCTACCTTATATTTGGGTGTACTTAGATGGTAAATGGGGAAAATTCATTTAATTTAACAAATACACTTTAGGCACTCCCTTTATTTATTATTTTTAATTCATGTTTTCTTTATAGGATTTGGGAACATTTTAGGGGATCAATGCTGTTGTTAATGATGGCATTTAAGTCACTTACACTTGTTTTCTGGGGAGTAATCCCCTCTTCCTTTTTTTTTTTTTTATTATTATAGGGTAGTCTATTGGGGCTGGCTCGTACTGAGCCCTACCTAGACAGTAAATGGGGAATAATTTACCTAATTTAACAAACACATTCTAGACTTTTTTTTTTCTCCCTCTCTCTCGTCCTCTATGTACTTCCCCGCTGAGTCAATGACCCACTAAATCGATTGATTAAATAATTTTATAGGAGGACAATCCCATATAGAAGGATTCTCTGGGACAGGTATCCTTCTGGATAGGTTAGGTAAAGACAGTGAGGTGTGATAAAGCCGAGACCGAATAATTGTTTTTAAATGTATGTAATAATTTTAATGTTATGGTACTATTTGTAAATGTTTCTTATACTGTAAAAAAAATCAATAAAGAAAAAAAAAAAAAAGAAGACATCTAGTACTGAAGAAGGACATTGATGAGCCAAGGCTGGTAAATGCATGGCTGGGTGTAAACTAGCTTGATGTTTTTGCTAAAATGGTGCATTTTTATGTGACAAATAGGGATGAGCCGAACACCCCCGGGTTCGGTTCGCACCAGAACCTTCGAACGGACCGAAAGTTCGCGCGAATTTTCGAACCCTATTCGTTATAATGGACGCGAACGTTCGAAATCAAAATTGCTAATTACAACGGGCAATATGCATGTTAATGTCATAAAACAGGTTTGGGGACCCGGGTCCTGCCCCAGGGGACATATATCAATGCAAAAAGAAATTTTAAAAACTAAAGTTTTTTCGGGAGCAGTCATTTTAATGATGCATAAAGTGAAAAAAAAAAAGTGAAATTTTCCTTTAAATATGGTACCTGGGGGGTGTCTAAAGTATGCCTGTGAAGTGGCATGTGTTTCCCGTGTTTAGAACTGTCCTTGCACAAAATGACATTTGTAAAGGAAAAAAAGAAGCCATTTAAAACCACTTGCGGCTTTAATGTCATGTCTTGTCCTGGCCGCCATATGGCTGAAAATCCTTGAGAAAAATGGCATGGCTACCCCATCACCCCCCCCCCACCCCAGCCCCTTTGGGTCTTGTATGGATACTAAGGGGGACCCCGCACCCAAAATAAAACCCTATACCTACAACCCTATATACTCTGAACAGCAGTATATAGGTGGTGCAAACAAGACATGGACTGTAGGTTTGTTCTTAAGTAGAATCTGAACAGGTACATTATGAAGTGTAGCTACATCCCAAAAAAATCAATTTTTAAGCTTTTTGGAGAACATAGGGAGGGGTTATCACCCCTGTAACATTTGCTGTCTTTGCACATCTGTTCAGAACATGTCACCTCACTTTCCGTCCCAATGACAAATGTTTTTGGAAAAGTGGGGTTTTAATTGAAACAAGGATTGGTGATAAAGCATCAGTAGAGAGGAGATACCTTTTTCCCAAATTAAATCTAACAGGATAGAATTTTCCTTCCTAGGGGTAGATTTCCTCTCACTTCCTGTTTTCTCTTGCCGTTTGCAAGTAGGAGTCGTTTGTAAGTTGGATGTTTGAAAGTAGGGGCCTGCCGTATATACTCTGCAGAAATTTGCCCTATTAGATGTTGGTGTAGCCACAAGACTGGTGGGCACAGGAATGGGCCCTGCTGTGAGTTAATAGATCAAGATTTGTACTTGCATGCACCTGTTGAACCGGGCAGAAAAATTGGGCCTTTGGTGGTGGTGGTGGTGGTGGTGGACGGTGTTGCCACAAGACTGTAAGCCCTCACAGTTACTCTTGGTGGGTGCAGGAATGGGCCCTGCTGTGAGTTATTAGATCAAGATTTGTAATTGCATGCACCTGTTGAACAGGGCAGAAAAATTGGGCCTTTGGTGGTGGTGGTGGTGGTGGACGGTGTTGCCACAAGACTGTAGGCCCTCATAGTTACTCTTGGTGGGCGCAGGAATGGGCCCTGCTGTGAACTATTAGATCAAGATTTGTAATTACACGCCCCTGTTAAACAGGGGCTGAAAAATTGTGCCTTAGGCATTGGTGCTGGTGCCACAACACTGCAACCCCTCACAGATACTGTACTTGGAGCACAGCAGTCACACCTGTTGCGAAGCATCTTTTTAAAAAATTGTAATTACACGCCCCTGTTATACAGGGGCTGAAAAATTGTGCCTTAGGCACTGGTGCTGGTGCCACAACACTGCAACCCCTCACAGATACTGTACTCTGAGCACAGCAATGAGACCTGTTGCAAAGCATTGCCTAAAAATTGTAATTACACGCCCCAACAGGGGCTGAAAAATTGTGCCTTAGGCACTGGTGCTGGTGCCACAACACTGCAACCCCTCACAGATACTGTACTCTGAGCACAGCAGTCACACCTGTTGCGAAGCATCTTTTTAAAAAATTGTAATTACACGCCCCTGTTATACAGGGGCTGAAAAATTGTGCCTTAGGCACTGGTGTGGTGGCATGGATCATTGAGGAGGAGGAAGAGGATAGTCAGTGAACATAACAGGACAGTCACTCAGCATCAGCATAGGCAGTCTTGAAGGGATGTGACATTATAAATTATTCCGTTATATCCGCTTCAGGTGTCTGGTAGCTGGTGGTGATCCAAGACTGATTCATTTTTATGAAGGTCAGTCGATCAACCGAGTCGGTGGACAGGCGCACCCTATGATCGGTGACAAATCCTCCAGCAGCACTGAATGTGCGTTCGGAAAGAACGCTGGATGCAGGACAGGCCAGTAGCTCAATTGCATACTGTGCAAGCTCTGGCCAGTGATCCATCCTCAGGACCCAGTAAGCCAGAGGATTTTCGGTGGGAAAGGTGTCCAAGTCTGACCTTGCCCCTAGGTATTCCTGCACCATGTATATCAGACGCTGGCGATGGTTGCTGGAACCGATCATACCTTGGGGCTGCGGACTAAAAAATTGTCTGAACGCATCGGTCAGACGTCCACCTTCCCCACCGCTCCTTCTGCTACTGACCGAAGCCTCAGCAACTCGTCGTCCAGGACCAGGAGTTTGTAACCTCCCAGTTTCTGGGAACGCGTTGCACAGACCTTTCTGCAAGGCCTCCCTGAGATGTCTCATCCTCTGCTCCCTCTGCGACGGCAAGATAAGGTCCGCAATCTTACCCTTGTACCGTGGATCAAGGAGAGTGGCCAGCCAGTAATGGTCACTCTCCTTGATCCGAAGAACACGAGGATCCTTCCGCAGGCTTTGCAGGATCAGGGAGGCCATGCAGCGTAGGTTAGCTGAGGCATTCGGTCCGGAGTCTTCTGGGTCACTGAGGATGACATGATCGCCAGCCACCTCCTCCCAGCCACGTACAAGTCCACTGGTTTGTTGGGACTGTACATCATCCCTAAAAGACTGCTGCTGCTGATGCTGAGTGCCAGGCTCCACCTCCATGCTCACACAATCCTCCTCCTCCTCCTCCTCCTCTTCCTGTGTGATGGGTGGGACAGAAGGAACATTGTCTGGATAAAGGGGGCCTTGAGAGACAAGGAAGTCCTCCTCTTCCTGCCTCTGTTCTGCCTCAAGTGCCCTGTCCATTATCCCACGCAGCGTATGCTCCAACAGGTGGACAAGAGGTACAGTGTCACTGATGCATGCACTGT
Organism: Rana muscosa; assembly: GCA_029206835.1. Lineage (NCBI taxonomy): Eukaryota > Metazoa > Chordata > Amphibia > Anura > Ranidae > Rana > Rana muscosa. The sequence goes on from CM055119.1 coordinate 231,082,792, forward strand.
CACTGCTCACCATCCTCGTGGCCTCCTCAAATGGTGAGAGGACAGTGCATGCATCCCTGATCATGCTCCACTGGCGTGGGGGAAAAAAGCCAAGCTCCCCTGACCCTGTCCTGGTGCCGTAGTCGCAAAGGTACTCATTGATGGCCCTCTGCTGCGTGTGCAGTCGCTGCAGCATGGCCAACGTTGAGTTCCACCTGGTGGGCATGTCACATATTAGGCGGTTCTTGGGCAGGTTCAGCTCCTTTTGCAGCTCAGTCAGCCGAGCACTGGCATTATAAGATCGGCGGAAATGCACACAGACTTTCCTGGCCTGCCTCAGGACATCCTGTAAGCCTGGGAACCTGCCCAAGAACCGCTGCACCACCAGGTTGAGGACGTGAGCCATACAGGGCACATGGGTGAGCTGCCCCTGTCGCAGGGCGGAGAGGAGGTTGGTGCCATTATCAGAAACGACCATTCCTGGCTTAAGCTGGCGTGGCGTCAACCACCTCTCGGCCTGCCCCTGCAGAGCTGCCAGAACCTCTGGCCCAGTGTGGCTCCTGTCCCCCAAACACACCAGCGCAAGCACGGCATGGCATCTTTTTGCCTGCGTACTCGCGTAGCCCCTTGTACGCCTACGGAGCACCGCTGGTTCCGAGGACAGAGCACTCGAAGAGGACATGGAGGAAGAAGAAGAGGAGGGGGTGGAGGAGAGAGGTGTGTCACAACCAGTAGTAGCATTTTGGAGGCGTGGTGGCGGAACAACCTCCAACACTACTGCACCTTGTCCTGCATCCCTCCCAGCTGCCAATAGAGTGACCCAATGGGCCGTGAAAGAAAGATAACGTCCCTGTCCATGCCTGCTGGACCATGAGTCAGCGGTAATATGCACCTTACCGCTGACCGCCCTGTCCAGCGAGGCATGGACATTGCCTTCCACATGCCAGTAGAGAGACGGAATCGCCTTCCGTGAGAAAAAGTGGCGTTTGGGAACCTGCCACTGAGGAACCGCACATTGAACAAACTCACGGAAGGGGGCCGAGTCTATCAACTGAAAAGGCAGCAGTTGAAGTGCTAGCAATTTAGCCAAGCTAGCATTCAACCGCTGGGCATGTGGATGGCTGGGAGTATACTTCTTTCGACGGTCCAGCAGCTGGGGCAGGGAAATTTGCCTGCTACAATCGGACGTCGGTGTACTGCAAGTACTTGGTTGTGACACACCTAATTCTACACCTTCAGTCCTCTCAGAGCAGCTTTCAGAGAGGACTGAAGATATAGTGGGGATGGAGATCCCAGCTGATGAGGAGCAAGGAGAGGTCCGCTTTGTTCTTTGGTGTGGGTCTATTATGTGTGCTTGCCAACGAGCTGCATGGCAGGTCGACATATGTCTGCTCATGCTTGTGGTGCCCAAGCGGCTGATGTTTTGGCCACGCGAGATACGCTTGAGACAAATATTGCAAATAGCAGTGGTGCGATCTGATGCACTCGTCTCAAAAAAGGCCCACACCAAAGAACTTTTGTGATAATGTGCAGAGGCAGCGCCCTGCACAGGCGGAGCTCTGCGGTGTGGTACAGTTGCTGTGCTGGCCTCTAGCTGGCCTCCAGGGGGCATCCTGCCTCGTTGGACATGTGACGCTGCATCCTCCTCCTCCTCCTCCTCTCTCCCTTCAGGCACCCATGTGGAGTCAGTGACCTCATCATCCCCTCCCTCTTCACCACTAGAGCAAACCTGGCAGTAAGCTGCAGCTGGTGGAACACTACTGCCAGATTGCTGTCCTTCAGCATCCCCTCTCTCTGCGCGCACACTACTGACTTCCTCAAGCTGGGTATCATCATCCGAGCCTTCGAATCGTTGGGCATCCTCCTGGAGCATGTACCCAACACTGTGCTCAAACAGTTCGGGGGACTCCTCAGGAGGACATGGTGGGTCTAGGGAAGGGGTGGCTGATGATGCCATTGAGTACGCGTTGGCAGCTGCTCTGCCAGTACCCTGAGCCTGGGTGAGAGAGGATGAGGAGGATGAGGAGGGCTTGGTCATCCATTCTACCAAGCCTTCGGCATGATGCGGCTCCACATGTCCAGCTGCCGAAAACAAAGACAAGCGTGTCCCATGGCCACGTGCTGATGACGATGCACGACCACGTCCACGGCCAGCACTGTTGTCTCTAGAAACAGAGCCTGCCTGCCCTGTGTTCTTGCCTCGGCACGCTCTGCCTCTCCTTGGCGGTCTTCCAGCCATTGTAGTCGGTAGTGTATATAGTATAAAAAATAGAACTCCTATGTGTGCTCACAACACACTGTAGGTCCTATGGGTGCTGACACTAACACACTATAGGTACTATGTGTGCTGCTGACAAGAAAATATAGGAGCTCTGTTTGCTGCCACTAACACACTAGAAGTCCTATGGGTGCTGCTGAGAAGAAAATATAGGAGCTCTGTTTGCTGCCACTAACACACTAGAAGTCCTATGGGTGCTGCTGAGAAGAAAATATAGGAGCTCTGTGTGATGCCACTAACACACTAGAAGTCCTATGGGTGCTGCTGAGAAGAAAATATAGGAGCTCTGTTTGCTGCCACTAACACACTAGAAGTCCTATGGGTGCTGCTGAGAAGAAAATATAGGAGCTCTGTTTGCTGCCACTAACACACTAGAAGTCCTATGGGTGCTGCTGAGAAGAAAATATAGGAGCTCTGTGTGATGCCACTAACACACTAGAAGTCCTATGGGTGCTGCTGAGAAGAAAATATAGGAGCTCTGTGTGATGCCACTAACACACTAGAAGTCCTATGGGTGCTGCTGAGAAGAAAATATAGGAGCTCTGTGTGATGCCACTAACACACTAGAAGTCCTATGGGTGCTGCTGAGAAGAAAATATAGGAGCTCTGTTTGCTGCCACTAACACACTAGAAGTCCTATGGGTGCTGCTGAGAAGAAAATATAGGAGCTCTGTGTGATGCCACTAACACACTAGAAGTCCTATGGGTGCTGCTGAGAAGAAAATATAGGAGCTCTGTTTGCTGCCACTAACACACTAGAAGTCCTATGGGTGCTGCTGAGAAGAAAATATAGGAGCTCTGTGTGATGCCACTAACACACTAGAAGTCCTATGGGTGCTGCTGAGAAGAAAATATAGGAGCTCTGTTTGCTGCCACTAACACACTAGAAGTCCTATGGGTGCTGCTGAGAAGAAAATATAGGAGCTCTGTGTGATGCCACTAACACACTAGAAGTCCTATGGGTGCTGCTGAGAAGAAAATATAGGAGCTCTGTTTGCTGCCACTAACACACTAGAAGTCCTATGGGTGCTGCTGAGAAGAAAATATAGGAGCTCTGTTTGCTGCCACCAACACACTAGAAGTCCTATGGGTGCTGCTGAGAAGAAAATATAGGAGCTCTGTTTGCTGCCACTAACTTACTACAAGTCCTATGGGTGCTGCTGAGAAGAAAATATAGGAGCTCTGTTTGCTGCCACTAACACACTAGAAGTCCTATGGGTGCTGCTGAGAAGAAAATATAGGAGCTCTGTGTGATGCCACTAACACACTAGAAGTCCTATGGGTGCTGCTGAGAAGAAAATATAGGAGCTCTGTTTGCTGCCACTAACACACTAGAAGTCCTATGGGTGCTGCTGAGAAGAAAATATAGGAGCTCTGTTTGCTGCCACTAACACACTAGAAGTCCTATGGGTGCTGCTGAGAAGAAAATATAGGAGCTCTGTTTGCTGCCACTAACACACTAGAAGTCCTATGGGTGCTGCTGAGAAGAAAATATAGGAGCTCTGTGTGATGCCACTAACACACTAGAAGTCCTATGGGTGCTGCTGAGAAGAAAATATAGGAGCTCTGTTTGCTGCCACTAACACACTAGAAGTCCTATGGGTGCTGCTGAGAAGAAAATATAGGAGCTCTGTTTGCTGCCACCAACACACTAGAAGTCCTATGGGTGCTGCTGAGAAGAAAATATAGGAGCTCTGTGTGATGCCACTAACACACTAGAAGTCCTATGGGTGCTGCTGAGAAGAAAATATAGGAGCTCTGTTTGCTGCCACTAACACACTAGAAGTCCTATGGGTGCTGCTGAGAAGAAAATATAGGAGCTCTGTTTGCTGCCACTAACACACTAGAAGTCCTATGGGTGCTGCTGAGAAGAAAATATAGGAGCTCTGTGTGATGCCACTAACACACTAGAAGTCCTATGGGTGCTGCTGAGAAGAAAATATAGGAGCTCTGTTTGCTGCCACTAACACACTAGAAGTCCTATGGGTGCTGCTGAGAAGAAAATATAGGAGCTCTGTTTGCTGCCACTAACACACTAGAAGTCCTATGGGTGCTGCTGAGAAGAAAATATAGGAGCTCTGTGTGATGCCACTAACACACTAGAAGTCCTATGGGTGCTGCTGAGAAGAAAATATAGGAGCTCTGTTTGCTGCCACTAACACACTAGAAGTCCTATGGGTGCTGCTGAGAAGAAAATATAGGAGCTCTGTTTGCTGCCACTAACACACTAGAAGTCCTATGGGTGCTGCTGAGAAGAAAATATAGGAGCTCTGTTTGCTGCCACCAACACACTAGAAGTCCTATGGGTGCTGCTGAGAAGAAAATATAGGAGCTCTGTGTGATGCCACTAACACACTAGAAGTCCTATGGGTGCTGCTGAGAAGAAAATATAGGAGCTCTGTTTGCTGCCACTAACACACTAGAAGTCCTATGGGTGCTGCTGAGAAGAAAATATAGGAGCTCTGTTTGCTGCCACTAACACACTAGAAGTCCTATGGGTGCTGTTGGGGTGCAATGCTGTGCTAACAGCACTGCGGTTGGTACTACTGCAATACTGTACTAACAGTAAGCACGCACCAGACTAATCCCCAGCAGCAGCTAATAACACACTAACTGTGCAATCAGCAGCAATGAACGATCAATGACTTAGGTAGCAATGGTTTAGCAAAGAAATAGCCAATGGTTTAGCAAAGAAGAGCAAATCTTTCAGTATCAAGCAAAGACAGAATCAGCAGACTAATCTCTCCTAAAGCCGGAACTCATGTGACCGGGGCCGATGGCGTGGCGGCCTTTTAAATGGTGGGGCGTGTACTAAAGCCCCTGAGCTGTAATTGGCTACAGGCGTCCTGCCTGTAGCCAATTATTGCTCTCCGAGTTTCGGGCGCTGTGATTGGCCAAGCATGCGGGGTCACAGTGCATGCTTGGCCAATCATCAGCCAGCAATGCACTGCGCCGGCCGCGCCGGCCGCAATGCATTGCGGGGCCGCTCGCATCACACGAATGTGATGCGAACGGCCCAAATAGTTCTGGGCTCGACGAGCGAGCGAACGCCCGATGCTCGATTCGAACATGGGTTCGAATCGAGCACCGGGCCCATCCCTAGTGACAAACTGTTGCCCTTTGGCCATAGTGGCTGCGTTTAATGGGCACAGTGGCCTAACTAGTTGCATATTTGTACCACTTTGTTAGCGGCCCACAAAAGACATCAAGTTAAATTAACAAAATAACACTGTCTACACATTTAAACACAATGGGGCTGTTTTACTAAAGGGAAATCCACTCTGCACTCCAAGTGCTATTGAAAATGCACTTGGAAATACAGTCACTGTAGATCGCTGTAGTTCTGAGGGGAAGTTATGAAATTAGAGGAAGCTCTGCTGATTTTCACATCCAATTATGTGCGAGCAAAAATTATGATTTTTGGGGGTCCTTGCATGTCCCCCTCAGATCTACAGTGACTGCACTTGAAAGTGCACTTTCTGTGCAATTGTAGTGCAAAGTATATTATTGGGTATTGAAGAAAATACAATATGTACAAAATACTTACTGGGGCAAACAACAGGCTCAATTAAATCATCTTCTAGTTGATGCACTACTCCACTCTCTGCATGAATGTGTCTGAGGATGTGAGGTCCACTGGAGGCTCTTTGCTGGGTCCAGATCCATGATCACACTCCTCAAAATTTCTGGCCTCAACACACTCACGTTCCTCTAAAAAATATAAACAAATATAACAAAATAAAATCACCCCAAATGCCAAAAATATGAGTTGAATCCCTGGAGGAGAATTATGAGACCAACCTTGCACTAGTGACAATGTTTTCTAGAGACGAGTGGACGATCATGCGCAATTATCAAATAGTAAATTACAAATGTGCATTGTAAAGGTTAGATGATGTACTTTCAAATGATGACCAAAAACACAATATGCACAGATGTTGCTAAAATGACATTTGACAAACACCACTCTTGTGTCGTAGGGGATATGGGATCTATGATGAACATTCCATCAGGCGTGACTCTGTGTGACTGTGATCCCCAGGCCCTCTCCTCTACCCATGTATAGTCTTGAAAGGCGTCATTTAATGTGCAGTGATGATTCGCACAGCAGACCTTAAATATTAAATACCCCTTATCAAAGCTAACTATATGAGACCATGTCCTTGTGACAACCAAGAATATCCCCAGTCGGAAGAAAACACTATTTTATTATATGTTTTACTTACGATTTGTTGATGATGCTGGCACTGTTGTCTCCCCTGTTGGGGCCTTGCCAAGGGAAGCCTCCCTTCCTCCCCTCTGGTGGCTTGTCTGCTGGCTTGCTCTGTGCTTTTTTCCTGTGAATTTAATTAGATACTGTATCTTAATTATTGCTCCAAAAATGAGGAGTCTGAAATAATACGTTTATTCAAACATATATGCATTAACAGAAAAATATAAATTAGTTACCACATCAATGTTTTAGAAAAAAAAAAAACATTACAAATCAGCTAATTCCAACATAAAGATACTTACTACCGTCATGAATTTTGCTTACTTCTTTTGATAATGATGCGGTGAATGGAGTCCAACTGTTCTTTCTCTCTGTGTTTTAAATCAGACCATCTTTTCCTAATTTGATCTTTCGTTCGTTGTACGCCATATTCACGATCCAATACCGCGATGACCTTCTCCAAAATATAGTCTTTATGGCTGTTGGGCCTGTCATAGTTCTCCTGCTTACAATCGTAGTCATACTTGTCAAAGATCCTCACCATCTCCCCCTTGCTCATGGGGGTGGCCTTGTGTTTTATATATTCACCACCGCGGGCCTGTTCTTTTTCGGTGCGGCATCCATCTTGTTCTCCCTCACGAATGTTCCGCCGCTATGTCGCATGCAGGAAAAAGTATGTTGGCACGCCCCAGTGTCATGACGTACTGAGAGCGGAGTTTGACGCATTCGCAGGGTATAAAAATCCCTAACGACCGTTCGCCGTTCCGGACGCTGGAACGTAACCTTTGGGAAACAAAACTCAGACGATCGCATAGTCGAAAGAAAGGTACGTGACAACTTTGTGACAGTGTGTGCAATGGACACATAGCATAAACATTCATTGAGTGCTGGGGCAGTTAGAAAAAGTGTACAAATGCCTATTGAATGCGCATTGAGCAGCGTCTCATGTGCATGGGGCCTAATGACAAGATTTTAATTACTTAAAGGCAGGGCTGCCAACAGGGGGGTACAGGCAGTACACCTGTAAGGGTCCTGGAGGCAGGGCCGCCATCATGAATTTTGGGGCCCCTTACACAGCTTCAGGCATGGGCCCCCTGTAGCAGAGTAGCACCGGGGGGGGGGGTTTGCGGCCACACCAAAAAGAGAAGCAGGGGGGTGCAAAATGTTGAGGTCAAGGGGCTTTGGGTGCTGACGAACACAAAAAAAAAGGGGGGGTTGCCATCCAGGGCCCTGGGGAACTCCGGACTCCTTACAGGTGTACTGCCTGTACCCCCCTGATGGCGGACCTGCCTGGAGGTACCCAGGGCACAGGATGGAATCACACCCTTTTCATTTACTTGATCATCAGCATCCAAAGGCAACGCAATCTCAAATAATAGATTCGTCAGCAGCCCCCGCTTTTAAAAAACGGGCGGAAGGCCACCCCGCCCGGTTCACCTAGGCTCCAGGGGGCACATGCCTGAAGCTTGTTAAGAGGAGCAAAAATTATTGATGGCGGGCCTGCATAAAGGCCTATATTTTAAGCAGGTTATGAGCTAGAAGCTAAAAAAGATTGGTTTGTCTTGTGTTCTTTCTTGCAGCCATCTGATCACATTTGCTCAACAATGAAGGGGACAGTTCTGAATAGCCCAGAATTCATGGCTGACTTCATAGAAAACTATCGTAATCACGCCTGTCTGTGGCAGGTTAAACATAAAGACTATTCCAATAAACACAAAAGGCAGGCAGCAATCGATCAATTGGTGGAATTGACGAAGACTGTGTACCCCAGGGCAGACGAGACAACGGTGAAGACAAAAATTGGAGGCCTCAGGAGTATGTTCATCAGGGAGGTCAAGAAGATCGAGGAATCGAAGAGATCGGGAGCAGCAGCAGAAGACGTTTATGTCCCCAAGCTGTGGTACTTCTCAAGCCTGGGATTTTTGAAGGACCAGACTGTGCCACGCAGGCATATTTCAACGCTACCCTCCACACTTCCCTCCACATCAGCTGAGGCCACTGATACTGAGGCGGATCCTACACAAGAGGATAGGAGGAGGAGGAGCTCAGCTTGCCACAGGTATAGCATTGTACAAAATATACAATATTTTAGAAAGTGAGGTGAATGTGTTGTTATGATGCCTCAAAAATTGGGCACGAAATTCAGTGATTAGAAATTAGAAGAAAAAAAATGTGGAAAGTAGACATTTACAAAATAAGGATAAATGCTGGAGTCACAATGATAAGCTTTGCTTTTTGAAGACATTCTATTTTTGAGAAACAAAGGATGCTAAAATGTGTTGTGAAAATGTGTCCTACTACTAAATATTTTATTAATTATGTTGATTTTTCAGACCCAGGAAACGTTGGCACAAGACGAGGCCGGGCCCAGCAGCCAAAGCACTGAGTCCAGAGTGCCTACCCTGCGCCCTCCTACCAAAAGGGGCAGGAAGAGGCACCACCTTGATGAGGCCACTGCAGAGTTCCTTCATCGGGCTACTGCTGTCATCACCACGGCACCCGATAGTGCCAAAGGATTTGGATGCTTTACAGCCAACAAGCTGAGGGAGGTGGATGTTGAGCAAAGGGAGCTATGTGAGGGGCTCATCATCCAACTCCTCAGCAAGGCAAGGAAACAGGAGCTAACCCCGAAAACACATCTGTGTGATTTGGAGCACACAGCTCCTCAAATTCAAACCTACCCACCCCATCCAAACTCCCCACCCCATCCAAACTACCCACCCCAGCAAGCAAACCCATCCCAGCAACATGGGAGTCAGTGGCCACATCAGACCCAGGATCCCCAACAAGGCCAGTGGTCTGGGGAGTTTAGGGGCTACTAAACATTTAGTTGGATTTAGGAGTCTAATTTTTGTTTTAACCACTTAAGCCCCGGACCATTTGGTAGCTAAAGGACCAGAGGTGAATTCAGAATTTTGCACTGCGCTGCTTTAACTGTAAATTGTGCGGACATGCAATGTTGTACCCAAACGAAATTTGCGTCCTTTTCTTCCCACAAATAGAGCTTTCTTTTAATGGTATTTGATTGCCTCTGCGATTTTTATTTTTTGCGATATAAACGGAAAAAGACCGAAAATTTTGAAAAAAAATGATATTTTCTACTTTTTGTTATAAGAAAAATCGAATAAACTCAATTGTAGTCATACATTTAGGCCAAAATGTATTCAGCCACATGTTTTTAGTAAAAAAAATGTCAATAAGCGTATATTTATTGGTTTGCGCAAAAGTTATAGAGTTTACAAACTAGGGTACATTTTCTGAAATTTACACAGCTTTAAATTTATGACTGCCTATCTCACTTCTTGAGGTGCTAAAATGACAGGGCAGTACAAAACCCCCCCAAATGACCCCATTTTGGAAAGTAGACACCCCAAGGAAATTGCTGAGAGGCATGTTGAGCCCATTGAATTTTTTTTTTTTGTCTTAAGTGATTGAATAATGACTAAAAAAAAAAAAAAATTACAAAAAGTTGTCACTAAATGATATATTGCTCACACATGCCATGGTTATATGTGGAATTTCACCCCAAAATACATTTTGCTGCTTCTCCTGAGTACGGGGATACCACATGTGTGGGACTTTTTGGGAGCCTAGCCGCGTACGGGACCCCGGAAACCAAGCACCGCCTTCAGGATTTCTAAGGGCGTAAATTTTTGATTTCACTCCTCACTACCTATCACAGTTTCGAAGGCCATAAAATGCCAAAATAGCACAAAACCCCCCCAAATGACCCCATTTTAGAAAGTAGACACCCCAAGGAAATTGCTGAGAGGCCTGTTGAGCCCATTGAATATATTTTTTTTTGTCCCAAGTGATTGAATAATGACAAAAAAAATAAAAAAATAAAAAAAATTACAAAAAGTTGTCACTAAATGATATATTGCTCACACATGCCATGGTTATATGTGGAATTACACCCCAAAATACATTTTTCTGCTTCTCCTGAGTACGGGGATACCACATGTGTGGGACTTTTTAGGAGCCTAGCCGCGTACGGGACGCCGAAAACCAAGCACCGCCTTCAGGATTTCTAGGCACAAATTTTTGATTTCACTCCTCACTACCTATCACAGTTTCGAAGGCCATAAAATGCCAAAATAGCACAAAACCCCCCCAAATGACCCCATTTTGGAATATAGACACCCCAAGCTATTTGCTGAGAGGCATGGCGAGTATTTTACAGCTCTCATTTGTTTTTGAAAATAAAGAAAGAAAATATATATATATTTTTTTTTTCAATTTTCAAAACTTTGTGACAAAAAGCGAGATCTGCAAAATACTCACAATACCTCTCAGCAAATAGCTTGGGGTGTCTACTTTCCAAAATGGGGTCATTTGGGGGGGTTTTGTGCCATCTGGGCATTCCATGGCCTCCGAAACTGTGATAGGCAGTGAGAAGTGAAATCAAAAATTTACACCCTTAGAAAGCCTGAAGACGGTGCTTGGTTTTTGGGGTCCCGTACGTGGCTAGGCTCCCAAAAAGTCTCGCACATGTGGTATCCCCGTACTCAGGAGAAGCAACAGAATGTATTTTGGGGTGTAATTCCACATATGCCCATGGCATGTTTGAGCAATATATCATTTAGTGACAACTTTGTGCAAAAAAAATTTTTTTTCATTTTTCCGCAACTTGTGTCAACATATAAAATATTCCATGGACTCGACATGCCTCTCAGTATATAGCTTGGGGTGTCTACTTTCCAAAATGGGGTCATTTGGGGGGGTTTTGAACTGTTCTGGCATTTTATACACAACATTAGGAAGCTTACATCCACTCTTCTAACCACTTGAAGACAAAGCCCTTTTTGACACTTTTTGTTTACATGAAAACATTTTTTTTTTTGCAAGAAAATTATGTTGAACCCCCAAACATTATATATATTTTTAAAGCAAAGGCCCTACAGATTAAAATGGTGGGTGTTGCATTTTTTTTCTACACAGTATTTGCGCAGCGATTTTTCAAACACATTTTTTGGGTTAAAAAATACACTTTTTTTAATTTTAATGCACTAAAACACACTATATTGCCCAAATGTTTGATGAAATAAAAAAGATGATCTTAGGCCGAGTACATAGATACCAAACACGACATGCTTTAAAATTTCGCACAAAAGCGCATTGGCGACAAACTACATACATTTTTAAAAGCCTTTAAAAGCCTTTACAGGTTACCCCAGTAGATTTACAGAGGAGGTCTACTGCTAAAATGACTGCCCTCGATCTGGCCTTCGCGGTGATACCTCACATGCATGGTGCAATTGCTGTTTACATGTGACACCAGACCGACGCTTGCGTTCGCCATTGGGCAAGAGCAGGGCAGGACAGGGGTGCTTTTTTTTTTTTGCTTTTTTTTTTCTTATTAATTTTGCTTTTTTATTTTATTTTTAAATTGTTCCTTCCAAGTATTTTTTTTTTTTATCATTTTTATTGTTATCTCAGGGAATGTAAATATCCCCTATGATAGCAATAGGTAGTGACAGGTACTCTTTTTTTGAAAAAACTGGGGTCTTCCAGACCCTAGATTTTTCCTCTGCCCTCAAAGCATCTGACCACACCAAGATCGGTGTGATAAAATGCTTTCCCAATTTCCCAATGGCGCTTTTTATATCCGGGGGGGCATTCCCTCCCACTGCTTGTAAAAGCAGTCCAGAGGCTAATTAGCCGCTAGGATTGCTTTAACATGAAAGCCGGCCGCAGGCTGAAAAGAATGATACCAAGATGATACCTAAACCCGCAGGCATCATTCTGGTATAAACATTCAAAGTCCAGCAACATACCAGTACGTTGCTGGTCCTTGTTGGACATGTATTGTAATCTTTTTTTTTCATGCAGCCAGTTGGCTGAATGAAAAAAGAGATTGATCGGTGGGTATGCCCACCATTAGAATACCGCCCTTCATCCACCCACTTCCAATGATGGGCATACCCGCACCATTTATATATGCCGAAGCATGGGGGCATCCTCCCGCAAAAAAGTTATGCCGCACACACATGGTCGGACTTTTCCACGGGCAAGCCTCCGTCGGAATTTCGACCGTATGTACGCGGCATTAGGAGCAAAATCGCTCCTCCGCCCCTGCTGCCCCAATGCTTCGGCATATTTGCTTTTTTTTTTTAACTGTGGTGGTGAAATCACCTCCTACAGCACTGGAGTCGCAGGGATCAGGCCTGTCTCTGCGAACGCTGCAGTTATGTGTGTTTTTGTTTTGTAAGTGACAGTGATCGATCGATACTGCACTTGGGTGGCCTGGGCTGGACGGAGGGGCAAAACGCAGGTGCCAGCAGGTATCTGGGCTGATCCCGCTAACACTGCGTTTTTGGGAACCCTAAACTGCTGGGGACGCTAGTATAGATCTGATCAGATCAGATATTGATCTGTTCAGATACTATACCACTAAGGGGGGTGTATGCTTCACGCGTGGGTGTTAGCGTTACTGGCACTAACCTGACGCTGCCTAGGGTGTGACGCAGACCCTCTCTGACGCTAAAACCTAATTGATATCACCCGCTGGGCGATCAGGGGGTTAAACCTTTATTGGGTTATATACGGCGGGTGCCCTGACACTATAAAAAGCAAACTAACTAACCAGCGTCACCCGTAACACTTATATGGTGATCACTGGTGAAAGGGTTAACTAGGGGCAATCAGGGGGTTAAAACCTTTATTAGATAATATATGGGGGTACCTGACGCTATAAAAACCTGCGGCGAACCTAAAAAAAATTACCAGCTACCGATCTGCATCACCGACACTAAGACAGCGTTTAGAAAAACGATCGCTTAGCGACAGTGGTGATGGGGGTGAAAGGGTTACCTGGGGGGCGATCAAGGGGGTTAAACCTTTATTAGATAATATATTGGGGTACCTGACGCTATAAAAACATGCGGCGAACCTAAAAAAAATTACTGGCTACCGATCTGCATCACCGACACTAAGACAGCGTTTAGAAAAACGATCGCTTAGCGACAGTGGTGATAGGGGGTGAAAGGGTTACCTGGGGGGCGATCAAGGGGGTTAACCCTTTATTAGATAATATATTGGGGTACCTGACGCTATAAAAACTTGTGGCGAACCTAAAAAAATTACTGGCTACCGATCTGCATCACCGACACTAAAACAGCGTTTAGAAAAATGATCGCTTAGTGATAGTGGTGATAGGGGGTGAAAGGGTTACCTGGGGGGCGATCAAGGGGGTTAAACCTTTATTAGATAATATATTGGGGTACCTGACGCTATAAAAACCTGCAGCGAACCTAAAAAAAATTACCGGCTACCGATCTGCATCACCGACACTAAGACAGCGTTTAGAAAAACGATCGCTTAGTGACAGTGGTGATAGGGGGTGAAAGGGTTACCTGGGGGGTGATCAAGGGGGTTAAACCTTTATTAGATAATATATTGGGGTACCTGACGCTATAAAAACATGCAGCGAACCTAAAAAAAATTACTGGCTGCCGATCGGCATCACTGACGCTAAGACAGCGATCAGAAAATGATCGCTTAGCGACAGTGGTGATAGGGGGTGAAAGGGTTATCTGGGGGGTGCTCAGGGGGTTAAACCTTTATTAGGGGGGTTAGGGGGCTACACTGGACCTAAGACTAAACTTTGGTGACACTTTTACAGTCACAAATGTCACTGATTGCAGTGATCACTAAATAAATGGTCACTGCAATCAGTGACACTGTGACTGGGGGGGTGATCTGGGGTGTCTGGGGGGGCCTGGGGGGGCGATTTATGTCCCTATGTGTCCTGGTGTCAGTGTAGTGTTGTGTGCACTGACCTGATGTCTTCTCTTGTACGGCGCTCGGTATATGTGAGCGCTGCACCAGAGATGACATCACTTCCTCCTGCTTCCTCTGTCTGACACAGACAGAGGGGGCATTTCCATTCGCCGGGAGCGATCGCGAGGGGGTGGCCGGAAACGAATGGCTGCCCCCTCATCCCGGAACGCTCCCGGACACTTAGCCACCGCTCACTGTATAGGAGGGGGGTCCGATTGGACCCCCCAACTATACAAAGGCAATCACGTACACTCTACGTGATTGTGCCTGTCGGTGCCATTCTGCCGACGTATATATACAGTGAGCGGTCGTTAAGTGGTTAATAAGCAATTTTAGGGGGTCACCCATAAAAATAAAAAAATATTATTTGAGTTGTGTAGGTAATGCACACTCTACCAAAATGGCCTCAGCTGATGTGGATAGAAGTGTGGAAAGCAATGTACGTGGTTCAGTCTGGTATGCCACAAATACCAGCCCCTTGCTGGAGTACCACAGCCTGGGGACAGATAGGTCTTCTGCTGCTGCTCCCCATCTTTTTTATTTCACGAGCTTCTTTGAGCTCCCTGTTGAATGTACTGCTCTGGTGACCAATTACAACATTTCTTTTATCTTTGTATGCCCTGGGGTATAGAGGCCTCGCCATTTCCACCATTTGATCGATTCCTGCCTTCCTGTTTATAGAATTATAGTATATGCCATTAGTATTTATGTTTTCTTTGATTTAATATAAAAAAAAAAATGCTTGCCCAAATATGATTTTAGTCTTTTATCCTAATATTTTCTGTTTGGGAGTAGGCAGGTAAATTTCGGGACACAAATATAGTAGCTTGTAGTTTCAGCATCAAATACATAGGGGATAATGTGGTTGTGCTAAATAGAAACAATATAGAATATATATTATATGATTCTCATATATTAAACCCAAAAAGATTCAAGAAAGAGGAAACACGTTGTTTTAAATTAATTCCATAGGGATCTACAGATAAAATGCTTTTTGGATTTTTAAGGCATTGGAAACAATACTAAAAATGAGCGCTGTATTCAAATAGTTCATAATTGCCGCGTCACGAATGTGAAATCTCCAGAACGAACGCTAGTTTTACAAGACTGAAGGCTCCCGGCTGTTCATTGCTTCGGAGCATGCGCGTTCGTACCTAGGACAAAAGTCCGATGGTTTTCTGTACACACGGTCGGACTTTGCTCCATCGGACTTTTGTTGGGCAAAAGTTTGTCCGTTTGCAGACCCAACTTTTGTCCGATGAAAAGAAAAACAAAAACAAATTAAGTTTGTCCGATGGAGCGTACACACGGTCGGATTGTTGGTCCAACTTACTCAAAACAAAGTTTGTTGGGCAAAAGTCCGACCGTGTGTACGGGGCTTTAGTCTGTAGGGTTCAATATTGAGTTGGCCCACCCTTTGCAGCTATAACAGCTTCAACTCTTCTAGGAAGGCTGTCCACAAGGGTAGGCCAACTCAATATTGAACCCTACGGTGTAAAGGCAAGCACCCCAATACGGAAATTGAAGAAGGTTTGGACAGCCGCACTCCAAAGAATAGTTCCTTTATTTTAAAATCAAGTCACAAAAATACATGCCACAGCAAAAAAGCAGATGTAAGCTTTTTTCATATGCAATGTCTGCACCCGCGGCTTTGGATCTAGTGAAAGGTTCATTAGGCACATCTGAGCGGTAACCTTCTCGCAAGCACCCCAATACTTTTGGTATTATAGTGTGTGTTTGTATGTATATATATATATATATATATATATATATATATATATATATATATATACATATATACATACAAAACACACACTATAATACCAAAAGTAGAACACTGTATATATACACACATATATATGAAAATAGTGCAGCGCTGCGTATCTATAAAACTTATGTAGCGGGTACAGTATGTACTTTTCTATATTTTTGAAACTGGAAGAGACACCAGTGATGTATGGTTCCCTGCGGCCCAGCAGGTGGCGCTGTCCCTGTGGGCTGGGGTTGAACCATCGCTGAGTGCCGCACCCCTTTTTGGCCTCTCTCAGCGGTTGTATGGTGGGGCGGGGATACCCGCCGTGCTTGCTGGGAGAGGGTATAAAGGGGCCGGCCATCTTTGTCACGGGGTCTTCGAGTCCCAGGCACCTTTAGCCTGAGGGCTGCTGTCCGTGGTCGGTGTCCAGGCGGCTTAGGCCTGGACACCAGGAGTTCGGGAGCCACCCCAGACACCCTTAGTCTGAGGTGAGGTACTTTGTTCCAGGCCTGGGGCCCATCTACTTCCACTGGGTTCCGCCCAGGAGGGATCGTCCTAAGGTACCCAACGGACCGGGTACTTGAATCTAAGACGCAATGGACCGCGCAGGTGACCTTCCCGTAGATCTGGTGCAGCATATTGCCAGTGCCGGGACAGGGCCTCCGGAGACCGTCAGGATGGATGCCTTCACCAAATAGGGGCCTTATTCACACGGAAGGTGGTTCATGTTCCATGACCGGTGGCAACGGTTAAGCTGGTCGGCTCGGGTCAGTGGCAGAGGCCTGCAATTGGGCCTGTGGCAGGGGCCTCAACAGTTCACCCAGTAGGTGGCAGCTACCAATTCATGGTCGGTGGCAGAGACCGTGCGCCAAGCCTATTCGCTAAAGAGGAATAGGAGAGTTCATTGTGCCTGGGCCTACTCGTATCCACACCCCCCTGTCTGTCTGTTGAGGGAGTCCAACTGATTGTGCTTCATCCTGACATTGGAAAATAAAGGAGTGTTGGACTTTTATTGGTGTGGGGCTCAATTACTGGCAGACACTGTTCCACAGAAGAAGTGGAGGCTCCAAACACCGAACACCGACCCGAAGGTAAAGAAACTTTGCTCACACCACACAAACATCTGCGGTGAAAGCTTGGCGTGGTGACCCCGCACTCTCTCCTCCAAGGTACCCCTAGACAAAAGCCAGAGAGAAAGAAACCGGAGCAAGAGAGAGAGAGTGGAGGGCGCTACACTTATATAGACAAACAATTATACATTCCATAAAACAATTTATGAAAAATAAAAAAACAGTTCATATGTAGGTTTCCAAAGCTGTCAAAGCTGTCAAAATAGTATTTGAATGGATCCAATATTCTGTCAGGGAAATTCCCCGTCTGTTGTCACCAATCTGCGCTCAGTGCGCATGCGTGGCAAAACGGCGCATCGGCGCATGCGCGTGCGTGGCGGGACGGCGCTTCGGCGTGCTCGGGTGCGCGCACCGGCGCAACGACGAATGCGCGTGCGCAATAGCTCGCCAATGGGACTACAGGCGGGCCTATTTAAACAGACGCAGTAACACTATCTGGTTGCTGGTTTGTCAGCTTTACTGTGTTTCCTTGTGCCTGAAAGAAGTTAAAGTTCTCCTGCTGTGACCCGGACCGGATTTGACTACGCTTCTGCTTCTCCTGAACCTGACCCCTTGGCTTGCTAAACGGACTTCTACCTCTCTCCTTGTGCTTGACCCTCGGCCTGTGACCCGGATTTGCTGCCTGTCTCCAGCCCTCTACCTTCTGCCTGTACCCTGGACTTCTTGCCTAACCTGACTATTCTGGTGCTTCCTGCTAAACTCCTAAACGGACTTGTGCCTTGCTACTGGTTGCTGTTTGACCCTGTCTACCCTTGGTGTTTGACTCCTGGCCTGTTCTTCAGACTCATCCCTGCTAGATTCTTCAGCAAGACACCTCTACCTGCTGGTGGCCAGTGCTCCCTCGTGCTGTCCTCTCCCTGTCTCACCTCCAGGGGGCGGAGTGCGCTTGGGTGCAAGGGTGAACCACTCTCTGCATCTCGGCCTCGGTAAGTACGTAGCCTGATAGTACAAACCAGCCCGATGTCTGAGGCCGACAGAGTGCGTTCCCCATTTGACACCCTCTGCCAGCAGGTCTCCACCCTAACGGACACTGTCCAAAGACTCCAAGAGGGATATACTCAGATTGATGGCCGTCTTCAACAGCTCACCGGTCTCCTAGGGCCAGGCCCCACAGCTGCCACCTCTGCCAACACCGCCACCAACTCCCAAGTACCTACGAGTTCTACAGTAGTGATGGCCACCCCTGAACCCAGGGTCCCTATTCCGGAACGCTTTTCGGGTGTCCGCAAAAAATACCGGGCCTTTAAAAACGCCTGCTCCCTCTACCTTGCCCTCCAACCAAGGACCTTCTCTTCGGAAGCAGTAAAAGTGGGGTTTATCATCTCTCTTTTAACGGATGACCCTCAAGCCTGGGCCCATGGCCTGATGGAGCAACAGAGCCCCATATTGGACTCAGTAGAGACATTTTTTGAACATATGGCTCAATTATACGATGATCCCCAGCGATCAGCCACGGCCGAGTCCGTCCTCCATAACCTAACTCAGGGGAGAAGACCGGTGGAAGACTATACGTCGGAATTTAGGAAATGGTCCGCCGACACCAAATGGAATGAGGCGGCCCTCAGATACCAATACCGCCAGGGACTATCTGAGACTCTCAAGGACGAGCTGGCCAGGATCGAAACCCCCACTACCTTGGAGAACCTGATCCAATCCGCCATACAACTCGATAGGCGTCTGCGTGAACGACGGGCGGAGCGATTTCAATCTCCTCGTCCCAACTGGCCTCCATCCAGGACTGTACCTCACTACCCACCAACCTCTGCGCCTGCAGTCACACCTCTTCCTGAGCCAGAACCCATGCAGCTCGGGTTGGTTCGGGCTCCCCTGACTCCTGAGGAAAAACAGCGAAGGCGCCAGGCCAATCTGTGCCTATATTGCGGGGGTGCCGGCCACTTCCTCCTCAACTGCCCCGTAAGACCTAGTAAGTCTATCTCTAAAGACACTTTAAACTATCAACTCTTTGACAACCCTCAGTCTTATGTCATTCTCTTTGTGTCCCTACAGCTGCCGGAAGGGGCAATCCGCCTCCCGGCAATTATTGATTCTGGAGCCTGCAGCTGCTTCCTGGACTCTGCCTTAGCCTCAAGATTCCATGTCCCCACTCAACCTAAGGACCACTGCCTTCAGATCCACCTGGCGGATGGGTCCTTGCCCCGTTCAGGGCTGATCACGCAGGAAACCAAACCTATCCTTGCCATCTCTGACTCGGGTCATCAAGAACTCCTCCGGTTAGACCTCATACCTTCCCCGATGTTCCCCATCATCCTGGGTCTTCCCTGGCTACAGGCACACGAGCCCCTCATAAATTGGGTGAAGAAAGAGGTTAGCTTCACCTCCTCCTATTGTTCCCAGAACTGTCTTGCCTCTGCCTCTACGGTCTGCGCTTCCATGATTGCCAAGCCGGACAACCTACAGCATGTTCCTTCAGTCTATCTAGAATTCCGGGACGTGTTCGATAAGCAGCAAGCCGACCATCTACCACCTCATCGGCCCTATGATTGCCCTATCGATCTCTTGCCGGGCTCTAAAATTCAGTTCGGACGTATCTTTCCGTTGTCCGAAACCGAGTTGAAAGCCCTCAAGGCTTATATTGATGAAAACCTCCAGAAAAGATTTATTCGCCCTTCCTCCTCTCCAGCCGGTGCAGGAATCTTCTTTGTGGAAAAGAAAGACGGGTCCTTAAGACCCTGTATCGATTACCGGGACCTAAACAAGATAACCATTAAGAACAGGTACCCACTACCCCTTATTCCGGAGCTATTTCAGCGCTTCCGATCTGCTCGGGTCTTTTCCAAACTGGATCTACGGGGGGCCTACAATCTTATCAGAATCAGGGCCGGAGACGAGTGGAAAACCGCCTTCAGATCTCGTTTCGGACACTTTGAGTATTCGGTCATGCCGTTCGGTCTTTGTAATGCTCCAGCCACCTTCCAACACTTAGTCAACGACATTTTCAGACAGCACCTTGATGACTTCTTAGTAGTGTACCTGGACGATATCCTCATCTTTTCCACCAACATCGAACTCCACCGGGCTCATGTCACGAAGGTCCTCACCATCCTTCGGAAGCACAAACTCTACCTCAAAGCTGAGAAATGCGAGTTCGAAAAGACCACCGTACAGTTCCTCGGCTTTATCATTTCCATCGATGGGGTCGCGATGGACCCGCAGAAGGTGAAGGCCATTCAGGACTGGCCAGCCCCAACCGACAAAAAGGGGGTACAGCGGTTTATAGGCTTCGCCAACTTCTATAGGAGATTCATCGTGGGCTTCTCCTCCATTGTGGCCCCAATAACCCAACTTACCCGGCAAAATAACCGTTTTCACTGGTCTCCAGAAGCTCAAGAGGCCTTCTCTCGCCTCAAGGACGTCTTCACTTCAGCACCAGTACTTCAGCACCCGGATCCTCTACTGCCGTTCACCCTGGAAGTGGACGCCTCTGAGACAGCCATCGGAGCCATCCTCTCTCAAAGACGAGGCCCCAAGGCTCTCCTGTATCCAGTAGCCTTTGCCTCTAAAAAGTTGACTCCCCCGGAGCAAAACTATGATGTAGGGGACCAGGAATTACTGGCCATAAAATTCGCACTGGAGGAATGGCGATACCTTCTGGAGGGGGCAGTACACCCCATCATGATCTTCACAGATCATAAAAATCTAGAGTACCTAAGAACAGCTCAACGTCTACGCCCCAGGCAGGCCCGTTGGGCCCTTTTCTTCACCCGGTTCAACTTTCACATTTCCTATAGACCCGGCTCCAAGAATGGGAAGGCGGATGCGCTATCCAGGATGTTTCCGGAAACCCCTCAGTCGGCCCAACCGGGCACCATTCTGTCAGCTCAGAACTTTCTGTTGATTCCCCGGGCCGATCTACTCACCTCTATTAAAATCGCTTCCGGGCTCTGCTCTGATCCGGTCACTACCTCCCTGGAGAAGCGGGACGGCCTATTCTGGTTCCAGGACAAGATTTTCGTCCCTCTGGAAACAAGACCGCTGGTCTTGAGGACCTTCCACGATCTCAAACTGGCAGGTCACTTCGGAGCACGTAAATCGTCGGAACTTGTCTCCCGCTCCTTCTGGTGGCCAGGCTGGAGGCAAGATTGTAAGTCTTATGTCGCTTCCTGCACTCAGTGTCAGCGTAACAAGGGGTCAAACACCAAGAGTTGGGGCCTGCTCAAGCCCTTACCCATTCCTGAGCGCCCTTGGGTGGACGTGTCCATGGACTTTATCGTGGACTTGCCTTCCTCCGGAGGGTTTACCACGATTCTGGTCGTTGTGGACCGCCTCTCAAAAATGGCTCACTTTTTACCGATGATTGGGACACCTTCAGCCATGGATACTGCTCAAATCTTTTTTAAGGAGATAACCAGGCTTCATGGAATACCAAAGAGTATCACCTCCGACAGAGGGGTCCAGTTCACTTCAAAATTCTGGAAGGAACTCTGCAAGTCACTAGAAGTCAAAACCTGCCTCTCGTCAGCGTACCACCCCCAAAGCAATGGCCAGACAGAAAGAACCAATCAGACCCTGGAGCAATACCTCTGTTGTTTCTGCTCTGCTTCCCAGGATGACTGGGCATCTCTACTTCCTTACGCAGAGTTTGCCTATAACAATTCAATGCATTCTGCTACCAATCAAACCCCCTTTTGGGCCAATTACGGTTTTCATCCCTCCTTTCTCCCTGAAAACATCCCCGAGAGCCCTGTTCCCGCGGTCCAGGACCGAGTGGCTTCTGTCCAGGCGAATTTCCAAAGACTCCAGGAGATGATGCGGAATGCCCAAGGATCCTACAAGAAATTTTATGACCGGGGAAGGAAGGAAAACCCGGCGTTCAGAGTCGGGGAAAAAGTTTGGCTTTCCGCCGCCAACCTCAGATTGCCTATTCCCTCTCGAAAGCTCGGCCCTAGATTTATCGGGCCCTTCAAGATCAAACGACCTATTAATCCTGTGGCTTTTGAACTAGCATTACCTGATTCCTATAGGATTCACCCAGTGTTCCACTCATCTTTATTAAAACCCGTCATTCCCAACGCCTTTCCTGGAAGAGATGAACCTCCTCCACAACCAGTTGAAGTAGATGGGGAAAAGGAATTTGAGATGGAATCCATCCTGGGCTGCAGGAAAAAAGGCAGACAGTTACAATACTTGGTTAAATGGAAGGGGTACCCCCCGGAAGACAACTCCTGGGAACCATCCAGGAACTTGCATGCTCCTCGCCTAATACGAGCCTTTCACCAAGAACATCCGGAATTAATGGCCAGTCTGGGCGTCCGGAGTCCGCCCCTGGGGGGGGGCACTGTCAGGGAAATTCCCCGTCTGTTGTCACCAATCTGCGCTCAGTGCGCATGCGCGGCAAAACGGCGCATCGGCGCATGCGCGTGCGTGGCGGGACGGCGCTTCGGCGTGCTCGGGTGCGCGCACCGGCGCAACGACGAATGCGCGTGCGCAATAGCTCGCCAATGGGACTACAGGCGGGCCTATTTAAACAGACGCAGTAACACTATCTGGTTGCTGGTTTGTCAGCTTTACTGTGTTTCCTTGTGCCTGAAAGAAGTTAAAGTTCTCCTGCTGTGACCCGGACCGGATTTGACTACGCTTCTGCTTCTCCTGAACCTGACCCCTTGGCTTGCTAAACGGACTTCTACCTCTCTCCTTGTGCTTGACCCTCGGCCTGTGACCCGGATCTGCTGCCTGTCTCCAGCCCTCTACCTTCTGCCTGTACCCTGGACTTCTTGCCTAACCTGACTATTCTGGTGCTTCCTGCTAAACTCCTAAACGGACTTGTGCCTTGCTACTGGTTGCTGTTTGACCCTGTCTACCCTTGGTGTTTGACTCCTGGCCTGTTCTTCAGACTCATCCCTGCTAGATTCTTCAGCAAGACACCTCTACCTGCTGGTGGCCAGTGCTCCCTCATGCTGTCCTCTCCCTGTCTCACCTCCAGGGGGCGGAGTGCGCTTGGGTGCAAGGGTGAACCACTCTCGGCATCTCGGCCTCGGTAAGTACGTAGCCTGATATATTCAGTGCACACCACCTGCTAAAATGCCTGCTCACTTCAAGGATGAGCATAAAACTCATAGACAGATCACTCCTCGTATCCACCATGATCAATCCACTTTACCAATGGTAGTAATTCCTACAGTCCCCAGACTGCACCTCTGTGTGGGTAATCAGCCTTTGAATTTTTCTCCAAAAAACACCTTCGTCCACTCGCTTTTCAATAATCAATTCCACTTATATTTCCAGGGGTTAAGGATATGAAACAAAAAACACAAGTACCATAGTGTTCTCTGAATGCGTGTCGGCCTCTCATTGGCCTTCATCGGTAGATGGGTGGGTCAAATTAGGTGAAACTTTATATACCTAACTGTTGCCTAGGCAACCATTCAGGCATCACCATAGTCACCCTCGGTCTGTGAGGACACTCCCTCTTCCTGTGTACTATGGAGCTCACATTCATTGTGCTGGAGAGTGTGTCAGCCAGATCTGCATACCTGCAGGGCGCTCTCACTCGATCACACCGCTGACCTCCTTGGTAATGTCCCGTTACAATCTAATCTCCACATGAGTGCACAATGTATCGCCATATACAAACAATAAAAAACCAAGTCTAAAATAAAATTAAATTAAAAGATGTTCCTATTTAAATCTTTATCTACAGGGACCAACTATATATTTATTAAGAAACAGTGATAAAAAGAAATAAATGCGCTACCCAAAAAACACATAAATAATAACAACTCTATAGAGGGAGGTGAAGCAGCTGTGCTGGAATGTGACAAATTCAAACAAAGTGGAAGGTAATAGTACAGCGCTACATATAGGCCAGTAAAAACTGGACTGTAACTCAAATGTGACCATAAATGGAAACACACAAAAAAGTGAGAAGGGGCAGGCTGAACGCCCTACCCAATATATATAAAATGTCCACAAAACAAAAAAAAATAAAAAAAATTAAGGGTGTCCAAAACAGTGAGTAAATAACAAGGAATGGATGTAAAACTTCTGGCACAATTCTTCACGTGGATGGTGGCATTCATCTGTGCTTACCAGAAACGTTGGACCCGAATGTCATACGACAGCGGATCAATCGAGCTTGAGAGTATCTCCAACGGTTGCTCCACAGGAACGTCCCCGGATCTCTGATGGATGTAGAGGTATACCGGCTAGACGATCGGATGTCTTCAATCCTGGGTGGAACTGATGGATGCAGTACTTCTCGGGTCTCCAATACCCCCAAGGCTGGAAATCCCACCAGAAGACTGGCACTCTGGATCCCGGTATTCAACCGGACAATGGGATACGATCAAACTTAAATGGAAAATACCCCGACAAGGGTATTGTAGAAGGACCAACTGGAGAAAACTGAAAAAACTTTTCCTCACCGATTTCATGCAAAGAGAAGAAAAAAATAGGGGGCTCCAATGGTGTAAGTCAAAAAAATTGGGTTTTTAATCAGAAAAACACCAACATACAAAGATACAAAGTGATCACAGTTCATATATTAAAAGACAACATGGGAAGCAAAATGCATAGCCCGACGCGTTTCGTTCCTAACAGGACGTCTACAGGGGCATTAACCTGTTCCCCCAAATTGCCATATATATATAGTAAAAGTTATGGGAGTCATAATCAAGCATAATCAGCCGTGCGATGGTGTCAGTCCAATCAATGCCTCAACAAACACACAATGAGATCTCTAGCCAATGGAAACTAACATTACATAAAAATGCAAAGGGACACACGATTGGACTGGGGAATAAATGAAGATATTACCCAATCATTATGTCCAGGAAGCTGGAAATAACCAGTAACAAAAGCCAGATAGATCTTAGAGCAGGAGATTGTGACTAACATCCGGCTCATGTGACCGGGAGCACACCGAAAATGCGCCCAATTACATTCTCCTTCAGACCATCACATGACCCAGAAGGTCATTTGAATAAATAGAGGGATATCATAGGATATACACAGGAGCGCGTCGTTAAGGAAACAGACGAAGCGCAGCCTGTAATATGTGCGATCACGTAATGGGGGCGGCACAATCTCCTGCTCTAAGATCTATCTGGCTTTTGTTACTGGTTATTTCCAGCTTCCTGGACATAATGATTGGGTAATATCTTCATTTATTCCCCAGTCCAATCGTGTGTCCCTTTGCATTTTTATGTAATGTTAGTTTCCATTGGCTAGAGATCTCATTGTGTGTTTGTTGAGGCATTGATTGGACTGACACCATCGCACGGCTGATTGGTTGGAATTTGGCGGACTTTTTGATGGTATGTTTGCCATGTGCTACTACCTGCCACTTCCTGGTTTTATTGATTTGAACCAGGAAGGGCTTGTTCCCTGTGATAGGATTGGTCCCCCACGGGGAAGCACTATCATGATTTGGTCATGTGATTGTTGTTTGTCCAATCAGAATGCCCGCCTTTATGAAATGTTGTTCCATTGGTGGGTCATTGATTATGACTTCCATAACTTTTACTATATATATATATATATATATGGCAATTTGGGGGAGCAGGTTAATGCCCCTGTAGACGTCCTGTTAGGAACAAAACGCGTTGGACTATGCATTTTGCTTCCCATGTTGTCTTTTAATATATGAACTGTGATCACTTTTTATCTTTGTATGTTGGTGTTTTTCTGATTAAAAACCCAATTTTTTTGACCTACACCATTGGAGCCCCCTATTTTTTTCTTCTCTTTGCATGAAATCGGTGAGGAAAAGTTTTTTCAGTTTTCTCCAGTTGGTCCTTCTACAATACCCTTGTCGGGGTATTTTCCATTTAAGTTTGATCGTATCCCATCGTCCGGTTGAATACCGGGATCCAGAGTGCCAGTCTTCTGGTGGGATCTCCAGCCTTGGGGGTATTGGAGACCCGAGAAGTACTGCATCCTTCAGTTCCACCCAGGATTGAAGACATCCGATCGTCTAGCCGGTATATCTCTACATCCATCAGAGATCCGGGGACGTTCCTGTGGAGCAACTGTTGGAGATACTCTCAAGCTCGATTGATCCGCTGTCGTATGACATTCGGGTCCAACGTTTCTGGTAAGCACACATGAATGTCACCATCCACGTGAAGAATTGTGCCAGAAGTTTTACATCCATTCCTTGTTATTTACCCACTGTTTTGGACACTCTTAATTTTTTTGTTTTTGTTTATTATTGTGGACATTTTATATATATTGGGTAGGGCGTTCAGCCTGCCCCTTCTCACTTTTTTGTGTGTTTCCATTTATGGTCATATTTGAGTTACAGTCCAGTTTTTACTGGCCTATATGTAGCGCTGTACTATTACCTTCCAATATATTTATTAAGACCTCTTCGACCATTCATTAAAAAATAATTATAGAAAATTAATATGTATGAATTAATTACATATGTAAAAAATTTATTCTACAACTATGCATTACACTTATTTCATGACCATAATTCAATTTATAAACATATTAAAATCGATAATTAATAAAATCGACTGTGCGTTTATTATGCGACCCCACGCTTTACACTTATTTCATGACCATATATAAATTTATAAACATATTAAAATGGATGATTAATAAAATCTACTATGCATTTATTATGCGACCCTATTTAGCCATTATAGATGAAGCAATTCAGATCAAAGTCTATAATAAGCCCCCTGGGCGCTAAAACCTGGGTCTCATACATCCAGGCAGACTCACGCTGGCTCAATTGTCTTATAAAGTTGCCACTTCTCCAGTGATGCTTCACCTTCTCGATCGCCCAGAATTCTAGTTGTTTGGGATTCCTATCATGAATCTCTCTAAAGTGCTTGGAAACGCAATATTCCTTTCTTCCTTTTTTATATTGTTTATGTGCTCCCGCACTCTAACCAATAGAGGTCTGGATGTCCGACCAACATATTGAAGTTTGCAGGAACACTCCAACATGTATACCACCCCCTCTGAAGAGCAAGTTATAAAATCTTTAATTTTATGCGTTCTTCCTGACGCTGTGGCTGTAAATTCACTTTTCTTCTTTACATTACTCCCTTTCGTGGTCCTACACGCCAGGCATCTCCCACAAGCATAAAAACCCGTAAGAAAGAGAGTCAGGGTACCTGTTTGGTTGTTTTTATTGGGGGGGGGGGTCCAACACTTCTTGCGCTAAAATGTCTCTCAGATTAGGTGCTTTTTTTGTACACAAATGAAGGACACTGGGGGAGAACACCCCCAATACTTTATCTCTCAGTAATACATTCCAGTGTTTTTTTAATTAGATCCTTGATCTTATTCTTCTGAATATTTTAACTTAACACCATCCTATATTCCTCTCCTTCTTTCCTTACTTACCTTTTCTTTAGTTTTCAGCAATTCTTTTCTTTCCATATTCTTCACCTCCTCTAGTTGTTTATTAACCAGCTGAACATCATAGCCTTTTTGTATGAATTTTTCTTCAAACATTACTGCTTTTTCCTCAAATTCTTCATTCCTGGTACAGTTCCTCCTGAGTCGGACGAACTGTCCTTTGGGAATATTTAATAACCATGGCCTATGATGGCAACTGTCCATGGCTATATAGCCATTTCTGTCCGTAGGCTTACAGTATATTATTGGGAGAATTTCCCCTTCTTGAATGTATATCTCCACATCTAAAAAACACAATTTTCTGTTTGTTATACTGCCATGTTAGTTTTAGGTTTTTCTCTTTTTTATTCAACCTGTCCATAAAGGAGAGCAGACTGACCTCATCTCCCCTCCAAATCATGAACAGGTCATCAATGAATCGGCAGTAACTAATCAACTCCTTGACTCCCTTTCTTAGGCCACTTTCACACTGAGGCTCTTCTAAACTGCTAGTAAAAACACTGAGCGCTTTTGAATCGCTTTTCAGGCGCTTTTGAAGAGCTTTCCATTCATTTCAATGGAGAGGGAAGTTTTTCACAGCCTTCCAGCACACTGCCTCAATGTGAAAGCATTCATTGATTTTAATGGAAATACGCTTTCATGAGCTTTTTAGGCGCTGTTCTTAGCGTGAAAGCTCCTGAAAAGCGCCTCAGTTGGAAAGTGGTCTTACGGGGTTTTATGCTTGTGGGAGATGCCTGGCGTGTAGGACCACGAAAGGGAGTAATGTAAAGAAGAAAAGTGAATTTACAGCCACAGCGTCAGGAGGAACACATAAAATTAAAGATTATATAACATGCTCTTCAGAGGGGGTGGTATTAGAGTTGCCACCTTATCCCTTTAAACCCGAACACATATGAATTACACAGGTTCTGAGGCTAATTAAAGGCAGATAAGGCATCAAGTGAGTTTAATTTCCCCCCTAATCAGACACAGAACCTGAGTAATTAATATGTGTTCAGATTTAAAGGGATGAGGTGGCAACCCTAGGTGGTATACATGATGGAGTGTTCCTGCAAACTTCAATATGTTGGTCGGACATCTAGACCTCTATTGGTTAGAGTGTGGGAGCAGCAGTGAGGTCCTCCTGGGTCTCCTGCCATAGCGTTTCATTTCATTTAAATGTCGACGGATAGTTTGTGCTGACACTGATGCTCCCTGAGCCTGCAGGACAGCTTGAATTTCTTTGAAACTTGTTTGGGGCTGCTTATCCACCATCCGGACTAACCTGCGTTGCAACCTTTCATAGATTTTTCTCTCCCGTCCACGCTCAGAGAGATTAGCTACAGTGCCATGGGTTGCAAACTTCTTGATAATGTTGCGCACTGAGGACAATGGCAAATCTAGATCTCTGGAGATGGACTTGTAACCTTGAGATTGTTGATATTTTTCCACAATTTTGGTTCTCAAGTCCTCAGACAGTTCTCTTTTCCTCTTTCTGTTGTCCATGCATAGTGTGGCACACACAGACACACAATGCAAAGACTAAGTGAACTTCTCTCCTTTTTATCTGCTTTCAGGCGTGATTTTTATATTGCCCACACCTGTTACTTTCCCCAGGTGAGTTTAACCACTTCCCTACCCAGCCATAGTCAAATGACGTCCACAGATGGGATCTCCCATCCTGGGTGGACGTCATATGGTGGACGCCTGCAGCTAGAGACATCATTCATACATCATTCAGATATCCTTTTGTTCTGCCGGCGATTCTGTGCGTCATAAGAATGATCATAGCGGCGGTTCCACCGATTGATAGTTCTTATAGGCGGCGGGAGGGGACATCCCCCCCTCCCGCCGCCATCCGGTGCTTCTCCGGGCTCTCCCGTGCCATCGGGGGCCCGGAGAATGAATCGTCCGGCGCCGGAGGTGAACCATAGAGATGACTGGTGACCAGATGGTCACCAGTCATCTCTATGACCGTCGGAGGCCCGGGCGCGATGTGATGACGTCACGCCCGGGTCCTCAGATGTAAACAAAGCCGCCATTGCGGCTAGTAAACTTGAGATCGGTGAATTTTTTTTCACGATCTCATGCTTTCCAGCCTGGAGGAGAGATGTGGGGTCTTATTGACCCCGCATCTCTCCATAAAGAGGACCTGTCAAACACCATTCCTATTACAAGGGATGTTGACATTCCTTGTAATAGGAATAAAAGTGATAAAAAAAAAAAAATAATTAAGTAAAAAAATAAAAATAAATCATTTAAAACGCCCCTGTACCCAGTAGCTCGCGATCAGAAGCGAACGCACACGTAAGTCCCGCCCACATATGTAAACGCTGTTCAATATGCGAGGTATCGCCGCGTGCGTTAGAGCGCATGCAACAATTCTAGCACTAGACCTCCTCTGTAACTCTAACCTGGTAACCTGTAAAAAAATTTAAAGCTTTGCCTATGGAGATTTTTAAGTACCGAAGTTTGGCGCCATTCCATGAGTGTGCACAATTTTAAAGTGTGACATGTTAGGTATCTATTTACTTGGCGTAACATCATCTTTCATATTTTACAAAACAATTGGGCTAACTTTCCTGTTTTGTTATTTTTTAATTCATGAAACCATTTTTTTTCCCCAAAAAGGGCGTTTGAAAAATTATTGCGCAAATACCATGCAAGAAAAAAAGTTGCAATGACCGTCATTTTATTCCCTAGGGTGTCTGATAAAAAAACATATATAATGTTTGGGGGTTCTGAGTAATTTTCTAGCAAAAGAATGATGATTTGTACATGTAGGAGAGAAGTGTCAGAATAGGCCTAGTATTGATGTGGTAAAAAAAGCCCGGTGTTGAAGCGGTTAAAGGAGCATCACATGCTTGAAACAATATTATTTATCCACAATTTTGAAAGGGTGCCAAGAATTTTGACCAGACCATTTTTGGAATTTTGTGTGTCATTATGTCCAATTTGCTTTTTTTCCTCCCTTTTTTTGTTTTGTTCCAATACACACAAAGGGAATAAACATGTGTATAGCAAAACATGTGTTACTGCAATACTTTTTTGTGAGTAATACTTGATATTCTGGGAAAATTTCTGGGGTGCCAACAATTTCGGCTATGACTGTGTGTATGTACAGTATGTGTATATATATATATATATTTATATATATATATATATATATATATACATATATACACACACAGTAGTGTATTTAGGTTTCGTGCTGCCCTAGGCCTGACTAAACTCTTGCACCCCCTAATTTAAATATGACCCACCCCTTCCTGTCAAGGCCACACCCATTTCTGTTTAAGACCCGCCCTGAAATTTTCGAGTGGGGACACTAGTTCTGAGGGCCTGTGTGGGGGGGGGGGATGGATTTGCTTAATTTGCATAGATTTCCTCTCACTTCCTGTTTGGCTATGGGGAGGGAAGTGAAGGGAAATCTCTGCAATGGGACAGGGATGGTTAAAAAAATTAACTGACAGGGGCTATAACCCTCCCTTACTCTATCCAAAATTTAAAAAAAGTGTTGCTTATATTTCTAATTTAAGCACAAATTTCTGATAATTTAATTGAGCGGACTAAGAAGATATAACCTTGTCAATGGTGCAGCAGAAAACATATAGCACAGTGAAGAAGGTTTGTAGTCAAGGATGTTAGGACAGTCAAAATTATAAGCAGCGCCCCCCCCCCCCACCCACAGTTGCGGAATGCCGGCCACCCGCATACCTGAAGCAGTGAGCCCGCTTTATGGGGGCGCTAAACTAATTTGCCTCTCAGCCAAGTCCGCCCCATAAGACTGGCGCTAGCGCAAGCCGGTGGGGACTCTTTCCTTGCTGCCCCCCTGCAAAGTGCTGCCCTAGGCCTGGGCCTTGTTGGCCTGGGCCAGGATATATATATAGCACTGTATATATATATATATATATATATATATAATGTAGCGCACAGACCCCCTTTTACCTGTCTTTGGCTCCTCGCAGGTAGAGAGGGCACACCACGCCACAAGCCCGTACCCTCCCGTGTGAGGAGGTTGAGCGGTGTTGTTGATGGGTCTCCACAGTCAGAAAGTCGGAGAATGTTTCTCACCTCTATGAATGACAGAGATAAGTCCTTGTTTTCCCCAGTAACTTGAATGTCCACACCAGCTGCAACTCCAACGCAGAGTTTATTTTCTCTTTAGTAAAATAACAGTCTCTGATAGGAAAAAGGTTGGAGTAAAGACAGGACAGCATAAGATGTGGGAGAGGTCCAGGCACAAACACAATCACTTCACTGCTCGGCTTCTCAAGCAAACTCAGCCCAGATGGATAGTCTCCCTAGGAAGGGACTAGCAGCCAAATGGTACTCCAACTTAGACTCACAGTCTCTGCCACAGACTGGGTTGAACTTGGTCTCTGCCACAGACCTGGTGAACTTGGTCTCTGCCACAGACCTGGTGAACTTGGTCTCTGCCACAGACCTGGTGAACTTGGTGCTTCAAAACTTGGCCTCTATGTAAGGAGAAGACATCCCTTCAGAGAGTTACCGGGACCCTTCCTTCACCGTGACTTCTCACCGGTCCCTCGGAACAGTTCCTCCCCCGGCCTCCTCGTCTAAGATACGGGTCCCCTCGCAAGGCGGCACCCTGGGATTCCTCGATCCTTGCTGGGCCCCAGCCGAAGGTGCTGGGCCCAAGGCCTTTGCTGCAGCCCCAGGACTAAAGGTGCCTGGGACTGATTCACCGACCTCCGCCCCTGGGCCAAAGGTGCCCAGGGCGGACAGGAACACATTCCTCGGGTAGGACCCCCGACCACGACAGAACGGACAGAACCCCGAACAGGCAGCGTCTGCCACTTGTAAATCCTCTCCCAGCATGCACAGCAGGCTTGCCACACCCACAGTACGGCTGCTGAGAGGGGACACACAAGGCACAGAACTGTATCAGCGGTTCAACCCTGGCCTACTATGGCAGCGCCACCTGCAGTCCACAGGGAACTACACACCAATACTCTCCCTGTGGATAAAATGGTTGACAGAATCCTGACAATTGGGGAGTTTGAGCATAACTACCACTCAAACACTTCCCCTAAATTTAGGACCCCGCTACACAAATATATACACAGTGCTGTGAAAAAGTATTTGCCCCCTTTCTGATTTTTTTTTGCATATTTGTCCCACTAAAATAAATCAGGTCATCAAACAAATTTTATTATTACACAAAGATAACCTAAGAAAATACAAATGCAGTTTTTAAGTGATGGTTTAATTTATTAAGGCAAAAAAGCTGTCCAAACCTGCCGGGTTTTATGTGAAAAAGTAATTGCCACCTAAACCTAATAACCGGTTGTGCCACCCTTGGCGGCAACAACTGCAATCAAGCGTTTGCGATAACTGCCAGTGAGTCTTTCACATTGCTGTGGAGCAATTTTGCCTGACTCTTCTTTGCAGAATTATTTTAATTCAGCCACATTAGAGGGTTTTCCAGCGTGAACGGCCTATGTAATGTCAAGTGATGCAGATAATACAGCATCTCAATTGGATTAAAGTCTGGGCTTTGACTAGGCCACTCCAAAACCTACATTTTGCATTGTTTGAAACATTTGGAGGTGGACTTGCTGTTGTGTTTCGGATCATTGTCCAGCTGCATAACCCAAGTGCGCTTGAGGTCATGAACTAATGGCCGGACATTCTCCTTTAGGATTTTCTGGTAGAGCTCAGAATCCATTGTTCCATCAATTATGGTAAGTCGTCCAGGTCCTGAAGCTGCAAAGCAGCCCCAGACCATCATGCTACCACCACCATGTGTGACTGTTGGTATAATGTTCTTGTTATGAAATGCTGTATTAGTTTTATGCAAGATGTAACGGGACGCACACCTTCCAAAAATAATTTTTTTTGTCTCATCAGTCCATAGAATATTTGCCTAAAAGTCTTGGGGATAATCGAGATGTTTTTTGGTAAATGTGAGATGAGCCTTTGTGTTCTTCTTTGGTCAGCAGTGGCTTTGGTCTTGGAACTCTCAAATGGATGCCATTTTTGCCCAGTCTCTTATTGTTGAATCATGAACACTGATCTTGCCTGAGGCAAGTGAGGCCTGCAGTTCTTTTAGATGTTGTTCTGGGTTCTTTTATGACCTTGCGGATTAGTCGTTGTCATGCTCTTGGAGTAATTTTTGTAGGCCACTCCTGGGAACTGTTCCAAGTTATCTTCCTTTTTGGATAATGGCTCTTCCAGTGATTCACTGGAGTTCCAAAGCCCTATCCACTTGAGACCCGCGCTATAGACAAAAGACGTCTGCAGCGCGGCTCTCAAGTGCTGAGTGGACGTCTATGGACGTCCTCCTGTTTCTCTCCCCCCTGCGCGCCGCCGAGGGCGCGCGGCGGGGAACAGCTGTGCCCGCCGTGGTCACGTGATGCCGATGCGCGTGCCTGGCGGCCGCGATGTCCGCCAGGCACCCGCGATCGGCTGTGACAGAGGCAGGACGTGGATCTCTGTGTGTAAACACAGAGATCCATGTCCTGTCAGGGAGAGAGGAGACCGATGCTGTGTCCCTTGTACATAGGGACACAGATCGGTCACCTCCCCCAGTCAGTCCCCCCCCCCCCACACAGTAAGAATCACAAATAGGGAACATAGTTAACCCCTTCCTCGCCCCCTAGTGTTAACCCCTTCCCTGCCAGTCACATTTATACAGTAATCAATGCATATTTATAGCACTGTTCGCTGTATAAATGTGAATGGTCCCAAAATAGTGTCAAAAGTGTCCGATATGTCCGCCGCAATATTGCAGGCCTGACAAAAATCGCAGATCGCCGCCATTACTAGTAAAAAAAAAAATATATAATAAAAATGTCATAATTCTATCCCCTATTTTGTAGGCGCTATAACTTTTTCGCAAACCAATCGCTATACGCTAATTGCAATTTTTTTTACCAAAAAAATATAGAAGAATACGTATCGGCCTAAACTGAGAAAAAAATATAGTTTTTAAAAAAAAAATTGGGATATTATTATAGCAAAAAGTAAAAAAAATTTGTTTTTTTTTCAAAATTTTCTGTCTTTTTTTTGTTTATAGCGCAAAAAATTAAAACCGCAGAGGTGATCAAATATCACCAAAAGAAAGCTCTATTTGTGGGGAAAAAATGATAAAAATATCAATTGGGTACAGCGTTGTATGACCGCGCAATTGTCATTCAAAGTGTGTCAGCGCTGAAAGCTGAAAATTGTTCCGGGCACGAAGGGGGTTTAGTGCCCAGGTGTCAAGTGGCTATAAATGGCCCTGAAACCCTTCCTAGACTGATACATGTACATTACTTTGTTTCTAATCTGTTCTTTAATTTTTTTCGATTGTGGCATGAAGTGTGGCTTTTTGTGATCTGTTATGCCGTGTACACACGATCGGTTTTACAGATGAAAACAGTCCGATGGACATTTCTCATCGGAAAAAACGATCGTGTATGGGCCCCATCGGTCTTTTTTCCATCGGTGAGAAAAAATAAAACCTTTTTTTTTAATTTATCCGATGGGAAAAAAAAACGATAGCAAATTCCGATCGTCTGTGTGGAACTCCATCGGACAAAAAACCCACGCATGCTCAGAATCAAGTCGACGCATGCTCAGAAGCATTGAACTTAATTTTTCTCGGCTTGTCGGAGTGTTTTACGTCACAGCGTTTGGGACGGTCCGATTTTTGACTGATGGTGTGTAGGCAAGACTGATGGAAGTCAGCTTCATCGGATTTCCGATGGAAAAATCCATCGGATTAGAATCCATAGGAAATCCGATTGTGTGTACAGGGCTTTAGCGTGCTTCACCTTGTCAGACAGCTTCTATTTATGTGATTTCATGATTAAACAGGTCTGTCAGTAATCAGGCCTGGGTGTGGCAAGTGAAACTTAACTCAGCTTTCCAAAAAATTGTGGTTAATCACAGTTCATTCATGATTCAGCATGGGAGGGGGCAATAACTGAAATGATTGCATCTTGGATTTACTTGGGTTATCTTTGTGTAATATTAAAATTTGTTTGATGATCTGAATAATTTAAGTGTAAGAAATATGCAAAAAAATCAGGAAGTGGCAAATACTTTTTCACAGCACTGTATATGTATGTATATATACAGTGTATATATATATATATATATATATATATATATATATATATATATATACTCGAGTATAAGCCAACCCGAATATAAGCTGAGGCACCTAATTTTACCACAAAAAACTGGGAAAACGTATTGACTTGTGTATAAGCCTAGGGTGTCCATCTGCATGCCTCACTGTGCCTCACTTTGCCTCACTGTGTCCATGTGCCCATGCCTCACTGTGCCCATGCCTCACTGTGTCCATGACTAGACTGACGTTTAACATGGGAGTCTATGGAAGGGGTGCCCGGGTTTGAAAAATCGGTGCTCCCCGGCCGTAGGTCCCCCGGACAACAAACTTTGCACACTTGTAGAGGAAGAGTGGGGCTACATGTGTGCCAAGTACCGGGTCCCCAAAGTCCGGGAGATCAGGCGTAAAAAGGTGACTCGAGTATAAGCCGAGGGAGGCATTTTCAGCACAAAAAATTGTGCTGAAAAACTTGGCTTATACTCCAGTATATATATTTGAACAAGACAGTATTGCATTTCAAATGTTTCTGTCTGCTTGCAGTTATCATTGAAATGTTGAGTAAGAAAAAGGAACAGATGCTTACAACTGACTGATTCAAATTTTATTGGAATAATTACAGTGAGGAAGCACCCTAGCAGGCAAGTCAAAATTGCAACCGCATGAACTGTGCTTTTACAAAAAATTGTGTATGTAGTATCATAGGCACTTTTTCAAATTATCCTAGGCCAATGCAGTATTCCAAAATCTGTGTCAGCATTCAGCAGGGAACACAGAAATCTGGATTCCACTTCAATATGGCCTAATTTGTGGCAAGCATTAATTTTATTTACAGCTGCAGATTAAACCTTGTGTTTTAGCAAGTACAAAGAGTATCAAAAGGAAAGTGATTTAGGCACAGGTCTCTAATGCTTAAAACAAGATGATGTAGTACCAAAGAAAAGGGTATTTACTTTAATTGGGGGTAAAAGATAAATGATAACATACCATACATCTGTGCTTAAAGCGGAGGTGCAGTAATTTTTATTTTTTTTTAAAGTCAGCAGCTACTAACAGTGTAGCTGCCGACTTTTAATAAGGACGCTTACCTGTCCTACTCGCCCGCGATGTCGGTCCCGCCACGGCGATCGACTGCTGCTGTCAGGTCCCGGCTCCTCCATCCTGACTAAGGGAAACAGGCAGTGAAGCCTACGGCTTCACTGCCCGTTTCCTACTGCGCATGCGCCACTCGCACGGCGCTTTGTGAATGGGCGGCTTGCCTCCTGGGATACACACAGTTCCCAGAAGGCAGCGCGCCCCATTCACAAGAAGAGGAAGCGGAAGGAGACCCACCGCGAACAAGAAGAGGCACATCAGAGGCAGATTAGGGGACTTCCGCATAGCAACAGGCATTTAGGGTGAGTATACATTTTTTTCTTTTTTTTATTAATTTTTTTTCTTTTTTTTAGGATTTTGAATGAAAACAGGGGTCGACCTCCGCTTTAAAACAATTACAAATGGACACAAATACAAAAGAAACCATATTGTGGAACCTACAATGAACTGGACCATTTTAAAACATATTGCAGAAACTAATTAATTGCTAATACTGCATGAAATAAAATAATTGTGTCTGTAAGTTACATTAAGCCCAAAGTATATACTGAAGCAGTGTTTGGAAAATATTAAAAATACAGAAAATAAACCATTACTTTTCCCTTCTCTTGTTCCTGTTGCTTGTTCTTAAATGTCTATCCATATAGTATGTGTCATATTTATACAGACAAAAACTCTATTCAGACATACTGGCACAGATCAGGGCCGTCTAACCACCTAAATACTGGGTGGGCACTTTTACCCCCTTCCTGCCCAGACCAATTTTCAGCTTTCAGTGTTCTCAATTTAAATGACAATTACTCAGCCATGCTACATTGCACCTAAATTAAATATTTATAATTTTTCACACAAATAGAGTTTTTTTTTGGTGGTATTTATTCACCACTGGGGTTTCTTTATTGTGGCATAAGCGAAAAGAGAGTGAAAATTTTGAAAAAAAACAATATTTTCTACTTTCTGTTTAAAAAAAAAATCCAATCCAATCAAATTTCGTCATAAATTTAGGCCAGCATGTATTCTGCAACGCGTCTCCAGTAAAAAAAAATCCAGATAAGTGGACGATAATTGATTTGTGTGAAAGTCATAGGGGGTGATTTACTAACAACAGTGCGCTGCGCCGGTTCATACCTAATTGGTGCACCTGATAAATCATTAATTGGGCGCGTGAACCGGCGGCGCACTGTGATAGTAAATAAAAATCTCAGCGGCGCTTCTGTCTCTATTCAAAATTAATGGTTCCCTATAGGTTTTTAAGTAAT
This sequence comes from Rana muscosa, assembly GCA_029206835.1. NCBI lineage: Eukaryota > Metazoa > Chordata > Amphibia > Anura > Ranidae > Rana > Rana muscosa. The sequence goes on from CM055119.1 coordinate 231,120,675, forward strand.
TTATTAGGCAGCTCTGGGGGGCTTTTTCCGACTTCGGGGTCTTCTTCTGACTTCGGGGGTCTCTTCTTCTGCTCTCCGGTGTCGTCTCCACGCTCTCTGGTTCTTCTCCCACTCTCCGGTGCCTTCTCAACGCTCCTCGGTTCTTTCTGCCTTCTTAAGGAGAAGGAGAAGACATTAATAAAGGAATTGTCAAAAACCGGCTATTGTCATTTTTAACATTTATGACACATTTTTTGTGAAATGGTAGGGGTACATTTCTACCCCATTACCATTTCACACAGGGGGGGGCGGGATCTGGGGTCCCCTTTGTTAAGCCCCCCGCCCGCAGACCCCCACAACCACCGGCAAGGGTTGTGGGGATGAGGCCCTTGTCCCCATCAACATGGGGACATGGTGCTTTGGGGTCCAGACCCCAAAGCATCCTCCCCATGTTGAGGGCATGTGGTCTGGTACAGTTCAGGAGGGGGGGCACTCTCTCTCTCTCTCTCTCTGCAGCCTGCCAGGTTGCGTGCTCGGAAAAGGGTCTGGTGTGGATTTTTAGGGGGACCCCATGCCATTTTTTTGTTAAGTTTGGCGCGGGGGTCCCTTTAAAATCCATACCAGACTTGAAGGGCCTGGTACGAATTTTGATGGGAACCCCCACACCTTTTTTTTTTTAATTTGGCACGGAGTTCCTCTTAATATCCATACCAGATCTGAAGGGCCTGGTAATGGAATTTGGGGGGACCCCCACGCACTTTTTTTTCCCAAAGACTTTGAATTACTTTTCTCTGTATTGACGGGAGCCGACAATTCATTATAGCCGCGAGTGCTTTTAAATTACTTTTTTTTTCCTTTAGAAATGTCATTTTGTGCAGGGACTGTTATATAATGGCAAGTTTAGAGGAGCGCCTGTTAAACTTATGCAAATGCATTTACGTGACTTGACATTTACTAAGATTTTGCTGGCACAGTGAACCGGCGCATTTGAATGAGTGAAATTGCCACGCAGTGCACAAAAAAACCTCTTGCAGTTATAAACGTAATTGCAGGCGCAGCAGGCTGGTTCAGAAAGTTACTTTCTCATTCTATTTTGGGCATATTTGTTACTTGGGCAGTTGTCACTATACTTCCTCACATCACCCCACATCATATTGGCACTTCCAGCTTCTTTATATTTTGATTTGAAGATGCCGTGCGCCAGGTCCATAGTGGCGCACTGAGCGCCTTTTCCCATGCGCCGAGAACACTGTAGTAAATGGGGAATAGCGCTGCGTTACCGGCGCAAATGTTTCGTAAATACCAAAACTGCCGTTGCGCGCGCCGATACTCATGGCGCAAACGTTTCGTAAATCAGCCCCATAGTGTATTATTGAAAATTGATCAATCCTGATGTACTGACTGCCTATTTCATTCCTTGAGGCCCTAAAATGTCAGCACAAATACACCCTTTTTTTTTTTTTTTTTTTTACAAAAAGTTGTAAATTTATAAGATATTTCTAACACATAGCATGTACAGTACATACCAAGAATTACACCCCAAAATACATTCTGCTACCTAAGTATGGCAATACCACAAATAAGAGACTTTTCCACAACCTGACCACATACAGAGACCCAACATCCAAGTAGCACCTCCAAGCATTCTAGGAACATAAATTACACATCCTATTTCCTGTATGTATGTCTCTTTGTTGAGTAAAGTTGCTCAACAGTTTTAGTTATGGCTTTACAGGTATCTGCAGCACGCAAGGCAGCAATATATGGCAGGTACAATGTGAATGATGAAAGGCTGCTCTATTTTGAAGGAGGGATAATACAGAGTGTCTTGGACAGGGGCGGGCGTACAGGGGTTGCAGGAGTCGTCATTGTGACCTGGCCCCATGCTGCAGGGGGCCCTTGCGGGCCCCCTGTATGCCTAGATAGAAGGAGCGGCAAGAGCGGCTGAGACCGAGATCCTCTGTCGAACTGTAAATCGGCACTGCGGGGAGCTCATCACACTCATTACACCTAAAGTGAAAAGCACAGTGTGTGTTGCGCTTTCTGCCTCCCCCTACAGTGCAGTACCCGGCAGGAAGAGGTAAGGTAAAGGAATGACGTTTTTCAAAAAGGCCATCTGTATGTATGTGTGTTTATATATGTGTGTGTGTGTGTGTGTGTACACATGTATGTGTGTTTGTGTGCATGTATGTCTATTTGTGTGTACATGTATGTGTGTGTTTATACTGTATATGTGTGTGATATACATGTATGTATGGGTGTGTGTGTTCATATATATATATATGTATGTGTGTGTATATATATATATATGTGTGTATGTGTTTATATATGTGTGTGTGTGTGTACATGTATGTAGGTGTTTATATGTGTGTACATGTATGTGTGTGTTTATATATGTGTGTACTGTACATGTATGTATTTGTGTGTGTATGCATATATGTGTGTGTGTATGTATGTATGTGTTTATATGTGTTTATATATGTGTATGTGCATACATGTGTGCTTGCATGTGTATGTATGCACATTACTTTTAATCCTGACCCCCTATATGTGTACAATCAGAACTGATTTTTTATTTTTTATTTTTTATTTTTTACAGCTTGTTCATGGTACCAGCAAAAAAATGCCATTCCTCTGAAAAGCGATCCATGCTCGGAACGCTTTTTCAGCAGCATTTGACAGGCGGTAAAGAGGCAATTTATTGTCTCCTCACCGCCTGTTTTAACCCCCTAAATGCATCATCACTATGCTGCAACTGCGTGCAATTCACAAAGTTGCGGGGTGATTGCAGTGCAGCCCCATTCACCCAGGAGTATACTTCGAAGGGGGGCCTGGAAAAAGTAAACGTATTCTTAAATAAACTTATCCTTAAATAAAATACAAAAATCACACTTTAATGGCTTTGAAATGGCTTGTGGCCCTTTATTATTGGTATAATAATTAACCAATATAAAACCATATCCTTTTATATATACTATAACAACATTTTCAAACTTAAATATATAGCCATACATACCATAACAGCTCAAGTTAATATACCAGATGTTTAAACAGAACTGTCCCCTTTCACAAGAAAGGGACGAAGTCACATAATAATAACCGCAACAATGTTAGGGAGGGTAGGACGCTCCTTCTTCTTTCTTGACACACCGCCGACTGTAGCTCCTACGCACTTGTAATTCCTTATATAATGGCTAGCTCGTGCTACACTAACGTATGACATGCTTTAGACCAATAAAATTTGTTTATTTACTTTTAAAACTGACATTTCATTAACTGCTAATTAAACTCTTGGTCTGCAATGATCCCAAAGTTGGGCGGAGCAAATGTCTTCGCCCCTCCCTTTTCCTTTCTACAAAGTATTGACTCAGGGGGGCTGAATACAAATGCACGCCACACCTTTCAGATAGTTATTTGTAAACAATTTAAAAAAACATTTATCATTTCTTTTTCATACATCACGGGACACAGAGCTCCATAGTAATAACTATGTGGGTATATAGGCCACCATCAGGTGATGGACACTGGCACACCCAAGACAGGAAGTCCCCTCCCCTATATAACCCCTCCCATACTAGGAGTACCTCAGTTTTTTCGCCAGTGTCTAAGGTGTTGGTCACGGTTAAGGAAATGCTTTGATGAGCTCCACTGGAGGATCCTTTGGGATCAAGCACGCTTTGCAACCCGGATCCATCCAAAGTGCCATTAAGGCCAAAGTGGATGGTACCCGGGCCTCGAGTAAGAAGAACAAGGTTTTGCCTGTAATGTTCCTCCTAGGAGGGCTGGACCCAGGAAACCAGTGCTTTGGTTATACATCAGATACCAAAGATTTTTGTCTGGCTGTGTGCAATACAGGTCCAGGGCAGTGGAAGTTCTGGAAGGACCCCGATCCCTGAAGGTCAGTGACATTGCCCGCCGTGATGGGTGAAGGTTGGATCTGACTGTTTTTTCCAGCAGAATCCTGCGGCGGGAATGGTAAGTGAAGAGTCCTAAGGAACTTTAAAGTTCACTTATGGATTTCTTCTTTTTAGTAAAGTGTCATGCCTATTTTCGCCACTAGAGTGTGAAAACAACATACCTGGTCAAAGTCTTCAGTGTGTCACTGGTTCAGCAAGCCTGTCTGGCAGATACATGCAGGCATGGAGGCAGGCGGTGGATGCAGGCGGTGGATGAAGGTCCCCCCCTAGCGGCAGCAGCGGCGCACTCCCGATCTGGGAACTGCTGGGTGCCCACTTTTTTTCCTACCCCCTCGGGGGTCCTGGAAGCTGTCTCCCTCCCCCTTCGCTTCCTCTCCCTACGCCGGCCCGAACAGCACTCACGAGTGCGGTAGTTGGGTTTAAACATGCCGGTGGGCTGGGAAAGGAGAAGGGGTGTGGCTTAGTGCGGCGGCGTGTGTACATGACCCGGCAGTCACATCCTCACACGGCACAGGCACGGGACTGTTTCTCACACATAAACATCACCTCGTGGAGGTGCAGGCTGATGGAGGGACACAGAAACGCTGGGGGCACGTGAGTGGGTGATACTGGAAATCCTTGTGACACGTTTACTTGCATCAGGCTGAACAGTGGATAGCAGATTTCAGACTGGACTATAGTTTGGCAGTGGATGCATTTAGTATAGTACCTCCGCTTTTGTGCTTGGGACTATGCGTTCCAGGAATTCAGGAGCAAAGCATGCTAAAGCAGGGAATAATTCCTCAAAAAAGGCTCCAAAAGCATCACCATCAGGCTCTAAGGATCCTGGTCAGGCCTCCACAGTACCGTCCTCTCGGGAGAAACCAGATGTGGCTGACCAGGGTGAGCCATCAGGGCTCTTAGGTGCTGTAGCCCCTTCCAATCCCCCAGTCTCTGCCTATGTTACTGAGGAAGGGCTTTCCTCAGCTCTCATGGAACAGCGGTTAGCGACTTTAATCGCATTCTCTTCCCAGGGTGGTAGGAAGCGTGGATGGTCTCCCTCCCCCGCTCTGAGACTGAAAAGTTGCTAGTGCAATCTCTTACTAGACATGTGCACACTGAAATATTTCGTTTCGGAATTTCGTTTTCGTCCGAAAAATGTATTTATTTAGTTACTCCCGAAATTCGATTTTATTTATTTAGTTTTTCGTTAGAAATTGCATTCGTCCGAAAATCTGAATTAATTAAGGTCGAATCTGTCATTGAAGGCTTATGGTGCCTGTCGAATGTTCAAAGAAGATTTGACGGAGCAGAGAAACTGTACGACGCTGCAATCATACAATTCCGGTCGAATATTCCGCCTACAAGCTATAGTAGAATTCTAATGTTGTATGACACTAGTAATAATTATATTTATTAATTACTATTACTAGTCAACCAACATTAGAATTCTTCTATAGCCTATGGGCGGATGCATTTGACCGGAAATGTACGATTGCAGCGTCGTACAGTTTAGCTGCACCGTCGAATCTTCTAACTTTCGACAGACACCATAAGCCTTCAATGACAGATTCAACGTTTGTATGTTTTTCGATGCTTTGTCGAATCTTCGTCGTTCTAGCTATTTTACTGCTCCTCCTCTTTGGTTACAATCAGCCAATAACATTCATCATCATCATTATTTTTATTTTACTTCCCCCACCCAATTCCAGCAGTGATCTTTTCTCTCTATAATGTCGAATCTTTTCTCTCTATAATGTTGAATCTTTTCTCTCTATGTCGAATCTTTTCTCTCTATAATGTCGAATCTTTTCTCTCTATGTAGAATAATCTCGGACTAATAGAGTTAAGGTTAGGCACATTCGACCACAGGTTCGATAGACACAGATTGTTATTGTCAGCGTCACGTTGAATCTCCTATCTATATCGAACTGTTGTCACAACGAAAATGAAAATAAAGCATTTGTTTATGTCAGATCTTCCGGTTTTCGGATTCTGTGCTTTCGTTTTCGTTTGTTAAAACAATAACGAAAATAGCTGAAATTCGTACGAAAATGCATTCGGACGAAAACGAATGCAAATGTCTATCTCTTACAGAGATGGTTCATTCAGCATTTAAGTTGCAACAAACTGAACCAGCTGAAAGGCCTGTTTCTTCCCTGGGTTCTTTAAAAGCCCCGCAGGCCATGCATGCCTTTCCTGTCCATCCTCTGTTGGAACAGCTTATATATGAAAATTGGGATCGTCCAGATAAGCTCTTTCTTCCTCCTAAGAAATTTTCTGCACTTTATACCATGGAAGAGAAATTCACCAAGAAGTGGTGTGCCAGCAATTGACGCTGCTATCTCCTGTGTGAATAAAAGTCTAACTTGTCCGGTGGACAATGTTCAGATATCCAATAGATAAAAGGCTGGAATCTTTTCTGAAAACCGTTTTTTCTATGGCAGGTGCTGTAGCCCAGCCTGCAGTGGCAGCTGTAGGCATTTGTCAATCCCTAAGCGATCAAATGAAGCAGGTTCTCAGGATGGTTCCTGCCCGACAAGCTCGAGATTTAGCCGATCTGCCAAGTGCACTATGTTTTGCAGTTGACGCTATTAAGGATTCTATTCATCAGGCCTCGCGCCTTACGATACTGTTGGTGCATATGCGTAGAATCCTGTGGTTGAAAAATTGGTCAGCCAAAGTGCCATGCAAGAAGCTTTTGGCTGGTTTTCCGTTTCACGGAGAACGATTGTTCGGGATGATTTGGAAAAATATATCCAAAAGATTTCTAGTGGAAAGAGTACTCTTTTACTAGTTAAAAGAAGGAGTAGGCGTCTTTCTTTTAAACAGGCTTCCTCTCCAGTGCCAGGGACATCAGCCTCTAGGCAGTCACAACGGCCTCCTTCTTTGGGGTCAAGAGGGAAAGCTCAAGGTCAAACCCAGGGACACAAGAGGTCCTGGGGATGGAAACCTACTAAGCAGAGCCCCAAGGCCTCCTTATGTAGGCTCGATCGAGTGGGGGGAAGGCTTCTGCAGTTCTCGGGGTGCAGTAGCCAGACCGAAGGGTATGGCTACAAACTGGTAATGATGTTGCTCTACCTCGAACCACAGGAATCTCTGGTGGGCAGGAAAAATAGGCACATGCAGATATGCGTCTTTGATGTCGATTGAAGCTAGCAGTTCTTCCCCCCCAGCAGTTCTCGGGATGTCTTCAATCGACATCAAAGACGCATATCTGCATGTGCCTATTTTTCCTGCCCACCAGAGATTCCTGTGGTTCGAGGTAGAGCAACATCATTACCAGTTTGTAGCCATACCCTTCGGTCTGGCTACTGCACCCCGGGTGTTTACAAAGGTTCTGGCCCTGCTCCTGGCCAGGCTAAGGGCTCAGGGTATAACAGTATTAGCATACCTGGACGATCTGCTACTAGCAGATCAGTCGGTAGCCTGCTTGAACCAGGGTGTGCTCAGCACAGTCAAGTATCTGGAGTATTTAGGTTGGATTCTCAATCTAGAGAAATCATCCCTACGACCAGTGAAATGGCTGGAGAATTTAGGTCTGGTTATAGATACAGACCAGAGGAAAGTTTTCTTGCTCCAGGCAAAGGTCTGTTCTATAAGACAACTGGTCCAGGTGATCAAGACGAAGAAAGATCCCTCCATTCGCCTTTGCATGAGAGTATTGGGGAAGATGGTGGCTTCATTCAAAGCCGTTCCATAAGCCCAATTTCATTCAAAATTCCGCCTGGAACAAGAAGATCCAAGCTCTGGACTTCCCAATGTGCCTGACCCCAAGGGTGCGTCAGAGCCTCAGTTGGTGGTTGGTGCCCAGAAATCTGCAGAAGGGAAAGTCTTTTTTTCCGGTTACCTGGAAGGTGGTAACTGGGGAGCAGTCCTAGGAGAGATAACTGTCCAGGGCAGATGGTTCGAAGCTGAGAGGACTTTTCCCATCAACATCCTAGAGATTCGGGCAGCACGCCTGTCTCTGAGGGCCTGGACGTGCAAGTTACAGGATTTTCCCATCAGGATTCAGTCCGACAATGCCACGGCAGTGGCTTATATCAATCACCAAGGGGGCACCAGGAGTCACGCAGGCCAGAGGGAGGTGAACAAGATCCTGGCTTGGGCAGAGAGGCATGTTTCTTGCATATCTGCTGTTTTCATTCCAGGAATAGAGAATTGGCAGGGGGACTTCTTGAGTCACCAGCAGTTGTCCCCGGGGGAGTGATCTCTTCACCCCGTCATCTTCCTGGTCATATGTAAGAGATGGGGGACCCCGGACATAGATCTGTTGGCGTCCAGGTTCAACAAGAAGGTGGACAACTTTGTGTCAAGGGATCCTCTCACATACGGGACGGATGCATTGGAATCAGTTTTCACTGATTTATGCGTTCCCCATAGTTCAGCTGTTACCGAGACTTCTTCGCAGGGTCAAGGTAGAAGGAAAGCCGGTGGTTCTGGTAGCCCCGGCATGGTCCAGCAAGTCCTGGTACGCCGAAATCGTAAAGATGGCTACAGGGGATCCATGGACCCTTCCGTCTCATCCAGACCTGCTCTCGCAGGGACCAATATTTCACCCTTCCTTACAAACTCTAAATTTAGAAGTTTGGTTATAGAATCTGACGTTCTAAAGAATCGGGGGCTTTCTGGGTCGGTAGTTTCTACCCTAATTAACGCAAGGAAACCAGCTTCCAGAGCTATATATTATAGAGTCTGGAAGGCATATGTGTCTTGGTGCAAAGCCAAGGGTTGGCATCCTAGAAAGTATGTCATAGGTAGAATTCTTGCCTTTCTACAAATGGGCGTGGAACTGAAGCTGGCCTTGAGTACTATCAAAGGTCAGGTCTCGGTCTTGTCTCTATTTTTTCAAAGACTGCTGGCTATGCATTCTTTGGTTTGGGCCTTTATACAGGGGGTAACACAGATCAATCCGCCAGTTAAGTCACCTTTGTGTCCATGGGACTTGAATTTGGTTCTTTTGGCGTTGCAAAAGCAGCCCTTTGAGCCATTATGCCATATTCCCTTAGTCCTTTTGACTAGGAAATCGTTTTTTCTGGTGGCTATATCCTCTGCAAGGAGGGTATCAGAATAGGCTGCTCTTTCTTGTAAAGAGCCGTATTTGATTATTTATACGGATAAGGTGGTGTTGCGTACTCATCTTACCTTTTTACCTAAGTCGGTGTCAGGTTTTCATTTAAACCACAATGTGGTTCTCCCTTCTTTTTTCCAAAACCTAGTTCTGCAGAAGAGAAGTCATTACATTATTTGGATGTAGTGAGAGAAGTTAAGGTCTATCTAAAGGCTACTGCTCAGATTTGGAAAAATTATGTTTTGTTTGTGCTGCCAGAAGGCCCCAGGAAGGGCCAGGCGGCATCAAAATCTTCTATTTCCAGTGGATTTGGCAAGTTATTGTTCAGGCTTACGGTTTAAAAGGTAGAGTTCCACCTTTTCAAATTAGAGTGCATTCTACCAGAGCAGTTAGTGCTTCATGGGCAGTGCATCACCAAGCCTCCATGACTCAGATCTGCAAGGCCGCAACCTGGTCTTCAGTACATACATTCACTAAATTCTATCAGTTGGATGTAAAAAGGCATGAGGATATCGCCTTTGGGCGCAGTGTGCTGCAGGCCATAGTGTAGGTCCTCACATCTGATGGCGCCCTGCTTTATTTTTTAGTGTCTCCCTCCCCTCATATGGCATTGCTTTGGGACATCCCACATAGTTATTACTATGCAGCTCTGTGTCCCGTCATGTACAAAGAAAATACGATTTTTATAACAGCTTACCTGTAAAATCCTTTTATTCGAGTACATCATGGGACACAGAGCTCCCGCCCCTCTTCTTGGGATACTTATTGCTTTGCTACAAAAACTGAGGTACTGCCAGTATGGGAGGGGTTATTGTTACGTCCCTTAGACAAGGGGTCTCTCAGGGTGCTGCTAGCAATGCTGCCAGTATCTTCTCAGCAAGTTACACACAGGCCGGATTAAATTCTTAACCATGGAGAGGGTTTATTACTCACTCAGAACATGATGACTTTGTTACATGGAGGAGTCCTAATACAACAGGCTTCTGTCATTACCAGATGTAATTCCTTCTGTGCATCATGCTTCTGCTTCCCAGTCACACACACACCCACTAACTTACTTCCTGGTACAGCCCCTCCCCCAGCATGCATCAGGAGAAAGGGTGAAGGGTCACAGTGATCCAATACAAACATCACATCTCCTCTCCCCCCCCCAAAAAAAAGAGATAAAAATAAAAATAAACATAACAAGAGAACAAAATACTCAACACATAAAATACTCAACACATAAAATAACAGGGCAAGCAGAATCAGTTCAGCAAATAGTATCTCCAACTCAGTTCTGTGGCTCCCGCATCACGTTATGAGCCCTTTGTCTCTGTTTCCTGACCTCCAAAGTGTCCCGTAAGATTTCAGTGCTTTGCCAAAAGAGGAGTTTGATGTCTTTGGTGGGCAGACTTACGAAGTGGCACAGCACTAGGTAGAGGCTGTCAAAGGTTCTGGAGGTGTCAGTGGGTGTCTAACAGACAAATCAGTCTCTGCAACTCCAGGCACATGTCCGGGCTCCTCATGAATATGGTCACCAAACGCTTCAGGGGTTGGTTGTAAACTTGTGGGATCATGCCAGACACCATGCTATATGTCACCAGTAGAGCCCTGAGTAGACTCTGGTGGCTGGGTAGAAAGAGAGTTCGGGTTTGTTTCTACTGACAGGCAAATGCGCTTTATCAATTTGGAAAGGTGTCTTCGAACACAAACGCCATTCTCCAGGCGAACAAGGTACATTCGTTGTCCAAAAGGTCCATCAATAATGCCAGGAAGCCAATGAGGCAAAGCTCTGTAATTCCGAAACCATACAAGATCACCAGCACGGAATCCAAGATGGCCTGGCGGAGGAGGTGTTGGTGACTGTTCCTGTGGATGAACTAAATCCAGTTTGGTCCGGAGATGCCTGCCAACCATAAGAAAAGCTGGGGACAGCCCAGTAGTAGCGTGTTTTGTGTTTCGGTACATGGTCAAGAACTCCAGCAGCTTCTCCTCTGACAGTCCGACCTGGTCCAGAGTGGACAGTAAGTGCTTCTTAAACGTCTGCACAAACCATTCTGCCAGCCCATTCGAGGCTGGATGATAAGGAGCTGTTTTGTAGTGTTGGATGCCCAAGCCACTGAGGAAGGATTGAAAATCATGTGATGTAAATTGAGTCCCATTCTCCGAGACTATGGCTGTTGGCAAGCCATATTGAGCAAAGAGCTTCCTGAAGACTAGAATGGTAGCAGCTGAGGTAACAGAAGGCATTTGAAAAACCTCCAGTCATTTTGAATGTGCATCTACCACAATCAAATACATTTTACCCTGGATTGGGCCAGCAAAATCGAGATGGAGTCTTGACCACGGGTCTGTCGGCCATGGCCAAGGTAGCAGGGTTCCTTTATTTTGGGGTCGCTGAGCTTGACAGCACCCAGGACATTGAGCCACCTAATCTTCAATTGCTGTGTCCATTTGTGGCCACCAAACATAGCTCCGGGCTCGCTGCTTCATGCGCACCACGCCAGGATGGCCCTCATGCAGTATCCTTAGCATGGTTGGTTGCAAATACTGAGGTATAATCACTCTGTTGCCCCACTGTAGGCAACCAGCATTAGTCACAAGCTCACATTTTCTGGCAAAGTACGGACGAAATTCACCTGGGACTTTCTCTGGCCATCCAGCCTGAGCATATGAGAATATCTGAGACAGGAAAGGATCTGTGACTGTATGTCTGGCAATTAGGGAGGTGGACATGCAGGATTTCGGCCTGTGTATTTCCACTATGCGTACGTCTCTTGGTGAGTGGTCTCCAATTGGCAATCTGGAAAATGCATCTGCATTGCCATGGGCATCATGGGAGCGGTATCTGATAGAATAAGTATAAGCTCCCAAGAATAAAGCATACCTTTGTAAGCGAGATGCAGTTGTTGTAGAAATTCCTTTCTGAGGGTTCAGTATTGACAACAGAGGTTTGTGGTCAGTGATAAGTGTGAACTCCCGACCATAGGTGTACATATGAATTTTTTTTGTGGCCCATACAATAGCCAAAGCTTCCTTGTCTATCTGGGAGTAGTTTTGCTCTGCTGAGGTTAAAGACCTGGAGGCAAAACAAATGGGGCGCTCTGTGCCATCTGGCATGACATGGGAAAGCACAGCACCCAGTCCATACGGCGAGGCGAGGCGTCACAAGCCAAGGTGACGTTTTTCTTTAAATCATAGTGGACCAGAACTCGAGAAGACAGAATGAGTTCTTTAGAAAGCCGAAAAGCTTCTTCACATTTGGCTGTCCATATCCATTTAGCTCTTGCATCCAGTAAGCGATGTAATGGGTAAAGCTGGTGTGCTAGGTTTGGCAAGAAACGGTGGTAGTAATTTAGGAGGCCAAGGTAGGACCTGAGCTGTGTGACATTCTGGGGAGTAGGGGCATGGGTAAGGGCTTTAACCTTTTCTTCAGTAGTGTGTAACACATGTCGGTGTTAATGGTCAACAGATGGCGTGAATCTGGGTGTACTTGCAGTTGCAGGTAAGCTTGCTTTAAGTCTATTTTTGTAAACTTTTGCCTCCCAGCCAGTGAGCTAAATAGATCTTCAAGTCGAGACAATGGGTATTGATCCACAATAAGTTGGTTATTCAGGGTAACCCTGAAATCTCCACAAATTCTAATGTCTCCATTCTTTTTCTTGACAGGCAAAATTGGCGATGCCCATTCGCTTTTATCAACTTTAGTTATGATCTTTTCAGCCAATAGGTGGTCCAGCTCTACTTCCACTTTCTTTCGCAAGGCAAAAGGTACTGATCTTGCCTTACAAAAACAAGGTTTAGCACCAGGCTTCAAGAGGAGGTGGGCCATTTTTCCTTTTACTGTGCCCAAAGAGTCCTCAAAAACCCCCTTAAAGCGTGACTTCAGGGATTCCACCTCAGAAAGCAATGTACATTGGGCAATGGCAAGAGGAGGCATGCCCAGGGCTTTGATCCAGTCCCTACCGTACAGCGGAGGACCTCCTTTATTGACAACATAAAGGCTTAGAGTTTGACTGCGGTTGCCTAATGTAACAAGGGGTTTCACATAACCCAAGGGCTGTAGTAGTTCCTTGCTGTAGGTTTGTAGGTTGGAGCGGTAGGGACAGACCCGATGTCTTTAAATCAGTCCATGAAATGACAGACACAGCCGCCCCTGTATCAACATCCATGGGGACAGGACAGCCATTGAGTGTGACATCCACTTTTATCGCAGGAGTACTCCCAGCTACCCAAAACAGTCCAACATGCTGGACACATGTCTTCTCATCAGAGCTGGAGCCGTTATTGTCAGTATCCATATGAAATGTCTGTTTACGTCTAACTTTTGTGGTAGTGTTCGGGGAGCGTGAGCTGTGGCAAACACGCCCAATATGGCCAGTCTTTCCACACAGAAAACAAACGACATCCTTGAACTTGCAAGCAGGTGCACTGTGAGTAGTGTTACCACAACGGTAGCAAGTTGGTGTCCTAGAGACAGAAGAATTAGGGTGGCGAGGTTTAGGCTGATTTGGGGGCGGCCATCTTGGGTGTTGGGTGATAGCAGAGTGGAATATTTCCTCTCCTTAGCTTGCAGGAGTTTCAGGTGGTGCCTTCAGTAGGGTGGCGTCTCGTGTAGCCAACTCCATGACCGTAGCAAGGTCAGTGGCTTTCGTCAGAGTCAAGTCAGGTTCTGTGAGTAAGCGTTTCTGTATGGCTAAGTCGCAGAGTCCCATGACAAACATGTCGTGGAGAGCCGTCTGCAGGTAGTCTCCAAACTGACAAGTGGCAGCTAGTTTACGTAAAGCAATGACATAAGTCTTTATGTCCTCCCCGGCATGGTGCCTTCTACTGTAGAATTTAAACCGCTCTGCAATCTCTAATGGCTTTGTGTTGTAGTGCTCATGTAGCTTCTGAATTAACTCAGGCAGGGGCTTAGAGGCTGGCTTGTCTGGAGAAATTAGGTCTCTGAGAGTGCCATATGCAGCTCGACCCAATGTTGTGAGGAAAACTGCAACTTTCTTTTCTGCAGCCACACTATTTGCTTCCATATACTGCTCCAGCCTCTCCACCCAGGAGCTCCATGATTCAGCAGCAGGATCAAATGGTTGAATAAACCCTATGAAGGCCATGTGTGCTAAAATCTAGGCTTGTGCAATTCGTTTCATAACGAATCGAAATTTGTCCGAATTTAGCAACTTTCGGACATTCTCCATAGGTGATTTTTTTCCTCCCAGCTTTCAAACCGCACAATGATGTCTCTCGGGCTTTCCTGCAATATTTCTTTTGGTCTTCTTATTCTGTGCGCTCTCTCAATTCTTATTAGGGATGTTATTTCTCTATCCAGCAATGGGTTACAGATTTTCATTATTATTTCTGAGAGGTTCTCTGGCTGGGATGACTCGGGTACCCCTCAAATTCTTATGTTCTTCCGTCTGTCTCTATTCTCTTGATCTTCCAGTTTGTATGCTTGTTCCTGTTATTTTCTTATTGATCTTATTTCTCCCTCCAGCTTTTTTATGGTGACTTCATTACAGTCTGTTTTTTTTTCAACTTCCTCTACTCTTTCACGCATATACCCCATATTTTCCTGTATTACCTCCATCTGAGATTTTAACATCTTTTCCAGGGCCGCAAACATGCCTTCTATTTCTATTTTTGTTGGTAATAGCGCCTTGTTTTGTTGTTCCTCCTCTTTTCTCTGCTCTGGCTCTGCTTCAGCCTCTTGTTCTATTCTGGACTCTGATAGTGTATCAGTCTCAGCAGAGTTTTTACTTTGGGCTTTTTTCTTTTCTTTCTTCCTTTCCTTTTTGTCCGTCTGATTACTTTTAACTCCTTGCTGCTTTTCCGCCGCCTGTTTATCTCCATTTCCACTATTTATTCATTGGGCCCGGGCTTGGGATCAGGCTTAGACGTGGGGATTTTGGGGTTGCCCCCCCTCTTGCTCCCTTTCCCCTCGTACTCATGCTTTCCCTTTCCTTTCCTCCTCTACTATCTCAAACTAGACAGCCAGGAGTGCCAGGAGAGGGAGGGAAAAAAAAGAACAAAACCCCAAAAAAAGAGCAAGTCCCAACTCATTCACGTCTGCTATTACAGTGGGGCAAAAAAGTATTTAGTCAGCCACCAATTGTGCAAGTTCTTCCACTTAAAAAGATGAGTGAGGCCTGTAATTGTCATCATAGGTATACCTCAACTATGAGAGACAAAATGTGGAAACAAATCCAGACAATCACATCGTCTGATTTGGAAAGATTTTTTTTTGCAAATTATGGTGGAAAATAAGTATTTGGTCAATATGAAAAGTTAATCTCAATACTTTGTTATAGATCCTTTGTTGGCAATGACAGAGGTCAAATGTTTTCTGTAAGTCTTCACAAGGTTGTCACACACTGTTGCTGGTATGTTGGCCCATTCCTCCGTGCAGATCTCCTCTAGAGCAGTGATGTTTTGGGGCTGTCGCTGGGCAACATGGACTTTCAACTCCCTCCAAAGGTTTTCTATGGGGTTGAGATCTGGAGACTGGCTAGGCCACTCCAGGACCTTGAAATGCTTCTTACGAAGCCACTCCTTTGTTGCCCGGGCGGTGTGTTTGGGATCATTGTCATGCTGAAAGACCCAGCCATGTTTCATCTTCAATGCCCTTGCTGATGGGAGGAGGTTTGCACTCAAAATCGCACAATACGTGGCCCCATTCATTCTTTCATGTACACGGATCAGTCGTCCTGTTCCCTTTGCAGAGAAACGGCCCCAAAGCATGATGTTGCCACCCCCATGCTTCACAGTAGGTATAGTGTTCTTTGCTTGCAACTCAGCATTCTCTCTCCTCCAAACACGACGAGTTGTGTTTCTACCAAACAGTTCTACTTTTGTTTCATCTGACCATATGACATTCTCCCAATCCTCTTCTGGATCATCCAAATGCTCTCTAGCAAACCTCAGATGGGCCCGGACATGTACTGGCTTAAGCAGGGGGATACATCTGGCACTGCAGGATCTGAGTCCCTGGCGGCGTAGTGTGTTACTGATAGTAGCCTTTGTTACGTTGGTCCCAGCTCTCTGCAGGTCATTCACTAGGTCCCCCCGTGTGGTTCTGGGATTTTTGCTCACCGTTCTTGTGATCATTTTGACCCCACGGGGAGAGATCTTGCGTGGAGCCCCAGATCGAGGGAGATTATCAGTGGTCTTGTATGTCTTCCATTTTCTAATTATTGCTCCCACAGTTGATTTCTTCACACCATGCTGCTTGCCTATTGCAGATTCAGTCTTCCCAGCCTGGTGCAGGTCTACAATTTTGTTTCTGGTGTCCTTCGACAGCTCTATGGTCTTTACCATAGTGGAGTTTGGAGTGTGACTGTTTGAGGTTGTGGACAGGTGTCTTTTATAGTGATAAAAAGTTCAAACAGGTACCATTAACCACTTAACGACCGCCCACTGTAAATATACGTCGGCAGAATGGCACCGACAGGCAGAATCACGTATATGTACGTGATTGCCTTTGTATAGTTGGGGGGTCCGATCGGACCCCCCTTCTTTACAGTGAGCGATCGTTTTACCTTCGGGAGCGATCCGGCATGAGGGGACGGCCGTTCGATTCCGGCCACCCCCTCTCGATCGCTCCCGTCGAATGAGAGCTTCCCCTGCCTGTGTGCTTGTTTACACAGGCTGGAGGAAGTGATGTCATCTCTCCTGCGGCGCTCACATATACCGAGCGCCGTACAGGAGAAGATGCAGGTTAGTGCACACAACACTACACTGACACCAGGACACATAGGTACATAAATCGCCCCCCAGGCCCCCCCAGACCCCCCCAGATCACCCCCCAGATCACCCCCCAGCCCCCAGTCACAGTGTCACTGATTGCAGTGACCATTTATTTAGTGATCACTGCAATCAGTGACATTTGTGACTGTAAAAGTGTCAGTACATTTAGTTTTAGGTCCAGTGTAGCCCCCTAACCCCCCCCCCCAATAAAGGTTTAACCCCCTGATCACCCCCCAGATAACCCTTTCACCCCCTAGTACCGCCGTCGCTAAGCGATCATTTTTCTGATCGATGTCTTAGCGTCGGTGATGCTGATCGGTAGCCAGTAATTTTTTTTAGGTTCGCCGCAGGTTTTTATAGCGTCGGGTACCCCCATATATTACCTAATAAAGGTTTAACCCCCTTGATCGCCCCCCAGGTAACCCTTTCACCCCCTATCACCACGGTCACTAAGCGATAATTTTTTTGATCGATGTTTTAGCGTCGGCGATGCTGATCGGTAGCCAGTAATTTTTTTTAGGTTTGCCGCAGGTTTTTATAGCGTCAGGTACCCCAATATATTACCTAATAAAGGTTTAACCCCCTTGATCGCCCCCCAGGTAACCCTTTCACCCCCTATCACCACTGTCGCTAAGCGATCATTTTTCTGATCGCTGACTTAGCGTCGGTGATGCAGATCGGTAGCCAGTAATTTTTTTTAGGTTCGCCGCAGGTTTTTATAGCGTCAGGTACCCCCATATATTATCTAATAAAGGTTTAACCCCCTGATCGCCCCCCAGGTAACCCTTTCACCCCCTATCACCACTGTCACTAAGCGATCGTTTTTATGATCGTTGTCTTAGTGTCGGTGATGCAGATCGGTAGCCAGTAATTTTTTTTTAGGTTCGCCGTCAGGTTTTTATATAGCGTCAGGTACCCCCATATATTACCTAATAAAGGTTTTAACCCCCTAATTGCCCCTACATAACCCTTTCACCAGTAATCACCATATAAGTGTTACGGGTGACGCTGGTTAGTTAGTTTGCTTTTTATATGTCAGGGCACCCGCCGTATATAACCCAATAAAGGTTTAACCCCCTGATCGCCCGGCGGGTGATATCATATAGGTTTTAGCGTCAGAGAGGGTCTGCGTCACACCCCAGGCAGTGTCAGGTTAGTGCCAGTAACGCTAACACCCACGCGTGAAGCATACACCCCCCTTAGTGGTATAGTATCTGAACAGATCAATATCTGATCTGATCAGATCTATACTAGCGTCCCCAGCAGTTTAGGGTTCCCAAAAACGCAGTGTTAGCGAAATCAGCCCAGATACCTGCTAGCACCTGCGTTTTGCCCCTCCGTCCAGCCCAGGCCACCCAAGTGCAGTATCGATCGATCACTGTCACTTGCAAAACACAACACACATAACTGCAGCGTTCGCAGAGACAGGCCTGATCCCTGCGACTCCAGTGCTGTAGGAGGTGATTTCGCCACCACAGTTAAAAAAAAAAAGCATATATGCCGAAGCATTGGGGCAGCAGGGGCGGAGGAGCGATTTTGCTCCTAATGGCGCGTACATACGGTCGAAATTCCGACGGAGGCTTGCCCGTGGAAAAGTCTGACCATGTGTACGCGGCATAACTTTTGCGGGAAGATGCCCCCATGCTTCGGCATATATAAATGGTGCATGTATGCCCATCATTAGAAGTGGGTGGATGAAGGGCGGTATTCTAATGGTGGGCATACCCACGATCAATCTTTTTTTTTCGTTCAGCCAACAGGCTGCATGAAAAAAAAGATTACAATACATGTCCAACAAGGACGAGCAACGTACTGGTATGTTGCTGGACTTTGAATGTTTATACCAGAATGATGCCTGCGGGTTTAGGTATCATCTTGGTATCATTCTTTTCAGCCAGCGGCCGGCTTTCATGTAAAAGCAATCCTAGTGGCTAATTAGCCTCTGGACTGCTTTTACAAGCAGTGGGAGGGAATGACCCCCCCGGATATAAAAAGCGCCATTGGGAAATTGGGAAAGCATTTTATCACACCGATCTTGGTGTGGTCAGATGCTTTGAGGGCAGAGGAAAGATCTAGGGTCCAATACACCCCAGTTTTTTCAAAAAAGAGTACCTGTCATTACCTATAGCTATCATAGGGGATATTTACATTCCCTGAGATAACAATAAAAATGATAAAAAAAAAAAAAAAAATATGGAAGCAACAGTTTAAAAAAAAAATAAAAAAGCAAAATTAATAATAAAAAAAAAAAAAGCACCCCTGTCCTGCCCTGCTCTTGCCCAATGGTGAACGCAAGCGTCGGTCTGGCGTCATATGTAAACAGCAATTGCACCATGCATGTGAGGTATCACCGCGAAGGTCAGATCGAGGGCAGTAATTTTAGCAGTAGACCTCCTCTGTAAATCTAACAGGGTAACCTGTAAAGGCTTTTAAAGGCTTTTAAAAATGTATGTAGTTTGTCGCCAATGCGCGTTTGTGCGAAATTTTAAAGCATGTCGTGTTTGGTATCTATGTACTCGGCCTAAGATCATCTTTTTTATTTCATCAAACATTTGGGCAATATACTGTGTTTTAGTGCATTAAAATTTAAAAAAGTGTATTTTTTCCCCAAAAAATGCGTTTGAAAAATCGCTGCGCAAATACTGTGTAGAAAAAAAAATGCAACACCCACCATTTTATTCTGTAGGGCCTTTGCTTTAAAAATATATATAATGTTTGGGGGTTCAACATAATTTTCTTGCAAAAAAAAATATGTTTTCATGTAAACAAAAAGTGTCAAAAAGGGCTTTGTCTTCAAGTGGTTAGAAGAGTGGATGTAAGCTTCCTAATGTTGTGTATAAAATGCCAGAACAGTTCAAAACCCCCCCCAAATGACCCCATTTTGGAAAGTAGACACCCCAAGCTATATACTGAGAGGCATGTCGAGTCCATGGAATATTTTATATGTTGACACAAGTTGCGGAAAAAATACAATTTTTTTTTTTATTTTTATTTTTTGCACAAAGTTGTCACTAAATGATATATTGCTCAAACATGCCATGGGCATATGTGGAATTACACCCCAAAATACATTCTGTTGCTTCTCCTGAGTACGGGGATACCACATGTGTGAGACTTTTTGGGAGCCTAGCCGTGTACGGGACCCCAAAAACCAATCACCGCCTTCAGGCTTTCTAAAGGGTGTAAATTTTTGATTTCACTTCTCACTGCCTATCACAGTTTCGGAGGCCATGGAATGCCCAGATGGCACAAAACCCCCCCAAATGACCCCATTTTGGAAAGTAGACACCCCAAGCTATTTGCTGAGAGGTATTGTGAGTATTTTGCAGATCTCGCTTTTTGTCACAAAGTTTTGAAAATAAAAAAAAATAAAAAATATGTTTTCTTCATTTTCAAAAACAAATGAGAGCTGTAAAATACTCACCATGCCTCTCAGCAAACAGCTTGGGGTGTCTACTTTCCAAAATGGGGTCATTTGGGGGGGTTGTGTGCTATTTTGGCATTTTATGGCCTTCGAAACTGTGATAGGTAGTGAGGAGTGAAATCAAAAATTTGTGCCTAGAAATCCTGAAGGCGGTGATTGGTTTTCGGGGTCCCGTACGCGGCTAGGCTCCTAAAAAGTCCCACATATGTGGTATCCCCGTACTCAGGAGAAGCAGAAAAATTTATTTTGGGGTGCAATTCCACATATAACCATGGCATGTGTGAGCAATATATCATTTAGTGACAACTTTTTGTAATTTTTTTTTTTTTTTGTCATTATTCAATCACTTGGGACAAAAAAAAAAAAATATTCAATGGGCTCAACAGGCCTCTCAGCAATTTCCTTGGGGTGTCTACTTTCTAAAATGGGGTCATTTGGGGGGGTTTTGTGCTATTTTGGCATTTTATGGCCTTCAAAACTGTGATAGGTAGTGAGGAGTGAAATCAAAAATTTACACCCTTAGAAATCCTGAAGGCGGTGCTTGGTTTCCGGGGTCCCGTACGTGGCTAGGCTCCTAAAAAGTCCCACACATGTGGTATCCCCGTACTCAGGAGAAGCAGCAGAATGTATTTTGGGGTGCAATTCCACATATAACCATGGCATGTGTGAGCAATATATAATTTAGTGACAACTTTTTGTATTTTTTTTTTTTTGTCATTATTCAATCACTTGGGACAAAAAAAAAAAATATTCAATGGGCTCAAAATGCCTCTCAGCAATTTCCTTGGGGTGTCTACTTTCTAAAATGGGGTCATTTGGGGGGGTTTGTACTGCCCTGCCATTTTAGCACCTCAAGAAATGAGATAGGCAGTCATAAATTTAAAGCTGTGTAAATTCCAGAAAATGTACCCTAGTTTGTAAACGCTATAACTTTTGCGCAAACCGATAAATATACGCTTATTGACATTTTTTTACTAAAGACATGTGGCTGAATACATTTTGGCCTAAATGTATGACTAAAATTGAGTTTATTCGATTTTTCTTATAACAAAAAGTAGAAAATATCATTTTTTTTCAAAATTTTCGGTCTTTTTCCGTTTATATCGCAAAAAATAAAAATCGCAGAGGCAATCAAATACCATTAAAAGAAAGCTCTATTTGTGGGAAGAAAAGGACGCAAATTTCGTTTGGGTACAACATTGCATGTCCGCACAATTTACAGTTAAAGCAGCGCAGTGCAAAATTCTGAATTCACCTCTGGTCCTTTAGCTACCAAATGGTCCGGGGCTTAAGTGGTTAATACAGGTAATGAGTGGAGGACAGATGAGCCTCTTAAAGAAGAAGATACAAGTCTGTGAGAGCCAGAAATCTTGCTTGTTTGTAGGTGACCAAATACTTATTTTCCACCATAATTTGCAAAAAAAAATCTTTCCAAATCAGACAATGTGATTGTCTGGATTTGTTTCCACAATTTGTCTCTCATAGTTGAGGTATACCTATGATGACAATTACAGGCCTCTCTCATCTTTTTAAGTGGGAGAACTTGCACAATTGGTGGCTGACTAAATACTTTTTTGCCCCACTGTATCTCTGTACTTCTCGCATCTATTATGCAATTTCTCTTCCAGCACAGTAATTTCACTTAGACGCTAACCATAGTATCAGGAATGTTGTCAGCGTTTCTGCGTACTTATAGTAGTAATCACGGGCAGTTTATTATTTACCGTTCATATTTCACAGCCCCAGTTCCGCAAGAAAGAAAAAAAAAAGCAACAAGTTTTCTTTTTTTCTTCTCTTTTCCTTTACTTTTGTATTACTCCCTGCTAGTGCCGTACCTCACCAGGGGGTATAGGCAGCCTGAGGACCTAGCCTAACAGTCCTGTAAATCAGAAAATCGGTCCTGGAGGGTGCAGGTAGGCAAAAATTACACACATACATTTTCTGCGCTTTTCTGGTTTTCACTACTGGAGCACAGTTCCCTTTAATACAGTTCGAAATTATATGCACAAGCCATAGTTACCAGATTTCTGTATATCCTTCAATGCTTCGATGCTCCCTGTCCACGCACAGTTCTCCTTCCTCACAGTTTGGGGTGATAGGAGCAGAGAGAAAAAAAAACAAAAAACACTTTCTCTGTTATTTTCACTGCCTGTTCGGCATTTAATAACTTTTAGTAAGGCACGGGCAGTGAGGTAGAGAAAACACGCAAAAAAAAACAAAAAGAAAAAAAAAACACAAAAAAAAAAAAAAAAAAGTTTTGAAGTTTGCTGCCAAGACATCCCTCTAGGTCATCTATTAAGACAGTATAGGCTGTTTACAGTCCATTTTCAAATCCATATTTGCATCAGAGAAAAAGAACAGATATTTATCTCTCTTACATCTGTGGGTTTTTTACTTTCAGGGTGCTTTCTACAGGTCTAGCACTTTCACAGTATTCCACATTTTTTTTCCAAAAGTCCCCAAATGCAGGTTACTCACGTTTCTTCAGTACTGTCCTGTACTATCCGCTTCCTCATTTAGCGCAGCGAGGGGCAATCATATTGAAATGAAGAAAGGTGGAGGACAAGTGGAGGTGTTGGTGACCAGGCAGGCACAAAAGGGGGGGATTCCATACTATAGTAAGGTCGGGGCTGCGACTCAGCCCCAGTCTCTTGCTCCATCTCTCTGCCTGCCGTCGTCTCCAGCATCCAGCAGCTCTTCCCGGATCCCATGCAGGGGCACTGCTCTTGTCCGTCTCAGCCTCCTGCAGGTTTTCCGGATCTCTCACATCCGTTCACCTGCGGGCTGCTAGCTCAATCTGTCCTGCCAGCTGCTCCGGAGCATGCATGGAGGGTAAGCGTACTTCCAGGCGGTGGGGGGGGTGTACGTGCCGCGGGGTTTTAGGTTCGCCTATTCATTTCTCTGAGAGGGACCTGGAGACCCAGCGTCTCACCTACACACTCCCGCAAGCTGTCGGCGCCATTACTAGGCTCCTCCCTCCTATTTTTCCTTTCACTTCACAATTATGTGCCACTTTGTGTTGGTCTATCACAAAAAATCACAATAAAATACATTTACGTTTTTGGTTGTAACATGACAAAATGTGGAAAATTTCAAGGGGTAAGAACTCTTTTTCAAGGCACTGTATATCTATATTCTGCTGTATCCAATAATTTTAGAACATCATTGTAAATATCTTACTGTAGATGCTATGCATGTCCTAATCTGACTATCATTTTTGGTGTTTGGAAGGTGACTTCAAATAAATATTCATTTTTTTTTTATAGTCTCAGTCCATACCTAATTGTCATTATAAATACAACAAGATTTAAAAACAAGAATTGGAATGTATACAAATCTGTATATGAAACATCAATGATCGAGCATAAAAGCAGATGTCGTCTGTCACCCGACGCGTTTCAAAGTAAACGACTTTTTCTTCAGGGGTGTGTTTTAGAAGACATAGAGGTATATCTACAATATTATACAAAATGTATATTATAATAAATATTATACAAAGAGTTTTTTTCTTTCAGTCTCTTCCTGGACCTTAGTCCTTGTTGGGCCTGGTATGCACAGATCTCCTGCCTTTGAGCATTGTATTTGGACCTAGGGTAGGAAGTATCAGATTTATTGGGTGGGGAGTTGTTCTCCCTTTGCCATCTCCCTTGGTCTCTAATTTTTTTGGAGTTGGCTGGAACTGATGGGCACCCAGTTGACTCCTTCACCGGGGCCCTCTGAAGTTTTCCGCCGGCTTGTGGTATGAGACTGCGGTTTTCTTCGGGCTGGGGCAAACTTGCCTGTAGTGCCAAATCCCCCCACAGTTGAAACAAGCTTCCTCATCTTTGTTCTGTTGATAGATGGGGTTTGAGGCATTCCGAACCATTTCTTTCTTGCCTTCTTCTGTAGTGGCTCCGGAATTTTTGGCCATCAAAGAAGTCAGCATCTCCAGTACTTGCGTCATCTGTGACCTTAAAACAGCCACTTCAGAGTCCCATTCCATGTCCATGGCGGCTCCAACCCCAGCGGAGGGAGAAAGGGTGTGTTTACCGGTCGCCTGTTGGTCATTTAGCAAAGCCTCCTCATCTCTGAGTCTGACCACTCGCACAAGGTCCGGGTAACTCAAGGACATGACTCCATCTGTAGTTTTCAAGTGGAGCCACACTGGGTCATTGCGCAGAGCCCCTCTTAGAACCTGTTGCATCCTGGCTCGGTCTATGGCCTGTGGCACCATCCCTTTCTTCGGGACTATCTGGCAGAGCATTTTATTTAGTCTTCGGACAGACAAAGGTTCTCCTGGCTGTTGTCGAGTGTGCTCAAACTGGTAAATTAGGTCAGTAACTTTCTCCAACTAGCCGAACTCCTCCTGCAACATAACCAAGTAATCATAGACAGTACAATTGGTATTGCTAACCAATACCTAGGTACGTAGGGGTACTCCCAGTCATACTCACTAGCCACTCTTTTGTTAATAATCCACTGCAAGCGAGCAAGATGGGGCAGAGTTTTGCGATCCCCGCTTCCAACGTGCACAATAGCATCTGGCGATCTCAGGACTGTAGCCGTATCAGGCCCTGGTAGAGGTTTTACACTTGGGGCAGATACAGTCTTCTCCTCTATGGCCGAGACCTCCACACGGGGTGTAGTGCTCCCCGAACTCATAGGCGATCCCACTCTAAGGCTGCGGGCCGGGGCAGTCCCATCCCTTTTTAATAAAAGAGTCATCTATTTCGGCATCATCCCCCACATCTGACAAAGAGTCCAGGTCTGAGGTGTCATACTCCTCAGCAGGCAAGTAATTTCGGGGGGATGTGGACACATTTCTCCCAGCCTCCTTACCGTCACCTGCCGTGGACTTCTCGGGCTTCCTTCCGCTCTCGATGTCTGGTTCTGGTAGGTGCTGGGGCAGGCTTCGACCGTGGGAGGCCTTAACATATCCCACTTTTCGCTTTGCTGGCAGGACATGAACTTCCGTTGGGGCAGAGGCAGCGTCCGTTGTGGTGTCCGCCAAAAGTTCCGCAGGCTCAGGGGCATCCTTCCCCGAGATACCGGCAGTAGGGGAGGCGATGCGCGTGGACTTGGCTGTAGGACTGCAGGCGTCTTCCTCCGAAGTCACGACGCCTGTGATGCAATTCACCCGGTATGCCCGGGGTAATTCAGTGGGCTGCTCCACCTCAAAGAGGAACTCTCCACAAGCCGAACATCTCCCGAAAGGGCACAGTTGCATGGCCAGTCCATGGCATTTGGGACAGAGCATGCCCAGGGCCTCCGCATCTCTGCAAGTGTACAAGGCAAAGCGACCCCGGGCTTGAGCCGGATCTCTGTATCCCTAAGTGGGGCGGTGAGCGGAGCAATGTCCATTGAGGAAGACATCGGGAACATCTGGGGTCCCGACAGGGCTAAAGTACCTGGAAAAGCAGACATGTTGCTCACTCTCACTCGATCCAACTCTGTCTCTTGGTGCCAATTCACCCACGTGTAGCTCGCGGGTGGCGGGAACTCCTTCCCTTTTTCGCTTTGTGCACGTAGCTTGCAGGCTTTTATTTTTCCTTAGACACGCCCACGAACTACGCAGTTAGAAACAGTTCTGTGCCCCTTAACCCCTTTTTCTTCACTAAAAGTTTGTAACATAATCCAATGGCCGACTTTCCAATCACATAAATTCAATCCACTCTTGCAAAAGATAGCCACAAATCCCGGACTCGAGCCCCCACGTGTAGCTACCTTCACCCGGTCTCCACACATCCGCAGACCCCTATTTGTTAATGGGATCTACTGGTTTCGTTACTTTGGTTCTGCAGCAAAATACCTCCCACGAGTGGATCCTTTAGCTCCGTTGTCTAGGTACACCGACGTCTCCTTGGAATAAGACCAATGTCCACACATGAGTAAAACCTAATCAGCAAGGCTTTATTCTTTTTGCACTTTGAGTTAAGCAAGAGTAGAAAAGTTGAAAGACGTGGGGAAAGGTTCAGGCACACAACACTTAAGTCCAATATCTACACTCGTTGCCACTCAAGCCTGAGTGGGTATTGCTCACCCAGATAGTCCCTATGAGAGCAATCCTAGCAGCCGGGATGGAGCACGGACGTCAGAGATGATGAATCCCCCTTTAGGTAGGCCTCCAGGCCTCTCCCCGAGAAAGCAGTACCATCGCTATCTCTGCCGGGACTGTTCTTAACCTGGAACTCCTTTCCTAAAGATGGGCCCCCTACAAACGGGCAGCCTGGGAATCTTCTCTGAAGCGTAGGCCCTAGTCAGCGGAGCCTACAGGGACAGTTCTAAGTACGGGAAACAAGCGTGACTTTACATGCATACTATACACACACCCTAGGTACGAAATTTAAAGGAATATTTCACTTTTATTGTTTCACTTTAAGCATTATTAAAATCACTGCTCCTGAAAAAAGGCTTTTTTTAAAACTTTTTTTTGCATTGATACATGTCCCCTGGGGCAGGACCCGGGTCCCCAAACACTTTTTATGACAATAACTTGCATATAAGCCTTTAAAATTAGCACTTTAGATTTCTCCCATAGACTTTTCGAATTTGCCGCGAACACCCCAAATTGTTCGCTGTTCGGCGAACGGGCGAAGAGGCAATGTTCGAGTCGAACATGAGTTTGACTCGAACTCGAAGCTCATCCCTAATTGGGAGTATCTTATTGTGATAGTGGTGACAACAGTATAATTATCCCGACATGTTTCGCCACCTTGGAATTCCTCAGGTGATATAATTTGTAACATGGTATGCGTCACTAAAAATAAAGCAAAAAATAAAACACATCATGATATTAACAGGTGAAATTGAATGATTTTAAAATGTATACAAATATAACCTTGTCTGCCATGCTCAACAGATCACCACTCACCCAACTCTAGCTCCTAAAGACTCCACACACAAGCTGACGCTAATGCGGCAAGCCCCAAAGGGCGCACAAATAGGGGTCAGAATACGTCCAAATGGACCAAGCTATAGGGATTGGTAAAGCTACAATTAATTTAATTCTCCACTAGCCATAAGGATAGCGAGTAACCAAAAATTACAATCCAACTGAATAACAGCTGATTTATTGGCGAAACAAAAAGGGAACCAGTGGTTTACTTACTACACAAGCTGTTAATATAGAGATAGATCAAGGGTGCTGTATGGTTTAGAAACCACTAGTCATCAGATATGCAGCAGTTGAAAATACATGGAGAAAAGGAAAGGCTGAAAATAATAAAGAGAAGAAATTAATAAAATAAAATGAATTAAGTATATGCTAAGATAAAGCTTAATTAATTTTTTTACTGGGCATACTATGGTTAAATAACTGGAAATGTGAGTAAATGGATAACTGAAACAATATAGATTGCAAATTTTAGAGAAAAGAAAAACAATCTTTTAAAGATATAATAATCTTCAAATACCTGTGGGTCAAAAACAGAAATGCCACAGAGAACTGCTACAAAACACCTGTCTCCAAACATTGGAGGAAATAGAGCAGATGGCAGCAGACAGTAATCAGAATAGTTTAATGGAGACAAACAAAGCCGTTATCCATTTAATATAAAGGAAATATAGCAACATTGAGATGCATTTAGATAAGTTTGAAACTAGCTTGGAAACAACGTTTTTACCTGAGATCGATCTCCAACAAAGTGTGGTCACCCTTGATATGGCAAAAATGTATTCATGACTAATCTTTATGTAGATATGCCACTCGGCCGGCGTCTGACATCTCCGGGGGGCCACTGTGCATGCGCGAAGCACCGAAAACTACACTAACCATAGTGCATCACGGCCCAGCGATGGAGGAGGCGACGCAACGAGAGCTGACATGCCCCATTCAGTGGGTGTGCATCTATTTGACTCCCCCTAAAAACCGCCGAGTAGAAGATGCACAGGGGATTGAAAAGCTAATGATTGATGAAGGGATATATAGAAAGAGAGGCACATCTGTGTTACCCTAAAGGGGGCCAACACGTATGGCAACCGCCCGCATCTGAGACACCGGGAGTCAGCAAATGAGGAATAAAAAGTTGAGCACGGAGGGTAAGGAATTCCAAAAATGATCCATTCCAAGAAACAAAACATAATATAAAACACCAATGATAAATCAATGTTTTTGCTGTACATTATTAAGCTAAAGATATCATATTCTGAATTGGGTTTTATACAAGCTTATAAGTATTTATTTATAAATATGGATAAACATATATAAATGATAGCATTAAACATTTAATCTCTAAATATGAAAAGAAAAATTGATCTTTTGTAAGACTTCAACAACTTTTAGAGAAAAAAATTATCAAAAATATTTTGATAAATACATTGAAAATAAAATAATACCGTGGGGTTAAGAATTCAGATATTTCCCAACCTCAAAAAGGTTGATAATAGTCTCAAACTTGTTTGGGAATCAAATTTACAAACTTGTTCACTCAAAATTATCTCTCTTCTTTGTTCCCAGTATGAACACGAGATCTCAGTTCTCGAAGAACAGATACAGAGATGGAGTATCGAACATACTTCGGTTACCACATCCACTGTGCTTGACCAAAGAGAAAAAGACGTCAAGGAACATATTGAGAAATATACACTTGAAATTATTAAGGAAAAGGAAACCACGAAATAGAGATGATATTATCCCCGATTTATCTTCTGCTTCTTCTATTTCTTCCTCTGTGCCATTGATGATTTGATAGATTTGTGGGAGGAAGGTCACACCATAGAGGATATTGAATCCTCTGATAACCCCTGGTCAGAGATATCCACTACTGTGGCCTTTCCACCACTGTCCTCGTTCAAGCCAAAATCTCCCAATTTTCCATTGCTTTGTACAAATCCAAATATATGGGCTTTTGTTCAACAAACCACTAAAGAAATTGAAAAAGCAACCTGGTCTAAAACAAAACCCAACAATCTTTCTAGTTCCCAAAAATTGGCTTTGAATTCTTTGCAAACTAATTTACAAATAGTGATAAAACCTGCCCACAAGGGCGGTAATCTCGTGATCATGAATACTGAACAGTACGAATACATGTGTATGCAGATTTTGAAAAACAGAGACTGGAATAGACCCGTTACAAAAACAGTTTTAGATCACTACAATACCGAATACTATAATATTATCTTTAAAACCTTTCAACAAGGAACTATAGACAAAAATACTTGTAATTTTCTTCCTATTAAAGAGCCTAAAACTCCTACGTTCTACCAAAGATACACAAATCCCCGACCCAGCCCCCCGGTAGACCGATAGTGTCTGGTTGTGACTGCTTAACCAAAAATGTTAGCAGGCTTGTCGATGACTACCTCAATCCACATGTGGTGGCTCTTATGTCCTACATTAAAGATACAATTGACCTGCTAAAAACATTGGAGGGACTCAATCCTTCCCCCAATACCTTAATGGTTGCTATAGATGTTGAAAGCCTGTACAACATAATTCCCCACAAGAAGGGATTACAAGTAATTGAAAATTATCTATGAGAGAGAGGAAAATTAGCCTCCAGTTGCAATCAGTTTATCTAGGATCTTCTTCACTTTATCCTAACACGAAATGTGTTTATATTTGGATCTTCCCACTTCCTCCAAGTGCAGGGGGTTGAGATGGGGACTAGCTGTGCCCCATCATATGCTAACCTGTACTTGGGGGGGTGGGAAAGAGAGCTTTTTGCCCATGATGATATGTCAGATCTACTTAGACATGTCCTATCTTGGCATCGTTATATCAATGACATACTAATATTCTGGACTGGCACCAAAAAATAATTAGAAACATTTATGACCATCACAGGCAAGAATGACTTCAATTTGAAGTTTACAACGACATGTTATCACTCTAAAATCAATTCCATGGATCTTGAAATCTCTCTAAATGGGGACGAGGTCTCTTGGCTCCTCTCTATTTAGAAAATCATCCGCAAGAAATACTTTATTACATGCAACTAGTTTGCATCCTGTTCCATTACTAAAAAGTATTCCCTGAAGTCAATACCTTTGTATTCGAAAGCACTGTACCAATGAGGAAGATTTTCTGAAAGCAGATAGGGAACTATATTGGAGACTAAGGGCAGGGGCTATAGTCACAGTTGTCTATAAAAAGCATATAATAAAACCATTAGGCAAGATAGACATTCTTTGATTTACGCTACCAAAAACAGGAAAGACAATGTGCAACCTGTTAGGATCATAACTCCCTATTGTAAACAGCATAAACAAATTAGAGGCATTCTTACAAAGTTTTGGCCGCTCTAAACTGCAGACCCCACGATCAATAAACATATTAAAATCTGTCCTGGGAGAACTACTTCAATTAAAGATCGCCTAGTACATAGTCATCACAATCCTAGGCAATTGAACTAAAATCCACATAGAACAGGCACCTATCCCTGTGGTAACTGTGACATTTGTAGATTAATCCACAACGGCAATGAAATTGTCCTTCCCAATTGACAATTATACTCCATTAGACATAGAATCACCTGCCAGGCCATAGGAGTGGTGTACCTCATTCAATTTCTGTGTGGATGCTTTTATATAGGGAAAACTAAATGTATCTTTTTCAAAAGAATTAGGGACCATGTATCCCCTATTCTAAAAAGACAAATGGAAACTGACATGAGTCAGCATGTTGTTCTATATCATGATTTTGACCCAAATATGATCCAATTTACTGCTCTTGATCATATACCCTTGACTAACTGAGGTGGCAGCGTAGATCGAAAGCTGCTACAGCTTGAAACTCGATGGATATACAATCTCAATGCCACAACTTATCCAGGCTTGAATTAAACTGTTCGTTTCAAGCCATTTTTATGACCCATATTCGGGACTGACAAGTCAATCCAATGCAGTTTCTGCTGGTGTAATTTTTGTGTTTGTGTTTCACTTGTCTATGTTTCCCTTCCCTCCAATTTTCATTTTCCCTTCCTCCCCTGTTTTCCTTTTTCCTACCTTCCCACTGTCTCTAGTTCTTCCCCTTTATCTCCCTCATCTATCTAGCCCCAATTAATTTCATTTTTTCTTTTCATATTTAGTGATTAATTGTTTAATGCTGTCATTACAATGTTGACTGCTATGTTATATATGTTTATCCATATCGATAAATAAATACTTATAAGCTTGTATAAAACCCAATTCAGAATATGATATCTTTAGCTTAATATTCTACAGCAAAAGCATTGATTTATCATTGGTGTATTATATTATGTTTTGTTTATTGGAATGGATCATTTTTGGTATTCCTTGCCCCCCGTGCTCGACTTTTCGTTTTTATTCCTCATCTGCTGACTCCCGGTGTCTCAGATGCAAGCGGTTGCCGAACGTGTTGGCCACCTTTAGGGTAAGACAGATGTGCCTCTCTTTCTATATATCCCTTCATCAATCATTAGCTTTTCAATATCCTGTGCATCTTCTGCTTGGCGGTCTCTAGGGGGAGTCAAATAGATGCACGCCCACTGAATGGGGCATGTCAGCTCTCGTTGTGTACCCTCCTCCCTCGCTGGGCCGCGATGTACTATAGTTAGTGAAGTTTTCGGAGCTTCACGCATGCACAGTGGCCCGTGCATCGATGCTGGGCCGGTGACGTCAGACGGCTGGTTGGCTTGTCTACATAAAAAGATTAGTCATGAATACATTTTTTCCACATCAAGGGTGACCACACTCTGTTGGAGATCGATCTCAGGTAAAAACTTTTTTTCCAAGCTAGCTTCAAACATATCTAAATGCAACTCAATGCTTCTATATTTCCTTTATATTAAATGGATAACGGCTTTGTTTGTCTCCATTAAATTATTCTGATTACTAACTGCTGCCATCTGCTCTATCTCCTCCAATGTTTGGAGACAGGTGATCTGCAGCAGTTCTCTGTGGCGTTTCTGTTTTTGACTCACAGATATTTGGAGAGTAGTGATGAGCCGAACACCCCCGGGTTCGGTTCGCACCAGAACCCGCGAACGGACCGAAAGTTCGAACGAACATTAGAACCCTATTAAATACAATGGATGCGAACGTTCGAATTCTAAAGTGCTAATTATAACAACTATTATGCATGTTATTGTCCTAAAAAGGGTTTGGGAACCCGGGTTCTGCACCAGGGGACATGTATCAATGCAAAAAGAAGTTTTAAAAACGGTCGTTTTTCGGGAGCAGTCATTTTAATGATGCATAAAGTGAAAAAAAAAAAGTCAAATATTCCTTTAAATATCGTACCTGGGGGGTGTCTAAAGTATGCCTGTGAAGTGCCACGTGTTTCCCGTGTTTAGAACTGTCCCTGCACAAAATGACACTTCTAAAGGAAAAAAAAGCCATTTAAAACTGCTTGCGGCTTTAATGTAATGTCTGGTCCCGGTAATATGGATGAAATTCTTTAAGAAAAATGGCATAGCTACCCCATGACCCCCCCCCCCCTACCCCAGCCCATTACCAGCCCCTTTGGGTCTTGTATGGATATTAAGGGGAACCCCGCACATAAAATAAAAAAGGCCCTATATACTCTAAACAGCCCTATACAGGCGGTGCATACAAGACAGGGACTGTAGGTTTGTTCTTATGTAGAGTCTGTTTGTAATTTTGAACAGGTACATTGTTGAAGTGTAGCTCCAGACCAAAAATCTATTTTTAAACTTTTTGGAAAACATAGGTAAGGGTTATCACCCCTGTAACATTTGTTTTGCTGTCTGTGCCCCTGTTCAGAACATTTCACCTCACTTTCCGTCCCAATGACAACTGTTTTTGAAATGTGGTGTTTTTCTTGAAACAAGGATTGCTGATAAAGCATCAGTACAGAGGAGACACCTTTCTCCCATA
Organism: Rana muscosa; assembly: GCA_029206835.1. Classification (NCBI taxonomy): domain Eukaryota; kingdom Metazoa; phylum Chordata; class Amphibia; order Anura; family Ranidae; genus Rana; species Rana muscosa. The sequence goes on from CM055119.1 coordinate 231,153,544, forward strand.
TTTATTCTTACAGGAGAGAATTTTCCTTCCTAGTGGTAGATTTCCTCTCACTTCCTGTTGTCTTCTTGCGTTTGCAAGTAGGAGTCGTTTGTAAGTTGGATGTTTGAAAGTAGGGACCTGCCGTATATACTCTGCAGAAATAGGCCCCTTAGTTGTTGGTGTTGGCACAACACTGTAAGCACTCACAGTTACTCTTGGTTGGTGCTGGAACGCCCTGCTGTCAACTATTATATCAGGAATTTTAATTACATATAATTGTTGAACAGTGGTAGTAAAAATTGGGCCTTTGATGGTGGTGCTGGTGCCACAACACTGTAAGCCCTGACAGTTACTCTTGGTGGGTGCAGCAATGGGCCCTGCTGTGAATTATTAGATCAAGAATTGTAATTACATGCCCCTGTTGAACAGGGGCTGAAAAATTGGGCCTTAGGCACTGGTGGCACAACACTGCAACCCCTCACAGCAACTGTACTTGGAGCACAGCAATGAGCCCTGTTGCAAAGTATTGCTTCAAAAATTGTAATGACACGCCCCTGTTAAACAGGGGCTGAAAAATTGGGCCTTAGGCACTGGTGGCACAACACTGCAACTCCTCACAGATACTGTACTTGGAGCACACCAATGAGCCCTGTTGCAAAGTATTGCTTCAAAAATTGTAATGACACGCCCCTGTTAAACAGGGGCTGAAAAATTGGGCCTTAGGCACTGGTGGCACAACACTGCAACTCCTCACAGATACTGTACTTGGAGCACAGCAATGAGCCCTGTTGCAAAGTATTGCTTCAAAAATTGTAATTACACGCCCCTGTTAAACAGGGGCTGAAAAATTGGGCGTTAGGCACTGGTGGCACAACACTGCAACTCCTCACAGATACTGTACTTGGAGCACAGCAATGAGCCCTGTTGCAAAGTATTGCTTCAAAAATTGTAATTACACGCCCCTGTTAAACAGGGGCTGAAAAATTGGGCGTTAGGCACTGGTGGCGGCACCCATAAACAAAAATGATCTTACAAGCTATCATCATCAATCGTATCATTGAGGACTCGGAGGAGGAGGATAGCCAGTCAACATAACAGCACAGGCACTCAGCATCAGCATCAGTCTTGAAGGGATGTGACATGTTAAAATCAATTAGTCTGTTATATCAGCATCAGGTGTGTGGTAGCTGGTGGTGATCCAAGACTGGTTCATCTTGATGAAAGTCAGTCGATCAACCGAGTCGGTGGACAGGCGCACCCTGTGATCCGTGACAAATCCTCCAGCAGCACTGAATGTGCGTTCCGAAAGAACGCTGGATGCAGGACAGGCCAGTAGCTCAATTGCATACTGTGCAAGCTCTGGCCAGTGATCCATCCTCAAGACCCAGTAAGCCAGAGGATTTTCGGTGGGGAAGGTGTCCAAGTCTGACCTTGCCCCTAGATATTCCTGCACCATGTTTATCAGACGCTGGCGATGGTTGCTGGAACCGATCATACTTTGGGGCTGCGGACTAAAGAATTGTCTGAACGCATCGGTCAGACGGCCACCTTCCCCACCGCTCCTTCTTTGACTGGCCGAAGCCTCAGCAACTCGTTGTCCAGGACCAGGAGTTTGCAACCTCCCAGTCTCTGGGAACGCGTTGCACAGACCTTTCTGCAAGGCCTCCCGGAGTTGTCTCATCCTCTGCTCCCTCTGCGACGGTAACATAAGGTCCGCAACCTTACCCTTGTACCGTGGATCAAGGAGAGTGGCCAGCCAGTAATGGTCCCTCTCCTTGATCCGAAGAATACGAGGATCCTTCCGCAGACTTTGCAGGATCAGGGAGGCCATGCAGCGTAGGTTTGCTGAGGCATTCGCTCCGGAGTCCTCTGGGTCACTAAGGACGACATGATCCGCAGCCACCTCCTCCCAGCCACGTACAAGTCCACTGGTTTCTTGGGACTGTAAATCATCCCTAAAAGACTGCTGCTGATGATGCTGAGTGCCAGCCTCCACCTCCATGCTGACACAATCCTCCTCCTCCTCCTCCTCCTCCTCCTCCTCTTCCTGTGCGATGGGTGGGACAGAAGGAACACTGTCTGGGTAAAGGGGGCCTTGAGAGGCAAGGAAGTCCTCCTCTTCCTGCCTCTGTTCTGCCTCAAGTGCCCTGTCCATTATTCCACGCAGCGTGTGCTCCAACAGGTGGACAAGAGGTACAGTGTCACTGATGCATGCACTGTCACTGCTCACCATCCTCGTGGCCTCCTCAAATGGTGCCAGGACAGTGCATGCATCCCTGATCATGCCCCACTGGCGTGGAGAAAAAAAACCAAGCTCCCCTGACCCTGTCCTGGTGCCGTAGTCGCACAGGTACTCATTGATGGCCCTCTGCTGCGTGTGCAGCCGCTGCAGCATGGCCAACGTTGAGTTCCACCTGGTGGGCATGTCACATATAAGGCGGTTCTTGGGCAGGTTCAACTCCTTTTGCAGCTCAGCCAGGCGAGCACTGGCATTATAAGATCTGCGGAAATGCACACAGACTTTCCTGGCCTGCCTCAGGACATCCTGTAAGCCCGGGTACCTGCCCAAGAAGCGCTGCACCACCAGGTTAAGGACGTGAGCCACACAGGGCACATGGGTCAGTTGTCCCTGTCGGAGGGCGGAGAGGAGGTTGGTGCCATTGTCGCAAACCACCATTCCTGGCTTAAGCTGGCGTGGCGTCAACCACCTCTCGGCCTGGCCCTGCAGAGCAGACAGGACCTCTGCCCCAGTGTGGCTTCTGTCCCCCAAACACACCAGCGCAAGCACGGCATGGCATCTTTTTGCCTGCGTACTTGCGTAGCCCCGTGAACGGCTACGGAGCACCGCTGGTTCATAGGACAAACCACAGGAAGAGGCCATGGAGGAAGAAGAAGAGGAGGGGGTGGAGGAGAGAGGTGTGTCACAACCAGTAGTAGCATTTTGGAGGCGTGGCGGTGGGACAACCTCCAACACTACTGCACCTTGTCCTGAATCCTTCCCAGCTGCCAAAAGAGTGACCCAATGGGCCGTGAAAGAAAGGTAACGTCCCTGTCCATGCCTGCTGGACCATGAGTCAGCGGTAATATGCACCTTACCGCTGACCGCCCTGTCCAGCGAGGCCAAGACATTGCCTTCCACATGCCGGTAGAGAGCCGGAATAGCCTTCCGTGAGAAAAAGTGGCGTTTGGGAACCTGCCACTGAGGAACTGCACATTGCACAAACTCACGGAAGGGGGCCGAGTCTACCAACTGAAAAGGCAGCAGTTGAAGCGCTAGCAATTTAGCCAAGCTAGCATTCAACCGCTGGGCATGTGGATGGCTGGGAGTGAACTTCTTTCGACGGTCCAGCAGCTGGGGCAGGGAAATTTGCCTGCTAGAATCGGACGTCGGTGTACTGCTAGCAGAGTGGGCGCAAGTACTTGGCTGTGACACACCTAATTCTACACCTTCATTCCTCTCAGTGCATGTTTCAGAGAGGACTGAAGTTATAGTGGGGTTGGAGATCCCAGCTGATGCGGTGCAAGGAGAGGTCCGCTTTGTTCTTTGGTGTGGGTCTTTGAGGTAGGCTTGCCAACGAGCTGCATGGCAGGTCAACATATGTCTGGTCAGGCATGTGGTACCCAAGCGGCTGATGTTTTGGCCACGCGATATACGCTTGAGACATATGTTGCAAACAGCAGCTGTGCGATCTGATGCACTAGCCTCAAAAAAGGCCCACACCAAAGAACTTTTTGAATGACGGGCAGAGGCAGCGCCCTGCACAGGCGGAGCTCTGCGGTGTGATTCCGTCGGTGTACTGCCCTTACGCTGGCCACCAAAGGGCATCCTGCCTCGTTGGAGATGTGCCTCCTCCTCATCCTCCTCCTCCTCCTCTCTCCTATTAGGCACCCACGTGGAGTCAGTGACCTCATCATCCCCTCCCTCCTCATCACTGGAGCCAATCTGGCAGTATGCTGCAGCTGCTGGAACATGACTGCCAGATTGGTGTCCTTCTTGAGCATCCCCTCTGTCTGCTCTCACGCTACTGCCTTCCTCTAGCTGGGTTTCATCATCAGACCCTTCGAAACGCTGGGCATCCTCCTGGAGCATGTACCCAACACTGTGCTGAAACAGTTCGGGGGACTCCTCAGGAGGAGGACATGGTGGGTCTAGGGAAGGAGTGACTGATGATTTGTCTGACATTGATACCAGGGAAGACGACGCTTTGGCAGCTGCTTTTCCAGTACCCTGAGCCTGGGTGAGAGAGGATGAGGAGGAGGAGGAGGGCTTGGTCATCCACTCTACCAAGTCTTCGGCATGATGTGGCTCAACATGTCCAGCTGCCGAAAAGAAGGACAAGCGTGTCCCATGGCCATGTGCTGATGACAATGCACCGCGTCCACGACCAGCACTGTTGCCCCCAGACACAGAGCCTGCTTGCCCTCTTTTATTGCCTCCTGACTGTCTGCCTCTCCTTGTTTGCCTTCCAGACATTCTAATAGATGGCCTGCAGGGAGATGGGAAAAAAGCAATAAGGGCTACCTTCAGGTGTCCTTCTCTGTCCCTTGAAACAAGGACTTGCAGAGTGAAATAAACTGACACTCTCCCTACCTACAGTTTTCTGTCCCTAGAATAAATGTTTTTTTTAATCACAATATAGCACAAGGACAATTCAGTCACTGTCCTTCCAGGTCCCTGGAAACAAGGACTTGCAGAGTGAAATAAACTGACACTCTCCCTACCTACAGTTTTCTGTCCCTAGAATAAATGTTTTTTTTAATCACAATATAGCACAAGGACAATTCAGTCACTGTCCTTCCAGGTCCCTGGAAACAAGGACTTGCAGAGTGAAATAAACTGACACTCTCCCTACCTACAGTTTTCTGTCCCTAGAATAAATGTTTTTTTTAATCACAATATAGCACAAGGACAATTCAGTCACTGTCCTTCCAGGTCCCTGGAAACAAGGACTTGCAGAGTGAAATAAACTGACACTCTCCCTACCTACAGTTTTCTGTCCCTAGAATAAATGTTTTTTTTAATCACAATATAGCACAAGGACAATTCAGTCACTGTCCTTCCAGGTCCCTGGAAACAAGGACTTGCAGAGTGAAATAAACTGACACTCTCCCTACCTACAGTTTTCTGTCCCTAGAATAAATGTTTTTTTTAATCACAATATAGCACAAGGACAATTCAGTCACTGTCCTTCCAGGTCCCTGGAAACAAGGACTTGCAGAGTGAAATAAACTGACACTCTCCCTACCTACAGTTTTCTGTCCCTAGAATAAATGTTTTTTTTAATCACAATATAGCACAAGGACAATTCAGTCACTGTCCTTCCAGGTCCCTGGAAACAAGGACTTGCAGAGTGAAATAAAAAAAAACTCTCCCTACCTACAGTTTTCTGTCCCTAGAATAAATGTTTTTTTTAATCACAATATAGCACAAGGACAATTCAGTCACTGTCCTTCCAGGTCCCTGGAAACAAGGACTTGCAGAGTGAAATAAACTGACACTCTCCCTACCTACAGTTTTCTGTCCCTAGAATAAATGTTTTTTTTAATCACAATATAGCACAAGGACAATTCAGTCACTGTCCTTCCAGGTCCCTGGAAACAAGGACTTGCAGAGTGAAATAAACTGACACTCTCCCTACCTACAGTTTTCTGTCCCTAGAATAAATGTTTTTTTTAAGCACAATATAGCACAAGGACAATTCAGTCACTGTCCTTCCAGGTCCCTGGAAACAAGGACTTGCAGAGTGAAATAAACTGACACTCTCCCTACCTACAGTTTTCTGTCCCTAGAATAAATGTTTTTTTTAATCACAATATAGCACAAGGACAATTCAGTCACTGTCCTTCCAGGTCCCTGGAAACAAGGACTTGCAGAGTGAAATAAACTGACACTCTCCCTACCTACAGTTTTCTGTCCCTAGAATAAATGTTTTTTAAGCACAATATAGCACAAGGACAATTCAGTCACTGTCCTTCCAGGTCCCTGGAAACAAGGACTTGCAGAGTGAAATAAACTGACACTCTCCCTACCTACAGTTTTCTGTCCCTAGAATAAATGTTTTTTTTAATCACAATATAGCACAAGGACAATTCAGTCACTGTCCTTCCAGGTCCCTGGAAACAAGGACTTGCAGAGTGAAATAAAAAAAAACTCTCCCTACCTACAGTTTTCTGTCCCTAGAATAAATGTTTTTTTTAATCACAATATAGCACAAGGACAATTCAGTCACTGTCCTTCCAGGTCCCTGGAAACAAGGACTTGCAGAGTGAAATAAACTGACACTCTCCCTACCTACAGTTTTCTGTCCCTAGAATAAATGTTTTTTTTAATCACAATATAGCACAAGGACAATTCAGTCACTGTCCTTCCAGGTCCCTGGAAACAAGGACTTGCAGAGTGAAATAAACTGACACTCTCCCTACCTACAGTTTTCTGTCCCTAGAATAAATGTTTTTTTTAATCACAATATAGCACAAGGACAATTCAGTCACTGTCCTTCCAGGTCCCTGGAAACAAGGACTTGCAGAGTGAAATAAACTGACACTCTCCCTACCTACAGTTTTCTGTCCCTAGAATAAATGTTTTTTTTAATCACAATATAGCACAAGGACAATTCAGTCACTGTCCTTCCAGGTCCCTGGAAACAAGGACTTGCAGAGTGAAATAAACTGACACTCTCCCTACCTACAGTTTTCTGTCCCTAGAATAAATGTTTTTTTTAATCACAATATAGCACAAGGACAATTCAGTCACTGTCCTTCCAGGTCCCTGGAAACAAGGACTTGCAGAGTGAAATAAACTGACACTCTCCCTACCTACAGTTTTCTGTCCCTAGAATAAATGTTTTTTTTAAGCACAATATAGCACAAGGACAATTCAGTCACTGTCCTTCCAGGTCCCTGGAAACAAGGACTTGCAGAGTGAAATAAACTGACACTCTCCCTACCTACAGTTTTCTGTCCCTAGAATAAATGTTTTTTTTAATCACAATATAGCACAAGGACAATTCAGTCACTGTCCTTCCAGGTCCCTGGAAACAAGGACTTGCAGAGTGAAATAAAAAAAAACTCTCCCTACCTACAGTTTTCTGTCCCTAGAATAAATGTTTTTTTTAATCACAATATAGCACAAGGACAATTCAGTCACTGTCCTTCCAGGTCCCTGGAAACAAGGACTTGCAGAGTGAAATAAACTGACACTCTCCCTACCTACAGTTTTCTGTCCCTAGAATAAATGTTTTTTTTAATCACAATATAGCACAAGGACAATTCAGTCACTGTCCTTCCAGGTCCCTGGAAACAAGGAATTGCAGAGTGAAATAAACTGACACTCTCCCTACCTACAGTTTTCTGTCCCTAGAATAAATGTTTTTTTTAATCACAATATAGCACAAGGACAATTCAGTCACTGTCCTTCCAGGTCCCTGGAAACAAGGACTTGCAGAGTGAAATAAACTGACACTCTCCCTACCTACAGTTTTCTGTCCCTAGAATAAATGTTTTTTTTAATCACAATATAGCACAAGGACAATTCAGTCACTGTCCTTCCAGGTCCCTGGAAACAAGGACTTGCAGAGTGAAATAAACTGACACTCTCCCTACCTACAGTTTTCTGTCCCTAGAATAAATGTTTTTTTTAATCACAATATAGCACAAGGACAATTCAGTCACTGTCCTTCCAGGTCCCTGGAAACAAGGACTTGCAGAGTGAAATAAACTGACACTCTCCATACCTACAGTTTTCTGTCCCTAGAATAAATGTTTTTTTTAATCACAATATAGCACAAGGACAATTCAGTCACTGTCCTTCCAGGTCCCTGGAAACAAGGACTTGCAGAGTGAAATAAAAAAAAACTCTCCCTACCTACAGTTTTCTGTCCCTAGAATAAATGTTTTTTTTAATCACAATATAGCACAAGGACAATTCAGTCACTGTCCTTCCAGGTCCCTGGAAACAAGGACTTGCAGAGTGAAATAAACTGACACTCTCCCTACCTACAGTTTTCTGTCCCTAGAATAAATGTTTTTTTTAATCACAATATAGCACAAGGACAATTCAGTCACTGTCCTTCCAGGTCCCTGGAAACAAGGACTTGCAGAGTGAAATAAACTGACACTCTCCCTACCTACAGTTTTCTGTCCCTAGAATAAATGTTTTTTTTAATCACAATATAGCACAAGGACAATTCAGTCACTGTCCTTCCAGGTCCCTGGAAACAAGGACTTGCAGAGTGAAATAAACTGACACTCTCCCTACCTACAGTTTTCTGTCCCTAGAATAAATGTTTTTTTTAATCACAATATAGCACAAGGACAATTCAGTCACTGTCCTTCCAGGTCCCTGGAAACAAGGACTTGCAGAGTGAAATAAACTGACACTCTCCCTACCTACAGTTTTCTGTCCCTAGAATAAATGTTTTTTTTAATCACAATATAGCACAAGGACAATTCAGTCACTGTCCTTCCAGGTCCCTGGAAACAAGGACTTGCAGAGTGAAATAAACTGACACTCTCCCTACCTACAGTTTTCTGTCCCTAGAATAAATGTTTTTTTTAAGCACAATATAGCACAAGGACAATTCAGTCACTGTCCTTCCAGGTCCCTGGAAACAAGGACTTGCAGAGTGAAATAAACTGACACTCTCCCTACCTACAGTTTTCTGTCCCTAGAATAAATGTTTTTTTTAATCACAATATAGCACAAGGACAATTCAGTCACTGTCCTTCCAGGTCCCTGGAAACAAGGACTTGCAGAGTGAAAGAAACTGACACTCTCCCTACCTACAGTTTTCTGTCCCTAGAATAAATGTTTTTTTAAGCACAATATAGCACAAGGACAATTCACTCACTGTCCTTCCAGGTCCCTGGAAACAAGGACTTGCAGAGTGAAAGAAACTGACACTGTCCCTACCTACAGTTTTCTGTCCCTAGAATAAATGTTTTTTTTAAGCACACTATAGCACAAGCACAAAACACACTGACACTCTCCCTACCTATCCTTCTCTTTCCCTAAACTAAAGGAATCCAGGTTAAGCAAGAAAGAAATAACAGTCACTGTCCCTGCCTATGCTGCTCTATCCCTGCTCCGGAACACACTACACTAGGCCGCCGTGCTGGCGGCCTTTTATAGTGTGGGGCGTGTACTAAACACCCTCAGCAATAATTGGCCACAGGCATCCTGCCTGTGGCCAATCATTGCTCTCCTCGCTGCCGGCGCTGTGATTGGCCAAGCATGCGGGGTCACAGTGCATGCTTGGCCAATCACAGCGCCTGGATGACACTGCGATGGCGTAGTGCATTGTGGGCCGTTCGCGTCACTCGAATTTGGCGCGAACGGCCCAAATCGTTCGATCTTCGTCGAACGATCGAACAGCCGATGTTCGAGTCGAACGTATGTTCGACTCGAACACGAAGCTCATCCCTATTGGAGAGTATTATATCTTTAAAATATTGTTTTTCTTTTCTCTAAAATTTGCACTCTATATTGTTCCAGTTATCCATTTACTCACATTTCCAGTTATTTAACCATAATCTGCCCAGTAATTTTTTTTATTAAGCTTTATCTTAGCATATTCCTAATTAATTTTATTTTATTAATTTCTTCTCTTTATTATTTTTAGCCTTTCCTTTTCTTCATGTTTTTTCAATTGCTGCCTATGTGATAACTAGTGGTTTCTAAACCATACGGCACCCTTGATCTATCTCAATATTAACAGCTTGTGAAGTAGGCATACCACTGGTTCCCTTTTTGTTTCTCCAATAAACCAGTTGTTATTCAATTGGATTCAAATTTTTTGGTTACTCGCTATCCTTATGGCTAGTTGAGAATTCAATTAATTGTAGCTTTATCAATCCCTATAGCTTAGTCCATTTGGACCTATTCTGACGGCTCTTTGTGCACCCTTTGGGGCTTGCCACATTAGCGTTGGCTTGTGTCTGGAATCTTTGGGAGCTAGAGTTGGGTGAGTGGTGATCTGTTGAGCATGGTGGGCAAAGTTATATTTGTATAAATTTTAAAATCATTTGATTTCATCTGTTAATATCATGATGTGTTTTTGTTTTTTGCTTTATATTTAGTGACGCATACGGTGTTACAAATTATATCCCCTGAGGAAGCCTAAAGTGGCAAAACCTGTCAGGATAATTATACTGTTGTCACCACTATCACGACAAGATGCTCCCAATATTGTATTGAGTTTTTCAAACAAGCTGCATTGTTTTTATCGTTTGTATATTAAGTACAAACTTTTTATCTGTTTTCTACTGTATTTATAAAATAATATTCTTTTTCAACTAGTGTTCTAAATACCTCAGCACCCAAAAAATCCCCTCAAAAGATCCTTGTACCTATATTGTTTATTGGGATGTTGGTGCTTGTCTTGATTTTGTCACCAATCCTCATTACCACCCTTTCTAATTTTATATAGCACTTTGTCCTATCTTCCTACATGCTGTGGAAGGCTAATTTTGTGGTCAGACTGATCAGACTGGGCACCCCCCCCTCCTCCCACCACAGCTCCCCAACAACAGTGCAACTAGCAAGAAGATGGGTGCATTGGTAGCTGGCACTTGTCTTCAGCTTTAAGCACTTTCCCAAGACAAGCACCAGCAGGAGGATTCCAAAGGAAGGGGTTGGGAGAGTGAGCCCCCCACTCCTCCTAATCCCTCTTGCCAGTGCTTGTTTTTGTAAAGTGCTTGGAGCTGAAGACAGGTGCCAGCTACCAATTCATCCATCAATGAAGACAAGTGCCAGTTACCAATGCATTTATCTCCTTGCTAGTTGTATTGTTGGGCAGCTGTGGTGAGAGGGGAAAATGCTTTGAGCCAGATAAAAATACCAGCCATCAATGTAGCTGTCTCCTTGCTAGCTGTATTGTTGGATAGCCATGGAGTTTGTCTTATCCAACCATGAAGCTAGCCTTCCATAGCATGTAGAAAGATGGGACAAAGTACTAAGTGTATGTAGTCCCCTGGGGGACAGAGCGCGGCAATAAAAGAGAGATTAGACTTCTTATTTAATTTGTGTCACTGACCTTGGATCAACAGAAAAGTAGTGTGAAACTAAAATAGTTTGGGTCAGTATTTTAGACTAATGGTTTATTCAGATGTTTTATATAATTTTTTTCTTTGACTGCTTGTATAAAATCTTGATATACATGTAAACTCCTAAAAAGAGTGCACCCACTTGCACCCACATGAGAGGACTTTTAAAGAGAAAGCACAACAAAAGCTGTTTACAGGCTTCTAATTAAAAGTCTACATGCAAAGTGAAGAAGGGGGGTCGTGTATGCAATTAAGAGTTGGCTCCAACACTGACCTGAAGGGACAGTAAATCTTTAATATGGTGCCCCCTAACTATGGAAAACAATAATGGGAAATGCTATATAAAGTATTTGCATGTGTGTAACTAATTATTGCCAGGCATTTTTTCTGAGTGGGTATCCTATGCTATTATTTGATAAATGATAAAATGGAAACATTTCGCTTCAGGGAATTGAACCAACTACCCTACAAATCAGGGACGATCAGGAAGGGTTTTGCTCTCCTCTACCAGTTTGGCCTTGGGGTTTTGCCATTTATCAAAACTACTTGGGTCTGTGAGATGTTGAAACTGAAAGATTTATGTCTGTTCTACTTAGTAAAACTGAACTGTGGTCTAATAAAAAAAAAAAAAAAAATGATTTGGCTAAAATTTGTACCATATACAAATCATTATTTGTATATGGTATGTTCTATGTACAGTAACAAGTATGCCGCTTTGTGCCTTATTTCAGAGCTTCACTTGACACTCACATGACCGCCTGCCACTCTCCTCTCCTGATCTGACAACTACAGGCTGAGAATCCCCAGCTGACATCAGCTGGGAGGAGGGGAGGAGAGGAGGCGAGCGACGTGCAGTCACTTGAGCGCCGAGCAACACTCTGAAATAAGGTTTAAAGTGGCATATTTTTAATACAGAAAATACACTGGGGCATATAACTTAATGAAACATAGGGGATTCTAGGAAGATAACAACGTTATTTTAACAGCAGGAGGGGAGGGGTGGGGAGCAGATCGTCAGAAACTAGCTGACAGGCAGGGAGGGAGGGGGAGACAAAGAGACAGCGGGATGACGGGAGCACATAACCTGACCATGGTAATCATGGGTCAGCAACCATGATAAACATGGTCAGTTTACAGAGGGGAGGGCAGCACCAGTCATGATCAGCCAGGTATTTTAGATGCTAGAAAGGGACAAATTACACAGCACAAGCACTGTGCTGTTATTCATGGGACGTCATATGACATCTTTGACATTCATTGGGAATATCTAAATGATGCCTGCAGCTACAGGCATCATTCAGATATCCTTGCTTTCAGCCGGCGATTCTGTTCACCATAAGAATGATCATAGTGGCAGTTCCACCGCTTGATCGTTCTTACCAGTCACCTCTTTGATCGTCGGAGGCACGGGTGCGACATTATGATTTCACATCCGGGCTGTGGTTGTAAACAAAGCCGCGATCGCGGCTGGTAAGCATGAGATTGTGGATTTTTTTTTGATCTCATGCTTTCCAGCCTGGAGGAGGGATTATTGATCCAGCATCTCTCCATAAAGAGGACATGTCACAAACGATTCCTATTACAAGGGATTTTTACATTCCTTCTAATAGGAATAAAAGTGATAAAGAAAAATGTAAAAGAAAGTGTAAAAAAATAAAAAAATAAAGTAAAATAAAATAAAAAGATTTAAAACTCCCCTGTCCCCGGTAGCTCGTGCTCAGAAGCAAGTCCCACCCACATATGTAAACGCCGTTCAAACCACACATGTGAGGTATCGCCACGTGCGTTAGAGTGCGAGCAACAATAATAGCACTAGACCTCCTCTGTAACTCTAAACTGGTAACGTGTAAAAAATAAATAAAAAATAAGCGTTGCCTATGGAGCCGAAGTTTGGCGCCATAACATGAATGTGCGCAATTTTAAAGTGTGACATGTTGAGTATCTATTTACTCTGCGTAACATCATCTTTCACATTATACAAAAAAATTGGGCTAACTTTACTGTTTTGTTATTTTTTAAATCATGAAACAGTTTTTTCCCCCAAAAAAACGCATTTCAAAAATTGTTGCGCAAATATCGTGCAAGATGAAAAGTTGCAACAACCGCAATTTTATTCCCTAGGGTGTTTTCTAAAAATATATATATAATGTTTGGGGGTTCTGAGTAATTTTCTAGCAAAAAAATTATGATTTTTACATGTAGGAGAGGAGTGACAGAATAGGCCCGGTATGGAAGTGGTTAAAGAAACAGGATCTTTTTTTTAAAGGTTACAACATAGTTAATGAGGGTTTCTCTCTTAATATTCTCAATAGGAAAGAACAGGAATACCTGGTGCCTTTGGCACCGCGTATCCCTGTGATTTATTACCTCCCAAAGGTGCACAAGGACCCAGTCAATCCCCCAGGACGTCCCATCGTAAGCGGGATTGACTCGGTCACGTCACGCATTGGAAAGTACATCGATTACTTTCTACAGCCTTTGGTGAAATCGGTGCCCTCATATTTGAAAGACACTAAGGATACAATTAATTTACTGGAGAAAGTCCGACACCATGGAGATTTGATTCTTGTCACTGCAGATGTGGCTGCACTATACACCTGCATACCACACCAATTGGGTCTGGGGGCAGTGGAGTTGTTTCTTTCTAGAAACTCTTCACTGCCTTTAATACAGAGGAATTTCATCATGGAGTTACTTGATTTTGCCACACGGCATAATTATTTTTGGTTCCAGGGAACATTCTTCTCCCAAATCAAGGGTGTGGCAATGGGGGCTAAATATGCCCCCAGTCTTGCCAACCTTTTCATGGCCCAGTGGGAGGAGGATGTCGTCTATGCCCTGAATAGACCTGAATTAGTCTTGTGGGCTAGGTATATAGACGACATCCTCCTCCTATGGAGGGGTACGAGAGAGTCCCTGGATACCTTCATGAGGGTTCTCAATAAGAATGAGGATGTGGCATTACGTTAACATATGAGGCCAGTTCTTCATCTATACACTTCCTTGACTTAGAAATTATAGTTGCCAACGACAGTTTGGAATTTAAAACATACTTTAAGCCAACCAAAAGAAACGGTTACATCCCCGTTGACAGCTGCCACCATGACCAATGGTTGAAGTCCATACCTCTAAGGCAGTTCCTCCGCCTTAGGAGGAACTGCACCCGAGAAGGGGACTTTTTGGCCCAATCTCAGATCCTCAAAGAAAGATTCGTTGATAAGGGCTACTCATCGGTCCAGTTAGACGCAGACATCGCTTCTGTATTGGCAATTGGAAGGCCATCTCTCCTTACTGACAAACAGAAAAAGGACAGAGAGGATAGATTTAGATGGTCCTTCTTTACTTCCTATTCCACACAACACAAGGAAATTAAAAAGATTTTGAATAGACACTGGAAAGTGTTACGAAGCGATAGAATCTTGGGGCCCTCTCTTCCTGAACGGGCAGGTGTAATTTTCAGGGGTGCTCGCTCTATTCAGGGGGAAGTGGCCCCCAATATAATAGACCCTCCCAAGAAGATTTCCTTCTTTCCAGAGGCCAATGGATACTATCCCTGTAGAAAATGCAATGTTTGCATGGTCAATGTGTTGGGGAGACGTAAAACCGATACATTCAGTTCTAGTGTCACTGGACGCAGTTACACCATGTCACAATTTACTACTTGCGTTACCCGGTTTATCGTGTACCTCATCACATGCCCATGCAAACTTCAATACGTAGGGCGCACAATCCGTAATTTTTCCATTCGGGTTAATGAACACCTAGCCAAAATACGTAAGGGTTGCGACAAGCACACGGTATCACGTCATTATTTGGAACACCATGCAAAAGATCCTAGAGGCACCCAATTTCAGGTGATAGACAGGTTCGTCCCCCATTGGAGAGGAGACTCCTCTCTACGGGGTGTCTCGAGATTGGAGACCTACTGGATACATGAGCTCAGGTGTTACTCACCCCATGGTATGAACGTTGAGTGGGATCTCAACTGTTTCATCAACCGGGCGTGAGGCACCTGGGCTCGTGTATCCCTTTTGGGTAGCCGTAATCCCTTGTGGGGTCTGAGTGGGGTCAGTCATCTCTTGTGCGCACCTTTTGAGGTGGCCCTGGTGATTATTCTGTCCCTCCCTACATTCCGGCTTACCCCCTTGTCTGGTAATCTCTCCTGATCATTAATATATGGGGGTATATAGTTCACCCATTGGTTGATCATTAATATATGGGATTATACCGTCCACCTATCTGTTGATTGGTCAGGTGTTAGATTTACTGGAATAAGGTTATTCAATTATGTGTTTGGGTAGACTTATTACCTATATAATGATCCTTAGTTATTAGAATTTTGAGGAATATTTAGTAGTTTTAAATTTTAAAAATAATTTTTTGTCCATGAGATATATAATAATTCTGTTCATGGGCTAGTTTCTAAGTGGGCTTGGTGAGGCGCTTTTGGGCCAAATTTTTATATCAGCGCCTATTTCCTTGTCCATGTTAATGTTTTTCGTGCATTCTCGTTTTCTTCCACGAGATGGCGCGCATTTTGCACTTTATGGACGTTGCTGTGAGATCACCCTGTCTCCCCTGTGAGACATGGTGCTGTTCGCTGTTTACGTCCTCTCTCATAGATGCGCTATAGTCAGTGCATCACGTGACGTGTTACGCGATCACGTGATGATACCGTCCTCGCGCGCGTGCGCGGGATGCGCGCGCGGACAGAGCGCAGCCCCGCAACGTCTCACTGGTGTCCCCATAGCGAATTGCAGCAAACATCGGATGATGTTGCTGCATGGGGAAGCACCAGTGAGGTTTTTTCCATGAGTTATATAGGGCAATATGACGCCACTATAGGATCCACACCAGATCGCATATGTGTGGCGTCCTTTAGGGACGGTGCATAGTGGTGCAATATTGAAGGAGTGTCCCCAATGACACTTGTGGCAATGTCAGATCATGATACCATATGGGGCTCAGTTTTCCAACCTATGAATTTGGGACATCATGCTCTATTGGCCATTTGAATAATGAGAAGATCAGGTGGGGCGTTCCCACCATGGGGGTAAGTCCTACACAGGTGTCGTGATTGAGCCATTAGCTTCAGTTTGATCATTGTTTCGATGGGGGCACACCATTTCAGATAATATCATTCCATTTGATGTTTAGTATACTGGCTATTGAATGCTCTAATAAGTTGATATATATAATTTATACCATTTTGGTCATATTTTATGAAATTATGTTGTAAGGTTGTGAGACCATATGTCATTTCCTGTTTTGACTCCACCCCTTCTTGGGCGGGTCAGATTGTGTTGAAATCTTATAAATGTTGGCAATGTGGGGGGTACAGCATTATGGCCCTGTTGAAGACTGCTGTAGTCGAAACGCGTAGGGCCTGCTGATGCTGCACCCCACATTGCTTTTATATATTTTATTTTGTGATCACTTTTATTTGTCCAATGACTGTTAGACAAATTATTTTTATCCAATAAACCCCGGGAATCGGTTTTATTGACCTGCACCATTTGGAGCCTTTTTTGTTTCCCTTTTTTTTCCACCCTTGTGTTTGTCTCAGGTTGCTGTGGAACCTGATCCTTGGGAGAAAACACCATCGGTTGGAGTTCATGTGAGGTATCCAGGATATCCAGCTACATCCTGTTTGGTCGTGGTGACCACCAAGCCTGATAGACCCACTGTCGTACGACAGGTGGGTCCACCATCCACGGTAAGAGTACCCATCTCTAACGTCTTGGTATTTTCTCCATTTGATTTTCATCATCCACATTGGGGTCCCCCCGTCAGTCTGTGCTGCGGTGATGTCATCCATGGAAGGACATCCATGACCACACATATATGTTGTTTGGGACTTCATCTTGCTTTACACTTTTTTGTGGCACAGTACATAGTTCGCAGGGAGGACATTTTTTCAAGAATACCCTTTGAAGCGGACTCTTATGTTTCACATTCACTATTATATATAGTCCTATTTGTTTTTCATTGATCTCTAAATTGCTTTGAGTAGCATTTTTTCATTATTTTGAGCGCTACACTAATTTTTTTCACTATTTTGTACACTTTGTTTGTTTGAGTGTTAGCAGCTTTATACATTTTTAGGTTTAGCGCAGTATTTTCACTTTTATATCTTGCCTGGTGTAGTTGACACTAAAACTTGGGTCCATCGGTAAGATTCTAAGGCCCCTTTCACACTGGGGCGGGCATATGCGGTGACGGTATAGCGGCGCGATTTTCAGCGCCCTATACCGTCGTGTTTTACTGCGATATTCGGCCGCTAGCGGCCGAAAAAGGGTTAATACCGCCCGCAAACCGTGGCTACAGCCGCGGTTTGCGGGCGGTATTACCGCGGTGTCCCATTGATTTCAATGGGAAGGAGCGGTAAAGGAGCGGTATACACACTGCTCCTTCACCGCTCCAAAGATGCAGCTTGCAGGAGATTTTTTTGTCTCCTGCCAGCGCACCGCCTCAGTGTGAAAGCCCTCAGGGCTTTCACATTGAGAATGCTGGGGCAGGACTATTTCAGGCGTTATTTATGCGCTATTTTTAGCGAAAAAATGCCTGAAATACGCCTCAGTGTGAAAGGGACCTTACAGGGGTTAAAAAAACTCCAGCAGTGGCCTGTTGTTGCCACAACTAGAGGTGACAACCAGGCCAGTAGTCAGCAGCGGGCACCTTAAAATGGACCACAGAGCGTTATGTAAGGGTGGATTAAGGTGAGTTAAAAATTATGTTCAACAATTAAAAAAAAGGTTTGTGAATGTTTGGGAGTCAGCTGGATATGAGGAATGGAGGAGTTCAAAATTTGCTTCAAGAGGACTTTAACTACATAACTATATAATGCAAATACACAAAAGATAGATCCTAACATTTTTGGCAAAGCAATCTACAAGTTCATATGAGGAAAACATTTCTCCAAACATTTATTTTATAGGAAAATATTTATAAACTGCATCCCAATGAGTAAAATGTACTTCCAAACAAACACCAGCTTTATTACAGTATATTAACAGAAAGGCCTTTTTTATTGCAGTTACTTAAACTTATACTGAGACGAATACAGAAGCTGCTATTGCTGACCTCCTGTCATGGATATGCATTAATGTCTGTCTGCCATCTTACCTTTCCTCCTCATGTGTTCATCTTAGAGGCCAGAACCCTTTCACCTGGCTTCCTTTATAATCTCCTCCCAGCCTGACTCCACCCCAGGCCCTATCACAGAACACTATATTAACCTGTGCACTGCAAGCCTGCTTTGCTGATCAACGTGTTTGTTAGGCATTGTGTGTTTGGGTTCCTGCCTGCCGTGTGCTACGTCTGTCTCTCTGTTACATATTTGGCTTGTCCCCGACTATCCCTGTCTGCTCGTGACCCTTGACCTTCGGCTCGTTCTTTCGTTATCCTTGTCTGCTTGTGGCCCCTGACCTTCAGCTTGTTATTCGTTTCTCTCATATCTTGTGCTGCTGCTTCCCCTCTTTTCCCCTTATCCTACGGGGCGTGAGCTAGGAGACTCCAGGGGCCGCGACCTGGACCCAGCCTGCAGCATAACATCCTCACCACTAGAGGCTCTGGAGAAGACCTGCTGGGTCTTATGCCGCGTACACACGACCGCTTTTCTCGATGAGAAAAACTGCATTTTTTTTTTCGCCGAGAAAAACGATCGTCTGTGGGCTTTATGTCGTTTTTCTCGTCTAGAAAAACGGCATAAAAAACGACGAGAAAATTTAGAACATGTTCTAAATTTTCTCATCGTTTTTTCCAGCATTTTTTTCCGCGGCAGTTTTCCCATAGGGAAACACTGCCGCGGAGCCCACAGACGGTCGTTTTTCTCGTCAAGAGAAAAAATGACGGGAAAAACGACCGTGTGTAGGGAACCAAGCGGTTCCCTCGTTTTTCCTGTCATTATTCACGGCGTTTTTTTAACTGCCGTGAATAATGATCGTGTGTACGCGGCATTAGACTCCGCGCCCTGGGGAATCTTGGCTCTAGCTTCCGTTAGGATCCCGGTTGTGCTCCTCTGGTCCCGCTTTCCACAACCACCCAGTTTCCTATCCGCAGAAGTCAGCCATAGGGTTCACTACCGTGCGGTGCACTCCTGTCCCCCTACGGTGTGCATCTGTCACCTGGCCACAGGTGACCTTGACAGTTTGATCAGCCATGAACCCGGCTGACATCCCGCTCCCCGCGGATGATCCATTGCAGGGCATAGTTCGCAGACTTGAAACCCAGGAATCAAATCAGACTCAGGTGATGCGATTCCTCCAGGATCTGGCTTCTCGATTCGAGCAGCTTCAGGCCTCCTTGGGAACCCCGAATCCGCAACCTCAAGTACAACCAGCGGCTGTACCTATCGCACCAGTCGCAGCCGCACACTCACTAAAATTGCCAGCTCCGTTCTGTTTCTCTGGGGACTCCAAGGCCTGCAGGGGGTTTCTCAGCCAATGCACAATTAATTTTGAGCTTCAGCCTCAAAGCTTCCTGTCTGACCGGGCTAAGGTAGCCTATATCATTTCCCTCCTCTCCGGTGAAGCTTTAGCCTGGGCTGCCCCCCTGTGGGAGAGGAATGATCCGGTGGTTTCCAGCCTGTCAGATTTCTTGAAGCTCTTTCGTAATATCTTCGAAGAGCCGGCTCGGGCTTCTTCAGCGGCTGGTGCTGTCTTACGTCTTCGCCAAGAATCTAGTTCAGTGGGACAATATGCTCTTCAGTTCCGTATCCACACAGCTGAATTGAGCTGGAATAATGAGGCCCTGGTCGCTACCTTTTTACATGGCCTCTCTGACCGAGTGAAAGACGAATTAGCGGGAAGAGCCATTCCCGTCGGTCTGGACGATGTAATTTCGTTATGCAACCAGATCGACATTTGTTTTCAAGAGAGGTCCTTAGAAAAAAGACGCCAGCACTCTCTGGGTCCTAGCCAGTCTGAGCTCCCCTCCCTTCATCCCGTGGAGCATCCTCTACCTGCTGGAGAACCTATGCAGCTGGGCCGGACCAGACTAACCCCCGAAGAACGTGCTAGGCGCAGAACTCTGGGCTTGTGCCTCTATTGTGGGGGCAAGGGTCATTTTCGTGACTCCTGCTCGCTTCGTCCGGGAAACGCTCGGGTCTAATACATTTGGAAGGTGGAGTATTGGACCCAGAAACATCACCTTCTCGCCTGCTCTTGCCGGTGTTCCTTCATGTAGGCACTTCTCCTCAGTTAACCCTTGCATACCTGGATTCCGGGGCTTCCGGCAATTTTATGGATTGGAGAACTGCTTCTTCTATGAAGCTTACCCTTTCACCTCTCACTACCCCATTGGTAGTCTCGGCAATTGATGGCACTGTTCTCCCAGGGGGCCCTATTCGCTTCCAGACGCTACCCATTAGGATGTCGGTAGGGATTCTCCACCAGGAGTGGATATCCTTTCTTATTCTACCCAAGGCCTCTACCCCAGTTGTATTGGGCCTCCCTTGGCTACAGCTCCACTCTCCACATGTGGACTGGGTCTCTGGGCAGATCCTGGCCTGGGGTTCCTCATGTTTCTCGTCGTGTCTTCTCAAGGTGACCCCCAAGGAGAGTCTTCCGGTTGCTGCCACTTGTGTTTCTTCTGATCTTCCTGCTGCATACAGCGATTACCGGGATGTGTTCTGTAAGAAATCAGCTGAGGTGCTTCCTCCCCACAGGTCTTTTGACTGTGCTATTGATCTTGTCCCCGGAGCAACTCTACCCAGGGGTCGTACCTACCCTCTGTCCATCCCAGAGACCCAGGCCATGTCTGAGTATGTCGCAGAGAATCTGGAGAGAGGTTTCATCCGGAAATCCTCATCGCCTGCAGGGGCAGGGTTCTTTTTTGTTGCCAAAAAGGATGGTACCTTAAGACCCTGCATCGATTATCGGGGTTTAAATGCGGTTACTATTAAAAATCGATACCCCTTACCCTTAATATCTGAGCTATTCGATAGGTTGAAGGGTGCCTCCAATTTCACCAAGTTGGATCTCAGAGGCGCGTACAATCTCATTCGAATACAGGAGGGTGACGAATGGAAGACTGCATTCAACACTAGAGACGGGCATTACGAATATCTGGTGATGCCTTTTGGTCTGTGTAATGCCCCAGCCGTGTTTCAAAACTTTGTCAATGAAATCTTCAGAGATCTGCTGTACCAGTTTGTTGTCATCTATCTGGATGACATTCTGATCTTTTCTGAAAATCTGCTCGTCCACAGAAACCATGTCCGCACTGTACTTCAGCGTCTTAGAGAGAACAATCTCTATGCCAAGCTGGAGAAATGTTCCTTTGAATGTTCTGAGGTCCTGTTTTTGGGGTGCTTTGTCTCATGTTCGGGTCTTCGTATGGATCCTGGGAAGGTCTTGGCTATCACCAACTGGCCTCTTTCTGCTAGCCTCAAGGCCACACAGCGCTTTCTTGGCTTCACTAATTATTATAGGCAGTTCATAAGGAATTACTCTTCCATTGCCGCGCCTATTATCGCTTTGACCAAGAAGGGTGTGAATGCCAGAGACAGGCCTCCCGAAGCTGTCTCTGCATTTCACAACCTGAAACAGGCCTTTGTTTCTGGCCCCCTCTTGAGGAGACCAAATCCTGGGAATGCTTTTTTTATTGAAGTGGACGCTTCCTCAATGGGGGTGGGAGCTGTGCTTCTTCAAATCTTTGAGAAGAGACGCCAACCATGTGCGTTCTTCTCCAAAAAAAATTCTCAGGCAGAGAGGAATTATGCCATCGGTGATCGGGAACTTCTCGCAATTAAATTGGCGTTAGAGGAGTGGCGTCATCTCTTGGAGGGTTCCCCTCACTCCATAACGATCTTTACCGATCACAAAAATGTACAGTATCTACAGAATGCTAAACGTCTGAATCCTAGACAGGCCAGGTGGAGTCTCTTCTTTGCCCGTTTTAAGTTCACGATTACCTACAAACCTGGTTCCTGCAACGGTCGGGCTGATGCGCTCTCTAGGTCATTTGACACTTTGGACGAGGAGTCCGCCCCTGAACCTGAGCCGATCATTCCAACCTCATGCATTGTTGCCCACTCTACCACCCTGAAGTCAAAAATTCCGCCTGGTAAGACCTTTGTCCCCACTGAGCTAAGAGCTAATATCCTTCGTTGGGGACATGATTCCAAGGTGGCAGGTCATTCTGGATTCCTCCGATCCTTCCTACTCATCAGTCGTCACTACTGGTGGCCTAATCTCCGCTCAGACGTCAAAGACTACGTTAAAGCTTGTCATGTCTGTGCTCAGTCCAAATCCTCCACACAAGCTCCTGCTGGTCTCCTCATGCCCTTGCCCATTCCTAAGGAACCCTGGGCCCATATTGCCATGGATTTTATCACCGACCTCCCACTGTCTGAGAATAATACAGTCATTTGGGTGGTAATCGATCGGTTCTCCAAGATGGCTCATTTTGTTCCTCTTCCTGGTCTTCCTTCTGCCCCTGCCTTGGTTCCCATTTTCATTCGAGAAATTCTCCGCCTACATGGGGTCCCTTCTCATATTGTTTCCGACAGGGGAGTCCAATTCACGTCTCGTTTTTGGAGAGCCTTTTGCAAATCCCTCAATATTGTCTTGGATTTTTCTTCTTCTTACCATCCCCAATCCAATGGACAGACTGAGAGGGTTAATCAGGAGTTAGAGGTCTTTCTTCGCACCTTTGTGTCTTCTCACCATGACGATTGGTCCTCTCTACTCCCATGGGCAGAATTCTCCCATAACAATCATGTGAATACCAGTTCGCAGAAGACACCCTTTTTCATAGTTTATGGAAAACACCCTCAACATCCTCTTCCCATGATCTGTTCTCCAGACATTCCAGCTTTGGCTTCGGTTCAGGAGTCTCTCAATTCCGTTTGGGGTCACGTTCATGATTCCCTCCGGGCAGCTGCTGAAAAATTCAAAGGCTTTGCCGACCGCCGCAGGCGTAAACCGCCTTCTCTTCAGCCAGGGGACAAAGTCTGGCTCTCTACCAGGAACATCAAGCTCCGAGTTCCTTCTCTGAAGTTTGCTCCACGATTCATCGGTCCATACACGGTAACTGCTAAACTGAATCCGGTTTGTTTCAAACTCCAGATTCCTAAGAGCCTTAAAATCACTAACTCCTTCCATGTTGCTCTTCTAAAGCCTTTAGTCCTCAATAAATTCTCTCGTCCTCTCCCTACCGTGGCACCTGTCTCTGAGGATAATCAGGAGTACGAGATCAGTCAAATTCTGGACTCCCGACTCTGTAAAGGCGTTCTTCAGTACCTCGTTCATTGGAAAGGGTTTGGTCCTGAGGAGAGGTCTTGGATCACTGCATCTGAGGTCTTTGCACCTCGTCTGTTAAAGGAGTTTCATCTGAAGTTTCCCTTTAAACCTGGGCCCAGGCGGGGAAGGGGGAGGCCTCATAAGAGGGAGGGTACTGTCATGGATATGCATTAATGTCTGTCTGCCATCTTACCTTTCCTCCTCATGTGTTCATCTTAGAGGCCAGAACCCTTTCACCTGGCTTCCTTTATAATCTCCTCCCAGCCTGACTCCACCCCAGGCCCTATCACAGAACACTATATTAACCTGTGCACTGCAAGCCTGCTTTGCTGATCAACGTGTTTGTTAGGCATTGTGTGTTTGGGTTCCTGCCTGCCGTGTGCTACGTCTGTCTCTCTGTTACATATTTGGCTTGTCCCCGACTATCCCTGTCTGCTCGTGACCCTTGACCTTCGGCTCGTTCTTTTGTTATCCTTGTCTGCTTGTGGCCCCTGACATTCAGCTTGTTATTTGTTTCTCTCATATCTTGTGCTGCTGCTTCCCCTCTTTTCCCCTTATCCTACGGGGCGTGAGCTAGGAGACTCCAGGGGCCGCGACCTGGACCCAGCCTGCAGCATAACATCCTCACCACTAGAGGCTCTGGAGAAGACCTGCTGGGTCTTAGACTCCGCGCCCTGGGGAATCTTGGCTCTAGCTTCCGTTAGGATCCCGGTTGTGCTCCTCTGGTCCCGCTTTCCACAACCACCCAGTTTCCTATCCGCAGAAGTCAGCCATAGGGTTCACTACCGTGCGGTGCACTCCTGTCCCCCTACGGTGTGCATCTGTCACCTGGCCACAGGTGACCTTGACACCTCCTTTCTAAGTCACTGATCTCAAACAAGAATGCAGCTAGTGTAGTCAATTCATAGCCAAAGCTCCTGATCTACATACTTGTTATTTTTGTTATTTTTGACACCACTGGGGCTATTTTAATACTGTTATGCCGCGTACACACGATCGGAATTTCCAACAACAAAACCAGGGTTTTTTTTTCCGACAGATGTTGGCTCAAACTTGTCTTTGATACATACGGTCGCACAAATGTTGCTCGGAAATTCCAAAGGTCAAGAACGCGGAGACGTATCAAATTGGTTCCGAGCATGCGCAGCACTTTTGTGCGTCAGAAATAGTGACACACGATCGGAATTTCCGACAAGAACTTTTGCCGTCGGAAAAATTGAGAACCTGCTCTCAATCATTTGTTGTTGGAAATTCCGACAGCAAATGTCCGATGGAGCCTACACACGGTCGGAATATCCAACCAAAAGCTCACATCGAACATTTGTTGTTGGAAATTCCGATCGTGTGTACGCGGCATTAGTGTTATTTTTTGGGCCCATATGATAAATGTAGATAGATAGATAGATGTAAATATGTTAGTAAGTTAGGGTAGACAGTACAGTTACAATACAATGTAATACAGGAGAAATCAGAGGGCCCTGCTCATTAGAGCTTACAATCTAAGAGGAAGGGCCAAGTGATACAAAGGTATTAACTGTGGGGGGGGGGGCTGATGACGAAAATGAAAGTACAGCTGTTAGGTGAAGGCAGGCAAGTTTTCAGGGATTGCCTAAAAGCAGATAGAGTTGAAGATGGTCAGACAGATTGGGGTAGGGAATTCCAAAGGATAGGAGTGGCTTGGGAGAAGTCCTAAAGCGGAGCATGGTAGGAGGTGACAAGGGAGCTAGAGAGCAGGAGGTCTTTGGAGGAACGAAGAGGATGATTTGGTCGGTAATTTGAGACTAGGTTAGTGATGTAGCTGGGGGCAGAGTTGTGGATGGCTTTGTAAGTTGTTAGTATTTTGAATTTAATTTGTTGGGTGAGTAGAAGCCAGTGGAGGGATTGGCAGAGAGGGGTGGAGGACACTGAACGGTCTTGCATAAGCATGTATTATGGACTGAAGGGGGACTAGCCTATTTAAAGGTAAGCCAATGAGGAGGGAGTTACAGTAGTCGAGGCGAGAGATAACCAGGGAGTGAATCAGGAGCTTTGTGGTTTCATTGGTTAGGAAGGGATGTATTTTGCAGAGGTTGAGGCGGCAAGCCTTGGAAAGTGATTGGATGTGGGCTGAAAGGAGAGTTCAGAGTCCAGGATAACACCTAGCACTGTTACATGCAAGAATGGGTGGATGGTTGTGCCATTGCTCTTGACAGAGAAGTCAGGGGAAAAGACACATGGGGAGGAAAAATTATGAGCTAAGTTTTGGACAAGTTGAGTTTGAGGGAGTGGTGTGACATCCAGACAGACATGTCTGTTAGTAAGTTAGTGATGTGTGAGGAGACTGGAGTGAGCTGAGGGGTGGAGAGATAGATTTGGGTGTCGTCAGCGTAGAAATTATATTAAAAGCCATTGGAGGCTATCAGCTGACCCAGGGTGGAGATGTAGATTGAAAATAGGAGAGGTACAAGAACAGAACCTTGGGGGACCCTGACAGAGAAAGGAAGAGGAAAGGAGAAAGTGGAATTGCAAGTGACACTAAAGGTGCGGTGGGATTAGTAAGATGAGAGCCAGCGAAGAGCACAGTCATGGAGACCAACCGAGTAATGTTTGTTGACTAGGAGGGGGTGGTCAACTGTATCAAAGGCAGCCAAAAGGGCCAGAAGTAGGAGTACAGAATAGTGTCCTCTGCTTTTTGCTGTAAGTCGTTTGTGAGATTTTAAAATAGCAGATTCTGTGGCGTGTTGCAGGCATAATCTAGACTGAAGGATAAAAAAGCCATCCTTGGACCCTACCAATCTTAACAATCGATGCCCTATCTCCTTGCTCCCCTTTTCCTCCTAACTCCTTGAACTCCTGGTCTGCAACCAACTGAGTGACCATTTCATTAACCACTTCAATACCGGGCATTTTCACCCCCTTCCTGCCCAGGCCAATTTTCAGCTTTCAGCACTCTCACGCTTTGAATGACAATTGCGCGGTCGTGCGACGTGGCTCCCAAACAAAATTGATGTCCTTTTTTTCCCACAAATAGACCTTTCTTTTGGTGGTATTTGATCACCTCTGCGGTTTTTATTTTTTGCGCTATAATCAAAAAAAGACTGACAATTTTGAAAAAAAAAACAATATTTTTTACTTTTTGCTATAATAAATATCCCAATTTAAAAATATATATATATATATTTTTATCAGTTTAGGCTGATACGTATTCTTCTACATATTTTTGGTAAAAAAAATCGCAATAAGCGTTTGGTTTGCGCAAAAGTTATAACGCCTACAAAATAGGGGATACATTTATGACATTTATGTGTTCCCTAGGGAGTGATTCTTACTGTGGGGGGAGGGGACTGACTGGGGGAGGTGACCAGTCGGTGTCCCTATGTACAAGGGACACACCATTGGTCTCCTCTCCCTGACAGGATGTGGATCTCTGTGTTTACACACAGAGATCCACGTCCTTGGCTCTGTGACGAGCAATCGTGGGTGCCCGGTCGACATCGCGGGCGCCGGGCACGCGCATCGGGTCCCCAGTGATGTGGCGGCGCGCGCCTGCGCTCCACACTGCGGGAATCCCAGGACGTCATATGACGGCCGCCTGGAGGGACGAAAGGTTCCTGCGGCCGTCATATGACTATAGGCCGGGCGGGAAGCGGTTAAGAATAACCTTCTTGAGCCCCTTCAGTCTGGATTATGCCTTCAACACTCCACAGAATCTGCTCTTTTAAAATCTCACAAAGGACTTACAGCAAAAAAGCTGAGGACACTATTCTGTACTCCTACTTCTGGCCCTTTCGGCTGCCTTTGATACAGTTGACCACCCCCTCCTAGTCAACAAACATTACTCCTTTTTTTAAATCAGAAAAAGTTTTATTGAATGTTGCCAAACATACCATACACATTGTACATGAAAAAAGTCCATGAATAAAACAGAAGCATCACATTAGAATCGTCACAGTGTATTGCACAGATTCAGAACATTCCTCATAGTGCAAAGAGAAAGAAACAAAAAAAAAATTTTTTTCAGTGTATGTAACAACAAAATATCAGTCAAATCTTATAAAAAGTACATTAAGGCACATATCCTACAGTCAACCTCTCTCTCTTCTCCCCCCTCCCCCCCAAATGGTGTCATAAAGCCATAATCGAAGAAAACACAAGGGTGATCACTCCGCACGTGCACCCCCCGCCCTCCTTCAAAGTATGTGGTTCCAAAATGCCTATCACGATCTATGAAATCAATCCCCCCTCTAGTTCGGCGCCGCTTTTAGCGTTGCAGTAGTCTGTCTTTAACCAATTGGTGAGGTGCTCACCCTGGGACATCAAGCCAGGCCTGCCACATTGAGTTAAACTTACGCGGTGCATTCCTATGCTGATAAGTCAGTTTTTTTCTAATTAGTAGTTTGTTTACCTGATCAATCCACTGTCTTCTGGTGGGTACCCTGGGAGTAATCCAAAGCTGAGCTATCAGCTTGCTTGCCACTGTGACAGCAGGAAGGTAAAGCCACCTGGTTGCATCCAGGGGGGTAGATATATTTCGCCCAGATTCAGGCTTTACGCCGACTTATACAACTAGGTGGAGAGTTGTATAAGCCCAGCTGAGGCTAGTGGGCTCATGGATGACTCATACCTCTAGGGAGAGTGTGGGGCGTCGTGCAGACAGGGAGTTGATGAGACCAGCTGAAGCTTATCAGCTCATTTAGGCCTCTATAAGAACTCCCAGCTTCATTAGATGTGAGCTCATGCCTGGAACCAGACCTGTGTGGACTGTCTAGGGAGAGTGAACCCCTGTGCGGTGAGACAAAGCCTGTGTGGCTATTTGCTTGGACATTTAAAACCAGGGACTTAGGGACTAGGACAGCACTAGGCTGATCCCAGTTGTTAGTTAGGAAACCTGTATGTTTAGTCAGAGGTCAAGTTGACCAGGATTTATTTTGTTTATGTTTCTTTTGCTTTGCTGTGTTTTGTCACTGTAAATAGAAAATAAACCGCACCTTTTTGATTTTGAAAACCACAACCTCCGTTTGCTGGGCCTGTTTTTGTGTGGGGAGCCCATCTCGGGGGTCACACACACCCGCTGCCGAGCTAACCCCCTCACAGTTGGTGGAGAACCAGTGGCATTTTTTTTTTAAGCCAGCATGGAGGAGATACTGAAGCAGCTGGCTCTAGCAAATGCCAATCAACAGCAGACAAATGCAGGTTTGCAAAAGAGCCTTGCAGCTTATCAACAGAGCCTTGCAGCTCAACAACAGAACTTCGCAGCCCAGCAGCAAGCTCATCAACAGAGCCTTGCAGCCCAGCAGCAAGCTCACCAACAGAGTCTGGAAGCTCAGCAACAAGCCCAGCAGCAATCTGAGGCCCGCTTCATAGACCTGTTACAGAAGCAAGAGCAGAGACTACAACAAATGGAAGCAGTAATGCAGCAACGTCCGCAGACCAGTGAGGAAAGCCGTCCCACTAATACCGCGTCCTTTGGGGTGAGTCGTTTATTGACAAAAATGACTGGAGAGGATGATCCAGAGGTATTTTTGACCACATTTGAAAGGACTGCTGAAAGAGAAAAGTGGCCTGAGGAGCAGTGGGCTGGACTGGTGGCTCCTCTGTTAACTGGTGAATCGCAGAAGGCTTACTATGACCTAGAGCCTGACCAAGCAAAAGACTATGTGATGCTAAAAGCTGAAATATTGGCAAGGCTGGGTGTCACCCAGGCTGTCCGGGCTCAGCGTGTGCATAACTGGACTTTCCAGCTTGGAAAACCCCCCAGGTCTCAAATGTATGATCTCATTCACCTGAGCAGAAAGTGGCTACAGCCAGAGACTTTGTCCGCACCAAAGATTGTGGAACGTGTTGTAATGGATCGGTTTTTGAGAGCTCTTCCTACTGTCATCCAAAAGTGGGTAAGCCATGGAGACCCAGAGACGGCCGATGGTCTTGTGGATCGTGTGGAGAAATACTTGGCTACAGAGAACCTGACGGCCTCTTCCAGAGACACTCAGACTTTCCACCCTAAGACCAGACCATCCCCAGGGGCGGATAAGAGGATTCCAAGGGGTGAGGGTGGAGAGAGTAAGAGGGTGGGAGCTCTACCCCAAGTTTGGCAAGAACAGCCTGGGAAATCAGCGGCTCAAGAGGCGGCAAGAAGGATCGTTTGCTACCGCTGCCGGCAAGCGGGACATATTGCAGCCAATTGCCCGGTTGTGGAGGAACCAATGCAGTGTGACTTTCTGACGGGCAGACGTCAGTCGCTGTGTGCGACAGTCGCATGCACTGCCATTCGAGGAACTGAGAAACATTTATGCAAAATGTGTGTTAATGGTAGAAATGTTGTGGTATTGCTGGATTCAGGTAGCCTTGTGACCCTGATAAAGGCGGAGTTAGTTAAAACAGAGGTCTCTGGGAATAGCAAGGTAGCTGTTATTTGTGTGCATGGGGACACCCGAGAGTATCCAGTGACTACAGTGTGTTTCGAGACCCCCAAAGGTACCCTCTCTCATCCAGTGGGCTTAGTATCTCAGTTACCGCATGACGCCATTGTGGGAAGGGATTTTCCGAAGTTCTGGGAACTGTGGGATGATCCTGAGCCCCCCACTGGTGCCCCTATGTACCAGGAATGTGATAGCCAGAACTCCCCTGAGAGTGGTGAGGACTCTCCGGAATTTCCCTTATCAGTATTGGCAGGGGAGACTCAAGAAACTGGAGAGGAGCCCACCTCCTCAGACGAAAACCTACCGTCTGTGGAGTTTTCTGATCTTGAGGTTCACAGGGAAAACTTTGCCACAGAACAGTTGAAAGACCCCGCCCTAATAAAGGCACGGGAAAACGTAGTGAAAATAGATGGCGAGTTAGTGAACCCAGATAATACCTGCACTTACCCATACTTCAGCGTAGAGAAGGACCTACTGTATCGGGTGGCAAAAAGGGCAGAAGAAACCGTTGAGCAGCTTGTGGTGCCCAAACCTTACAGGAAGTTGGTGTTGGAGTTGGCCCATGGGCACATTCTTGGAGGTCATCTGGGGACAGAGAAAACCCGAGAGAGGGTATTACAGAGATTCTATTGGCCGGGGGTGATGAAGGACATAGAAAATTATTGTTCCTCCTGCCCTGTGTGTCAGAGGTCGGCCCCGATGCCACATTTCCGTAGCCCGCTGGTCCCTCTACCCATCATTGAGGTCCCGTTTGAGAGGATCGCCATGGATTTGGTAGGTCCTATAATCAAGTCCGCTAGGGGGCACCAGTACATATTAGTTATAATGGACTATGCCACCCGTTATCCAGAAGCGATCCCTCTCCGAAATACCTCGGCCAAAACCATAGCCAAAGAGCTATCTCTTGTGTTTAGCCGGGTGGGTATTTGTAAAGAACTGCTTACGGACCAAGGTACACCCTTTATGTCCCGGGTTATGAAGGAGCTGTGTAAATTGTTCAAAGTGATGCAATTACGTACATCTGTGTATCACCCCCAAACCGATGGGCTGGTTGAAAGATTCAACAAAACCCTAAAACAAATGTTGAAGAAAGTGGTGGATAGAGATGGAAAGGATTGGGACTGTCTACTTCCTTATCTGATGTTTGCTATTAGGGAGGTGCCCCAATCCTCTACGGGATTCTCCCCCTTTGAGTTACTGTATGGGAGACACCCAAGAGGGCTGTTGGATATTGCCAAGGAAACTTGGGAAAGTGAGAGTTCTCCCCACAGGAGTGTGATTGAGCATGTCGCCCTGATGCAAGACCGAATTGCACAGGTAATGCCCATCGTGAAGGAACATTTGGCCCAAGCGCAGTTAGCACAGCAGAGAGTGTACAACCGTGGAGCCAAGACCCGTACCTTTTCCCCGGGGGATAGGATACTGGTACTTGTCCCTACGGTTGAAAGTAAATTCCTTGCCAAATGGCAAGGCCCCTACGAGATAATAGAAAAAGTGAGCGAAGTGAATTACAAGGTCAGACAACCAGGAAGGCGAAAGCCCGAACAGATCTATCACGTTAATCTGTTGAAAGCCTGGAGGGATAGAGAGTCCCTAGTCGCAGACACTTGGTCACCAGCTCAAACTGGTTGCGTGATTCCTGAGGTTGGAATAGCAGCCACCTTGTCACAACCCCAACAACAGGAGGTTAAGGAGTTTGTGCTTCGCAACAAGGAGGTATTCTCTGAGCTGCCGGGACAAACATCTGGGGTAGAGCATGACATCATTACCCCGCCCGGTGAAAGGGTGAAGTTAAAACCCTATCGGATCCCAGAGGCCCGACGGGAGGCAATACGGGAGGAAGTACAGAAAATGCTGAACTTAGGGGTGATAGAGGAGTCCCAAAGTGATTGGTCTAGTCCCATTGTGTTGGTGCCTAAACCGGATGGGAGCTGGCGATTTTGTAACGATTTTCGTCAGTTGAACAAAGTTACAAAATTTGACACCTACCCCATGCCACGTATAGATGAGTTGATCGACCGGCTGGGAACAGCCCGATACATGACGACTCTTGACCTCACAAAAGGGTATTGGCAAATCCCCCTGGCCAAATTGGCCAAAGAGAAAACCGCATTTGTAACCCCAGACGGGGCGTTCCAATATAAAAGAATGCCGTTCGGGTTACAGAATGCTCCGGCCACATTCCAGCGGAAAATGGACCAGATGCTGAGGCCCCATCGGAAGTATGCTGCGGCTTACCTGGATGACGTAATTGTCCATAGCACAGATTGGGCCTCACATCTGCCAAAAGTGCAAGCAGTCCTGGACTCTGTTCGGGAAGCGGGGTTTACGGCTAACCCCAAGAAGTGTACCATTGGGCAGGAGGAGGCCAAATATCTTGGGTACACCATTGGGAGGGGAGTAATAAAACCCCAACTCAACAAAGTCGAGGCCATCCAGAGTTGGCCACGTCCCAACAGCAAGAAGCAGGTACGAGCCTTTCTGGGAATCGCTGGGTATTATCGGCGATTCATTCCCCACTTTGCTTCTAAGGCTGTGCCCCTAACCAACCTAACGAAGGGGAAAGGGTCGGTCATGATTAAATGGACCCCCGAGGCTGAGGCAGCATTCCAATTCTTGAAACAAGCCTTATGTAGCCAGCCAGTGTTGTACTCACCCGACTTCTCTAAAGACTTTGTCGTACAAAGTGATGCGTCAGATGTGGGGTTAGGAGCAGTATTGTCCCAGGTCTGGAACGGGGAAGAGCACCCAGTCATTTACCTCAGCAGGAAGTTGAAGTCCCATGAGGTAAATTACGCCACCGTTGAAAAGGAGTGTTTAGCGGTGAAGTGGGCTCTAGATTCCCTTCGGTACTACCTGCTAGGTAGGCACTTTGACATGGTTACGGATCACGCTCCGTTAAAGTGGATGGCTCAAAACAAGGAAACAAATAGAAGAGTGAATAGGTGGTTCCTGGCCCTCCAGGAATTCAACTTCACAGTAAAGCATCGCCCTGGCGTTCAAATGGGGAATGTGGATGCTTTGTCTCGAGTACATGAATGCCTGATTGCTGGTGTTCCAACCCCGAGGTTAAAACAAGAGTGGGGGGTATGTGACAGCAGGAAGGTAAAGTCACCTGGTTGCATCCAGGGGGGTAGATATATTTCGCCCAGATTCAGGCTTTACGCCGACTTATACAACTAGGTGGAGAGTTGTATAAGCCCAGCTGAGGCTAGTGGGCTCATGGATGACTCATACCTCTAGGGAGAGTGTGGGGCGTCGTGCAGACAGGGAGTTGATGAGACCAGCTGAAGCTTATCAGCTCATTTAGGCCTCTATAAGAACTCCCAGCTTCATTAGATGTGAGCTCATGCCTGGAACCAGACCTGTGTGGACTGTCTAGGGAGAGTGAACCCCTGTGCGGTGAGACAAAGCCTGTGTGGCTATTTGCTTGGACATTTAAAACCAGGGACTTAGGGACTAGGACAGCACTAGGCTGATCCCAGTTGTTAGTTAGGAAACCTGTATGTTTAGTCAGAGGTCAAGTTGACCAGGATTTATTTTGTTTATGTTTCTTTTGCTTTGCTGTGTTTTGTCACTGTAAATAGAAAATAAACCGCACCTTTTTGATTTTGAAAACCACAACCTCCGTTTGCTGGGCCTGTTTTTGTGTGGGGAGCCCATCTCGGGGGTCACACACACCCGCTGCCGAGCTAACCCCCTCACACCACATATAGTAAACGGATAATTGCCGTAAAAACCGGTGGAGATAGGAGTTCCTCATCCAGGGCACCCAGCAGACATACAACGGGTGATCTCGGGACAGCGAAGGCGAACACCTGTGTAATCACATCAAGCACCTCAGTCCAGTATCGGAAGAGTTTGGGGCATTTCCAGAACATATGCATGAGGTTACCATGATCTCTCATGCACTTGGGGCACAGTGGGGAGTCTCTGAGCCCCCAATCATGTAGCCTGGCCGGAGTTCTATATACCCTGTGCAGCAGGTATAAATGTGACAGCCTCTGAGAGGAAGACACCGAGACCATAGGAGCAACCGTCAAACAGACATCCCACATTTCCCCATCAATAGGCCCCACATCTTCCTCCCATTTAGCCCTACATGGTAAACTAGTTGGATCTTGGCGCGCGTTGAGCAAAATATTGTAGACCCGTGAAATCATACCCTTTTTTTCTCCTTCCATAAAAATCCCCTGGATTATGGCGTGGTCCGTTAGTCTAAGTGGCCTCTGCCTGGATTGTTCCTGTAGTGCATGACGCAGCTGCAGGTATTTAAAAAAGTGAGAGCGAGGTATACCAAACTCAGCCTGGAGTTCCAAAAATGATTTGAGGACCCTGCCATTGTAAAGTTGTGCTAAGTATCTGAGCCCATTGTCTAAACCCTGTAAATTTGTATAATTCTTTATAATGAAGATTACGCCAGATGGGGGTGAGTGGTAGGAATCCCCTAACACCCAATAGTCGTTTAACAGAAGTCCACAGAGTTTTTAGTAGGATCAGAGAAGGGGTCCCACCCAACAAATGTGCATGGCCAGCCTCCAAGCCAGACAACGCCGGGGCCTCGTCTGTCGGAGTGGCCAGAAGTCTACGGATAGGGTCCGATGTATCTACCAGTCCCCAACCTCCCAGCTGCTGTAGTTGAGCCGCTAGAAAATAGGTTCTGGCATGTGGAACCGCCAAACCCCCCTCATCCTTGTTATACTGTAAGGTAGAGAGTCTAATCCTCGCAGTTTTCTTGCGCCAAATCAGTTCTCTAAATTGGGAGTCAATCCTATCAAACCAATAGCGTGGAATCCACACCGGGGAATTATGACTTATGTATAATAATTGAGGCGCCCACACCATTTTTATAAGGTTCACCCTCCCAACTACCGATAAGGGCAATTTACACCAGGCACTACACTTGACCCTAAATTTAGCAAGTAACGGGGCGAGATTGAGAGGAATGTATTGAGAGACATCTGGGGACACCTGCACCCCCAGATAGCGGAAGGATGATACAATTTGTACCATCGATGCATAGTCCGGGTGGGGCACCGTCAGGGGATCTAACGGCATGAGCACCGACTTATTCCAGTTAATGGAGAAGCCAGACAATGCACCAAAGGTCTTGATGCAGTGCATAACAGTGGACAAGGAGCCCTGTGTATCACCCAGGTATAGTAGGGTATCATCTGCATATAGGGAGATAACATCCGTCCCCGTGCCATGCCTGAATCCCACTATCGCACTATCCCCCCTTATACGTGCGGCAAGAGGTTCCAGTGCCAGGGCAAACAGCAGGGGGGATAGCGGACACCCCTGCCTAGTGCCTCTGAACAATGGAAATGGGCCAAAAGCTCCCCATTAACCCTGACTCTGGCCGATGGGTTAGCATACAGTAGTTTGACCCAATTAATAAAGTTAACACCCAACCCTGCCCGTTCTAACACCTTCCACAGATAGGGCCACTCGACACTGTCGAAGGCCTTAGCTGCGTCCAGTGAAAAAATAGCCCTGTTGCCTGTATTCTCCACTGTCAGCTGTAAGTTTAGGAAAAGTCGCCTTATATTTTGAGCTGTGGATCTAGTAGGTATGAATCCCGACTGGTCCACATGGACCAGCTTGTGGACCACCTGTGACAATCTCATTGCCATCACCCGTGCCAATAACTTGACATTGGTTGTAAGCAAGGAGATAGGCCTATAGGAGTCAGGCTGTGAGGCTTCCCTACCGGGTTTCAGCAGAACTATTATAACAGCTTCATTCATTGAGTCCGGAAGAACACCCTCTCTAAGTGCCTCATTATAGACCCTTACGAGCATAGGTAACATTGTGGCAGCATATCGTTTGTATACCTCGGACGGGATGCCATCTGCCCCCGGAGATTTGGTTTTTTGAGTCTGTTCTAATGCGGTAGCCAATTCGTTCTCCGATATAGGGGCATCAAGTAGAGCTGCGTCCGAAGCAGACAAACGAGGTAGTTCACATTCCCCCAGAAATCCTAGTATGTCTCCCTCCGTGGGCCGTACCTTTGAAGTGTATAGATCAGCATAGAATGATCTGAAGATTTGCGTTATCATAGAAGTTTGGGTGTGGGCTATCCCCTGGGAATCACAGAGGGTCGAAACCATTGAGGTAGACCTCTGCGTCCTAGCCAATAAGGCCAGCATGTAGCCAGTTGACTCCCCTTCCTCAAAATGGGATTGCTGCAGGAAAAAATGCTTGTTTTCAGCAAGCTGCAGAGCCAGCTGAGTTGACATTGCCTGTGCCCCCAACCAGACCCTCTTTGTGTCCGCAGTGGGGTTAGAAATATATGCCTCCTCCGATTCCCTTAGTGTCCGGCAAACCTCCCCCTCCCAGGCCTTTGTGTCTGTTTTTATCTTGTTAATAGTGGTAATAAATTGCCCTCGCAGAAAAGCCTTGGCAGTATCCCAGACAACCCCCACCCTGGCGGAGTCTATATTCTCCTGTAAGAACCACTTCAAGTTCTCCCTTATCGGGTCTGGGCTAGGGAACAGAGAAAGCCAGAACGGATTCAGTTTCCAGCTTTTAGGTTTTACAGTAGTAGGTAGCGTAATCGTAACCCACATGGAGGAGTGGTCAGATATATGTCTGTCTCCGTATCCAGAGTCAATAACCAGCTGTAACAATGGGGCATTACCTAATCCCATATCAATTCTAGATAGGCTCCCATGTGCTGTGGAACAGCAAGAATACTGTTTAACCTGAGGATGGCTCACTCGCCACTCATCCGTCAGCCCAAGCTCCTCAAGTAGTCCGGCAAAGGATGTGGACCCATCATTTCGGATGGACACATTGGCTGGCACTGGCAGTTTGTCCAGATTGTGGTTAATATAATTGTTAAAGTCACCCACTGCCAGTAGCGGAATATCTGGGAACCACGCCATAAAGTTTGCCAGGCACCTGAGGATCTCGGCCGAATAAGGAGGTGGGATATACATACCCGCTACAATACATGAAACATGTGATATAGTACACAATAAGAACACATATCTTCCCCCTGGGTCAATGAGCTTTTGTATGCATTGGAACTGTACATCCTGACGAATCAGAACGCTCACCCCCCTGGCATAGGCAGAGTAAGTAGAGTGAAATTGTGATATATATACCCGGGGACTAAAGCTGGGAGTGCTATCTGAGGGGAAGTGTGTCTCCTGTAAACATACAATACCCGCCCTAGCAGCTTTTAGATGTCTAAGGACTGCCAATCGTTTCACAGGACTACCCAATCCCCTGACATTCCAGGACACAATTTTAACATTCGCCGACATAAGGGTATAGCATTAGGAAGCAGAGGGCCCCTCCAGGACCCCCTATAGAATAACAACTAAAGTCATAAGGGGTACAGTTGCCTGTAAAATAAAAACCAACAAGAGTTGTCCAATGGTAGCGTGACCTGAGATACCTTATACGGTCCGGTGTTGTCCAGCCAGGCAGGGGGCTAAGTCCATACAGCAGGGGGCTCTGTGCGGAAGCCAAGATCATTGCAAAGTCTGGTAGAGAGAGGGTGAGAGCAACACAATCAAGAAAATAAAAATAATAAAACAACTGTAAAATCAAACTTGGAGCCAACCGGGCTCTCAGCCACTTGGGCCGAAGTGCAAAGATCCCCCAGAGAAATGCTCCGGGGGGGGGGACAGCAGTGGAAACTCCCGCAGATTATTTTCTGGGTGGTAAGTGGTGTTTCACATTTGCAGTCAACATGTAGTAAACAGTGATACAAAAGTCTCCGTATCCTCCATCATCCGCCTGAACTAAGAAAATAAATAAAAGGCTCCTCCTTATAGCAGCACCTTATTCCTGGGCAGGACTTTGTTGTCTGGCAGCTCTAAGCGCTCTGTCCTCACGGTCTAGCCATTGCGCGGCCGCGGATGAACGATCAAAGAAGTGGGCTTCTCCCAGGGCAGTTACTCGGAGCCGAGCAGGGTACAGCATGGCATACTGCAGGTTGAGGTCCCTGAGTCTCTTCTTAACTTCATTAAAGGTAGCCCTCTTCTTTTGCAGTTCCGCAGAAAAGTCAGGGAATAAAGATATTTTGGAATTATCAATCGCCATTTTCCCACCTGAGGTTCTGGCCTTGGACAGAATAGCATCCCTGTCTTTATAATTAAGGAGCTTGAAGAGAAAGGCCCTGGGATGGTTTCCTGGGGGCAGAGGGCGAGATGGCACCCTGTGAGCCCTCTCTACAGCAAAGACGGGTGAGAAAGCGTCCCTACCAAACGTGGTTGTAAGCCACTGTTCAATAAAGTCCACAGGGTTTTTACCCTCGGCACGTTCAGGAATTCCCAGGGCACGGACATTACTGCGCCTCATGCGATTCTCCATTTCATCGAGCCGCGCTGCATGCGCTTCAATGAGGTGGCAATTATGTGTCAAGTCCCTTTGCATGGGGGGTAAATCATCCTCCACTGTACTCAATCTGCCCTCAAGTGCAGCGGTTCTCTCCCTCAGTTTTTGTTTTTGTTTTTTTATTGTTTTTTATTGAATTTTCTAACACGTACAAAACATAAAGCTTAAGCACCTACAGTCATAAAAAAGAACATGTACAGATGAGAATACAATTGCAATGTGAACCCAACGATACAATGCACAGCCATGGAAGGGTACAGCAGCACCGCCCAAATAAATCAAGGAGGGCACCCAATATGGTAAGACCCACTAGTCAATGAACACATATCAGAGGTCATCGGAGGAAGAGGGAGGTAGAAGAGCAAGGCAAGACCTTGACACGATGATCTGGTTCACCCCCAACTCCCTAGGCTGTTTCGGGCTCATCTAACCAATTGCGCCAGACCTTGTCATATTTCAGTGGGCAGCCCCGATTGGCATAGGTATCTTTGTATAAAGGAAGGCTGCCGTTTACCAAGTGTTTCCATTGCGCCAAAGTGGGGGGGGGTAGGCCTCTTCCACTGCATAGCAATATTCTTTCGGGCATAGAAGAGCAGCAAGGAAATTAGCGTGCGTTTGGCAGAGGATGGTACAATGGTCTCAATGAGCCCCAAAAGGCACACCTCCATTGCCAAAGGCACAGCGACTGAGGCAACTCTGTTAATTAGATCCAGCACCATTTCCCAATACTGCTGGACCCCTGAACACCGCCAGAAGATATGGGAGAAGTCGCCCGGTGAGGCGCCGCATCTCCAACACCCCGAGGAGTGGGCAGGGTCCATCCTATGCAGTCTGTGTGGGGTAAAATAAGCTCTATGAACTATTTTGTACTGCACTAACCTGTCTCGCATGGAAACTAAGGAGTTGAAGGGGAGGTCCCACACGTCGTCCCAGTCATCCCTATCTAATGTGGGGATATCAGTCTGCCATTTATTCCAGAGTTTATCCAGAGGTGGAAGAGACACAAAGATCAAGTACGAATAAAGATGTGAGGTGGGTTTGTCTTCACAGCTAAATCTAAGTGTCCTCTCTAGTTCCGACTGGGCCACGATGCACGAAGATTGTGGAAATTGCGCCGCAAATGCGTGGGACAGTTGCAGATATCTAAATAGGAAATGGTCGGGTAAGTTGTATTGGAAGGAAAGGTGCGAGAAGGGGAGTAGGGAGTTTTGAGATATTATGTGAGACACAAGTTTGATACCGTATTTTGTCCACGCGTAAGGGTCAGGGATCTTGTAGATGTGAGATAGACTAGGGTTCAGCCAGATAGGGGCATTGGGGGAGATTTCAGACTGTTTACATTTCTCAATAGCTAATTCTGTCCGCCATGCCCGCAGGGTGGTAAGCATAGAAGGGGTCAGAGGATACGGGGCACGAGGGCCCCTAAAAAGTAGTAATTGAAGAGCTTCCCACGAACCGACCACTGTTGCTTCCAGCACAGTCGACGAGTTCGTTCTGTCCGGCTGCAGCCACCACGCCGCAGTCACCAACTGCGCGGAGAGGTAATACTTATGACAGTCCG
The DNA here is from genome assembly GCA_029206835.1 of Rana muscosa. NCBI lineage: Eukaryota > Metazoa > Chordata > Amphibia > Anura > Ranidae > Rana > Rana muscosa. Next base: position 231,193,122 of record CM055119.1, read on the forward strand.
GGAATGCCATGCCACCCTGCGTTCGTGGCCTCATTAGAGTAGTCAATCTATATCTGGGAGGAGAGGGGCCCCATAAGAAGGAAGAAAAGATGCAGTTCAATTTTTTTAAAAAGGACTTGGGCACCCATTGTGGGGAGTGGCGGAAAAGATATGTCAGTTTGGGAATAATCTTAATTTTTATGAGATTAACTCGCCCCCATAATGACAGGGGCAGGTTACTCCAGGATTTGAGCTTCGCCTGGGACTCCAATAGTACCGGGGCTAGATTTAAGGATATATAGTCTGAGGCTGAACCAGAGACATGTACCCCCAAGTATGTAAAGGAGTCTACCCACAGGAGGGGCTATCAGGAGGGGATGTGGACCTAGCCGCTGGATCAATTGGGAACAGGAGGGATTTAGACCAATTTACCCTAAGACCGGTGACCTCTGCAAAGGTGTCCAAAATATTTAGCGCTCCCTGCAAGGATGGGCCGGCATCATTTAGGAAGAGTAGCATGTCATCCGCGTACAGGGCCACCCTCTCCTCCAGCAACCCGAGTCGGAGACCCCTAATGTGCGGTAAGGTGCGAAGTGCCTCCGCCACCGGTTCGATAGCGAGGGCAAACAAAGCCGGCGAGAGAGGGCAGCCCTGCCTCGTTCCCCTGGTAAGCCCGAAGGGGGCCGATAGTCCACCTCCCAAGCGCACCGAGGAAGTGGGGCATTTGTAGATCACCTGGAGCCACCTGATAAACTGCAGAGGAAACCCCATCCTGCGCAAAGTTTCCCACAAGAAGGGCCACTCGACCGTATCAAAGGCCTTTTCCACGTCCAGAGAGGCCACAGTACGAGATCCCTTATTGAGGTGGTGAGCGTGTATGTTGGTGAATAGTCTTCTGAGATTCACATCCGTGGACCTACGGGGCATGAAACCTGTCTGGTCTGGGTCTATCACTGAGGGTAGCATGGGGTATAACCGAAGGGCCAGAAGCTTAGTCAGAATTTTAAAGTCAGAATTAAGCAATGCAATAGGACGATATGAAGCACAGGAAGTGGGGTCTTTGGGAGCCTTATATATCAGTGTCAAGTATGCGTGATACATTGAAACAGGCAGACTACCGTCTGCCAGGCATACAGTATACAGTTGTGCCAGCAGGGATGCTAGAAGTTCCACATGAGCCCTATAAAAGTCTATTGGAAGCCCATCCGGCCCCGGCGCCTTGCCGGGGGGGAAGGATCGGATAGCCTTTACGACCTCCGAGACCGCAAAAGGTTGGACCAAAATCTCTCTTTCGTGGTCCGAGAGCCAGCCAAGCGCCAACGGGTCTAACAGACCATTCAGCGACTCCGGCCGAAACTCTGAGGACAGACCGGACGAGTATAACTTGCCATAAAAGGAGTTAAACGTCTGTAGAATATCAGAGGGGGAGGACACCGTCCCGCCCCCCGGGGTCTGCAGGGTGGATACAAGGGTAAGGGGTTGGTCGTGTTGTGCCATCATGGCTAGTAGGCGGCCATTCCGGTCACCCTGTTCAAAGGCCCTCTGTTTACCTCTATACGACTCGAGTCGCGTGACCTCAGCCAGGTGCAACTGCAGTTCCCTCCGAGCCACCATTAGTAGGTCAAAGTGAACTGGGGTGGGGTCATTGCTATACTTAGCAGTGTGATCTTCAACAGCCTTCTGCAGCGCCAGCGCTGCAGCCGATTGTTGTTTTTTGATGCTAGCAATAGAAGAAATATACTGTCCCCTCGTGAAAGCTTTAAAGGCATCCCACACAATATCGGGAGAAGAGGAGTCTTTATTATTTTCCCAGAACTCAGACAGCAGGGGCGGCAGCTGGCCAGCGAGGTCAGGATGAGAGACCCATTGTGTGCCCAACCTCCAGAGCGAAGCGCTCCGGGAAGCCGGGGAGCGAAGCACCACCACTAAGGGACTATGATCGGACAGACTGCTAGGCAGATAGGACGTCTCCAGAACATCCGCTAACAGTGCAGGGTTGGAGAAGGCTAGGTCTATCCGCGACGCAGTCTTATATGATGCCGAAAAACATGAATAGGCCCTTGTGGTAGGGTGCTTCCACCTCCAGATCTCCACCAGCCCCACCGCCTGAGCCCAGGCAGAGAGGTCCATACACTGTTTCTTAGTCGGGGCAGGTCTATCTAGCTCAGGTGATAAGATGGCATTAAAGTCGCCCATTACCAGAACCTTCCCCGGGCAGAAAGGTGAAATTTTTCCTAGAACCTCATATAATAATGCGGAGGAAAACAGGGGAGGGATGTATACATTAAGAACAATATACCTGACAGACCATAGCGTGAACACCACTATCACAAATTTCCCCTGGGGATCAGTACGGATCTCCTCAATTACACAGGGGAAATTCTTATGGACAAGAACCGATACACCTCTGGCGTATGTAGAATAGGTGGCATGTATCGCTCGCTGTATCCACGGTTTCTTGAGAGTCAAAATCTTGCTGCCCGTGAGGTGAGTCTCCTGAAGGAGAATAAGCTGGGGGGAGTGAGATTTTAAGTATTTGAATAGAAGGGCTCGCTTAAATTTGGAGTTAAGACCCCTGACATTCCAGGAGAGAACGGTGAAGGAGTCTACTACTTGACTAGCCATTGGATGAAGGGGAAAAACAATTAAGGAGATACTCTAGAGGGCATGTACCGGTGCACCCCACAGGCAGCAAGATCCCGGTCACACTGCAGAAAATGCTGACAGTACTTAAGCGTAACACAAAACAAAAGCATACAGATAAGAAATATAAAACCATAAGAAGAAGGGATGACTAAATCCCTAATCAACTTCCCAGGCACGGTGCCTATCCTACTATACCCAGCCTACCTCCTAACAGGGGGGGAAAGTCTGGGAACAGTTTTTACCCAAACGAAAAACTTTTATAAAGAGTGCTAGTGAACCCTTACACTGGGGGCCCTACACTTCTTGTAGCAGTTCATCCACTCTGTCGACGGGCAGTGTCTCATCCGTCTCGTACGAACAAGAAGCAGAGGGACGTGGGATATCTATCCCATAAACCTGTATCCTCAAAGTCAGCGGAAAATAAAGTCCGTGTTCTAAGAGGAAAAACAAAAAAACAAAACCAAAAGCGAAAACAAGGGCAATCTAAAGCCTCGTGGGGGTCTCGTGTAAAAGTACATTTGAAGTAACTCTGGTGGTTGAAGAAGGTGTAATAGGATAGAGCGAACAAGGAAGTGGAAGATCCGTGCATCAAAGGTGTCCGTGAGAAGATCTCATCAACGCAGGATGGTCAGCCAGTCGTCAGCATCCGCTGGGTTATCAAAGAAGCGGACCGTCCCCTCATGTTGGACTCGTAGGCGGCTTGGGTAAAGCATGCCATATTTAATGTCCTTATCTCTAAGTCGTTTGCGGACATCGTTAAAGGTTTTCCTCTTTCTTTGCAAGTCCGCCGAAAAGTCAGGGAAGAGGAGGACAGAGGAGTTACAATATTTGAGCGTGGGATGTTGGCGGGCTTCCGACAGAATCTTGTCCCTGTCCCGATAGTTAAGAAAACGGACTAAGAAGGGCCTGGGGGGTTTCCCCGGGGTGGCTCGGCCTGCGGGCACCCGGTGGGCCCTCTCCACCACGTAGGTAGGGGGAACATCTGTAAAGCCCAGGAGATTTTTAAAGAACTCCTCCGCAAATATAGCAGGGTGATCTCCCTCTTCTCCCTCAGGCAAACCTAGGACTCTGACATTATTGCGCCTCAGCCTGTTCTCGGCATCATCTGACTTTGCGACGAGGGACTGCACTGTGCGCTGCAGCTCGGCAATGGAGGCGGTATGGGAGGCCGTAAGATCTTCAGTGGTCGACACTCTGGATTCAGTTTCCGCCATTCTACCCCTCATTTTGTCAAGGTCGTTTCGTATGAGGTTACATTCTTCAGCGAGGTGGTCAATATGCACCAAAAGCGAAGTCCTACTCTGCTCGATCGCAGCGAGGATCACTGCTGTACCATCCTTAGCCAGTGGGGCTGGCCCCTCTGTCGGCGGAGCTTCAATGGGATCCATTTCTAAGCCAGCCAGCAAGGCCCGAAGCCGACCCAGAAGTATGGGATCAGGTTGTGGGGAAGATGGCGGTGGCAGCAGGAGTGGTACGTTGGTCTTTGCGGCTTTCGAGGACCTGTTCCCTTTTTTGGAGGAGGAGGACATCTGACAATTCGCCAGGGGGGGCCCACTCTCAGGAGATTTGACGGTGTTCAGACGAGCACCCAGGAGGTAGGTAAGGGGCGACCCAGGCCACAGCAGGTGTCTCGGGAGGGATTATGTCAGGTGCCGCCACCAGTCAGGCTCCACTGCAGGTACCAGGTAACGATAGCCCTCCAGCAGGGCAGGCCGTCAGCGGTTACCGGCAGCCCCCCACCCCACAGTAGACAAAGAAGTAGGGACAGGGTGATAAGGATGAGAAGCTGGGACTAGCACAGCAAGGCTGAGGCAGAAGGGTGGCGGAGGACCGGAGAAGCTGGGCTCCAGGGGTAACGCAGCCGCTCCAATTTAGGCAAGTTCAGTGCCACAGCACCCCAGGCCTAGGCAGGGATGACAGGGCGTGAGAAGGCAGGCGATCCGCGCTGTTGCGCTCGGCGATGTCGGCCACGGTGCACTTCCGGCGGGGCGGCGGTTTAGGAAAGACCGGTGCTTCGTAGGCCGCACTAGGCCGCACCGGGTCGCGGCCTCCACGGATCCCTTTTTCGGCCCAGCGGACCTCCGGATCGGGCCAGGAAGGTGGATGGGCAGGCAGATGTGGCCGGATGACAGTCCCTTACCTGCAGGCAAGCTGGGATCGGGTCCTTGCAGTACAGCACAGTTGCAGGCCGGGAAGATGGCGGCGACCACAGGTGAGTGGAGGATTCAGGCGCGCAGGCGATCCGGGCAGAGATTCTCCACAATTTTGTCCCAGGATGAGACAGGGGACACAGGGGAACAGGCTGGAGTGAGTTGTTTCTCTTTTAAGTCGATGGAAATGCACGGATGGCAAAGGATTCATACAGGATAGCCGGAGCTCTTCAAAAACACGTCCGCTGGCTCTCACATCCGGACACGCCCCCCCTCCCTCAGTTTTTGCATGTCATGGCGCTCATATGTAATTTCAGCTTTTACCCCCTTAATGTCATCAGATAAAGCAGTGATAGACAGGTTGCAGGATGTTATCGCTGTGAGTATATCTCTCAGCGTGGGTTCGGCAGCATCTGAGTCTGGGGAGGTAGTCTGAGGCCTAATGGTAGTGTCTTTAGGAGTACCCACTGCGTGCCACTCAGGCGACAATCCATCCGCATCCTCCAAGGGGACCGTATCATCTGCCTCCATTATGCTCCCAGTAGGATTTTCCGCCAAACAAACGTTTTTGTGCGGCCTCCATGTGTTGTAGCTTTGCTGCACGTTGCTGGTCGGTGCCATCTTGGACATGTACTTCAGCCTGAGTCTTCCCAGAGTTTGTCCTCCTAGACATGGTTCCAAGCGTTGCGGAGGGTATCGCCAGGATCCGGCCGTCTCACTGATGTCGGAACTGCGATGTGCGGTGCTGTTAAATGTCAGGATCAGGTAGGAGAAGGATAAATGCACGGATGGCCGGCGGAGCTGGAGGTGCACACGTCCTTCTACATCTGCTGCTAGGCCACGCCCCCCCATTACTCCTTCTTAATGAAGTGGTCACTCAGTTGGTTGCAGACCAGGCATTCAAGGAGTTTAGAGGAAAAGGGGAGCAAGGAGATAGGGCAAAGATTGTTAAGATTGGTAGGGTCCAAGGATGGCTTTTTAAGTTTGGGGGTGACCAGTGCATGTTTTAGACAGTTGGGGAAGATGCCAGAAGAGAGGGATATATTGAAAATGTGGACTAGAGTCTGTAGGATAGAGTCAGAGGGTGACCATAGTATTTGAGAGGGAACAGGGTCCAGTGGGCAGGTGGTTCGGTGGGTGTTAGAAATTAGTTTGGCAACCTCATCTATAGTAGCAGGGTTGAATAAGGGGAGTGTTGATTGTACTTGTTGACATGGGGTGTTAAGTGGGGGAGATACCTGTAGAGTGGATATTTCATCATGGATTGAATCAATCTTATGTTTTAAGTGATAGGAGATCTTCTGGGCAGTGAGTGAGTTAGTGGGTGGAGGCAGTGGAGGACGAAATAGAGAGTTAAAGGTGGAGAAGAGTTGATGGGGACTGGATTAGAAGGTGTTAATGAGAGTGATGCTTGGCAGTAAGGAGGCAGGAATTGTAGTTTTTAAAGGGCAGATCAGTATTGATTGAAGTCTTTTAAAAACATTAGTCTTATGCCACAGATGCTCAAGAGCACGGCTACGTTTTTTGAGACTTCTGGTGTCATCTATTTGGGTTCTAGGGGTCGAGGCCTGATTCTGTGTGTAGAGAGAATCAAGCCTCGTACACACGAACGAGTTTCTCGGCAAAAACCAGCAAGAAACTTGCTGGCAGAGATTTTTTGCCGAGAAACTCGTTCGTGTGTATGGTTTCTCGTCAAGAAAAGCGACAAGTATCTCGACGAGAAAATAGAGATCCTGCTCTCTATTTTCTCGTCGAGATTCTCGTCGGCATGTTTCTCGACGAGAAAAGTGAGTGTGTGTACACTTACCTGTCCTCCCGGAAGCCCGCGCATGTTCGAAATGAATTCCACGCATGCGCGGTAGCTTCCTAGGCATACGTAGGGTATACCAAGATGGCGGCGACGGCATCGAATGTGACGAGCGCATGCTCGTCGTAGTCGATGACGTCACCGCGTACGCTCCATTCAAAGAACCGCGGGTTCTTTGAATCGAGCGTGTGTACACTCGGCCGGGACAATTTTCTTGTCCAAGAATCTCGTCTAAAAAAACGACATGTTTTTTTCGACGAGAATCTCAGCCATGTGTACGAGGCCTCAGTGTTATTTTATGGGCCCATATTATAAATGTAGATAGATAGATAGATGTAAGCATGCTCAATTCACAAAGATTACCAAATAGGTTATCAATTGTACAAAACCTGATACAAAGTTAGGGCAGACACATTTGCAATACAATGTAATACAGGAGAAATCAGAGGGCCCTGCTCATTAGAGCTTACAATCTAAGAGGAAGGGCCAAGTGATACAAAGGTATTAACTGTGCGGGGAGGGGGGGGCTGATGAAGAAAATGAAAGTACAGCTGTTAGGTGGAGACAGGCAAGTTTTCAGGGATTGCCTAAAAGCGGATAGAGTTGAAGATGGTCAGACAGATTGGGGTAGGGAATTCCAAAGGATAGGAGTGGCTTGGGAGAAGTCCTGAAGGGGAGCATGGGAGGAGGTGACAAGGGAGCTAGAGAGCAGGAGGTCTTTGGAGGAACGAAGAGGATGATTTGGTCGGTAATTTGAGACTAGGTTAGTGATGTAGCTGGGGGCAGAGTTGTGGATGGCTTTGTAAGTTGTTAGTATTTTTTATTTAATTTGTTGGGGGAGTAGAAGCCAGTGGAGGGATTGGCAGAGAGGGGTGGAGGACACTGAACGGTTGGTAAGGTGGATGAGTCTTGCATGTGCATTGTCAGAGACGTACTGCCCGCTTCAGAATGCGCACGCCTATGCGCATGCGCGAATCACGGACTTCACGCGCGAATGTGCGCATGCGCGCACATTAGACGCGCTTTGGCACCCAACGGCCTATAAAAGACACTCTAGGGATGTTGCCCTTTGCGGTTTGATCTGCTTCTGTTCCCTGTGTTCCTGATTCTGTGCCTGTAACTTGTTCCTGTGTATGACCCAGTTTCCTGACCTTGCTTCTGTCTCCAGTCTTGACTTCGGCTTGTTTGACCCTGCTCAGCTAGACCCAATCTGGACTCTGACTACTCTCTGCCTGCCGTTTATGCTGCCTTACCCTGATGTGTATGACTCGGCTTGCCTGACTCCGCTTCTGCATCCGCTGCTCAGCAAACCTGCCCCTGCTGACCTGCATTCCCTGCTCCCTGCAGCACCCATGCCAGCTACTTCTTGTCTCCACTACTCTAAGCAGTGAGGACCAAACAGGCACCCTTACCTCACTGTGCACTTACCACCACTGTCTCCACTCCAGTGGTCTCCGAGCCGGGGTTGTACGGGAGGTCTCCCTCCGCACATCAGACTCACACCCCAGGTACGTTACAAGCATTTATTATGGACTGAAGGGGGAATAGCCTATTTAAAGGTCATCTATTTGGGTTCTAGGGGTCGAGGCCTGATTCTGTGTGTAGAGAGAAGTGGCTAGATTGGGGCAGGACAGGGGTGAGATTTTGTCATAGAGATGGTCAGTAGCAGAACAGAGAAGAGAAGGGTTGAAGTGGTGAAGGTTTCTACAGGTGATTGTTAGGCAATTGGAAGGAAAAGTGGTGGAACACAGGGAGAGAGAGAGAACTGTACCCATTGCTTCAGGTTAATGGAGGAGGTTAGACTAAGACGTTTAGAAGTAGCAGGGATGTTAAAGTCACCGAAAAGGATTGTGGGAATTTCAAAAGAGAGGAAGTAGGGTAGCCAGGAAGAAGTCATCAAGGAAAGTTGATAATGGTCCAAGGGGTCAGTAGATCACAGCAATTCTTAAGGAAATCGGAGGGAATAGACGTATACAGTACCCCGTTACCAATTCACAGAGGGGGGGCGGGATCTGGGGGTCCCCTTTGTTAAAAAGGGCTTCCAGATTCCGATAAGCCCCCCGCCCGCAGACCCCCACAACCACCGGGCAAGGGTTGTGGGGATGAGGCCCTTGTCCCCATCAACATGGGGTGGGGACATGCTCCCCATGTTGAGGGCATGTGGCCTGGTATGGTTCAGGAGGGGGGGCACTCTCTCGTCCCCCCTCTTTTCCTGCGGCCTGCCAGGTTGCGTGCTCGGATAAGGGTCTGGTGTGGATTTTTGGGGGGAACCCCACGCCATTTTTTAAATTTTGGCGTGGGGTTCCCCTTAAAATCCATATCAGACCTGAAGGGCCTAATATGGAATTTGGGGGGACCCCCACACATTTTTTTTTTTGGTTCGGGGTTCGCCTTAATATTCATACCAGACCCAAAGGGCCTGGTAATTGACTGGGGGGGGGAACTCATGCCGTTTTTTTCAATGACTTTTATCTGTATTGCCGGGACCTGACAATTCATTATAGCCGCGAGTAGTTTTAAATGACTTTTTTTCCTTTCAAAATTACATTTTGTGCAGGGACTGTTCTAAACACGGGAAAAATGTGCCACTTTACAGGCGTACTACAGACACCCCCCAGGTACGAAATTTAAAGGAATATTTCACTTTTATTGTTTCACTTTAAGCATTATTAAAATCACTGCTCCCGAAAAACTGACGTTTTTAAAACTTTTTTTGCATTGATACTGTACATGTCCCCTGGGTCAGGACCCAGGTCCTCAAACACTTTTTATGACAATAACTTGCATATTAACCTTTAAAATTAGCACTTTTGATTTCTCCCATAGACTTTTAAAGGGTGTTCCGCAGCTTTTCGAATTTGCCGCGAACACCCCAAATTGTTCACTATTCTGTGAACAGGCGAACACCTGATGTTCGAATCGAACTAACGTTCGAATCGAACATCGGGTTCATCCCTACTCAGCATCCTGGGGGTTTTATTAGCATGTGGGATTAGAATTAGGAGGAGGTGATGAGTGCAATAAAAAGGAAAGGGCAGAAGTGAGGGTGATATATACAGATTGTGGGTTGGAGAAGAGGGGTGAAGGAAAGAGAGTTGTGAGGTGAGAGTCTGCAACTGTGAAGAGGAGAGGTAAAGAGCACATGTTTTAGAGAGGAAAGACAGCTTAATTGGAAAAGAGTTTACCTGCAGTCTGATAATTTGTAAAGTAGAGTGCTGTCGATGTTCACTTTGTGCAAATCGCTGAAGTGCAAGAGTGGAAGTGCCACTTAATAAAGAATACCACTTTATTGGAAGAACCCCAGCATGCATCTCCCTGGCCTGTGTTCCCCATTAAGGTGCTCTTGTTTGAGGCTGGGTTCACACTGGTACGACACGACAGTCATACTACTTTGGATCCGACTTTGTTTCTTGAGGGGGAATTCCACGCCAAATTTTAAATAAAAAAATGGCATGGGTTCCCCCTCCAAGAGCATACCAGGACCTTGGGTCTGGTATGGATTTTAAGGGGAACCCTCTATGCCGAAAAAACGGCGTGGGGTTGCCCCAAAATCCATACCAGACCCTTATCCAAACACACAGCCCGGCCTGTCAGGAAAGAGGGTGGGGACGAGCGAGCGCCCCCTCTCCTGAACTGTACCAGGCCACATGCCCTCAAAATGGGGCTTGGGTGCTTTGGGGCAGGAGACGCCCTTCGGTCCCCCCACCCCAAAGCACCTTGTCCCCATGTTGATGAGGACAAGGGCCTCTTCACGACAACCCTGGCCGTTGGTTGTCGGTGTCTGCGAGCAGGGGGCTTATTGGAATCCGGGAGCCCCCTTTAATAAGGGGGCCCCCAGATCCCGGCCCCCCACCCTATGTGAATGAGTATGGGGTACATCGTACCCCTACCCATTCACCTGGGGGAAAAAGTGTCAATAAAAAAAACACACTAGACAGGTTTTTAAAGTAATTTATTAGGCAGCTTGCTCGTCCCCATCCCCTTTCCTGACCGGCCGGGCTACGCGCTTGGATAAGGGTCTGGTATGGATTTTGAGGGGACCCTCACGTCGTTTTTTCAGTGTAGGGGGTTCCCCTTAAAATCCATACCAGACCCAAGGGCCTGGTATCCTCTTGAAGGGGGAACCCATGACGTTTTTTTATTTAAAATTTGGCGTGGAGTTCCTCCTCAAGATCAGCAGAGCACAAGTCACACGCCAAAGTCAGATCATGCAAGACGGCGTTCCGACTTTGATCCGAATTCAGTGATATTCAATGGCTGAAGTAAGATCAAAGTCGGACCAAAGTAGTGCAGGGAGCATTTTCAATGTCGGACCGACATGTGTCAGACCAGTTAAGACGGCTCCCGTAGGAAAACATTAATTTTCACTCGTCATGCGTCATGAGCTCCCAATGTCGGAGCGTTTGTTGCACCAGTGTGAACCTGGCCTTATACTGTTGTGGGCAGGGCTGCTGATAGGGCAGTACAGGCAGCCCTGTTGTACTGGGCCCGGACCCCAGCAGCTCCACAGGGGGGCCTGAGCAACTTTACAGTTAATTTCTGTCTATTAAAAAAAGAGCTTTCTAAACTTCACCCCCTTCCCCCGCTACTACTTGCTTAGGGAAGGGGGTGTAATTACATTTTCCTGGGCCTCATCAGGTCATCAGAGGGGCCCAGGAGGTGAGCGCAGTGGTGGGACTATTTCTTGTTTTTCGGGCGGATGAACATAAAACCGCACCGCACATTGCACTTGCTTTTTAATTAGTCCCGGACGCTGCTGCTCACTGCCTTCCCTGGCGGAGTGATACTCCCGTCCTCAACTCCTCATGTGCCGACTGCCGAGACTGATGTGAGGCAACAGGCGGCTCTGTGGCTGACAAGGGAGCAAGAACCCGGGCACCGTGGCTGCAGAGCACACAGTGAGTGGAGCACAAAGGTTAGAATCCTCACTGTGTATCGCTTACACACAGCATGGCAAGTTACAGTATGTTTATTTAGAATTATGATGCTGGCGCAGGCAGCACAGTCAGCATGTGCTCTGTAATGGATCTGTCATAGTGTGTCATATTGCTGTTGGGTCCTTACTTTGTTATGGCTGTACTGGGTTATAATTTGTAACACACAGTACAGCCAAAGTCAGAACCCAAAAGCCATTTGACACTGACAGATCCATGACAGAACACATGCTGACTGTGCTGCCTGCGTGATGTTCATAATGCTGGTGAAGACGCAGTGAGATGCTGCTTTACACTTGCATTTGGGGGGCAGTAAACATGTGCCCCCCAACCACTTCCCTTTAACCACTTCCTGTCCAGCGACGTACTGGTACATTGCTGGATTGTAAGGGTGATATCTTAATCATCGCTACAGCTATGAGCAAGATATAATTTTTTAGCCCCAGCGATTCTGCACAAAGTAAAAAGTAATTTTAGTGGCTAAGAAGCCCCTGGATTACTTTTACAGTCAGTGGAAGGGGGTTCCACCACCATCCCGCCACCACCTTTACTGGGCTCTCCCATGCAATCGAGTCCTGTGAGCAGCAGCATCCAGTTCCTGGGACACAGTGAGTGGAACTGATGTCATTCCTCCCACTGTGGGCTGTCAGACACCAGGAGCAATTACCGGCTTGAACAAGCAACTGATCAAACCGATCTGGGTTTGATCAGATGCTTTGGAGGCCAGAGGATAGATATGGAGTCTAATAGACCCCAGATCTCTCCATAAAGAGGACCTGTCACTTCTCCATGCTATCACAAGGGATGTTGTTCATTACTTCTGATAGCAAAAAAAAAAGATATACAAAAAAATGAAAGACACAGTGTAAACATTTTTTGTTAAGAAAATTAAATTGAAAAAAAAAATTAAACCGCCTCTATCCCCCTGTACTGATAAGCCATAATGATTGTGTGTGCATATGTAAATGGTGACAAATCTGCAGAGGTGGGGTCAGGGGAGGGGCCTGGGGTGGGGTTGAGGGCGGGATTAAAGGGGGCCCCATCAGGTAGTCTGTACGGGGCCCCATGATTTCTAACAGCAGCCCTGGTGGTGGGTGTGGATTGAATTTGCCTAACAATCAATCATGAGTAAATATGAGGCACACAGGTGACACACCAAACTTTTCAGACCACAATCAAACTGCAAGAGGACCAAGAGGGCAGGATTGTAAAGATAAGGCAGCCAATCCCGTAATTTAGGTTAGAGACTTAATAACAAAACAAACATCAAAAAAATGTGAATATGACTACAGATTGATGTAAAACAGCTGTAACATAAATGTAAAGTTTACCGAAGAGACATCTGAAAAGCAGTCAGCATGTATTTAGTTTAAGGTGGAGGGGAACAGCAGGATAACAAATGCAGGATTACCTGTGAAGGAAAATAAGCTGTTTCAGGTGGTGATAAAATAATATTTATGGAATGAAGATGTAGCGCTAAGTGAAGAATAGTGATGAGCCGAACACCCCCGGGTTCGGTTCGCACCAGAACCCGCGAACGGACCGGAAGTTCGAACGAACATTAGAACCCTATTAAATACAATGGATGCGAACGTTCGAATTCTAAAGTGCTAATTATAACAACTATTATGCATGTTATTGTCCTAAAAAGGGTTTGGGAACCCGGGTTCTGCACCAGGGGACATGTATCAATGCAAAAAGAAGTTTTAAAAACGGTCGTTTTTCGGGAGCAGTCATTTTAATGATGCATAAAGTGAAAAAAAAAAAGTCAAATATTCCTTTAAATATCGTACCTGGGGGGTGTCTAAAGTATGCCTGTGAAGTGCCACGTGTTTCCCGTGTTTAGAACTGTCCCTGCACAAAATGACACTTCTAAAGGAAAAAAAAGCCATTTAAAACTGCTTGCGGCTTTAATGTAATGTCTGGTCCCGGTAATATGGATGAAATTCTTTAAGAAAAATGGCATAGCTACCCCATGACCCCCCCCCCCCTACCCCAGCCCATTACCAGCCCCTTTGGGTCTTGTATGGATATTAAGGGGAACCCCGCACATAAAATAAAAAAGGCCCTATATACTCTGAACAGCCGTATACAGGCGGTGCATACAAGACAGGGACTGTAGGTTTGTTCTTATGTAGAATCTGTTTGTAATTTTGAACAGGTACATTGTTGAAGTGTAGCTCCAGCCCAAAAATCTATTTTTAAACTTTTTGGAAAACATAGGTAAGGGTTATCACCCCTGTAACATTTGTTTTGCTGTCTGTGCCCCTGTTCAGAACATTTCACCTCACTTTCCGTCCCAATGACAACTGTTTTTGAAATGTGGTGTTTTTCTTGAAACAAGGATTGCTGATAAAGCATCAGTACAGAGGAGACACCTTTCTCCCATATTTATTCTTACAGGAGAGAATTTTCCTTCCTAGTGGTAGATTTCCTCTCACTTCCTGTTGTCTTCTTGCGTTTGCAAGTAGGAGTCGTTTGTAAGTTGGATGTTTGAAAGTAGGGACCTGCCGTATATACTCTGCAGAAATAGGCCCCTTAGTTGTTGGTGTTGGCACAACACTGTAAGCACTCACAGTTACTCTTGGTTGGTGCTGGAACGCCCTGCTGTCAACTATTATATCAGGAATTTTAATTACATATAATTGTTGAACAGTGGTAGTAAAAATTGGGCCTTTGATGGTGGTGCTGGTGCCACAACACTGTAAGCCCTGACAGTTACTCTTGGTGGGTGCAGCAATGGGCCCTGCTGTGAATTATTAGATCAAGAATTGTAATTACATGCCCCTGTTGAACAGGGGCTGAAAAATTGGGCCTTAGGCACTGGTGGCACAACACTGCAACCCCTCACAGATACTGTACTTGGAGCACAGCAATGAGCCCTGTTGCAAAGTATTGCTTCAAAAATTGTAATGACACGCCCCTGTTAAACAGGGGCTGAAAAATTGGGCCTTAGGCACTGGTGGCACAACACTGCAACTCCTCACAGATACTGTACTTGGAGCACAGCAATGAGCCCTGTTGCAAAGTATTGCTTCAAAAATTGTAATTACACGCCCCTGTTAAACAGGGGCTGAAAAATTGGGCGTTAGGCACTGGTGGCGGCACCCATAAACAAAAATGATCTTCCAAGCTATCATCATCAATCGTATCATTGAGGACTCGGAGGAGGAGGATAGGCAGTCAACATAACAGCACAGGCACTCAGCATCAGCATCAGTCTTGAAGGGATGTGACATTTTAAAATCAATTAGTCTGTTATATCAGCATCAGGTGTGTGGTAGCTGGTGGTGATCCAAGACTGGTTCATCTTGATGAAAGTCAGTCGATCAACCGAGTCGGTGGACAGGCGCACCCTGTGATCCGTGACAAATCCTCCAGCAGCACTGAATGTGCGTTCCGAAAGAACGCTGGATGCAGGACAGGCCAGTAGCTCAATTGCATACTGTGCAAGCTCTGGCCAGTGATCCATCCTCAAGACCCAGTAAGCCAGAGGATTTTCGGTGGGGAAGGTGTCCAAGTCTGACCTTGCCCCTAGATATTCCTGCACCATGTTTATCAGACGCTGGCGATGGTTGCTGGAACCAATCATACTTTGGGGCTGCGGACTAAAGAATTGTCTGAACGCATCGGTCAGACGGCCACCTTCCCCACCGCTCCTTCTTTGACTGGCCGAAGCCTCAGCAACTCGTTGTCCAGGACCAGGAGTTTGCAACCTCCCAGTCTCTGGGAACGCGTTGCACAGACCTTTCTGCAAGGCCTCCCGGAGTTGTCTCATCCTCTGCTCCCTCTGCGACGGTAACATAAGGTCCGCAACCTTACCCTTGTACCGTGGATCAAGGAGAGTGGCCAGCCAGTAATGGTCCCTCTCCTTGATCCGAAGAATACGAGGATCCTTCCGCAGACTTTGCAGGATCAGGGAGGCCATGCAGCGTAGGTTTGCTGAGGCATTCGCTCCGGAGTCCTCTGGGTCACTAAGGACAACATGATCCGCAGCCACCTCCTCCCAGCCACGTACAAGTCCACTGGTTTCTTGGGACTGTAAATCATCCCTAAAAGACTGCTGCTGATGATGCTGAGTGCCAGCCTCCACCTCCATGCTGACACAATCCTCCTCCTCCTCCTCCTCCTCCTCCTCTTCCTGTGCGATGGGTGGGACAGAAGGAACACTGTCTGGGTAAAGGGGGCCTTGAGAGGCAAGGAAGTCCTCCTCTTCCTGCCTCTGTTCTGCCTCAAGTGCCCTGTCCATTATTCCACGCAGCGTGTGCTCCAACAGGTGGACAAGAGGTACAGTGTCACTGATGCATGCACTGTCACTGCTCACCATCCTCGTGGCCTCCTCAAATGGTGCCAGGACAGTGCATGCATCCCTGATCATGCCCCACTGGCGTGGAGAAAAAAAACCAAGCTCCCCTGACCCTGTCCTGGTGCCGTAGTCGCACAGGTACTCATTGATGGCCCTCTGCTGCGTGTGCAGCCGCTGCAGCATGGCCAACGTTGAGTTCCACCTGGTGGGCATGTCACATATAAGGCGGTTCTTGGGCAGGTTCAACTCCTTTTGCAGCTCAGCCAGGCGAGCACTGGCATTATAAGATCTGCGGAAATGCACACAGACTTTCCTGGCCTGCCTCAGGACATCCTGTAAGCCCGGGTACCTGCCCAAGAACCGCTGCACCACCAGGTTAAGGACGTGAGCCACACAGGGCACATGGGTCAGTTGTCCCTGTCGGAGGGCGGAGAGGAGGTTGGTGCCATTGTCGCAAACCACCATTCCTGGCTTAAGCTGGCGTGGCGTCAACCACCTCTCGGCCTGGCCCTGCAGAGCAGACAGGACCTCTGCCCCAGTGTGGCTTCTGTCCCCCAAACACACCAGCGCAAGCACGGCATGGCATCTTTTTGCCTGCGTACTTGCGTAGCCCCGTGAACGGCTACGGAGCACCGCTGGTTCATAGGACAAACCACAGGAAGAGGCCATGGAGGAAGAAGAAGAGGAGGGGGTGGAGGAGAGAGGTGTGTCACAACCAGTAGTAGCATTTTGGAGGCGTGGCGGTGGGACAACCTCCAACACTACTGCACCTTGTCCTGAATCCTTCCCAGCTGCCAAAAGAGTGACCCAATGGGCCGTGAAAGAAAGGTAACGTCCCTGTCCATGCCTGCTGGACCATGAGTCAGCGGTAATATGCACCTTACCGCTGACCGCCCTGTCCAGCGAGGCCAAGACATTGCCTTCCACATGCCGGTAGAGAGCCGGAATAGCCTTCCGTGAGAAAAAGTGGCGTTTGGGAACCTGCCACTGAGGAACCGCACATTGCACAAACTCACGGAAGGGGGCCGAGTCTACCAACTGAAAAGGCAGCAGTTGAAGCGCTAGCAATTTAGCCAAGCTAGCATTCAACCGCTGGGCATGTGGATGGCTGGGAGTGAACTTCTTTCGACGGTCCAGCAGCTGGGGCAGGGAAATTTGCCTGCTAGAATCGGACGTCGGTGTACTGCTAGCAGAGTGGGCGCAAGTACTTGGCTGTGACACACCTAATTCTACACCTTCATTCCTCTCAGTGCATGTTTCAGAGAGGACTGAAGTTATAGTGGGGTTGGAGATCCCAGCTGATGCGGTGCAAGGAGAGGTCCGCTTTGTTCTTTGGTGTGGGTCTTTGAGGTAGGCTTGCCAACGAGCTGCATGGCAGGTCAACATATGTCTGGTCAGGCATGTGGTACCCAAGCGGCTGATGTTTTGGCCACGCGATATACGCTTGAGACATATGTTGCAAACAGCAGCTGTGCGATCTGATGCACTAGCCTCAAAAAAGGCCCACACCAAAGAACTTTTTGAATGACGGGCAGAGGCAGCGCCCTGCACAGGCGGAGCTCTGCGGTGTGATTCCGTCGGTGTACTGCCCTTACGCTGGCCACCAAAGGGCATCCTGCCTCGTTGGAGATGTGCCTCCTCCTCATCCTCCTCCTCCTCCTCTCTCCTATTAGGCACCCACGTGGAGTCATTGACCTCATCATCCCCTCCCTCCTCATCACTGGAGCCAATCTGGCAGTATGCTGCAGCTGCTGGAACATGACTGCCAGATTGGTGTCCTTCTTGAGCATCCCCTCTGTCTGCTCTCACGCTACTGCCTTCCTCTAGCTGGGTTTCATCATCAGACCCTTCGAAACGCTGGGCATCCTCCTGGAGCATGTACCCAACACTGTGCTGAAACAGTTCGGGGGACTCCTCAGGAGGAGGACATGGTGGGTCTAGGGAAGGAGTGACTGATGATTTGTCTGACATTGATACCAGGGAAGACGACGCTTTGGCAGCTGCTTTTCCAGTACCCTGAGCCTGGGTGAGAGAGGATGAGGAGGAGGAGGAGGGCTTGGTCATCCACTCTACCAAGTCTTCGGCATGATGTGGCTCAACATGTCCAGCTGCCGAAAAGAAGGACAAGCGTGTCCCATGGCCATGTGCTGATGACAATGCACCGCGTCCACGACCAGCACTGTTGCCCCCAGACACAGAGCCTGCTTGCCCTCTTTTATTGCCTCCTGACTGTCTGCCTCTCCTTGTTTGCCTTCCAGACATTCTAATAGATGGCCTGCAGGGAGATGGGAAAAAAGCAATAAGGGCTACCTTCAGGTGTCCTTCTCTGTCCCTGGAAACAAGGACTTGCAGAGTGAAAGAAAAAAAACACTCTCCCTACCTAGAGTTTTCTGTCCCTAGAAAAAATGTTTTTTTTAATCACAATATAGCACAAGGAAAATTAACTCACTGTCCTTACAGGTCCCTGGAAACAAGGACTTGCAGAGTGAAAGAAAAAAAACACTCTCCCTACCTACAGTTTTCTGTCCCTAGAAAAAAATGTTTTTTTTAATCACAATATAGCAAAAGGACAATTCACTCACTGTCCTTCCAGGTCCCTGGAAACAAGGACTTGCAGAGTGAAAGAAACTGACACTGTCCCTACCTAGAGTTTTCTGTCCCTGGAATAAATGTTTTTTTCAGCACAATATAGCACAAGGACAATTAACTCACTGTCCTTACAGGTCCCTGGAAACAAGGACTTGCAGAGTGAAAGAAAAAAAATACTCTCCCTACCTACAGTTTTCTGTCCCTAGAAAAAAATGTTTTTTTTAATCACAATATAGCAAAAGGACAATTCACTCACTGTCCTTCCAGGTCCCTGGAAACAAGGACTTGCAGAGTGAAAGAAACTGACACTGTCCCTACCTAGAGTTTTCTGTCCCTAGAATAAATGTTTTTTTTAATCACAATATAGCAAAAGGACAATTCACTCACTGTCCTTCCAGGTCCCTGGAAACAAGGACTTGCAGAGTGAAAGAAACTGACACTGTCCCTACCTAGAGTTTTCTGTCCCTAGAATAAATGTTTTTTTTAATCACAATATAGCACAAGGAAAATTAACTCACTGTCCTTACAGGTCCCTGGAAACAAGGACTTGCAGAGTGAAAGAAAAAAAACACTCTCCCTACCTACAGTTTTCTGTCCCTAGAAAAAAATGTTTTTTTTAATCACAATATAGCAAAAGGACAATTCACTCACTGTCCTTCCAGGTCCCTGGAAACAAGGACTTGCAGAGTGAAAGAAACTGACACTGTCCCTACCTAGAGTTTTCTGTCCCTAGAATAAATGTTTTTTTTAATCACAATATAGCACAAGGAAAATTAACTCACTGTCCTTACAGGTCCCTGGAAACAAGGACTTGCAGAGTGAAAGAAAAAAAATACTCTCCCTACCTACAGTTTTCTGTCCCTAGAAAAAAATGTTTTTTTTAATCACAATATAGCAAAAGGACAATTCACTCACTGTCCTTCCAGGTCCCTGGAAACAAGGACTTGCAGAGTGAAAGAAACTGACACTGTCCCTACCTAGAGTTTTCTGTCCCTGGAATAAATGTTTTTTTCAGCACAATATAGCACAAGGACAATTAACTCACTGTCCTTACAGGTCCCTGGAAACAAGGACTTGCAGAGTGAAAGAAAAAAAATACTCTCCCTACCTACAGTTTTCTGTCCCTAGAAAAAAATGTTTTTTTTAATCACAATATAGCAAAAGGACAATTCACTCACTGTCCTTCCAGGTCCCTGGAAACAAGGACTTGCAGAGTGAAAGAAACTGACACTGTCCCTACCTAGAGTTTTCTGTCCCTAGAATAAATGTTTTTTTTAATCACAATATAGCAAAAGGACAATTCACTCACTGTCCTTCCAGGTCCCTGGAAACAAGGACTTGCAGAGTGAAAGAAACTGACACTGTCCCTACCTAGAGTTTTCTGTCCCTAGAATAAATGTTTTTTTTAATCACAATATAGCACAAGGAAAATTAACTCACTGTCCTTACAGGTCCCTGGAAACAAGGACTTGCAGAGTGAAAGAAAAAAAACACTCTCCCTACCTACAGTTTTCTGTCCCTAGAAAAAAATGTTTTTTTTAATCACAATATAGCAAAAGGACAATTCACTCACTGTCCTTCCAGGTCCCTGGAAACAAGGACTTGCAGAGTGAAAGAAACTGACACTGTCCCTACCTAGAGTTTTCTGTCCCTAGAATAAATGTTTTTTTTAATCACAATATAGCACAAGGAAAATTAACTCACTGTCCTTACAGGTCCCTGGAAACAAGGACTTGCAGAGTGAAAGAAAAAAAACACTCTCCCTACCTACAGTTTTCTGTCCCTAGAAAAAAATGTTTTTTTTTATCACAATATAGCAAAAGGACAATTCACTCACTGTCCTTCCAGGTCCCTGGAAACAAGGACTTGCAGAGTGAAAGAAACTGACACTGTCCCTACCTAGAGTTTTCTGTCCCTGGAATAAATGTTTTTTTCAGCACAATATAGCACAAGGACAATTAACTCACTGTCCTTACAGGTCCCTGGAAACAAGGACTTGCAGAGTGAAAGAAAAAAAATACTCTCCCTACCTACAGTTTTCTGTCCCTAGAAAAAAATGTTTTTTTTAATCACAATATAGCAAAAGGACAATTCACTCACTGTCCTTCCAGGTCCCTGGAAACAAGGACTTGCAGAGTGAAAGAAACTGACACTGTCCCTACCTAGAGTTTTCTGTCCCTAGAATAAATGTTTTTTTTAATCACAATATAGCACAAGGAAAATTAACTCACTGTCCTTACAGGTCCCTGGAAACAAGGACTTGCAGAGTGAAAGAAAAAAAATACTCTCCCTACCTACAGTTTTCTGTCCCTAGAAAAAAATGTTTTTTTTAATCACAATATAGCAAAAGGACAATTCACTCACTGTCCTTCCAGGTCCCTGGAAACAAGGACTTGCAGAGTGAAAGAAACTGACACTGTCCCTACCTAGAGTTTTCTGTCCCTAGAATAAATGTTTTTTTTAATCACAATATAGCACAAGGAAAATTAACTCACTGTCCTTACAGGTCCCTGGAAACAAGGACTTGCAGAGTGAAAGAAAAAAAACACTCTCCCTACCTACAGTTTTCTGTCCCTAGAAAAAAATGTTTTTTTTTATCACAATATAGCAAAAGGACAATTCACTCACTGTCCTTCCAGGTCCCTGGAAACAAGGACTTGCAGAGTGAAAGAAACTGACACTGTCCCTACCTAGAGTTTTCTGTCCCTAGAATAAATGTTTTTTTTAATCACAATATAGCACAAGGAAAATTAACTCACTGTCCTTACAGGTCCCTGGAAACAAGGACTTGCAGAGTGAAAGAAAAAAAATACTCTCCCTACCTACAGTTTTCTGTCCCTAGAAAAAAATGTTTTTTTTAATCACAATATAGCAAAAGGACAATTCACTCACTGTCCTTCCAGGTCCCTGGAAACAAGGACTTGCAGAGTGAAAGAAACTGACACTGTCCCTACCTAGAGTTTTCTGTCCCTAGAATAAATGTTTTTTTTAATCACAATATAGCACAAGGAAAATTAACTCACTGTCCTTACAGGTCCCTGGAAACAAGGACTTGCAGAGTGAAAGAAAAAAAACACTCTCCCTACCTACAGTTTTCTGTCCCTAGAAAAAAATGTTTTTTTTAATCACAATATAGCAAAAGGACAATTCACTCACTGTCCTTCCAGGTCCCTGGAAACAAGGACTTGCAGAGTGAAAGAAACTGACACTGTCCCTACCTAGAGTTTTCTGTCCCTAGAATAAATGTTTTTTTTAATCACAATATAGCAAAAGGACAATTCACTCACTGTCCTTCCAGGTCCCTGGAAACAAGGACTTGCAGAGTGAAAGAAACTGACACTGTCCCTACCTAGAGTTTTCTGTCCCTAGAATAAATGTTTTTTTTAATCACAATATAGCACAAGGAAAATTAACTCACTGTCCTTACAGGTCCCTGGAAACAAGGACTTGCAGAGTGAAAGAAAAAAAACACTCTCCCTACCTACAGTTTTCTGTCCCTAGAAAAAAATGTTTTTTTTAATCACAATATAGCAAAAGGACAATTCACTCACTGTCCTTCCAGGTCCCTGGAAACAAGGACTTGCAGAGTGAAAGAAACTGACACTGTCCCTACCTAGAGTTTTCTGTCCCTAGAATAAATGTTTTTTTTAATCACAATATAGCACAAGGAAAATTAACTCACTGTCCTTACAGGTCCCTGGAAACAAGGACTTGCAGAGTGAAAGAAAAAAAACACTCTCCCTACCTACAGTTTTCTGTCCCTAGAAAAAAATGTTTTTTTTTATCACAATATAGCAAAAGGACAATTCACTCACTGTCCTTCCAGGTCCCTGGAAACAAGGACTTGCAGAGTGAAAGAAACTGACACTGTCCCTACCTAGAGTTTTCTGTCCCTGGAATAAATGTTTTTTTCAGCACAATATAGCACAAGGACAATTAACTCACTGTCCTTACAGGTCCCTGGAAACAAGGACTTGCAGAGTGAAAGAAAAAAAATACTCTCCCTACCTACAGTTTTCTGTCCCTAGAAAAAAATGTTTTTTTTAATCACAATATAGCAAAAGGACAATTCACTCACTGTCCTTCCAGGTCCCTGGAAACAAGGACTTGCAGAGTGAAAGAAACTGACACTGTCCCTACCTAGAGTTTTCTGTCCCTAGAATAAATGTTTTTTTTAATCACAATATAGCACAAGGAAAATTAACTCACTGTCCTTACAGGTCCCTGGAAACAAGGACTTGCAGAGTGAAAGAAAAAAAATACTCTCCCTACCTACAGTTTTCTGTCCCTAGAAAAAAATGTTTTTTTTAATCACAATATAGCAAAAGGACAATTCACTCACTGTCCTTCCAGGTCCCTGGAAACAAGGACTTGCAGAGTGAAAGAAACTGACACTGTCCCTACCTAGAGTTTTCTGTCCCTGGAATAAATGTTTTTTTCAGCACAATATAGCACAAGGACAATTAACTCACTGTCCTTACAGGTCCCTGGAAACAAGGACTTGCAGAGTGAAAGAAAAAAAATACTCTCCCTACCTACAGTTTTCTGTCCCTAGAAAAAAATGTTTTTTTTAATCACAATATAGCAAAAGGACAATTCACTCACTGTCCTTCCAGGTCCCTGGAAACAAGGACTTGCAGAGTGAAAGAAACTGACACTGTCCCTACCTAGAGTTTTCTGTCCCTAGAATAAATGTTTTTTTTAATCACAATATAGCAAAAGGACAATTCACTCACTGTCCTTCCAGGTCCCTGGAAACAAGGACTTGCAGAGTGAAAGAAACTGACACTGTCCCTACCTAGAGTTTTCTGTCCCTAGAATAAATGTTTTTTTTAATCACAATATAGCACAAGGAAAATTAACTCACTGTCCTTACAGGTCCCTGGAAACAAGGACTTGCAGAGTGAAAGAAAAAAAACACTCTCCCTACCTACAGTTTTCTGTCCCTAGAAAAAAATGTTTTTTTTAATCACAATATAGCAAAAGGACAATTCACTCACTGTCCTTCCAGGTCCCTGGAAACAAGGACTTGCAGAGTGAAAGAAACTGACACTGTCCCTACCTAGAGTTTTCTGTCCCTGGAATAAATGTTTTTTTCAGCACAATATAGCACAAGGACAATTAACTCACTGTCCTTACAGGTCCCTGGAAACAAGGACTTGCAGAGTGAAAGAAAAAAAATACTCTCCCTACCTACAGTTTTCTGTCCCTAGAAAAAAATGTTTTTTTTAATCACAATATAGCAAAAGGACAATTCACTCACTGTCCTTCCAGGTCCCTGGAAACAAGGACTTGCAGAGTGAAAGAAACTGACACTGTCCCTACCTAGAGTTTTCTGTCCCTAGAATAAATGTTTTTTTTAATCACAATATAGCAAAAGGACAATTCACTCACTGTCCTTCCAGGTCCCTGGAAACAAGGACTTGCAGAGTGAAAGAAAAAAAACACTCTCCCTACCTACAGTTTTCTGTCCCTAGAAAAAAATGTTTTTTTTTATCACAATATAGCAAAAGGACAATTCACTCACTGTCCTTCCAGGTCCCTGGAAACAAGGACTTGCAGAGTGAAAGAAACTGACACTGTCCCTACCTAGAGTTTTCTGTCCCTGGAATAAATGTTTTTTTCAGCACAATATAGCACAAGGACAATTAACTCACTGTCCTTACAGGTCCCTGGAAACAAGGACTTGCAGAGTGAAAGAAAAAAAATACTCTCCCTACCTACAGTTTTCTGTCCCTAGAAAAAAATGTTTTTTTTAATCACAATATAGCAAAAGGACAATTCACTCACTGTCCTTCCAGGTCCCTGGAAACAAGGACTTGCAGAGTGAAAGAAACTGACACTGTCCCTACCTAGAGTTTTCTGTCCCTAGAATAAATGTTTTTTTTAATCACAATATAGCACAAGGAAAATTAACTCACTGTCCTTACAGGTCCCTGGAAACAAGGACTTGCAGAGTGAAAGAAAAAAAATACTCTCCCTACCTACAGTTTTCTGTCCCTAGAAAAAAATGTTTTTTTTAATCACAATATAGCAAAAGGACAATTCACTCACTGTCCTTCCAGGTCCCTGGAAACAAGGACTTGCAGAGTGAAAGAAACTGACACTGTCCCTACCTAGAGTTTTCTGTCCCTGGAATAAATGTTTTTTTCAGCACAATATAGCACAAGGACAATTAACTCACTGTCCTTACAGGTCCCTGGAAACAAGGACTTGCAGAGTGAAAGAAAAAAAATACTCTCCCTACCTACAGTTTTCTGTCCCTAGAAAAAAATGTTTTTTTTAATCACAATATAGCAAAAGGACAATTCACTCACTGTCCTTCCAGGTCCCTGGAAACAAGGACTTGCAGAGTGAAAGAAACTGACACTGTCCCTACCTAGAGTTTTCTGTCCCTAGAATAAATGTTTTTTTTAATCACAATATAGCAAAAGGACAATTCACTCACTGTCCTTCCAGGTCCCTGGAAACAAGGACTTGCAGAGTGAAAGAAACTGACACTGTCCCTACCTAGAGTTTTCTGTCCCTAGAATAAATGTTTTTTTTAATCACAATATAGCACAAGGAAAATTAACTCACTGTCCTTACAGGTCCCTGGAAACAAGGACTTGCAGAGTGAAAGAAAAAAAACACTCTCCCTACCTACAGTTTTCTGTCCCTAGAAAAAAATGTTTTTTTTAATCACAATATAGCAAAAGGACAATTCACTCACTGTCCTTCCAGGTCCCTGGAAACAAGGACTTGCAGAGTGAAAGAAACTGACACTGTCCCTACCTAGAGTTTTCTGTCCCTGGAATAAATGTTTTTTTCAGCACAATATAGCACAAGGACAATTAACTCACTGTCCTTACAGGTCCCTGGAAACAAGGACTTGCAGAGTGAAAGAAAAAAAATACTCTCCCTACCTACAGTTTTCTGTCCCTAGAAAAAAATGTTTTTTTTAATCACAATATAGCAAAAGGACAATTCACTCACTGTCCTTCCAGGTCCCTGGAAACAAGGACTTGCAGAGTGAAAGAAACTGACACTGTCCCTACCTAGAGTTTTCTGTCCCTAGAATAAATGTTTTTTTTAATCACAATATAGCAAAAGGACAATTCACTCACTGTCCTTCCAGGTCCCTGGAAACAAGGACTTGCAGAGTGAAAGAAACTGACACTGTCCCTACCTAGAGTTTTCTGTCCCTAGAATAAATGTTTTTTTTAATCACAATATAGCAAAAGGACAATTCACTCACTGTCCTTCCAGGTCCCTGGAAACAAGGACTTGCAGAGTGAAAGAAACTGACACTGTCCCTACCTAGAGTTTTCTGTCCCTAGAATAAATGTTTTTTTTAATCACAATATAGCAAAAGGACAATTCACTCACTGTCCTTCCAGGTCCCTGGAAACAAGGACTTGCAGAGTGAAAGAAACTGACACTGTCCCTACCTAGAGTTTTCTGTCCCTAGAATAAATGTTTTTTTTTAAGCACACTATAGCAGAAGCACAAAACACACTGACACTCTCCCTACCTATCCTTCTCTTTCCCTAAACTAAAGGAATCCAGGTTAAGCAAGAAAGAAATAACAGTCACTGTCCCTGCCTATGCTACTCTATCCCTGCTCCGGAACACACTACACTAGGCCGCCGTGCTGGCGGCCTTTTATAGTGTGGGGCGTGTACTAAACACCCTCAGCAATAATTGGCCACAGGCATCCTGCCTGTGGCCAATCATTGCTCTCCTCGCTGCCGGCGCTGTGATTGGCCAAGCATGCGGGGTCACAGTGCATGCTTGGCCAATCACAGCGCCTGGATGACACTGCGATGGCGTAGTGCATTGTGGGCCGTTCGCGTCACTCGAATTTGGCGCGAACGGCCCAAATCGTTCGATCTTCGTCGAACGATCGAACAGCCAATGTTCGAGTCGAACGTATGTTCGACTCGAACACGAAGCTCATCCCTAGTGAAGAAATGAAGCCCAATGATTTTGGCCTCCAATCAAACCAAAGTGATAAATAATATCAATATAATGAGTCCATACAGTGTCCATAGAAAATTTTTCGTGTTGTGAAGAAAGAAGATGTAGCACTGAAGGGTCATCACATAACTCTTGTAGAAAAAGAGAGGTAGAATACTCTTACCGGAACATTAGACCTGTGGTTTAGGCAGGTCAAATAGGCATACGAAATCCCAGTGGCACTCCTCATCAGTTAGTCTGGAAACTGGATCAGATGGGTCCCCAATGTAGACTGTCCGGTAGGCTCCCCGACTTGACAGCAGACTCTGGGTTTCACACCAATCCAGGTGGTCCTCCGATTGAACTGGAACCGCCACTCAGCAAGGAGACTCTTTACCACGGTGAATATTAGTAACCAGTGGCCAAAGGAAGCTATTACTTGACCAACCACCCATGTGAGGAGAAAAGAAGGGAAGGAATGCTCCAATGGTGCAGGTCAATGAGGGTTTATTCAACCAACATAAAAGTGATCACAAACAATAAAAACTTTTAAAAAGGGGCAGTGAATGAGGTAGTGTACCAAGCCCTACGCGTTTTGAACAAATGTTCTTCAACAGGGGCATCAACCAACCTCTTCCACTGCAGAAATATATATAGTGAACAAATACAATCTAACAAGGTTCTCAACCAATCAGACAGATAATTGATTACAACATATGATTGGGTAAACAGCTCACCAGATCCAAGGTGGGTAGTCTCCACCTCCAGGTCAACCTACCACGTTCGCTATACGGTTCGCACCTCCCAGGAAGCAAACCATGATAGGCCGAGCTGGAGATGGACCCAAGCGACTGCCAATAACCTTTGTTCAAAAAGCCCGCCATGAGAAAGTGGGTTGGAGACGACGTGCGGCGTTCAACGCCCACACCACATCTCAACGCCCACCCAAACATGCCATGCAGCAGTATACAAAATAAATAATATGCAATATATAAAAACAAATATGTGTGGCTAAAACGCCACTTACATACACGGTACAACTCGCACTGTATCCAATCCGGGACAAATAGTATCATGCAAACGATGAGTAGAAACAGGAAGTGTCATGTAACCAAAGCGAGGCTTGGAAAGCCTTGCTTCCTGTATGTAAAACACTCATCTGTCACTAAAAAGTCTACCAAGCCTCTCTCTCACAAAGAGGCCTGGAGCGCATGGGCACTCTACGATGAGTAGAAACAGGAAGTGTCATGTAACCAAAGCGAGGCTTGGAAAGCCTTGCTTCCTGTATATAAACACTCATCTGTCACTAAAAAGTCTGCCAAGCCTCTCTCTCACAAAGAGGCCTGGAGCGCATGGACACCACCAAGTAATATCAAACAGGCTAAAAAGACCTTAAAGTAACAGCACCATCTTGTGGTAAATAAAGAAAAGTGCTGGAATAAAATTATCTAAAAGTCTACCAGGTCAATGGATCAGTAGACAGTACATAAAATTACCTAAACACCAAAATAAACTACAAATATGGGGAGCACTTAAGACACCCTAGAGAAAATAAATAAAAAATGGACCAGAACCTAAAAGAGGGCGCACACAAAGCCAAATACAAGAAGATTCGCATACGCACACATAGCGAAAAATCTTATTAATCCACGGAAAGAAGAGAAGGGCACTCAAGCCTTATTGATGAATGAATTGATATCCCATTCAACATTCATTCTGTGGGGGGCATAGGTGCGAAGCTCATAGATCCAGTACGTTTCAAGTCGGGATACTCCCCGAATCCTAGATTCTCCCCTCCAATGTGAAACGTACTGATCTATGGCTAAAAACTGAGTGCCTGTGGGGTCTCGATCATGGTGTTCAAGATAGTGTCGCGGGACACTATGATTGGTTTTCCCATTTTTTATGTTGGCAATATGCTCATTCACCCTTATAGTGAAGGTTCGGATCGTACGTCCCACATATTGTTTTTTGCATGGGCATGTCAGCAAGTAAACAATGTATTGCGTGGCGCAAGTAGTAAAACACTTCATATGGTAAGTCTTAAGTGTAGCCGTAGACTGGAAGGTCTCACTCTTGCGTCTCCCACTAATGTTATGTGCGCAAACATTGCACTTGCGACACGGAAAATAGCCCTTGCAATTTTGAAAAAAAGAGATACGTTTAGGAGGGTCTATAACATTTGGTGCGATGTCACCCTGGACAGACCGGGCACCTCTAAAGATCACCCCTGCCCGTTCAGGTAGCACCGCACCTAAAAGTGCATCGCTTCTAAGGACATTCCAGTGTTTCTTCAGTATTTATTTTACCTGGCGAGACTGCACAGAGTAAGTAGTGAAGAAAGACCACTTAAACTTCTCATTGGTAGCTTTGGGGGGACCAACCACAAGTAGGGAGTCCCGATCGATCCGCTGGATCCGATCGATCTCCTCATCGAGATCTCCAGGTGAATAGCCTTTATCGATAAAACGGCCCCTCAGGACAGCTGCTTGTAAAACAAAATCACTGACTTTAGAGCAGTTCCTCCGCAACCGGAGGAACTGGCTCTTTGGCACTGACTTAAGCCATTGTGAATGATGGCAGCTGTCTCGAGGGATGTAACCGTTACGATCGGTAGGCTTGAAAAACATAGAGAATTCCAACCGGTTGTCAAGCACTTTGATTTCCAAATCCAAAAAATGGACTGATGTAGAACTAGCTTCATGGCTCAGCCTAATACCACATTCGTTGGCGTTAAGCGAGACCATAAAATCATCTAGAGATGCTTGGCTGCCATTCCATAGGAGGAGGATGTCATCTATATAACGAACCCAGAGAACCAATTCTGGTCTCCTATGGGCATAGATGACATCCTCCTCCCACTTGCCATGAATAAATTGGCCAGGCTGGGGGCAAATTTTGCCCCCATCGCAACACCCTTGGTTTGTAGGTAGAAACTGTTCTGAAACCAAAAGTAATTGTGGGTAGTAGCGAATCTCAGAAGTTGCATGATGAAATTACGCTGCACATTGGGTATGCTAACACTCTGAGACAGGTAATATTCAACAGCCTCGAATCCCAAATCATGGGGTATACATGTGTAGAGGGCAGCCACATCCGCAGTGGCCAGAATCATGCCATTCCGGAAGTCCACTGTTTGTAGCAACCTGATGGTATCACCTGTGTCCTTCAAAAAGGAAGGCATGACCCTGACCAAAGGCTGAAGATGAAAATCAATATATTTTACTATTCTAGCAGTAATCGAGTCTATCCCGCTAACTATAGGACGACCAGGGGGATTCACTGGGTCCTTATGAATCTTAGGCAGGTAATAGATAGCGGGAATCCTCGGTGCTACCGGAATCAGAAAACTTTTTTCCTTCTTGTCCAAAATGGACAACGCAAAACCCTCATTCACTAGTTCCACAAGAGCTTTCTTATATTTCAAGGTTGGGTCTGATGGAATGACCTTATAGGTATCTGTATCACCAAGAATCGTATTCATTTCCCTGATATACATACTCTTATCAAGCACGACAATGGCACCCCCTTTGTCTGCTGGACGGATGATTAAATCCTTTTGTTCACATAATTGTTTCAAACCTAATTTAATCTTAGGATTTGTGTGCGTCCTCTTAGGTGGTAACTTCTCCAAGTCCTGGAGCACCAGGTTGCGAAAAACGTTAATCGCAGGTGCTACAAAACCAGGAGGATTGAATAGGGAAGGATTCGATAACCCAGTGTGTACATTTGTGTCCATGGGGGTGGGAACAGCAATGGAGGCATTGGATGGGTTCAAGAAGTGTCTCTGTATATTGAGCTTACGAACAAACTTATGGACATCAATAAAGGTAGAGAACCTATTCATGTTCTGTGGAGGAACATATTTAAGTCTCTTGTCTAAGACCAGGTTCTCTTCGTCCGTTAGGTTTGTTGAGCTCAAATTAAAGACACCTGAGCCTATCTTGTTCTGGGCCTTTTTGCTCTGGACCCTCCAACCTCCTCTGACACCTCTTTTCCTTCTGGGCTTCCAAGGTAGTCTGGAACCGCCCTGTGAAAACCCGAAGGATGGGATGGGCCGGAGGGGTATTGGTTATAGTTGTATGGGGACCTGGACAACAGATCAATGTCTCTGTCTCGGTCATTATAGGAATCATAGTACTCCTCCCTCGTATAATCATCATAGAAGGGAAGAGGCCTATTGTAGGGGCGAGAAGGGGTCCGGAATTGACCATCATGTCCACCACGCCTTGGGGCTTTGTGGTAATCACGCCAATTCGCCCCTGGTCTCCTTGGACTCTCATAATGATAAGAGTCCCTGGGACACCCATAGTTAGATGGAAAAGAGTCTCTATACTGACCCCTTTGAGGACCTTTCCCTCTACTCCTAGGGCCCCTCCCCCTGGGTTGGGAAGGATAAGCCACCTGAGTATTGGGAACTCGTGTTTTGGGTCTGGAGTCTAGAGTTTTGTTAGAGGGGCCTGTCCCAAGGGGTTTGGGATTAGGGGGTGGCCGTACTGAGATGTTCTGAGCCACAGGTTCGAAGGTTAATGTTCGATCCAAATTCCGGCCATCAGATTGAATCACCTCCATCTCTAGATTCTCACTGGCCGAGACCAGAGATGCTTGAATCTTTTTTTGCCACCCAAAAACAAGAATAGACCTGTAATCTATAATGTCTCTATTATATTTCTTTTGCTTCTTGAGTCTCTGTTCCTTTTCCTCCTTTTCTAGGTGGCTTTTTAGAGTGGTTGAAAGAGAGATGTACTCTAAAGAGGTTTTATGTGGAGTAAATTTTTCTTTAAGCTCTCTTATCTCCCTGTCGATAGATATCAATCTTGACTTCTTTTTATCTATCAAAAAAATCAAAAGTTTGGTCCCGGCATCGTTAAAATACCGAAACCAAGAATCTATATCAGACTCTCCTTGTTGAGGAAACACATCCCAGCGGAGACCTCTAGGAACTATATTTTCTTTCACATACTGTTCCAGAAAGGCCGTATCCCACTGGAGGTGTAACTCTGTGGTCATCAGATTTTTAAGTCTGAGAAACAAACCACTGAGTTCGGTGTCAGATCCGGTGGTAGTGAAAACACTGTCAGTGTTAAAAGACCTGGATGTTCTATATTCAAACACATCCATGGTAAAGTGTCGTACAAAAATATACGTGAAAACAGCTGCAATATAAAATAGTCAAAAACGTGCATATAAAGAAAGAAAATACTGCGCTAATCTAAAATAGTGAATAAAAATAAAGCTGCTACATAAAATGTGACTAAAATTAATAAACATGGAATGAAGATGTAGCGCTAAGTGAAGAAATGAAGCCCAATGATTTGGGCCTCCAATCAAACCAAAGTGATAAATAATATCAATATAATGAGTCCATACAGTGTCCATAGAAAATTTTTCGTGTTGTGAAGAAAGAAGATGTAGCACTGAAGGGTCATCACATAACTCTTGTAGAAAAAGAGAGGTAGAATACTCTTACCGGAACATTAGACCTGTGGTTTAGGCAGGTCAAATAGGCATACGAAATCCCAGTGGCACTCCTCATCAGTTAGTCTGGAAACTGGATCAGATGGGTCCCCAATGTAGACTGTCCGGTAGGCTCCCCGACTTGACAGCAGACTCTGGGTTTCACACCAATCCAGGTGGTCCTCCGATTGAACTGGAACCGCCACTCAGCAAGGAGACTCTTTACCATGGTGAATATTAGTAACCAGTGGCCAAAGGAAGCTATTACTTGACCAACCACCCATGTGAGGAGAAAAGAAGGGAAGGAATGCTCCAATGGTGCAGGTCAATGAGGGTTTATTCAACCAACATAAAAGTGATCACAAACAATAAAAACTTTTAAAAAGGGGCAGTGAATGAGGTAGTGTACCAAGCCCTACGCGTTTCGAACAAATGTTCTTCAACAGGGGCATCAACCAACCTCTTCCACTGCAGAAATATATATAGTGAACAAATACAATCTAACAAGGTTCTCAACCAATCAGACAGATAATTGATTACAACATATGATTGGGTAAACAGCTCACCAGATCCAAGGTGGGTAGTCTCCACCTCCAGGTCAACCTACCACGTTCGCTATACGGTTCGCACCTCCCAGGAAGCAAACCATGATAGGCCGAGCTGGAGATGGACCCAAGCGACTGCCAATAACCTTTGTTCAAAAAGCCCGCCATGAGAAAGTGGGTTGGAGACGACGTGCGGCGTTCAACGCCCACACCACATCTCAACGCCCACCCAAACATGCCATGCAGCAGTATACAAAATAAATAATATGCAATATATAAAAACAAATATGTGTGGCTAAAACGCCACTTACATACACGGTACAACTCGCACTGTATCCAATCCGGGACAAATAGTATCATGCAAACGATGAGTAGAAACAGGAAGTGTCATGTAACCAAAGCGAGGCTTGGAAAGCCTCGCTTCCTGTATGTAAAACACTCATCTGTCACTAAAAAGTCTACCAAGCCTCTCTCTCACAAAGAGGCTTGGAGCGCATGGACACTCTACGATGAGTTTAGTGACAGATGAGTGTTTTACATACAGGAAGCGAGGCTTTCCAAGCCTCGCTTTGGTTACATGACACTTCCTGTTTCTACTCATCGTTTGCATGATACTATTTGTCCCGGATTGGATACAGTGCGAGTTGTACCGTGTATGTAAGTGGCGTTTTAGCCACACATATTTGTTTTTATATATTGCATATTATTTATTTTGTATATTGCTGCATGGCATGTTTGGGTGGGCGTTGAGATGTGGTGTGGGCGTTGAACGCCGCACGTCGTCTCCAACCCACTTTCTCATGGCGGGCTTTTTGAACAAAGGTTATTGGCAGTCGCTTGGGTCCATCTCCAGCTCGGCCTATCATGGTTTGCTTCCTGGGAGGTGCGAACCGTATAGCGAATGTGGTAGGTTGACCTGGAGGTGGAGACTACCCACCTTGGATCTGGTGAGTTGCTTACCCAATCATATGTTGTAATCAATTATCTGTCTGATTGGTTGAGAACCTTGTTAGATTGTATTTGTTCACTATATATATTTCTGCAGTGGAAGAGGTTGGTTGATGCCCCTGTTGAAGAACATTTGTTCGAAACGCGTAGGGCTTGGTACACTACCTCATTCACTGCCCCTTTTTAAAAGTTTTTATTGTTTGTGATCACTTTTATGTTGGTTGAATAAACCCTCATTGACCTGCACCATTGGAGCATTCCTTCCCTTCTTTTCTCCTCACATGGGTGGTTGGTCAAGTAATAGCTTGTTTGGCCACTGGTTACTAATATTCACCGTGGTAAAGAGTCTCCTTGCTGAGTGGCGGTTACAGTTCAATCGGAGGACCACCTGGATTGGTGTGAAACCCAGAGTCTGCTGTCAAGTCGGGGAGCCTACCGGACAGTCTACATTGGGGACCCATCTGATCCAGTTTCCAGACTAACTGATGAGGAGTGCCACTGGGATTTCGTATGCCTATTTGACCTGCCTAAACCACAGGTCTAATGTTCCGGTAGAGTATTCTACCTCTCTTTTTCTACAAGAGTTATGTGATGACCCTTCACTGCTACATGTTCTTTCTTCACAACACGAAAAAATTTCTTTGGACACTGTATGGACTCATTATATTGATATTATTTATCACTTTGGTTTGATTGGAGGCCCAAATCATTGGGCTTCATTTCTTCACTTAGCGCTACATCTTCATTCCATGTTTATTAATTTTAGTCACATTTTATGTAGCAGCTTTATTTTTATTCACTATTTTAGATTAGCGCAGTATTTTCTTTCTTTATAAAATAATACTTGATTTACTCGATTTACTACAATGGATGAGTTATAATAACATCACTACTTATTTAATTTCATGATAATTTTCTCCTGAAAATGCTCAATAAACACATTAAAGCGGAGTTCCACCCAAATTTGGAACTTCCGCTTAATCCAATCTTCGCCCCCTTACATGCCACATTTGGCATGTAATTTTTTTTTGGGGGGGAGTGGGGGCTTCAGTAGGAGTGGGACTTCCTGTCCCACTTCCTCCTTCCGCCCTGGGGTCGCCTTTTGGCGGCCCCTCCCTGTAGGCGATCACCTGGGACTTGACAGGTCCCAGGCGATCGCCTGTCCACTCAGAGAGCGCTGCACCGTTCGCACATGCGCAGTGCGTGCCCGGCCGTGAAGCTGAAAGCTGTCACGGCCGGGTGCCCACACTATGAATGGAGGCGCCAGCGGAAAAGGGGGAGAGAGGAGCGGAGCTCCGGGCGGCGCTTCGCTGGACAGTGGAACAGGTAAGTGAATGTTTATTAAAAGCCAGCAGATACACTTTTTGTAGCTGCTGACTTTTAATAAACATAAACAAAGGCTGGAACTCCCCTTTAAAATGTCACTAAGGAGTCAAAACTTTGTTTCCAAATGAAATGAACATTATTCTGTTGAAGGCCCTATGTTTTCATAAATTATTTTATTTGTATGCCTCATGCACACTGGATGTTTTTTTATGTTTTTATAGCAGCTATTTTTGGCTGTAGATGTTTTTTTCTACAGTCATTAAACTCTCCATCATGTTATCCTATGTGTTCATGCACACATAGGCTGTTATCAGCAGTTTTGGGCAGTGGTGTTTTTGCGCTTTAATGTAATGTTTGGTCCCGGCAATATGGATGAAAATCATTGAGAAAAATGGCATGGGTATCCCCCCACCCCCCTCCCCCAGGCCACTACCAGCCCCTTTGGGTCTTGTATGTATATTAAGGGGAACCCCGCACCTAAATTAAAAAAAGGCCCTAAATACTCCGAACAGCAGAATACAGGTGGTGCAAACAAGACAGGGACTGTAGGTTTGTTCTTAAGTAGAATCTGTTTGTAATTTGGAACAGGTACATTTTTTAAGTGTAGCTCCAGCCAAAAAATCTATTTTTAAGCTTTTTGGATAGCATAGGGAAGGGTTATCACCCCTGTAACATTTGTTTTGCTGTCTGTGCCCCTGTTCAGGAGATTTCATCTCACTTTCTGTCCCAATGACAATTTGATTTTGAAAATTTTGGGTTAGTAGGGAAACAAGGATTGGTGATAAAATATCAGTGGAGACACCTTTTTCCCATATTAACTCTTACAGGAGAGAATTTCCCTTCCTAGGGGTAGATTTCCTCTCACTTCCTGTTGTCTCCCTCCGTTTGTAAGTAGGAGTCATTTGTAAGTCGGATGTTTGAAAGTAGGGGACCGCCTGTATATACTATACGGCCTGCCCTATATACTCTGCAGAAAATTTGGCCTTTGGTGTTGGTGGTACCAGAACACGGTAAGCCCTCACAGTTACTCTTGTTGGGCGCTGGAATGGGCCCTGCTGTCAAATATTGTATCAAGAATTGTAATTACATGCCACTGTTAAACAGGAATAGATAAATTGGGCCTTTAGTGGTGGTGGTGGTGCCACAACACTGTAAGCCCTCACAGTTACTCTTGGTGGGCGCAGGAACGGGCCCTGCTGTGAAATATTATATCAAGAATTGTAATTGCATGCCACTGTTAAACAGGGGCAGAAAAATTGGGCCTTTGGTGATGGTGGTGCCACAACACTGTAAGCCCTCACAGTTACTCTTGGTGGGCGCAGGAACAGGCCCTGCTATGAAATATTAGATCAAAAATTGTAATTACACACCCCTGTTAAACAGGGGCAGAAAAATTGGGTCTTAGGCAATGGAGGTGGTGCCACAACACTGTAAGCCCTCACAGATACTCTTGTTGAGCGCAGGAACGGGCCCTGCTGTGAAATATTAGATCAAAAATTTTAATTACATACCCCTGTTAAACAGGGGCAAAAAAATTGGGTCTTAGTCAGTGGTGGTGGTGCCACAATGCTGTAACCCCTCACAGATACTCTTGTTGAGCGCAGTGTATAGAAAACCTCTGGTTTTGGGATTATGTAGGCAACAAAATCAAATTATATAGAAAAATATAAATTTATTACAAAAAATATATTACAAATGCTAAAATCATACAATCATTGAATGTTGAAACAAATGATACATAGCCAGAATTCAAAAAAACCTCCAGAACATCTGGGAACAATCCAAACAAGGGCTTATCCAACGCATTTCAAACAGTTTATAAGGTAGTTCTTCCTCAGGGATTTAATATATGTATCTTTGTTTCATTACATTCATTAGAGCAATTGCAGTTCCCATGAAAGTCAACGTGCTGATCCAAAAACCATTGAATGGCTTCTCCGTGCATTTCCAAAAGTTTCCCCGCCTCCCATTGGAAATTAGGATATTAAATCCAATCAAATGGTGATCTGCAACTGAAAAGGCATGCAGCGCATGTTCCTAGAGAAGGAGAGGGAAAACGTCCAAGGACTTCTCACAAGGTTCAACTTGACAAGCCAAAGAGTATGCAGCAGATTATGGACAGCTCCTCCACTGTTCAGTGGAGTAGAGGGAATGCTCTTGTTGAGCGCAAGGAACGAGCCCTGCTGTGAAATATTAGATCAAAATTTTTAATTACATGCCCCTGTTAAACAGGGGCAGAAAAATTGGGCCTTAGGCAGTGGTGGTGCCCTGAACCAAAAATATTCTTAGAACCTAGCATCATCAAGATTGATGAGGAATAGGATAGTCACTTTGCATAATAGGATAGTCACTCAGCATAGGCAGTCTTCAAGGGATTCCACATCCATAGAAAAATCAATCGACTACATCAGCATCAGGTGTTTGGTAGCTGGTGATTCAAGACTGATTAATTTTTATGAATGTAAGCCTATCAACAGAGTCTGTGGACAGGCGCACTCTGTGATTGGTTACAAACCCTCCAGCAGCACTGAATGTGCATTCAGAAAGAACGCGGAATGTAGGACAGGCCAGTAGCTCAATTGCATATTGAGCAAGCTCTGGTCAGTGGTCCATCCTCAAGACCCAGTAACCCAGTGGATGTTCTGTTAGAAAGGTCTCCAAGTTTGATCTTGCCCCTAGATATTCCTGCACCATGTAATGCAGACGCTGGCGAATTGTCTGAAGGCATCGGTCAGCCGGCCACCTTCTTCACCGCTCTTTCTGTCACTGAACGAAGCCTCAGCAACACGTTGTCCAGCACCAGGAAATTGTAACCTCCCAGGCTCTGGAAATGCATTGCACAAACCTTTCTTCAAGGCCTCCTGAAGATGTTTGATCCTCTGCAAGTTCTCACCCTTGTAACGTGGATCAAGAAGGGTTGCCAGCCAGTAATGATCCCTCTCTTTGATACCACAAATCCTAGGGTCCTTTCGCAGGCTTTGCAGGATCAGGGAGGCCATGCAGCATAAGTTTGCAGAGGCATTCGATCCTGAGTCCTCTGGGTCACTAAGGATCACATGATCTGCAACCACCTCCTCCCAGCCACGTACAACTCCATGGGTTTCTGGGGACTGAAAACGATCCCTTGAAGACTGCTGCTGAGTGTTATCCTCCACCTCCATGCTGACACAATCCTCCTCCTCTTCTTCCTGTGTGTTCAGCGGGCCCGCAGGAATACTATCTGGATAAAGGGGGCCTTGAGAGGTAAGGAAGTCCTCCTCTTTCTCCCACTGTTCTGCCTCAAGTGCCCTGTCCATTATTCCATGAAGCGTGTGCTCCAACAGGAAGACAAGAGGGACAGTATCACTGATGCATGCACTGTCACTGCTCACCATCCTCGTGGCTTCCTCAAATGGTGACAGGACAGTGCATGCATCCTTGATCAGTAGCCACTGGCGTGGCAAAATAAAGCCAAGCTCCCCTGTCCTGGTGCCATGCTCACACAGGTACTCATTGATGTCCCTCTGCTGCGTGTGCAGCAACTGCAGCATTGCTAACGTTGAGTTCCACCTGGTGGGCATGTCACAAATGAGACGGTTCTTGGGAAGGTTGCATTCTCGTTGAATGTCAGCCAGCCGAGCACTGGCATTATATGACCGGCGGAAATGACCATAGACTTTCCTGGCCTGCCTCAGGAGATCCTGTAAGCCCGGGTACCTGCTCAAGAACCGCTGCACCACCAAATTCAGGACGTGGGTCAAACAGGAAACATGGGTCAAGTGTCCCTGCCAGAGGGCGGAGAGGAGGTTGGTGCCATTGTCGCATACAACCATTCCTGGCTGAAGCTGGCATGGCGTCAACCACCTCTGAGCCTGCCCCTGCAGAGCTGACAGAATCTCTGCCTCAGTGTGGCTCCTGTCCACTAAGCAGACCAACCCAAGCACCGCATGGCATCTTTTTGCCTGAGTACTTGCATAGCCTCTTGAACACCTACGGAGCACTGCTGGTTCAGGGGACAAATCTGCAGAGGAAGAGGCCATAGAGGACGAAGAAGAGGAGGGGTGGAGGAGACAGCTGTGGCAGAATCACCACTACTAGCATTTTGGGGGCGTGGTGGCGGAACAAGCTCCAACAATACTGAAGCCTGTCCTGCATCCTTCCCAGCTGCCAGCATAGTTACCCAGTGCGCCGTGAAAGAAAGGTAACGTCCCTGTCCATGCCTGCTGGACCATGAGTCAGCGGTAATAACTGCTGACTGCCCTGTCCAACGAGGCCAAGACATTGCCTTCCAAATGCCGGTAGAGAGCTGGAATAGCCTTCCATGAAAAGAAATGGCGTTTGAGAACCTGCCACTGAGGTACCGCACATTTCACAAATTCACGAAAGGGGGCAGAATCTACCAGTTGAAAATGCAGCAGTGTCAGTGCTAGCAATTTGGCCAAGCTAGCATTCAGACGCTGAGCATGTGGATGTCTGGGACCGAATTTCTTTCTACCGTTTAGCAACTGGGGTAGGGAAATTTGCCTGCTAAAATTGGATGGTGATGTACCGCTAGAAGATTGGCCGCAAGTACTTGGGACACCTATTGCTATACCTACATTCCTCTCAGTGCAGGTTTCTGAGAGGACTGGAGATATAGTGGGGTTGGAGATCCCAGATGAGGAGCAAGGAGAAGTCCGTCTTGTTCTTTGATGTGGGTCTTTCAAGTGCTCTTGCCAGCGGACTGCATGGGAGGTCATCATATGTCTGGTCAAGCATGTGGTGCCTAAGCGGCTGCTGTTTTGGCCACACTTGATCCGCTTCAGACATAGGTTGCAAACAATAACAGTGCGATCTGCTGCACACGTGTCAAAAAAGGCCCACACCAAAAAATCTTTTCAAAATAACCGGGGAGTCAGCAGAGCCCTGGACCTGCATAGCTCTGCGGTGTGATGCAATAGGGTGGCTGCTCTTAAGGGAATCCTGCCTCATTAGAGATGTGCCTCCTCCTCCTCCTCCTCTTCTCCTCTATCAGGCACCCAAGTAGAGTCAGTGACCTCATCATCTCCTCCCTGCTTGTCACTGGAGCAAGCTGGGGGAACATGACTGCCAGTTTCTTGTCCTTCTTGGGCGACCCCTCTCTCTAGGCTCATGTTACTCCCTTCCTCAACCTGGGTATTATCTAGGGATGAGCTTCGAGTTCAAGTCAAACCCATGTTCGAGTGGCGCATCACGGCCCATAATTCACTGCGGCATCGCAGTGCATTGCTGGCTGATGATTGGCCAAGTATGCACAATAACCCGCATGCTTGGCCAATCACAGCGCCGTCTGTACAGAGAGCCGTAATTGGCCAAAGACAGGGTAGCTTTGGCCAATTATGGCTCAGGGGGTTTAGTCCACGCCCCACACTATATAAGGCCGCCTGCGTGGCGGCCTTGTGTAGTGTGTTGCGGCGGCGGTTAAAGAAAGACAGAGAGAGAGAGAGAGATAGTGTCATCTCATTTGAGTTAGATAGAGCAGGCAGGAGAGTTAGTTAGCAGCAGTTACAGTGTGTAGATGATATATATTCATCATAGGTGTTGTGTATATATATATATATATATATATATATATATACACTGTATTCAGTTTAGCTAGATCCGTTCCTGTTATTCTCTTCATAATATACTGACAGGCAGGTAGGTGATTGTGCTAGCTGCAGTATTTTCATTTAGTGTACTGTGTCCTTTGCACAGTGTGCACCTAAAGCTACCTGAATACAATTGCTGGTGTTCTCATACTAATACAGGCAGGCAGCTGCAATATTTTCATTTAGTGTACTGTGTCCTTTGCACAGTGTGCACCTAAAGCTACCGGAATACAATTGCTGGTGTTCTCATACAAATACAGGCAGGGAGCTGCAGTATTTTAATTTAGCGTACTGTGTCCTTTGCACAGTGTGCACCTAAAACTACCTGAATACAATTGCTGGTGTTCTCATACTAATACAGGCAGGGAGCTGCAGTATTTTCATTTAGTGTACTGTGTCCTTTGCACAGTGTGCACCTAAAGCTACCTGAAGACAATTGCTTGTGTTCTCATACAAATACAGACAGGGAGCTGCAGTATTTTCATTTAGTGAACTGTGTTCTTTGCACAGTGTGCACTTAAAGCTACTTGAATTCAATTGCTGGTGTTCTCATACAAATACAGGCAGGGAGCTGCAGTATTTTCATTTAGTGTACTGTGCCCTTTGCACAGTGTGAACCTACAGCTATCTGAAGACAATTGCTGGTGTTCTGATCATATTAATACCACAGGCAGGCAGCTGCAGTATTTACAATTAGTGTACTGTGTCCTTTGCACAGTGCGCACCTAAAGCTACCTGAAGACAATTGCTAGTGTTCTGATCATATTAATACCACAGGCAGGCATCTGCAGTATTTACAGTTAGTGTACTGTGTCCTTTGCACAGTGTGCACCTAAAGCTACCTGAAGACAATTTCTGGTGTTCTTCTGATCATATTAATACCACAGGCAAGTAGCTGAAGTATTTACAGTTAGTGTACTGTGTCCTTTGCACAGTGTGCACCTAAATCTACCTGAATACAATTGCTAGTGTTCTCATACTAATACAGGCAGGGAGCTGCAGTATTTTCATTTAGTGTACTGTGTCATTTGCACAGTGTGCACCTAAAGCTACCTGAATACAATTGCTGGTGTTCTCATACAAATACAGGCAGGGAGCTGCAGTATATTAATTTAGTGTACTGTGTCCTTTGCACAGTGTGCACCTAAAACTACCTGAATACAATTGCTGGTGTTCTCATACTAATACAGACAGGGAGCTGCAGTTTTTTCATTTAGTGTACTGTGTCCTTTGCACAGTGTGCACCTAAAGCTACCTGAATTCAATTGCTGGTGTTCTCATACAAATACAGGCAGGGAGCTGCAGTATTTTCATTTAGTGTACTGTGTCCTTTGCACAGTGTGAACCTAAAGCTATCTGAAGACAATTGCTGGTGTTCTGATCATATTAATACCACAGGCAGGCAGCTTCAGTATTTACAGTTAGTGTACTGTGTCCTTTGCACAGTGTGCACCTAAAGCTACCTGAAGACAATTGCTGGTGTTCTTCTGATCATATGAATACCACAGGCAGGCAGCTGCAGTATTTACAGTTAGTGTACTGTGTCCTTTGCACAGTGTGCACCTAAAGCTACCTGAAGACAATTGCTGGTGTTCTGATCATATTAATACCACAGGCAGGCAGCTTCAGTATTTACAGTTAGTGTACTGTGTCCTTTGCACAGTGTGTACCTAAAGCTACCTGAAGACAATTGCTGATGTTTTTCTGATCATATTAATACCACAGGCAGGCAGCTGCAGTATTTACAGTTAGTGTACTGTGTCCTTTGCACAGTGTGCACCTAAAGCTACCTGAAGACAATTGCTGGTGTTCTGATCATATTAATACCACAGACAGGCAGCTGCAGTATTTACAGTTAGTGTACTGTGTCCTTTGCACAGTGTGCACCTAAAGCTACCTGAAGACAATTGCTGGTGTTCTGATCATATTAATACCACAGGCAGGCATCTGCAGTATTTACAGTTAGTGTACTGTGTCCTTTGCACAGTGTGCACCTAAAGCTACCTGAAGACAATTGCTGGTGTTCTTCTGATCATATTAATACCACAGGCAGGAAGCTGCAGTATTTACAGTTAGTGTACTGTGTCCTTTGCACAGTGTGAACCTAAAGCTACCTGAATACAATTGCTGGTGTTCTGATCATATTAATACCACAGGCAGGCATCTGCAGTATTTACAGTTAGTGTACTGTGTCCTTTGCACAGTGTGCACCTAAAGCTACCTGAAGACAATTGCTGATGTTTTTCTGATCATATTAATACCACAGGCAGGCAGCTTCAGTATTTACAGTTAGTGTACTGTGTCCTTTGCACAGTGTGCACCTAAAGCTACCTGAAGACAATTGCTGGTGTTCTGATCATATTAATACCACAGGCAGGCATCTGCTGTATTTACAGTTAGTGTACTGTGTCCTTTGCACAGTGTGCACCTAAAGCTACCTGAAGACAATTGCTGGTGTTCTGATCATATTAATACCACAGGCAGGCAGCTTCAGTATTTACAGTTAGTGTACTGTGTCCTTTGCACAGTGTGCACCTAAAGCTACCTGAAGACAATTGCTGGTGTTCTTCTGATCATATTAATACCACAGGCAGGCAGCTGCAGTATTTACAGTTAGTGTACTGTGTCCTTTGCACAGTGTGCACCTAAAGCTACCTGAAGACAATTGCTGGTGTTCTGATCATATTAATACAACAGGCAGGCATCTGCAGTATTTACAGTTAGTGTACTGTGTCCTTTGCACAGTGTGCACCTAAAGCTACCTGAAGACAATTGCTGGTGTTCTTCTGATCCTATTAATACCACAGGCAGGCAGCTGCAGTATTTACAGTTAGCGTACTGTGTTCTTTGCACAGTGTGCACCTAAAGCTACCTGAAGACAATTGCCGGTGTTCTGATCATATTAATACCACAGGCAGGGAGCTGCAGTATTTACAGTTAGTGTACTGTGTCCTTTGCACAGTGTGCACCTAAAGCTACCTGAAGACAATTGCTGGTGTTCTGATCATATTAATACCACAGGCAGGCATCTGCAGTATTTACAGTTAGTGTACTGTGTCCTTTGCACAGTGTGCACCTAAAGCTACCTGAAGACAATTGCTGGTGTTCTGATCATATTAATACCACAGGCAGGCAGCTGCAGTATTTACAGTTAGTGTACTGTGTCCTTTGCACAGTGTGCACCTAAAGCTACCTGAAGACAATTGCTGGTGTTCTGATCATATTAATACCACCGGTAGGCAGCTTCAGTATTTACAGTTAGTGCACTGTGTCCTTTGCACAGTGTGCACCTAAAGCTACCTGAAGACAATTGCTGGTGTTCTGATCATATTAATACCACAGGCAGGAAGCTTCAGTATTTACAGTTAGTGTACTGTGTCCTTTGCACAGTGTGCACCTAAAGCTACCTGAAGACAATTGCTGGTGTTCTGATCATATTAATACAACAGGCAGGCATCTGCAGTATTTACAGTTAGTGTACTGTGTCCTTTGCACAGTGTGCACCTAAAGCTACCT
Source organism: Rana muscosa (assembly GCA_029206835.1). NCBI lineage: Eukaryota > Metazoa > Chordata > Amphibia > Anura > Ranidae > Rana > Rana muscosa. Next base: position 231,236,851 of record CM055119.1, read on the forward strand.
GAAGACAATTGCTGGTGTTCTTCTGATCCTATTAATACCACAGGCAGTCAGCTGCAGTATTTACAGTTAGCGTACTGTGTTCTTTGCACAGTGTGCACCTAAAGCTACTTGAAGACAATTGCCGGTGTTCTGATCATATTAATACCACAGGCAGGCAGCTGCAGTATTTACAGTTAGTGTACCGTGTCCTTTGCACAGTGTGCACCTAAAGCTACCTGTAGACAATTGCTGGTGGTCTTCTGATCCTATTAATACCACAGGCAGGCAGCTTCAGTATTTACAGTTAGTGTACTGTGTCCTTTGCACAGTGTGCACCTAAAGCTACCTGAAGACAATTGCTGGTGTTCTGATCATATTAATACCACAGGCAGGCAGCTGCAGTATTTACAGTTAGTGTACCGTGTCCTTTGCACAGTGTGCACCTAAAGCTACCTGTAGACAATTGCTGGTGGTCTTCTGATCCTATTAATACCACAGGCAGGCATCTGCAGTATTTACAGTTAGTGTACTGTGTCCTTTGCACAGTGTGCACCTAAAGCTACCTGAAGACAATTGCTGGTGTTCTGATCAAATTAATACAACAGGCAGGCATCTGCAGTATTTACAGTTAGTGTACCGTGTCCTTTGCACAGTGTGCACCTAAAGCTACCTGGAGACAATTGCTGGTGGTCTTCTGATCCTATTAATACTATAGGCAGACAGCTGCAGTATTTACAGTTAGTGTACTGTGTCCTTTGCACAGTGTGCACCTAAAGCTACCTGAAGACAATTGCTGGTGTTCTGATCATATTAATACCACAGGCAGGCAGCTTCAGTATTTACAGTTAGTGTACTGTGTCCTTTGCACAGTGTGAACCTAAAGCTATCTGAAGACAATTGCTGGTGTTCTTCTGATCCTATTAATACCACAGGCAGGCAGCTGCAGTATTTACAGTTAGTGTACTGTGTCCTTTGCACAGTGTGCACCTAAAGCTACCTGAAGACAATTGCTGGTGTTCTGATCATATTAATACCACAGGCAGGCAGCTTCAGTATTTACAGTTAGTGTACTGTGTCCTTTGCACAGTGTGCACCTAAAGCTACCTGAAGACAATTGCTGGTGTTCTTCTGATCATATTAATACCACAGGCAGGCAGCTGCAGTATTTACAGTTAGTGTACTGTGTCCTTTGCACAGTGTGCACCTAAAGCTACCTGAAGACAATTGCTGGTGTTCTGATCATATTAATACCACCGGTAGGCAGCTTCAGTATTTACAGTTAGTGCACTGTGTCCTTTGCACAGTGTGCACCTAAAGCTACCTGAAGACAATTGCTGGTGTTCTGATCATATTAATACAACAGGCAGGCATCTGCAGTATTTACAGTTAGTGTACTGTGTCCTTTGCACAGTGTGCACCTAAAGCTACCTGAAGACAATTGCTGGTGTTCTTCTGATCCTATTAATACCACAGGCAGTCAGCTGCAGTATTTACAGTTAGCGTACTGTGTTCTTTGCACAGTGTGCACCTAAAGCTACTTGAAGACAATTGCCGGTGTTCTGATCATATTAATACCACAGGCAGGCAGCTGCAGTATTTACAGTTAGTGTACCGTGTCCTTTGCACAGTGTGCACCTAAAGCTACTTGTAGACAATTGCTGGTGGTCTTCTGATCCTATTAATACCACAGGCAGGCAGCTTCAGTATTTACAGTTAGTGTACTGTGTCCTTTGCACAGTGTGCACCTAAAGCTACCTGAAGACAATTGCTGGTGTTCTGATCATATTAATACCACAGGCAGGCATCTGCAATATTTACAGTTAGTGTACTGTGCCCTTTGCACAGTGTGCACCTAAAGCTACCTGAAGACAATTGCTGGTGTTCTGATCACATTAATACAACAGGCAGGCATCTGCAGTATTTACAGTTAGTGTACCGTGTCCTTTGCACAGTGTGCACCTAAAGCTACCTGGAGACAATTGCTGGTGGTCTTCTGATCCTATTAATACTATAGGCAGACAGCTGCAGTATTTACAGTTAGTGTACTGTGTCCTTTGCACAGTATGCACCTAAAGCTACCTGAAGACAATTGCTGGTGTTCTCATACTAATAATACTACAGGCAGGCAGTTGATTCTGCTAGCTGCAGTATAATCAGAATATATATACATTCCCGGCTTTGTGCAGCTACATCTCACTGCAGGCCATTAGTATGTCTGGAAGGCCAAAAAGGAGAGGCAGACAGTCACAAGCCAATAAAAGAGGGCAAGCAGGCTCTGTGTCTAGAGGCAACAGTCCTGGTCATGGACATGGTGCATCCTCATCAGCACAAGGCCGTGGGACACATTTGTCCTTTTTTTTGGCAGCTAGCCGTGTTGAGCCGCAACATGCCGAAGACTTGGTAGAGTGGATGACCAAGCCGTCCTCATCCTCCTCATGCTTTCTCACCCAGGCTCAGGGTACTTGGTCTGGCAAAGCAGCTGCCAACACGGCCTCTTCCCTCGGCTCAATGGCATCAGTCACTCCTTCCCTAGTCCCTCCATGTCTTCCTGAGGAGTCCCCCAAACTGTTTGACCACAGTGTTGGGTACATGCTCCAGAAGGATGCCCAGCGTTTTGAAGGCTCCGATGATGGTACCCAGCTAGAGGAAGGCAGTAACGTGAGCCCAGAGAGAGGGGGTGCCCAAGAAGGACAGCAATCTGGCAGTCATGTTCCCACAGCTGCAGCATACTGCCAGGTTTGCTCCAGTGATGAGGAGGGAGGGTATAATGAGGTCACTGACTCCACGTGGGTGCCTGATAGGAGAGAGGAGGGGGAGGAGGAGGAGGAGGCACATCTCCAATGAGGCAGGATGCCCTCCAGGGGCCAGCTTAAGAGCAGCACACCGATGGCATTACACCGCAGAGCTCCGCATGTGCAGGGCGCTGCTGTCTCTGCGCGTTATTCCAAAAGTTCTTTGGTGTGGGCCTTTTTTGAGACGAGTGCATCAGATCGCACCGCTGCTATTTGCAACATATGTCTCAAGCGTATCTCGCATGGCCAAAACATTACCCGCTTGGGCACCACATGCTTGACCAGACATATGTCGACCTGTCATGCAGTTCGTTGGCAAGCGTACCTAAAAGACCTACACCAAAGAACAAAGCGGACCTCTCCTTGCTCCTCATCAGCTGGGATCTCCAACCCCACTATACCTCCACTCCTCTCTGAAACCTGCACTGAGAGGAATGAAGGTGTAGATTTAGGTGTGTCACAGCCAAGTACTTGCGGGCAATCTGCTATCTGTACACCAACGTCAGATTATACCAGGCAAATTTCCCTGCCACAGCTGCTGCATCCATGAAAGAAGTTCGCTCCCAGCCATTCACATGCCCAGCGGTTGAATGCTAGCTTGGCTAAATTTCTAGCACTTCAACTGCTGCCTTTTCAGTTGGTAGACTCTGCCCCCTTCCGTGAGTTTGTGGAATGTGCAGTTCCTCAGTGGTAGGTTCCCAAATGCCACTTTTTCTCACGGAAGGCGATTCTGGCTCTCTACCGGCATGTGGAAGGCAATGTCTTGGCCTCGCTGATCAGGGCAGTCAGCAGTAAGGTGCATATTACCGCTTACTCATGGTCCAGCAGGCATGGACAGGGACGTTACCTATCTTTCACGGCGCATTGGGTGACTCTGCTGGCAGCTGGGAAGGATGCAGGACAAGGTGCAGTAGTGTTGGAGGTTGTTCCGCCACCACGCCTCCAAAATGCTACTACTGATGATTCTGACACACCTCTCTCCTCCATCCCCTTCTCTTCTTCTTCCTCCATGGCCTCTTCCTGTGCTTTGTCCTCAGAACCAGCGGTGCTCCGTAGGCGTTCAAGGGGCTACGCAAGTACGCAGGCAAAAAGATGCCATGCAGTGCTTGAGCTGGTTTGCTTGGGGGACAGGAGCCACACTGGGGCAGAGATTCTGTCAGCTCTGCAGGGGCAGGCTCAGAGGTGGTTGACGCCACGCCATCTTAAGCCAGGAATGGTGGTTTGCGACAATGACACCACCCTCCTCTCCGCCCGCCGACAGGGACACCTGACCCATGGGCCCTGTTTGGCTCACATCCTTAACTTGGTGGTGCAGTGGTTCTTGGGCAGGTACCCGGGCTTACAGGAGGTCCTGAGGCAGGCCAGGAAACTCTGTGTGCATTTCCGCCGGTCATATAATGCCAGTGCTCGGCTTGCTGACCTCAAGGAATACAACCTGCCCAAGAACTGCCTAATCTGTGACATGCACACCAGGTGGAACTCAACGTTGGCCATGCTGCAGCAGCTGCACACGCAGCAGAGGGCCATCAATGAGTATGTGAGCCAATATAGCACCAGGATAGGGTCAGGGGAGCTTGTTTTGTTTTTGCCACGCCAGTGGGTCATGATCAGGGATGCATGCACTGTCCTGTCACCATTTGAGAAGGCCACGAGGCTGGTGAGCAGTGACAGTGCATGCATCAGTGACACTGTCCCTCTTGTCCACCTGTTGGAGCACACGCTGCGTGGAATAATGGACAGGGCACTTAAGGCAGAACAGAGGGAGGAAGAGGAGGACTTCCTTACCTCTCAAGGCCCCCTTTTTCCAGACAGTGTTCCTGCTGGCCCGCCTATCACATAGGAAGAGGAGGAGGAGGAGGAAGAGGAGGATTGTGTCAGCATGGAGGTGGAGCCTAGCACTCAGCATCAGCAGCAGTCTTCAAGGGATCAATTACAGTCCCAAGAAACCCATGGACTTGTACGTGGCTGGGAGGAGGTGGCTGCGGATCATGTCGTCCTGAGTGACCCAGAGGACTCCGGACCGAATGCCTCTGCAAACCTACGCTGCATGGCCTCCCTGATCCTGCAAATCCTGCGGAAGTATCCTCGTATTCGTGCTATCAAGGAGAGGGATCATTACTGGCTGGCAAACCTCCTTGATCCACGTTACAAGGGTAAGGTTGCGGACATTATCTTGCCGTCGCAGAGGGAGCAGAGGATGAAACATCTTCGGGAGTAGGGATGAGCTTCGTGTTCGAGTCGAACATACGTTCGACTCGAACATCGGCTGTTCGATCGTTCGACGAAGATCGAACGATTTGGGCCGTTCGCGCCAAATTCGAGTGACGCGAACGGCCCACAATGCACTACGCCATCGCAGTGTCATCCAGGCGCTGTGATTGGCCAAGCATGCACTGTGACCCCGCATGCTTGGCCAATCACAGCGCCGGCAGCGAGGAGAGCAATGATTGGCCACAGGCAGGATGCCTGTGGCCAATTATTGCTGAGGGTGTTTAGTACACGCCCCACACTATAAAAGGCCGCCAGCACGGCGGCCTAGTGTAGTGTGTTCCGGAGCAGGGATAGAGCAGCATAGGCAGGGACAGTGACTGTTATTTCTTTCTTGCTTAACCTGGATTCCTTTAGTTTAGGGAAAGAGAAGGATAGGTAGGGAGAGTGTCAGTGTGTTTTGTGCTTGTGCTATAGTGTGCTTAAAAAAAACATTTATTCTAGGGACAGAAAACTGTAGGTAGGGACAGTGTCAGTTTCTTTCACTCTGCAAGTCCTTGTTTCCAGGGACCTGGAAGGACAGTGAGTGAATTGTCCTTGTGCTATATTGTGCTTAAAAAAACATTTATTCTAGGGACAGAAAACTGTAGGTAGGGAGAGTGTCAGTTTCTTTCACTCTGCAAGTCCTTGTTTCCAGGGACCTGTAAGGACAGTGAGTGAATTGTCCTTGTGCTATATTGTGATTAAAAAAAACATTTTTTCTAGGGACAGAAAACTGTAGGTAGGGAGAGTGTTTTTTTTCTTTCACTCTGCAAGTCCTTGTTTCCAGGGACCTGGAAGGACAGTGAGTGAATTGTCCTTGTGCTATATTGTGCTTAAAAAAAAACATTTTTTCTAGGGACAGAAAACTGTAGGTAGGGAGAGTGTTTATTTTCTTTCACTCTGCAAGTCCTTGTTTCCAGGGACCTCTAAGGACAGTGAGTGAATTGTCCTTGTGCTATATTGTGCTTAAAAAAAACATTTATTCTAGGGACAGAAAACTGTAGGTAGGGAGAGTGTCAGTTTATTTCACTCTGCAAGTCCTTGTTTCCAGGGACCTGGAAGGACAGTGAGTGAATTGTCCTTGTGCTATATTGTGATTAAAAAAAACATTTTTTCTAGGGACAGAAAACTGTAGGTAGGGAGAGTGTTTTTTTTTCTTTCACTCTGCAAGTCCTTGTTTCCAGGGACCTGTAAGGACAGTGAGTGAATTGTCCTTGTGCTATATTGTGCTTAAAAAAAACATTTATTCTAGGGACAGAAAACTGTAGGTAGGGAGAGTGTCAGTTTATTTCACTCTGCAAGTCCTTGTTTCCAGGGACCTGGAAGGACAGTGAGTGAATTGTCCTTGTGCTATATTGTGATTAAAAAAAACATTTTTTCTAGGGACAGAAAACTGTAGGTAGGGAGAGTGTTTTTTTTCTTTCACTCTGCAAGTCCTTGTTTCCAGGGACCTGGAAGGACAGTGAGTGAATTGTCCTTGTGCTATATTGTGCTTAAAAAAAACATTTATTCTAGGGACAGAAAACTGTAGGTAGGGAGAGTGTCAGTTTATTTCACTCTGCAAGTCCTTGTTTCCAGGGACCTGTAAGGACAGTGAGTGAATTGTCCTTGTGCTATATTGTGATTAAAAAAAACATTTTTTCTAGGGACAGAAAACTGTAGGTAGGGAGAGTGTTTTTTTTCTTTCACTCTGCAAGTCCTTGTTTCCAGGGACCTGTAAGGACAGTGAGTGAATTGTCCTTGTGCTATATTGTGCTTAAAAAAAACATTTATTCTAGGGACAGAAAACTGTAGGTAGGGAGAGTGTCAGTTTATTTCACTCTGCAAGTCCTTGTTTCCAGGGACCTGTAAGGACAGTGAGTGAATTGTCCTTGTGCTATATTGTGATTAAAAAAACATTTTTTCTAGGGACAGAAAACTGTAGGTAGGGAGAGTGTTTTTTTTCTTTCACTCTGCAAGTCCTTGTTTCCAGGGACCTGTAAGGTCAGTGAGTGAATTGTCCTTGTGCTATATTGTGCTTAAAAAAAACATTTATTCTAGGGACAGAAAACTGTAGGTAGGGAGAGTGTCAGTTTATTTCACTCTGCAAGTCCTTGTTTCCAGGGACCTGTAAGGACAGTGAGTGAATTGTCCTTGTGCTATATTGTGATTAAAAAAAACATTTTTTCTAGGGACAGAAAACTGTAGGTAGGGAGAGTGTTTTTTTTCTTTCACTCTGCAAGTCCTTGTTTCCAGGGACCTGGAAGGACAGTGAGTGAATTCTCCTTGTGCTATATTGTGATTAAAAAAAACATTTTTTCTAGGGACAGAAAACTGTAGGTAGGGAGAGTGTTTTTTTTCTTTCACTCTGCAAGTCCTTGTTTCCAGGGACCTGTAAGGACAGTGAGTGAATTGTCCTTGTGCTATAGTGTGCTTAAAAAAAACATTTATTCTAGGGACAGAAAACTGTAGGTAGGGACAGTGTCAGTTTCTTTCACTCTGCAAGTCCTTGTTTCCAGGGACCTGGAAGGACAGTGAGTGAATTGTCCTTGTGCTATATTGTGATTAAAAAAAACATTTTTTCTAGGGACAGAAAACTGTAGGTAGGGAGAGTGTTTTTTTTCTTTCACTCTGCAAGTCCTTGTTTCCAGGGACCTGTAAGGACAGTGAGTGAATTGTCCTTGTGCTATATTGTGATTAAAAAAAACATTTTTTCTAGGGACAGAAAACTGTAGGTAGGGAGAGTGTTTTTTTTCTTTCACTCTGCAAGTCCTTGTTTCCAGGGACCTGTAAGGACAGTGAGTGAATTGTCCTTGTGCTATATTGTGCTTAAAAAAAACATTTATTCTAGGGACAGAAAACTGTAGGTAGGGAGAGTGTCAGTTTATTTCACTCTGCAAGTCCTTGTTTCCAGGGACCTGGAAGGACAGTGAGTGAATTGTCCTTGTGCTATATTGTGATTAAAAAAAACATTTTTTCTAGGGACAGAAAACTGTAGGTAGGGAGAGTGTTTTTTTTCTTTCACTCTGCAAGTCCTTGTTTCCAGGGACCTGTAAGGACAGTGAGTGAATTGTCCTTGTGCTATATTGTGCTTAAAAAAAACATTTATTCTAGGGACAGAAAACTGTAGGTAGGGAGAGTGTCAGTTTATTTCACTCTGCAAGTCCTTGTTTCCAGGGACCTGTAAGGACAGTGAGTGAATTGTCCTTGTGCTATATTGTGATTAAAAAAACATTTTTTCTAGGGACAGAAAACTGTAGGTAGGGAGAGTGTTTTTTTTCTTTCACTCTGCAAGTCCTTGTTTCCAGGGACCTGTAAGGACAGTGAGTGAATTGTCCTTGTGCTATATTGTGCTTAAAAAAAACATTTATTCTAGGGACAGAAAACTGTAGGTAGGGAGAGTGTCAGTTTATTTCACTCTGCAAGTCCTTGTTTCCAGGGACCTGTAAGGACAGTGAGTGAATTGTCCTTGTGCTATATTGTGATTAAAAAAAACATTTTTTCTAGGGACAGAAAACTGTAGGTAGGGAGAGTGTTTTTTTTCTTTCACTCTGCAAGTCCTCGTTTCCAGGGACCTGTAAGGACAGTGAGTGAATTGTCCTTGTGCTATATTGTGATTAAAAAAAACATTTTTTCTAGGGACAGAAAACTGTAGGTAGGGAGAGTGTTTTTTTTCTTTCACTCTGCAAGTCCTTGTTTCCAGGGACCTGTAAGGACAGTGAGTGAATTGTCCTTGTGCTATAGTGTGCTTAAAAAAAACATTTATTCTAGGGACAGAAAACTGTAGGTAGGGACAGTGTCAGTTTCTTTCACTCTGCAAGTCCTTGTTTCCAGGGACCTGGAAGGACAGTGAGTGAATTGTCCTTGTGCTATATTGTGATTAAAAAAAAACATTTTTTCTAAGGACAGAAAACTGTAGGTAGGGAGAGTGTTTTTTTTCTTTCACTCTGCAAGTCCTTGTTTCCAGGGACCTCTAAGGACAGTGAGTGAATTGTCCTTGTGCTATATTGTGCTTAAAAAAAACATTTATTCTAGGGACAGAAAACTGTAGGTAGGGAGAGTGTCAGTTTATTTCACTCTGCAAGTCCTTGTTTCCAGGGACCTGGAAGGACAGTGAGTGAATTGTCCTTGTGCTATATTGTGATTAAAAAAAACATTTTTTCTAGGGACAGAAAACTGTAGGTAGGGAGAGTGTTTTTTTTCTTTCACTCTGCAAGTCCTTGTTTCCAGGGACCTGTAAGGACAGTGAGTGAATTGTCCTTGTGCTATATTGTGCTTAAAAAAAACATTTATTCTAGGGACAGAAAACTGTAGGTAGGGAGAGTGTCAGTTTATTTCACTCTGCAAGTCCTTGTTTCCAGGGACCTGGAAGGACAGTGAGTGAATTGTCCTTGTGCTATATTGTGATTAAAAAAAACATTTTTTCTAGGGACAGAAAACTGTAGGTAGGGAGAGTGTTTTTTTTCTTTCACTCTGCAAGTCCTTGTTTCCAGGGACCTGGAAGGACAGTGAGTGAATTGTCCTTGTGCTATATTGTGCTTAAAAAAAACATTTATGCTAGGGACAGAAAACTGTAGGTAGGGAGAGTGTCAGTTTATTTCACTCTGCAAGTCCTTGTTTCCAGGGACCTGTAAGGACAGTGAGTGAATTGTCCTTGTGCTATATTGTGATTAAAAAAAACATTTTTTCTAGGGACAGAAAACTGTAGGTAGGGAGAGTGTTTTTTTTCTTTCACTCTGCAAGTCCTTGTTTCCAGGGACCTGTAAGGACAGTGAGTGAATTGTCCTTGTGCTATATTGTGCTTAAAAAAAACATTTATTCTAGGGACAGAAAACTGTAGGTAGGGAGAGTGTCAGTTTATTTCACTCTGCAAGTCCTTGTTTCCAGGGACCTGTAAGGACAGTGAGTGAATTGTCCTTGTGCTATATTGTGATTAAAAAAAACATTTTTTCTAGGGACAGAAAACTGTAGGTAGGGAGAGTGTTTTTTTTCTTTCACTCTGCAAGTCCTTGTTTCCAGGGACCTGTAAGGACAGTGAGTGAATTGTCCTTGTGCTATATTGTGCTTAAAAAAAACATTTATTCTAGGGACAGAAAACTGTAGGTAGGGAGAGTGTCAGTTTATTTCACTCTGCAAGTCCTTGTTTCCAGGGACCTGTAAGGACAGTGAGTGAATTGTCCTTGTGCTATATTGTGATTAAAAAAAACATTTTTTCTAGGGACAGAAAACTGTAGGTAGGGAGAGTGTTTTTTTTCTTTCACTCTGCAAGTCCTTGTTTCCAGGGACCTGGAAGGACAGTGAGTGAATTCTCCTTGTGCTATATTGTGATTAAAAAAAACATTTTTTCTAGGGACAGAAAACTGTAGGTAGGGAGAGTGTTTTTTTTCTTTCACTCTGCAAGTCCTTGTTTCCAGGGACCTGTAAGGACAGTGAGTGAATTGTCCTTGTGCTATAGTGTGCTTAAAAAAAACATTTATTCTAGGGACAGAAAACTGTAGGTAGGGACAGTGTCAGTTTCTTTCACTCTGCAAGTCCTTGTTTCCAGGGACCTGGAAGGACAGTGAGTGAATTGTCCTTGTGCTATATTGTGATTAAAAAAAACATTTTTTCTAGGGACAGAAAACTGTAGGTAGGGAGAGTGTTTTTTTTTCTTTCACTCTGCAAGTCCTTGTTTCCAGGGACCTGTAAGGACAGTGAGTGAATTGTCCTTGTGCTATATTGTGATTAAAAAAAACATTTTTTCTAGGGACAGAAAACTGTAGGTAGGGAGAGTGTTTTTTTTCTTTCACTCTGCAAGTCCTTGTTTCCAGGGACCTGTAAGGACAGTGAGTGAATTGTCCTTGTGCTATATTGTGCTTAAAAAAAACATTTATTCTAGGGACAGAAAACTGTAGGTAGGGAGAGTGTCAGTTTATTTCACTCTGCAAGTCCTTGTTTCCAGGGACCTGGAAGGACAGTGAGTGAATTGTCCTTGTGCTATATTGTGATTAAAAAAAACATTTTTTCTAGGGACAGAAAACTGTAGGTAGGGAGAGTGTTTTTTTTCTTTCACTCTGCAAGTCCTTGTTTCCAGGGACCTGTAAGGACAGTGAGTGAATTGTCCTTGTGCTATATTGTGCTTAAAAAAAACATTTATTCTAGGGACAGAAAACTGTAGGTAGGGAGAGTGTCAGTTTATTTCACTCTGCAAGTCCTTGTTTCCAGGGACCTGTAAGGACAGTGAGTGAATTGTCCTTGTGCTATATTGTGATTAAAAAAAACATTTTTTCTAGGGACAGAAAACTGTAGGTAGGGAGAGTGTTTTTTTTCTTTCACTCTGCAAGTCCTTGTTTCCAGGGACCTGTAAGGACAGTGAGTGAATTGTCCTTGTGCTATATTGTGCTTAAAAAAAACATTTATTCTAGGGACAGAAAACTGTAGGTAGGGAGAGTGTCAGTTTATTTCACTCTGCAAGTCCTTGTTTCCAGGGACCTGTAAGGACAGTGAGTGAATTGTCCTTGTGCTATATTGTGATTAAAAAAAACATTTTTTCTAGGGACAGAAAACTGTAGGTAGGGAGAGTGTTTTTTTTCTTTCACTCTGCAAGTCCTTGTTTCCAGGGACCTGTAAGGACAGTGAGTGAATTGTCCTTGTGCTATATTGTGATTAAAAAAAACATTTTTTCTAGGGACAGAAAACTGTAGGTAGGGAGAGTGTTTTTTTTCTTTCACTCTGCAAGTCCTTGTTTCCAGGGACCTGTAAGGACAGTGAGTGAATTGTCCTTGTGCTATAGTGTGCTTAAAAAAAACATTTATTCTAGGGACAGAAAACTGTAGGTAGGGACAGTGTCAGTTTCTTTCACTCTGCAAGTCCTTGTTTCCAGGGACCTGGAAGGACAGTGAGTGAATTGTCCTTGTGCTATATTGTGATTAAAAAAAAACATTTTTTCTAGGGACAGAAAACTGTAGGTAGGGAGAGTGTTTTTTTTCTTTCACTCTGCAAGTCCTTGTTTCCAGGGACCTGTAAGGACAGTGAGTGAATTGTCCTTGTGCTATATTGTGATTAAAAAAAACATTTTTTCTAGGGACAGAAAACTGTAGGTAGGGAAGAGTGTTTTTTTTCTTTCACTCTGCAAGTCCTTGTTTCCAGGGACCTGTAAGGACAGTGAGTGAATTGTCCTTGTGCTATATTGTGCTTAAAAAAAACATTTATTCTAGGGACAGAAAACTGTAGGTAGGGAGAGTGTCAGTTTATTTCACTCTGCAAGTCCTTGTTTCCAGGGACCTGGAAGGACAGTAAGTGAATTGTCCTTGTGCTATATTGTGATTAAAAAAAACATTTTTTCTAGGGACAGAAAACTGTAGGTAGGGAGAGTGTTTTTTTTCTTTCACTCTGCAAGTCCTTGTTTCCAGGGACCTGGAAGGACAGTGAGTGAATTCTCCTTGTGCTATATTGTGCTTAAAAAAAACATTTATTCTAGGGACAGAAAACTGTAGGTAGGGAGAGTGTCAGTTTATTTCACTCTGCAAGTCCTTGTTTCCAGGGACCTGTAAGGACAGTGAGTGAATTGTCCTTGTGCTATATTGTGATTAAAAAAAACATTTTTTCTAGGGACAGAAAACTGTAGGTAGGGAGAGTGTTTTTTTTCTTTCACTCTGCAAGTCCTTGTTTCCAGGGACCTGTAAGGACAGTGAGTGAATTGTCCTTGTGCTATATTGTGCTTAAAAAAAATATTTTTTCTAGGGACAGAAAACTGTAGGTAGGGAGAGTGTCAGTTTCTTTCACTGTGAAAGTCCTTGTTTCAAGGGACAGAGAAGGACACCTGAAGGTAGCCCTTATTGCTTTTTTCCCATCTCCCTGCAGGCCATCTATTAGAATGTCTGGAAGGCAAACAAGGAGAGGCAGACAGTCAGGAGGCAATAAAAGAGGGCAAGCAGGCTCTGTGTCTGGGGGCAACAGTGCTGGTCGTGGACGCGGTGCATTGTCATCAGCACATGGCCATGGGACACGCTTGTCCTTCTTTTCGGCAGCTGGACATGTTGAGCCACATCATGCCGAAGACTTGGTAGAGTGGATGACCAAGCCCTCCTCCTCCTCCTCATCCTCTCTCACCCAGGCTCAGGGTACTGGAAAAGCAGCTGCCAAAGCGTCGTCTTCCCTGGTATCAATGTCAGACAAATCATCAGTCACTCCTTCCCTAGACCCACCATGTCCTCCTCCTGAGGAGTCCCCCGAACTGTTTCAGCACAGTGTTGGGTACATGCTCCAGGAGGATGCCCAGCGTTTCGAAGGGTCTGATGATGAAACCCAGCTAGAGGAAGGCAGTAGCGTGAGAGCAGACAGAGGGGATGCTCAAGAAGGACACCAATCTGGCAGTCATGTTCCAGCAGCTGCAGCATACTGCCAGATTGGCTCCAGTGATGAGGAGGGAGGGGATGATGAGGTCACTGACTCCACGTGGGTGCCTAATAGGAGAGAGGAGGAGGAGGAGGATGAGGAGGAGGCACATCTCCAACGAGGCAGGATGCCCTTTGGTGGCCAGCGTAAGGGCAGTACACCGACGGAATCACACCGCAGAGCTCCGCCTGTGCAGGGCGCTGCCTCTGCCCGTCATTCAAAAAGTTCTTTGGTGTGGGCCTTTTTTGAGGCTAGTGCATCAGATCGCACAGCTGCTGTTTGCAACATATGTCTCAAGCGTATATCGCGTGGCCAAAACATCAGCCGCTTGGGTACCACATGCCTGACCAGACATATGTTGACCTGCCATGCAGCTCGTTGGCAAGCCTACCTCAAAGACCCACACCAAAGAACAAAGCGGACCTCTCCTTGCACCGCATCAGCTGGGATCTCCAACCCCACTATAACTTCAGTCCTCTCTGAAACATGCACTGAGAGGAATGAAGGTGTAGAATTAGGTGTGTCACAGCCAAGTACTTGCGGCCACTCTGCTAGCAGTACACCGACGTCCGATTCTAGCAGGCAAATTTCCCTGCCCCAGCTGCTGGACCGTCGAAAGAAGTTCACTCCCAGCCATCCACATGCCCAGCGGTTGAATGCTAGCTTGGCTAAATTGCTAGCGCTTCAACTGCTGCCTTTTCAGTTGGTAGACTCGGCCCCCTTCCGTGAGTTTGTGCAATGTGCGGTTCCTCAGTGGCAGGTTCCCAAACGCCACTTTTTCTCACGGAAGGCTATTCCGGCTCTCTACCGGCATGTGGAAGGCAATGTCTTGGCCTCGCTGGACAGGGCGGTCAGCGGTAAGGTGCATATTACCGCTGACTCATGGTCCAGCAGGCATGGACAGGGACGTTACCTTTCTTTCACGGCCCATTGGGTCACTCTTTTGGCAGCTGGGAAGGATTCAGGACAAGGTGCAGTAGTGTTGGAGGTTGTCCCACCGCCACGCCTCCAAAATGCTACTACTGGTTGTGACACACCTCTCTCCTCCACCCCCTCCTCTTCTTCTTCCTCCATGGCCTCTTCCTGTGGTTTGTCCTATGAACCAGCGGTGCTCCGTAGCCGTTCACGGGGCTACGCAAGTACGCAGGCAAAAAGATGCCATGCCGTGCTTGCGCTGGTGTGTTTGGGGGACAGAAGCCACACTGGGGCAGAGGTCCTGTCTGCTCTGCAGGGCCAGGCCGAGAGGTGGTTGACGCCACACCAGCTTAAGCCAGGAATGGTGGTTTGCGACAATGGCACCAACCTCCTCTCCGCCCTCCGACAGGGACAACTGACCCATGTGCCCTGTGTGGCTCACGTCCTTAACCTGGTGGTGCAGCGCTTCTTGGGCAGGTACCCGGGCTTACAGGATGTCCTGAGGCAGGCCAGGAAAGTCTGTGTGCATTTCCGCAGATCTTATAATGCCAGTGCTCACCTGGCTGAGCTGCAAAAGGAGTTGAACCTGCCCAAGAACCGCCTTATATGTGACATGCCCACCAGGTGGAACTCAACGTTGGCCATGCTGCAGCGGCTGCACACGCAGCAGAGGGCCATCAATGAGTACCTGTGCGACTACGGCACCAGGACAGGGTCAGGGGAGCTTGGTTTTTTTTCTCCACGCCAGTGGGGCATGATCAGGGATGCATGCACTGTCCTGGCACCATTTGAGGAGGCCACGAGGATGGTGAGCAGTGACAGTGCATGCATCAGTGACACTGTACCTCTTGTCCACCTGTTGGAGCACACGCTGCGTGGAATAATGGACAGGGCACTTGAGGCAGAACAGAGGCAGGAAGAGGAGGACTTCCTTGCCTCTCAAGGCCCCCTTTACCCAGACAGTGTTCCTTCTGTCCCACCCATCGCACAGGAAGAGGAGGAGGAGGAGGAGGAGGAGGAGGAGGATTGTGTCAGCATGGAGGTGGAGGCTGGCACTCAGCATCATCAGCAGCAGTCTTTTAGGGATGATTTACAGTCCCAAGAAACCAGTGGACTTGTACGTGGCTGGGAGGAGGTGGCTGCGGATCATGTCGTCCTTAGTGACCCAGAGGACTCCGGAGCGAATGCCTCAGCAAACCTACGCTGCATGGCCTCCCTGATCCTGCAAAGTCTGCGGAAGGATCCTCGTATTCTTCGGATCAAGGAGAGGGACCATTACTGGCTGGCCACTCTCCTTGATCCACGGTACAAGGGTAAGGTTGCGGACCTTATGTTACCGTCGCAGAGGGAGCAGAGGATGAGACAACTCCGGGAGGCCTTGCAGAAAGGTCTGTGCAATGCGTTCCCAGAGACTGGGAGGTTGCAAACTCCTGGTCCTGGACAACGAGTTGCTGAGGCTTCGGCCAGTCAAAGAAGGAGCGGTGGGGAAGGTGGCCGTCTGACCGATGCGTTCAGACAATTCTTTAGTCCGCAGCCCCAAAGTATGATCGGTTCCAGCAACCATCGCCAGCGTCTGATAAACATGGTGCAGGAATATCTAGGGGCAAGGTCAGACTTGGACACCTTCCCCACCGAAAATCCTCTGGCTTACTGGGTCTTGAGGATGGATCACTGGCCAGAGCTTGCACAGTATGCAATTGAGCTACTGGCCTGTCCTGCATCCAGCGTTCTTTCGGAACGCACATTCAGTGCTGCTGGAGGATTTGTCACGGATCACAGGGTGCGCCTGTCCACCGACTCGGTTGATCGACTGACTTTCATCAAGATGAACCAGTCTTGGATCACCACCAGCTACCACACACCTGATGCTGATATAACAGACTAATTGATTTTAACATGTCACATCCCTTCAAGACTGATGCTGATGCTGAGTGCCTGTGCTGTTATGTTGACTGGCTATCCTCCTCCTCCGAGTCCTCAATGATACGATTGATGATGATAGCTTGTAAGATCATTTTTGTTTATGGGTGCCGCCACCAGTGCCTAACGCCCAATTTTTCAGCCCCTGTTTAACAGGGGCGTGTAATTACAATTTTTGAAGCAATACTTTGCAACAGGGCTCATTGCTGTGCTCCAAGTACAGTATCTGTGAGGAGTTGCAGTGTTGTGCCACCAGTGCCTAAGGCCCAATTTTTCAGCCCCTGTTTAACAGGGGCGTGTCATTACAATTTTTGAAGCAATACTTTGCAACAGGGCTCATTGCTGTGCTCCAAGTACAGTATCTGTGAGGAGTTGCAGTGTTGTGCCACCAGTGCCTAAGGCCCAATTTTTCAGCCCCTGTTTAACAGGGGCGTGTCATTACAATTTTTGAAGCAATACTTTGCAACAGGGCTCATTGCTGTGCTCCAAGTACAGTATCTGTGAGGGGTTGCAGTGTTGTGCCACCAGTGCCTAAGGCCCAATTTTTCAGCCCCTGTTCAACAGGGGCATGTAATTACAATTCTTGATCTAATAATTCACAGCAGGGCCCATTGCTGCACCCACCAAGAGTAACTGTCAGGGCTTACAGTGTTGTGGCACCAGCACCACCATCAAAGGCCCAATTTTTACTACCACTGTTCAACAATTATATGTAATTAAAATTCCTGATATAATAGTTGACAGCAGGGCGTTCCAGCACCAACCAAGAGTAACTGTGAGTGCTTACAGTGTTGTGCCAACACCAACAACTAAGGGGCCTATTTCTGCAGAGTATATACGGCAGGTCCCTACTTTCAAACATCCAACTTACAAACGACTCCTACTTGCAAACGCAAGAAGACAACAGGAAGTGAGAGGAAATCTACCACTAGGAAGGAAAATTCTCTCCTGTAAGAATAAATATGGGAGAAAGGTGTCTCCTCTGTACTGATGCTTTATCAGCAATCCTTGTTTCAAGAAAAAGACCACATTTCAAAAAGAGTTGTCATTGGGACGGAAAGTGAGGTGAAATGTTCTGAACAGGGGCACAGACAGCAAAACAAATGTTACAGGGGTGATAACCCTTACCTATGTTTTCCAAAAAGTTTAAAAATAGATTTTTGGTCTGGAGCTACACTTCAACAATGTACCTGTTCAAAATTACAAACAGACTCTACATAAGAACAAACCTACAGTCCCTGTCTTGTATGCACCGCCTGTATAGGGCTGTTCAGAGTATATAGGGCCTTTTTTATTTTATGTGCGGGGTTCCCCTTAATATCCATACAAGACCCAAAGGGGCTGGTAATGGGCTGGGGTAGGGGGGGGGTCATGGGGTAGCTATGCCATTTTTCTTAAAGAATTTCATCCATATTACCGGGACCAGACATTACATTAAAGCCGCAAGCAGTTTTAAATGGCTTTTTTTTCCTTTAGAAGTGTCATTTTGTGCAGGGACAGTTCTAAACACGGGAAACACGTGGCACTTCACAGGCATACTTTAGACACCCCCCAGGTACGATATTTAAAGGAATATTTGACTTTTTTTTTTTCACTTTATGCATCATTAAAATGACTGCTCCCGAAAAACGACCGTTTTTAAAACTTCTTTTTGCATTGATACATGTCCCCTGGTGCAGAACCCGGGTTCCCAAACCCTTTTTAGGACAATAACATGCATAATAGTTGTTATAATTAGCACTTTAGAATTCGAACGTTCGCATCCATTGTATTTAATAGGGTTCTAATGTTCGTTCGAACTTTCGGTCCGTTCGCGGGTTCTGGTGCGAACCGAACCCGGGGGTGTTCGGCTCATCACTATTCGGGAGGCCTTGCAGAAAGGTCTGTGCAATGCGTTCCCAGAGACTGGGAGGTTACAAATTCCTGGTCCTGGACAACGTGTTGCTGAGGCTTCGGTCAGTCAAAGAGGGAGCGGTGGAGAAGGTGGCCGTCTGACCTATGCGTTCAGACAATTTTTTAGTCCGCAGCCCCAAGGTATGATCGGTTCCAGCAACCATCGCCAGCATCTGTTTTACATGGTGCAGGAATACCTAGGGGCAAGATCAGACTTGGACACCTTTCCCATCGAAAATCCTCTGGGTTACTGGGTTTTGAGGATGGATCACTGGCCAGAGCTTGCACAGTATGCAATTGAGCTACTGGCCTGTCCTGCATCCAGCGTTCTTTCGGAACGCACATTCAGTGCTACTGGAGGCTTTGTAACTGATCACAGGGTGCGCCTGTCCACCAACTCGGTCGATCGACTGACCTTCATAAAAATGAATCAGTCTTGGATCACCACCAGCTACCAAGCACCTGATGTAACCAATTTTTTTTAAAATGTCAGATCCCATCAAGACTGCCTATGCTGATTCTGAGTGAATATCCTGTTATGCTGAGTGACTATCCTCTTCCTCCTCAATGATCATGCTGATAGCTTGTAAGAACATTTTTGGTTCTGGACGCCGCCACCAGTGGCTAAGACCCAATTTTTCAGCCCCTGTTTAACAGGGGCGTGTAATTACAATTTTTGATGCAATACTTTGCAGCAGGGCTCATTCCTGCGCTCCAACTAGAGTATTTGTGAGGGCTTGCAGTGTTGTGGCACCAGTGCCTAAGGCCCAATTTTTCTGCCCCTGTTCAACAGGGACATGTAATTACAATTCTTGATCTAATATTTCACAGCAGGGCCCATTCCTGCTCCCAACAAGAGTAACTGTGAGGGCTTACAGTGTTGTAGCAACACCACCACCACCACCACCAAAGGCCCAATTTTTCTACCCCTGTTCAACAGGTGCATGTAATTACAAATCTTGATATAATATTTCACAGCAGGGCCCGTTCCAGCGCCCACTAAGAGTAACTGTGAGGACTTACAGTGTTGTGGCACCAGCACCAGCACCACCACCACCAAAGGCCCAATTTTTCTACCACTGTTCAACAATGGCATGTAATTACAATTCTTGATATAATAGTTCACAGCAGGGCGTTCCAGCGCCCACCAAGAGTAACTGTGAGGGCTTACAGTGTTGTGGCAACACCAACACCTAAGGCCCAAATTTCTGCAGAGTATATAAGGCAGGCCCATACTTTCAAACATCCAACTTACAAACGACTCCTACTTGCAAACGAAAGGAGACAACAGGAAGTGAGAGGAAATCTACCCCTAGGAAGGGAAATTCTCTCCTGTAAGAGTTAATATGGGAAAAACGTGTCTCCTCTTCACTGATGCTTTATCACCAATCCTTGTTTCACAAAAAAATAAAAATAAAAAAAACATTTGTCATTGGGACAGAAAGTGAGGTGAAATATTCTAAAGAGGTGCACAGACAGCAAAACAAATGTTACAGGGGTGATAACCCTTCCCTATGTTTTCCAAAAAGCTTAAAAATAGATTTTTTGGCTGGAGTTACACTTTAAAAATGTACCAGTTCAAAATTACAAACAGATTCTACTTAACAACAAACCTACAGTCCCTGTCTTGTTTGCACTACCTGTATACTGCTGTTCAGAGTATATAGGGCCCCCTTAATATCCATACAAGACCCAAGGGGGCTGGTAATGGGCTGGGGGTACCCATGCCATTTTTCTCAATGATTTTCATCCATATTGCCGAGACCAGACATTACATTAAAGCCGCAAGCAGTTTTAACCACTTGGCAACCGGCCCATAGCCGAATGACGGCTACTGTACAAGGCTGTTCGTTAATTCTGGGAGGGCGTACATTGACGTCCTCCCCGAATCGCGCTCCCACGCGCCCCCTGGGGAGCGCACATGGCAGTGTCCGTGACCGCCGGGTCCAGAGGACCCGGCGCATCACGGATCATGGTAAATGGCCACTGATCGTGGCCGTTTACCACGTGATCGCTCAGTAAAATGACGGAGCGATCACTTGTAAACAAACCGGCGTCATGTCGTGACGCTGGTTCCTCCCTCCCCTCTCTGTACCGATCGGTACAGTGTGAGAGGAGAGGGGGAGAGAGTGGATGGCAGCAGCGTTGTGGGCTGGATCTGTAGTGCCCACAGCACTGCTCTGTGACAATTGCAGTCACAGATCCATCCATCCATGCTTTGCCATCCCTGCAATACTCTGCAATACTCTGCCATGCCTGCAATACTCTGCAATACTCTGCCATCCCTGCAATACTCTACCATCCCTGCAATACCCCGCCATACTCTGCAATACCCCGCCATACTCGGTGATACCCCACCATACTCGGTGATACCCCGCCATACTCTGTGATACCCCGCCATACTCTGTGATACCCCGCCATACTCAGTGATACCCAGCCATACTCGGCGATACCCAGCCATACTCGGCGATACCCAGCCATACTCGGCGATACCCAGCCATACTCAGTGATACCCAGCCGTACCCAGCCATACCCGGCCATGCTCGGCTGTACTCGGCCTCTGTATGCGGCCAGGCTGTGGAAGTCTCACACATGTGGTATCGCCGTACTCAGGAGAAGTAGGAGAATCTATTTTGGGGTGTCATTTTTGGTATGTACATGCTATGTGTTAGAAATATTGTATAAATTGACAACTTTGTGTTAAAAAAAATAGGATTTTTTACTCACCGTAAAATGGACCGACACAGCCTCTCTATTGACAAAGTGGGTATTATCCGTTAATTAGGAGTGACTAGGCAGAAAACTTGTAAAAAGTGTTGCATCACACCTTCTACAGTACCGCCCAGGGGGCGGACCCTCTGGGTATATCCTCTCAGTCTGCATCTCGCAGATCAGTTCGTCAAAAAGCAGTACAAACTTAAAAGAAGGGGTGGGTGCTGTGTCGGTCCATGGACTCAGAGAAAAGGATTTTACGGTGAGTAAAAAATCCTATTTACTCTTTCGTCCATGGACCGACACAGCCTCTCTATTGACAAAGTGGGACGTCCCAAAGCAGTGTCAGAGAAAAAACGAGGGGTGGTAACAGCATAAAAATAAACTTCACCCCAAACACAAAACAGCACTCCTCCACCGGAGGAGTTGCAAATCTAAACAGCCGCTTGCAAAACCTTGCGGCCGAAAGAGGCATCCGAAGATGCACCTACATCAACTTTGTAGAATTTTGTGAAAGTGTGAGCGGACGACTAAGTCGCCGCTTTACATAATTGGGAAACAGACGCTTGATGTCGGAAAGCCCAAGAGGCACCTATTGCCCTGGTTGAATGCGCCGTGACCGGAAAGGGGGGCACTTGACCCTTTAAGGCGTAAGCCTGGATTACTATCTGTCGGATCCACCTAGAGATGGTGGCCGACGAGACTGCTTGGCCCTTCTTGGGCCCAGCCACCGAAACAAACAGTGAGTCTGACTTCCGGAACAGGGAAGTAGCAGATAGGTATACTCTCAAAGCTCGGACAACGTCCAAGGAATGCAACGCCGACTCTTTAGGATTCGACAGGTGAGGACACAAGGATGGAAGTACAATGTCTTCGTTGAGATGAAAAGCCGAAACGACCTTCGGAAGAAAGGAAGGCTGCCGCCGCAGCACCACCTTATCCTTGTGGAAAATCAAATAGGGAGCCTTGCAGGACAAGGCTGCCAGCTCAGAGACTCGTCTAACTGACGTAACAGCCACCAGAAAGACCACTTTCTGAGAAAGTGTCAACAGGGGAATATCTCTAATATTCTCAAACGGTGCCTTCTGAAGCACCGAGAGGACCAGGTTCAAGTCCCACAGAGGTAGTGGGGGACGGACCGGAGGGGCCACATGTCGAACCCCCTGCACAAATGTACTCACGAGAGAGTGAGTCGCCAGGGGTCGCTGAAAAAAGACAGCCAGGGCAGATATCTGTCCTTTAATCGTACTTAAGGCAAGCCTTTGGTCCACCCCATGCTGTAAAAACAGCAGGATTCTGGAAACCAAATAAGTACGCGGATGCCATTTCATTTCCTCACACATGGAGATGTAGGCCTTCCAAGTGCGGTGATAAACCTTCCTAGAGGACGGTTTCCGAGCACTTCTCATAGTAGAGATTACTGAATCTGATAGGCCCCGGTCTCTCAGTACCTGGTTCTCAACAGCCATGCTGTTAAAGCCAGTGACTGTAAAGCAGGATGGAGTATGGGACCTTGCGATAGCAGGTCCTTCCGTAGTGGTAGGCGCCAGGGGACGTCTGCTACCAGACGTACTAGATCGGTGTACCAAGAACGCTGAGGCCAATCTGGAGCGATTAGGATCAGTGGAATTCCCTCTGCCTCCACTCTGCGGAGCAGAAGAGGAAGAAGCCTTAAGGGAGGGAAGGCATAGATTAGCCGATACTGACCCCATGATGCTACCAACGCGTCCGTTGCGTCTGCCCATGGGTCTCTTGACCGGGCCACAAACCTCAATACCTTCCGATTGAGTCGGGAAGCCAGAAGATCTACGTCTGGTGTGCCCCATCTTTGGCAGAGGAGTTGAAACACCTTCGGGTGTAAGGACCATTCTCCCTGGTCCAGCATCTGGCGGCTCAGGTAGTCCGCCTGCCAGTTTTCCACACCCGGAATGTACACGGCCGACAGTGCCGGTATGCTCCTCTCTGCCCACTTCAGGATGCGAGCGACCTCCGATGCTGCAGCTGAGCTTCTTGTTCCTCCTTGATGATTGACATATGCCACTGCTGTGGCGTTGTCTGACTGGATCCTCACTGGACGCCCTTGCAGAGACCATTTGAAGAGGCACAGCCTGATCGCCCGGATTTCCAGGACATTGATCGGCAGGAGGGCTTTCTCTGGGGTCCAGCGCCCTGGCGCCGACTGAACACCCTAGACTCCCCCCCAACCTGTAAGGCTGGCGTCCGTCCTGATCACTATCCAGTAAACCGGAAGAAATTACTTGCCAGCCATTAGAGCCGGTGCTGTCAGCCACCCTACCAGGGATCTTCTGACTAGGTGGCTCACTCAGATTTGATAATCCAGAGATGAAGGGTATCTGTTCCATCTGGACAGAACTTCCTTCTGTAACACTTGAGTGTGGTATTGAGCATATGGGACCGCCTCGAAGGAGGCTACCATGAGGCCCAACACTTGCATGCAAAAATGGAGTGACGACCAATTCCTGGAAGTCAGCTGCCGTACTGCAGCCCGGAGGGTCTGCAATTTCTCCACAGGGAGGAATACCTTTGCCTCTGAGGAATCCAGAATCAACCCCAGGTACACTAGGCGTTGAGTGGGCACCAATACTGACTTTTGCGTGTTTAGTATCCAACCACAGTCTCGAAGAGTCTGACAGGTAATAGACACACTTACCTCTAATTCTGAGCTTGAAGGGGCCTTCAGTAGAAGGTCGTCCAAGTAGCCCATGATAGCGATACCCCGCTGTCTTAGAAGTGCCAGAATTGGTGAACGTCCTGGGTGCTGAGGCAAGGCCAAACGGGAGGGCCACAAACTGGTAGTGGTTCTTCCTGATAGCAAATTGCAGAAACCTCTGGTGTCTGGAATATATGGGGACATGCAGGTATGCTTCCTTGATGTCCAAGGAGGCCAGAAAGTCCCTCGGATGAGAGCCGTGACTACGGATCGAACCGACTCCATCCGAAATCTTTGTACTTTCACAAAGCAATTGAGGGCTCTGAGATCCAAGATTGGATGAACCCCCTCCTTCTTCGGCACAATGAACAGATTTGAGTAAAAACCCTGACCCCGTTCCTGTTCTGGAACTGGAATAACTACCCCGCGTTCCAGTAGACCCTGGACCGCCCCATACAGGGCCTCCCGACGGGTCGGTAGTAGCTGGAGATTGGAGGTGATGAATCTGTCCGGTGGACAAGAGAGAAATTCTATCTTGTAGCCTGAGGAGATTACTTCGCAAACCCACCTGTCGGAGACTAGAGCTGTCCACTGAGTCGCAAATTTGCGAAGACGTCCCCCCACCCGAGAGATGGGTGGGGGCGGACCTTCATGCGGACGCAAATTTGTCCGCAGGCTTGTTGGGTCTGCGGGACCAAGGACGCTTTTGTCCTTGGGCAGGCGCCTTGTCGGCCTGGGGTCTTTTCCCTGTCGCCCTAGGGTGACGAAAAAAACGCTTGCGTGCAGTAAAGGAGGGCCCTTGCCCTTGGCGTGGCCCCTTACCCTTGCTAGTTTGGGGAAGCAAAGTGCTTTTACCTCCTGTGGCATCCTTGATAATGTCATCCAGAGAAGCCCCAAAAAGTCTGTCGCCCTTAAAAGGCAGATCCAACAGGGCTTTCTTGGAAGTCTGGTCCGCAGACCAGACTTTTAGCCAGATCAGGCGGCGTATTGCTACTGCATAAACCAAAGCTTTTGACAGCAGGGGAATAGTATCCATGTCTGACTCGCAGACAAACTTAAGACCCTGGACCAACTGGTCGGCCAAAGTTGTCTCATTAGGAGGAGCATCTCGCTCTTTTAACCCCTGGAGTAGCAATTTTGCCCATTCAGTAAGTGTCTGAGACACTAGAGCCCCCGCCAATGCCGGGCGTACTGCCAGCCTACCACTGAGTATAGGTAGCGAGCGAGTGCTTCAGCCTTCTTATCCACAGGGTCCTTGAAAACAGGAGCCCCTTCTACTGGAATAGTGGTGGCTCTATTAAGTCTGGACATCGGAGGGTCCACTATAGGGGGAGAGGTCCATTTCTTCAGAAAACTCTCCTTAAAGGGGTACCGTACCGCAAACCTCTTTGGGGCTGTAAAGACCCTCAGTGGGTTCTCCCATTCCTTGTATAAGAGTTTGTCAAAATAAGACACACAAGGGAACACCTTAGCAGTGCGGGAAGATTTACGAAACCCAAAGGGGACTGGAGTTTCTGCTGCTTATGCAGTATTTTCCAACTTTAGCGTATCCCGCACTGCAGTAATAAGGTCAGATACCAAAGCCGTCTCGCGTACTGACCTGGACTTGGAGTCATCCTCACTGTCCGGTCACGGTCTGCAGTCTCTGATGCGTAAGAATCTGGGCCCTGAGCCGTAGCTGGACCTGGTTCTGCATCAGAATTATCCCCAGAAGCTTGCAGGGGACGGGGGCGTTTACTACCCCTGTATTCCCGTGTGCTGCTTCCACCCTGGCAGCAAACGCCTCTAGGATTGCCGACATAGCGTTCATAGACACTTCAGGGGCACAAGCTGCTAAATCTGGTGTTTCAGGGGAGAAGACATCTGGCTCAGATGCCATGCTGACCACACGCTGGCACCCACAGGGCTCCAGGCAAGATATCAATAGGCCACCCTCCTGCGCTGCAGAGATGCTGGGTTACCCAGAGGACTCACCACCCTGGACCGGTACTGCTATTCTGCCGTGTGCTGTGCCTGTGATGCTGTCCCGCTGCTGCTGTGTCAGTCTGCTTCTTTTATCAGCGCTTCCTGTGTGAATTTTCGCGCCAGTGTAATGCACCCTAGAGGCCGGAGACTCTTGCAAAATGGCCGCCAAAAACGTCTGTATGGAAGATAATGTGGGCTCTAAGAAAATGGCCGCCGAGCCGAAGATAGAGGCCAAGCAGCCGTAGCCCACAAAAAGATGGCCGCCGAACGGCAATATATACATACAGGGTGGACAAACATGGCCGCCGATCAGTTGATAGAGGCCAGTGGGTGTGGAACTACAAGAAAATGGCGCCAAAACCACAGGAAGATGGCCGCCGGGCAGTCACTAGAGGTCGAACCCAGCATGGACCACCACAAAATGGCCGCCGACAGCATGGAGGAGGAAGCACACACAGGTAAGCAGAAATTACATTTCTTTTAAATGTTAGTTACAGCCAGCCTCGCTCCAGTGGAACCTCCTAGGTGACCCCCAGCACCCAGCAACCTTTCGCTAGAAGCCCAGGGAGGAGGGAAAGGCAGGGAGAGAGCGAAGAAAAGGGCCACAACCACTTACTTGGTCTCTCCAGGAATGTCCAGCCAAATCACCCAGCCGAGGCAGGGGAGTTTACTTACCTATCCTGCATGTACTATGCTGGAAGACATTCCAAACAGATCATCGTCCGCGCACGGAAGGTGACTGTTGGCCAGGCATGCTGTGATTGGACCCAAAAGGGACGATCATATGTATGCCCTGGAGCGTGACGCTCACCGGACAGGCTGCTGTGACTCGGCCGTAAGGTCAGCCGAAGCTGAGCGGTCTGATGCAAGCCTTGGAGCGTAAGCTCACCGGCCAGGCTGCTGCAACTCGGCCGTAAGGTCAGCCGAAGCTGAGCGGTCTGATGCAGGCCCTGGAGCATAGGCTCACCGGCCACCCGTGGAGCAACAAGCATGTCGTGGAAAACCCAGCGCGTAGCTAGGGTCGGCACACGCTCGATGGCCGAAACTGGGGAAACTACAAGGATCGAGGATCCAGCCTGTCACCCAGTCGGCAATTGATCGAAGATCGCAGGAAACAAAAAAATAAATAAATATCTTTTTCCCCCGGACCAATGGGCCCGAAGAGAGCCATGTCCTACTCCTTGCTAGACAGAAAAAAACTGATCTGTGAGATGCAGACTGAGAGGATATACCCAGAGGGTACAAGTTTTCTGCCTAGTCACTCCTAATTAACGGATAATACCCACTTTGTCAATAGAGAGGCTGTGTCGGTCCATGGACGAAAGAGTAAAATGCGTTTTAACCACTTCCCCTTCCTTGACTTTGTGCGGGGATATCTGAATGATGCCTGCAGCTACAGGCATCATTCAGATATCAGCTTTTTCAGCCGGCGATTCCCTACACCATAAGAATGATCATATCGGCTGTTCTGCCGCTGGATCATTCTTACCGGCGGTGAGAGGGGACATCCCCACCTCCCGCCGCCTTCCGGTGCTTCTACCGACTCACCGCTACGATCAAAGCCAGGGTCATTTTTTTTTATTCAGATGTCCCAGCCTAGAGGTGAGATGTGGGGTCTTATTGGCCCCATATCTCACTGTAAAGAGGACCTGTCATGTCTTATTACAAGGGATGTTTACATTCCTTGTAAAAGGAATAAAAGTGATCAAAAAATTTATTTTTGTTAAAAAAGTGTCAAACTAAAATAAATAAAGTAAAATGAACAATAAATATATATTTTTTTAAAGCGCCCCTGTCCCCGTGTGCTTGCATGCAGAAGCGAACGCATACGAAAGTCCCGCCCACATATGAAAATGGTGTTCAAACCACACATGTGAGGTATCGCTGCGAATGTTACAGCGAGAGCAATAATTTTGGCCCTAGACCTCCTCTGTAACTCAAAACTAGGGATGAGCCGAACACCCCCGGGTTCGGTTCGCACCAGAACCTTCGAACGGACCGAAAGTTCGCGCGAATTTTCGAACCCTATTCGTTATAATGGACGCGAACGTTCGAAATCAAAATTGCTAATTACAACGGCCAATATGCATGTTAATGTCATAAAACAGGTTTGGGGACCCGGGTCCTGCCCCAGGGGACATATATCAATGCAAAAAGAAATTTTAAAAACTAAAGTTTTTTCGGGAGCAGTCATTTTAATGATGCATAAAGTGAAAAAAAAAAAAGTGAAATTTTCCTTTAAATATGGTACCTGGGGGGTGTCTAAAGTATGCCTGTGAAGTGGCATGTGTTTCCCGTGTTTAGAACTGTCCTTGCACAAAATGACATTTGTAAAGGAAAAAAAGAAGCCATTTAAAACCACTTGCGGCTTTAATGTCATGTCTTGTCCTGGCCGCCATATGGCTGAAAATCCGTGAGAAAAATGGCATGGCTACCCCATCACCCCCCCCCCACCCCAGCCCCTTTGGGTCTTGTATGGATACTAAGGGGGACCCCGCACCCAAAATAAAACCCTATACCTACAACCCTATATACTCTGAACAGCAGTATATAGGTGGTGCAAACAAGACATGGACTGTAGGTTTGTTCTTAAGTAGAATCTGAACAGGTACATTATGAAGTGTAGCTACATCCCAAAAAAATCAATTTTTAAGCTTTTTGGAGAACATAGGGAGGGGTTATCACCCCTGTAACATTTGCTGTCTTTGCACATCTGTTCAGAACATGTCACCTCACTTTCCGTCCCAATGACAAATGTTTTTGGAAAAGTGGGGTTTTAATTGAAACAAGGATTGGTGATAAAGCATCAGTAGAGAGGAGATACCTTTTTCCCAAATTAAATCTAACAGGATAGAATTTTCCTTCCTAGGGGTAGATTTCCTCTCACTTCCTGTTTTCTCTTGCCGTTTGCAAGTAGGAGTCGTTTGTAAGTTGGATGTTTGAAAGTAGGGGCCTGCCGTATATACTCTGCAGAAATTTGCCCTATTAGATGTTGGTGTAGCCACAAGACTGGTGGGCACAGGAATGGGCCCTGCTGTGAGTTAATAGATCAAGATTTGTACTTGCATGCACCTGTTGAACCGGGCAGAAAAATTGGGCCTTTGGTGGTGGTGGTGGTGGTGGTGGACGGTGTTGCCACAAGACTGTAAGCCCTCACAGTTACTCTTGGTGGGTGCAGGAATGGGCCCTGCTGTGAGTTATTAGATCAAGATTTGTAATTGCATGCACCTGTTGAACAGGGCAGAAAAATTGGGCCTTTGGTGGTGGTGGTGGACGGTGTTGCCACAAGACTGTAGGCCCTCATAGTTACTCTTGGTGGGCGCAGGAATGGGCCCTGCTGTGAACTATTAGATCAAGATTTGTAATTACACGCCCCTGTTAAACAGGGGCTGAAAAATTGTGCCTTAGGCATTGGTGCTGGTGCCACAACACTGCAACCCCTCACAGATACTGTACTTGGAGCACAGCAGTCACACCTGTTGCGAAGCATCTTTTTAAAAAATTTTAATTACACGCCCCTGTTATACAGGGGCTGAAAAATTGTGCCTTAGGCACTGGTGCTGGTGCCACAACACTGCAACCCCTCACAGATACTGTACTCTGAGCACAGCAATGAGACCTGTTGCAAAGCATTGCCTAAAAATTGTAATTACACGCCCCAACTGGGGCTGAAAAATTGTGCCTTAGGCACTGGTGCTGGTGCCACAACACTGCAACCCCTCACAGATACTGTACTCTGAGCACAGCAGTCAGACCTGTTGCGAAGCATCTTTTTAAAAAATTGTAATTACACGCCCCTGTTATACAGGGGCTGAAAAATTGTGCCTTAGGCACTGGTGTGGTGGCATGGATCATTGAGGAGGAGGAAGAGGATAGTCAGTGAACATAACAGGACAGTCACTCAGCATCAGCATAGGCAGTCTTGAAGGGATGTGACATTATAAATTATTCCGTTATATCCGCTTCAGGTGTCTGGTAGCTGGTGGTGATCCAAGACTGATTCATTTTTATGAAGGTCAGTCGATCAACCGAGTCGGTGGACAGGCGCACCCTATGATCGGTGACAAATCCTCCAGCAGCACTGAATGTGCGTTCGGAAAGAACGCTGGATGCAGGACAGGCCAGTAGCTCAATTGCATACTGTGCAAGCTCTGGCCAGTGATCCATCCTCAGGACCCAGTAAGCCAGAGGATTTTCGGTGGGAAAGGTGTCCAAGTCTGACCTTGCCCCTAGGTATTCCTGCACCATGTATATCAGACGCTGGCGATGGTTGCTGGAACCGATCATACCTTGGGGCTGCGGACTAAAAAATTGTCTGAACGCATCGGTCAGACGTCCACCTTCCCCACCGCTCCTTCTGCTACTGACCGAAGCCTCAGCAACTCGTCGTCCAGGACCAGGAGTTTGTAACCTCCCAGTTTCTGGGAACGCGTTGCACAGACCTTTCTGCAAGGCCTCCCTGAGATGTCTCATCCTCTGCTCCCTCTGCGACGGCAAGATAAGGTCCGCAACCTTACCCTTGTACCGTGGATCAAGGAGAGTGGCCAGCCAGTAATGGTCACTCTCCTTGATCCGAAGAACACGAGGATCCTTCCGCAGGCTTTGCAGGATCAGGGAGGCCATGCAGCGTAGGTTAGCTGAGGCATTCGGTCCGGAGTCTTCTGGGTCACTGAGGATGACATGATCGCCAGCCACCTCCTCCCAGCCACGTACAAGTCCACTGGTTTGTTGGGACTGTACATCATCCCTAAAAGACTGCTGCTGCTGATGCTGAGTGCCAGGCTCCACCTCCATGCTCACACAATCCTCCTCCTCCTCCTCCTCCTCCTCCTCTTCCTGTGTGATGGGTGGGACAGAAGGAACATTGTCTGGATAAAGGGGGCCTTGAGAGACAAGGAAGTCCTCCTCTTCCTGCCTCTATTCTGCCTCAAGTGCCCTGTCCATTATCCCACGCAGCGTATGCTCCAACAGGTGGACAAGAGGTACAGTGTCACTGATGCATGCACTGTCACTGCTCACCATCCTCGTGGCCTCCTCAAATGGTGAGAGGACAGTGCATGCATCCCTGATCATGCTCCACTGGCGTGGGGAAAAAAAGCCAAGCTCCCCTGACCCTGTCCTGGTGCCGTAGTCGCAAAGGTACTCATTGATGGCCCTCTGCTGCGTGTGCAGTCGCTGCAGCATGGCCAACGTTGAGTTCCACCTGGTGGGCATGTCACATATTAGGCGGTTCTTGGGCAGGTTCAGCTCCTTTTGCAGCTCAGTCAGCCGAGCACTGGCATTATAAGATCGGCGGAAATGCACACAGACTTTCCTGCCCTGCCTCAGGACATCCTGTAAGCCTGGGAACCTGCCCAAGAACCGCTGCACCACCAGGTTGAGGACGTGAGCCATACAGGGCACATGGGTGAGCTGCCCCTGTCGCAGGGCAGAGAGGAGGTTGGTGCCATTATCAGAAACGACCATTCCCGGCTTAAGCTGGCGTGGCGTCAACCACCTCTCGGCCTGCCCCTGCAGAGCTGCCAGAACCTCTGGCCCAGTGTGGCTCCTGTCCCCCAAACACACCAGCGCAAGCACGGCATGGCATCTTTTTGCCTGCGTACTCGCGTAGCCCCTTGTACGCCTACGGAGCACCGCTGGTTCCGAGGACAGAGCACTCGAAGAGGACATGGAGGAAGAAGAAGAGGAGGGGGTGGAGGAGAGAGGTGTGTCACAACCAGTAGTAGCATTTTGGAGGCGTGGTGGCGGAACAACCTCCAACACTACTGCACCTTGTCCTGCATCCCTCCCAGCTGCCAATAGAGTGACCCAATGGGCCGTGAAAGAAAGATAACGTCCCTGTCCATGCCTGCTGGACCATGAGTCAGCGGTAATATGCACCTTACCGCTGACCGCCCTGTCCAGCGAGGCATGGACATTGCCTTCCACATGCCAGTAGAGAGACGGAATCGCCTTCCGTGAGAAAAAGTGGCGTTTGGGAACCTGCCACTGAGGAACCGCACATTGAACAAACTCACGGAAGGGGGCCGAGTCTATCAACTGAAAAGGCAGCAGTTGAAGTGCTAGCAATTTAGCCAAGCTAGCATTCAACCGCTGGGCATGTGGATGGCTGGGAGTATACTTCTTTCGACGGTCCAGCAGCTGGGGCAGGGAAATTTGCCTGCTACAATCGGACGTCGGTGTACTGCAAGTACTTGGTTGTGACACACCTAATTCTACACCTTCAGTCCTCTCAGAGCAGCTTTCAGAGAGGACTGAAGATATAGTGGGGATGGAGATCCCAGCTGATGAGGAGCAAGGAGAGGTCCGCTTTGTTCTTTGGTGTGGGTCTTTTATGTGTGCTTGCCAACGAGCTGCATGGCAGGTCGACATATGTCTGCTCATGCTTGTGGTGCCCAAGCGGCTGATGTTTTGGCCACGCGAGATACGCTTGAGACAAATATTGCAAATAGCAGTGGTGCGATCTGATGCACTCGTCTCAAAAAAGGCCCACACCAAAGAACTTTTGTGATAACGTGCAGAGGCAGCGCCCTGCACAGGCGGAGCTCTGCGGTGTGGTACAGTTGCTGTGCTGGCCTCTAGCTGGCCTCCAGGGGGCATCCTGCCTCGTTGGACATGTGACGCTGCATCCTCCTCCTCCTCCTCCTCTCTCCCTTCAGGCACCCACGTGGAGTCAGTGACCTCATCATCCCCTCCCTCTTCACCACTAGAGCAAACCTGGCAGTAAGCTGCAGCTGGTGGAACACTACTGCCAGATTGCTGTCCTTCAGCATCCCCTCTCTCTGCGCGCACACTACTGACTTCCTCAAGCTGGGTATCATCATCCGAGCCTTCGAATCGTTGGGCATCCTCCTGGAGCATGTACCCAACACTGTGCTCAAACAGTTCGGGGGACTCCTCAGGAGGACATGGTGGGTCTAGGGAAGGGGTGGCTGATGATGCCATTGAGTACGCGTTGGCAGCTGCTCTGCCAGTACCCTGAGCCTGGGTGAGAGAGGATGAGGAGGATGAGGAGGGCTTGGTCATCCATTCTACCAAGCCTTCGGCATGATGCGGCTCCACATGTCCAGCTGCCGAAAACAAAGACAAGCGTGTCCCATGGCCACGTGCTGATGACGATGCACGACCACGTCCACGGCCAGCACTGTTGTCTCTAGAAACAGAGCCTGCCTGCCCTGTGTTCTTGCCTCGGCACGCTCTGCCTCTCCTTGGCGGTCTTCCAGCCATTGTAGTCGGTAGTGTATATAGTATAAAAAATAGAACTCCTATGTGTGCTCACAACACACTGTAGGTCCTATGGGTGCTGACACTAACACA
The DNA here is from genome assembly GCA_029206835.1 of Rana muscosa. Lineage (NCBI taxonomy): Eukaryota > Metazoa > Chordata > Amphibia > Anura > Ranidae > Rana > Rana muscosa. Next base: position 231,269,620 of record CM055119.1, read on the forward strand.
CTATAGGTACTATGTGTGCTGCTGACAAGAAAATATAGGAGCTCTGTTTGCTGCCACTAACACACTAGAAGTCCTATTGGTGCTTCTGAGATGAAAATATAGGAGCTCTGTGTGATGCCACTAACACACTAGAAGTCCTATGGGTGCTGCTGAGAAGAAAATATAGGAGCTCTGTGTGATGCCACTAACACACTAGAAGTCCTATGGGTGCTTCTGAGATGAAAATATAGGAGCTCTGTGTGATGCCACTAACACACTAGAAGTCCTATGGGTGCTTCTGAGATGAAAATATAGGAGCTCTGTGTGATGCCACTAACACACTAGAAGTCCTATGGGTGCTGCTGAGAAGAAAATATAGGAGCTCTGTTTGCTGCCACTAACACACTAGAAGTCCTATGGGTGCTGCTGAGAAGAAAATATAGGAGCTCTGTGTGATGCCACTAACACACTAGAAGTCCTATGGGTGCTTCTGAGATGAAAATATAGGAACTCTGTGTGATGCCACTAACACACTAGAAGTCCTATGGGTGCTTCTGAGATGAAAATATAGGAGCTCTGTGTGATGCCACTAACACACTAGAAGTCCTATGGGTGCTTCTGAGATGAAAATATAGGAACTCTGTGTGATGCCACTAACACATTAGAAGTCCTATGGGTGCTGCTGAGAAGAAAATATAGGAGCTCTGTTTGCTGCCACTAACACACTAGAAGTCCTATGGGTGCTGCTGAGAAGAAAATATAGGAGCTCTGTGTGATGCCACTAACACACTAGAAGTCCTATGGGTGCTGCTGAGAAGAAAATATAGGAGCTCTGTTTGCTGCCACTAACACACTAGAAGTCCTATGGGTGCTTCTGAGATGAAAATATAGGAGCTCTGTGTGATGCCACTAACACACTAGAAGTCCTATGGGTGCTTCTGAGATGAAAATATAGGAACTCTGTGTGATGCCACTAACACACTAGAAGTCCTATGGGTGCTGCTGAGAAGAAAATATAGGAGCTCTGTTTGCTGCCACTAACACACTAGAAGTCCTATGGGTGCTTCTGAGAAGAAAATATAGGAGCTCTGTGTGATGCCACTAACACACTAGAAGTCCTATGGGTGCTTCTGAGATGAAAATATAGGAACTCTGTGTGATGCCACTAACACATTAGAAGTCCTATGGGTGCTGCTAAGAAGAAAATATAGGAGCTCTGTTTGCTGCCACTAACACACTAGAAGTCCTATGGGTGCTTCTGAGAAGAAAATATAGGAGCTCTGTGTGATGCCACTAACACACTAGAAGTCCTATGGGTGCTTCTGAGATGAAAATATAGGAACTCTGTGTGATGCCACTAACACATTAGAAGTCCTATGGGTGCTGCTGAGAAGAAAATATAGGAGCTCTGTTTGCTGCCACTAACACACTAGAAGTCCTATGGGTGCTGCTGAGAAGAAAATATAGGAGCTCTGTGTGATGCCACTAACACACTAGAAGTCCTATGGGTGCTGCTGAGAAGAAAATATAGGAGCTCTGTTTGCTGCCACTAACACACTAGAAGTCCTATGGGTGCTGCTGAGAAGAAAATATAGGAGCTCTGTTTGCTGCCACTAACACACTAGAAGTCCTATGGGTGCTGCTGAGATGAAAATATAGGAACTCTGTGTGATGCCACTAACACACTAGAAGTCCTATGGGTGCTGCTGAGAAGAAAATATAGGAGCTCTGTTTGCTGCCACTAACACACTAGAAGTCCTATGGGTGCTGCTGAGAAGAAAATATAGGAGCTCTGTTTGCTGCCACTAACACACTAGAAGTCCTATGGGTGCTGTTGGGGTGCAATGCTGTGCTAACAGCACTGCGGTTGGTACTACTGCAATACTGTACTAACAGTAAGCACGCACCAGACTAATCCCCAGCAGCAGCTAATAACACGCTAACTGTGCAATCAGCAGCAATGAACGATCAATGACTTAGGTAGCAATGGTTTAGCAAAGAAATAGCCAATGGTTTAGCAAAGAAGAGCAAATCTTTCAGTATCAAGCAAAGACAGAATCAGCAGACTGATCTCTCCTAAAGCCGGAACTCATGTGACCGGGGCCGATGGCGTGGCGGCCTTTTAAATGGTGGGGCATGTACTAAAGCCCCTGAGCTGTAATTGGCTACAGGCGTCCTGCCTGTAGCCAATTATTGCTCTCCGAGTTTCGGGCGCTGTGATTGGCCAAGCATGCGGGGTCACAGTGCATGCTTGGCCAATCATCAGCCAGCAATGCACTGCGCCGGCCGCGCCGGCCGCAATGCATTGCGGGGCCGCTCGCATCACACGAATGTGATGCGAACGGCCCAAATAGTTCTGGGCTCGACGAGCGAGCGAACGCCCGGTGCTCGATTCGAACATGGGTTCGAATCGAGCACCGGGCCCATCCCTACTCAAAACATGTAACCAGTAAAAAAATTGAACGCGTCGCCTATGGGGATTTTTAAGTAGCGAAGTTTGGTGCCATTCCAGGAGCGTGTGCAATTTTGAAGGGTGACATGTTAGGTATCTACTAACTTCATCTTTCACATTATGCAAAAACATTGGGCTAACTTTACTGTTTTTTTTTAAAGCACAAAACTGTTTTTTTTCCCCAAAAAAATAGTTCGAAAAATTGCTGCGCAAATACCGTGCGAGATAAAAAGTTGCAACGACCGCCATTGTATTTTCTAGGGTCTTTGCTAAAAAAACATATATATATATATATATATATATATATATATATATATATATATATATTTATATTAATGTTTTTGGGTTCTATGTAATTTTCTAGCAAATAAATTATGATTTTTACATGTAGGAGAGAAATGTCAGAATTGGCCTGGGTGCTCCAGAACGCCTGATGGTGCTCCCTGCATGTTGGGCCTCTGTATGTGGCCACGCTGTGTAAAAGTCTCACACATGTGGTATCGCCATACTCAGGAGTAATAGCAGAATGTGTTTTGGGGTGTAATTTGTGGTATGCATATGCTGTGTGTGAGAAATAACCTGCTAATATGACAATTTTGTGAAGAAAAAAAAAGAAAAAAAAAATCTTGATTTTGCAAAGAATTGTGGGAAAAAATTACAACTTCAAAAAACTCCCCATGCCTCTTTCTAAATACCTTGGAATGTCTTATTTTCAAAATGGGGTCATTTGGGGGGTATTTGTACTTTTCTGGCATGTTAGGGTCTCAAGAAATGAGATATGCCGTCAGTACTTCAGGTGTGATCAATTTTCAGATATTGGCACCATAGCTTGTGGACTCTATAACTTTCACAAAGACCAAATAATATACACCAATTTGTACCAAAGATATGTAGCAGTATAAATTTTTGCCAAAATTTATGAAGAAAAATTACTAATTTTGTTAAATTTTATAACAGAAACGAAGAAAAATGCATTTTTTTTACAAAGTTTTTGGTCTTTTTTCATTTATAGCACAAAAAATAAAAAACCCAGAGGTGATCAAATACCACCAAAAGAAATCTCTATTTGTGTGAAAAAAAGGAAGAAAATTTAATTTCGATACAGTGTTGCATGACTGAGTAATTGTCATTCAAAATGTGAGAGCACCGAAAGCTCAAAATTGGTCTGGTTATTAAGGGGGTTTAAGTGCCCAGTTGTCAAGTGGTTAAATTACTTTTTTTCCTTTAGAAATGTCATTTTGTGCAGGAACAGTTCTAAACACAGGAAACACGTGCCACTTCACAGGCATACTTTAGACACCCCCCAGGTACGATATTTAAAGGAATATTTCACTTTTTTTTTTCACTTTAAGCATCATTAATATCATTGCTCCCGAAAAAACGTCAGTTTTTAAAACTTTTTTTGCATTGAAACATGTCCCCTGGGGCAGGATCCGGGTCCCCAAACCCTTTTTAGGACAATAACTTGCAAATTAGCCTTTAAAATTAGCACTTTTGATTCCGAACGTTCGAGTCCCATAGACTTTAACGGGGTTCTAAAGTTGGGCTCATCCCTAGTACCATCATAGGAGCCTTCAAATCGCTGAGCATACTCCAGCAGCATGTACCCGAGACTGTGGTTGAATAGTTTGGGGGTACTCCTCCGTGCATGATGGTGGGGCTAGGGTAGGAGTGACTGTTGACAAGGAGCCGATGGAAGAGGCCACTTTGGCAGCTGCATTGGTAGGCAAACTACTCTGAGCCTGGGTGACAGAGGATGAGGATGGCTTTGTTATCCACTCCACCAACTCTTCTGCATGTTGTGGCTCAATAACATGGCCAGCAGCAGAAAAAAAGGACAAGCGTGCCACGTGCAGAGGATGCACCGTGTCCACGACAAGCACTGTTGACTGTAGACACAGAGCCTGCTTGCCCTGTTTTAGTGGCCTGTGAGCGTCCTGCCTCGCCTTGGTGGCCTTCTGTACATGATGTCAATTTTGCTTAGCAAAACCACACTAAACTGTATTGTCTACTGTGTACACCACCAGAAAATTTGTAGCAACTGCACTATGGGGGCACGGTATTGTGTACTGTGTACACCACTAGAAGTATATTAGAAAAAAGTACACCAGGAATGGCATGCTGTCACATATAGGCTACACTGGATGCAGTGTATATATATATATATATATATATATATATATATATATATATATACACACACACACACACACGAGACTGTATATATATTAAATACACTACCTAAAGTATATTAGAAAAAGTACACCAGGAATGGCCTGCAATCAGATATAGGCTACACTAGACTATATATACGAGACTGACTATATATATATATATATATATATATATATATATATATATATATATACCGTATATACTCAAGTATAAGCCAAGTTTTTCAGCACATTTTTTTGTGCTGAAAATGCCCCCCTCGGCTTATACTCGAGTCACCTTTTTGTGCCTGATCTCCCGGAATTTGGAGACCCGCTCATGGTCGACCGTACGTCCCTTGGACCCCAAGCATGGCACACATGTGCCCCACTCTTCCTCTATAAGTGTGCAAAGTTTGTTGTCTGGGGGACCTACGGCCGGGGAGCACCGATTTTTCAAAGCCGGGCACCCCTTCCATAGACTTCCATGTTAAACGGTAATTTCTCTGGTGAATTTGGGGACCCGGTACTGGCCGGTCGTAGGTTCTCTGGACCCGAAACATAGCACACACGTATTCCCATTTCTCCTCTACAAGTGTGCAAAGTTTGTTGTCTGGGAGACCTACAACTGGGGATCACCGATTTTTCAAAGCCGGGCACCCCTTCCATAGACTCCCATGTTAAATGGTAATTTCTCTGGTGAATTTGGGGACCCGGTACTGGCCGGTCGTAGGTCCTCTGGACCCGAAACATAGCACACATGTATCCCCATTTCTCCTCTACAAGTGTGCAAAGTTTGTTGCCAGGGTGCACTGATTTTTTAAACCCAGGCACCCCTTCCATAGACTCCTATGTTAAACATCAGTCTAGTCATGGACACAGTGAGGCATGGGCACAGTGAGGCATGCAGATGGACACCCTAGGCTTATACTTGAGTCAATACGTTTTCCCAGTTTTTTGTGGTAAAATTAGGTGCCTCGGCTTATATTCGGGTCGGCTTAAACTCGAGTATATACGGTATATATATTACGTTTTCCCATTTTTTTGTGGTAAAATTAGGTGCCTCGGCTTATATTCGGGTCGGCTTAAACTCGAGTATATACGGCATATATATTAAATACACCGCCTGAAGTATATTAGAAAAAGTACACCAGGAATGGCCTGCAGTCAGATATAGGCTACACTGGATGCAGAGTATATATTTATATATATTCAAAACTGACTGTATATATATATATATATATATATATATATATATATATATTAAATACACTGCAGCTAACTGAATAACCTGCCTGCTCAATCTAAATCACACTCTCTCTCCGTCCACGCTAGGGATGAGCTTCGAGTTCGAGTCGAACTCATGTTCGACTCGAACATTGCCTGTTCGCCCGTTCGCCGAACAACGAACAAATTGGGGTGTTCGCGGCAAATTCGAAAAATCTATGGGAGAAATCTAAAGTGCTAATTATAAAGGTTCATATGCAAGTTATTGTCCTAAAAAGTGTTTGGGGACCTGGGTCCTGCCCCAGGGGACATGTATCAATGCAAAAATAAGTTTTAAAAACGGCCGTTTTTTCGGGAGCAGTGATTTTAATAATGCTTAAAGTTAAAAAATAAAAGTGAAATATTCCTTTAAATTTCGTACCTGGGGGATGTGTATGATATGCATGTAAAGTGGCGCATGTTTCCCGTGCTTAGAACTGTCCCTGCAAAAAATGTCATTTTTGAAAGAAAAAAATGCATTTAAAACTGACTCGCGGCTATTAATGAATTGTCGGCTCCCGGCAATACATACAAAAGTCATTGATAAAAAAAAAAAAAAAAAGCGTGGGGGTTCCCCAGAATTCAATTACCAGGCCCTTCAGGTCTGGAATGGATATTAAGGGGAACCCCGCCGCAAATTTAAAAAAAAATTAACGTGGGGTTCCCCCAAATATCCATTCCAGGCCCTTCAGATCTGGCATGGATTTTAAGGGGAACTCCACCCCAAATTTAAAAAAAAATGGCGTGGAGTCCCCCTAAAAATCCATACCAGACCCCTTATCCGAGCACGCAACCTGGCAGGGGAAAAGGGGGGGACGAGAGAGCGGCGCCCCCTCCCTCCTGAACCGTACCAAGCCACATGCCCTCAACATGGGGAGGATGTCCCCATGTTGATGGGGACAAGGGCCTCATCCCCACAACCCTTGCCCGGTGGTTGTGGGGGTCTGCGGGCGGGGGGCTTATCGGAATCTGGAAGACCCCTTTAACAAAGGGGACCCCCAGATCCCGGCCCCCCCTATGTGAATTGGTAAGGGGTACATTGTACCCCTACCATTTCACGAAGAAAGCGTAAAAAAATGTTTAAAAAAACACACAAACACCTTGAAAAAGTCCTTTATTTAAAAAAAAAAAAAAAAACATTCCAGCGGTGAAATCCAGGGTCCCGCGGCGATCCCGATGTCCAGCGCTGTCCTTCATTGGTTGTGCCTGAGCGGACCTGATGGGGAACTCCCTCTCAGTATTTTAAATGTATAGACCCGCCCCTTCTAAAGTTCCCCATCAGGTCCGCTCAGCGGACCAGATGTGGAACATGAGAAGGGGCGGGTCTATACATGTATTACCAAAGTGAGAGCAGTTCCCCATCAGGTCCGCCCCCTCGGTATGTCGGACCCGCCTACGTCATTGGCTTGAGCGGGGAACTTCCTTCACTGTGTAATTTAAATTTACATAGTGAAGGAAGTTCCCCGGTCAAGCCAATGACGTAGGCGGGTCCGACATACCGAGGGGGCGGACCTGATAGGGAACTGCTCTCACTTTGGTAATACATGTATAGACCCGCCCCTTCTCATGTTCCGCATCTGGTCCGCTGAGCGGACCTGGTGGGGAACTTTAGAAGGGGCGGGTCTATACATTTAAAATACTGAGAGGGAGTTCCCCATCAGGTCCGCTCAGGCACAACCAATGAAGGACAACGCTGGACATCGGGATCGCCGCGGGACACTGGATTTCACCGCTGGAATGTTTTTGTTTTTTTTTAATAAAGGACTTTTTCAAGGTGTTTGTGTGTTTTTTTTAAACATTTTTTTACGCTTTCTTCGTGAAATGGTAGGGGTACAATGTACCCCTTACCAATTCACATAGGGGGGGGCCGGGATCTGGGGGTCCCCTTTGTTAAAGGGGTCTTCCAGATTCCGATAAGCCCCCCGCCCGCAGACCCCCACAACCACCGGGCAAGGGTTGTGGGGATGAGGCCCTTGTCCCCATCAAAATGGGGACATCCTCCCCATGTTGAGGGCATGTGGCTTGGTACGGTTCAGGAGGGAGGGGGGGCCGCTCTCTCGTCCCCCCCTTTTCCCCTGCGGCCGGCCAGGTTGCGTGCTCGGATAAGGGGTCTGGTATGGATTTTTAGGGGGACTCCACGCCATTTTTTTTTTAATTTGGGGTGGAGTTCCCCTTAAAATCCATGCCAGATCTGAAGGGCCTGGAATGGATATTTGGGGGAACCCCACGTCAATTTTTTTTTAAATTTGCGGCGGGGTTCCCCTTAATATCCATTCCAGACCTGAAGGGCCTGGTAATTGAATTCTGGGGAACCCCCACGCTTTTTTTTTATTTTTTTATCAATGACTTTTGTATGTATTGCCGGGAGCCGACAATTCATTAATAGCCGCGAGTCAGTTTTAAATGCATTTTTTTCTTTCAAAAATGACATTTTTTGCAGGGACAGTTCTAAGCACGGGAAACATGCGCCACTTTACATGCATATCATACACACCCCCCAGGTACGAAATTTAAAGGAATATTTCACTTTTATTTTTTCATTTTAAGCATTATTAAAATCACTGCTCCCGAAAAAACGGCCGTTTTTAAAACTTCTTTTTGCATTGATACATGTCCCCTGGGGCAGGACCCGGGTCCCCAAACACTTTTTAGGACAATAACTTGCATATTAGCCTTTATAATTAACACTTTAGATTTCGAACGTTCGAGTCCATTGTATTTAATAGGGTTCTAAAGTTTACACAAACATTTTGTCTGTTCGCAGGTTCTGGTGCGAACCGAACAGGGGGGTGTTCGGCTCATCCCTGGTCCACGCCAACAACACACTACACAGTGCAGACGTGTAGGCAGCCTTATATAGTGTGGGGCGTGGACTTAGTCCTCCTGAGCCATGATTGGCCAAAGGCACCCTGCCCCTGGCCAATTATGGCTCTCTTGAGGGCGCTGGGATTGGCCAAAGCATGCAGGTCATGGTGCCTGCTTGGGCCAATCGTCATAGAGCGATTGTTGCCTTATGGGTTTATATGAAATCTCCATTAATAGCTGTAAAATATTGTAATTATTAGGGTTGTCCCGATACCACTTTTTTAGGACCGAGTACAAGTACCGATACTTTTTTCCAAGTACTCGCCGATACCGATTACCGATACTTTTTTTTCAATGTCATGTGACAGTTTGAAAGATGGGGACTGATAGGTGGCACTGACAGGTGGCACTTATGGGCACTGACTGGTGACTGGCTCTGATGGGCACTAATAGGTGGCTGGCACTGATAGATGGCACTGATTGCACTGATAGGTGGCACTTATGGGCACTGATAGATGGCACTTATGGGCACTGATAGATGGCACTGATTGCACTGAAAGGTGGCACTTGTGAGCACTGATAGGTGGCAATTGTGGGCACTGATAGGTGGCACTTGTGGGCACTGATATGTGGCAATTGTGGGCACTGATAGCACTGAAAGGTGGCACTTGTGGACACTGATATGTGGCACTTGTGGGCACTGATATGTGGCACTGAAAGGTGGCACTTGTGGGCACTGATAGGTGGCAATTGTGGGCACTGATAGGTGGCACTTGTGGGCACTGATATGTGGCAATTGTGGGCACTGATAGCACTGAAAGGTGGCACTTGTGGACACTGATATGTGGCACTTGTGGGCACTGATATGTGGCACTGAAAGGTGGCACTGATAGATGGCACTTGTGGGCACTGACAGCACTGATAGTGCAATCAGTGCCACCAAGTGCTACCTATCAGTGCCCACAAGTGCTACCTATCAGTGCAATCAGTGCCATCTACCAGTGCCACCTGATAGGTGGCACTGGTAGATGGCACTGATTGCACTGATAGGTAGCACTTGTGGGTACTGATAGGTGGCTGGCACTGAAATGCTGCGGGAAAAAAAAATGACACAGGATTTAAAATTAAAAAAATGAGTGCAACGCCCATCTTGGTACACCCTGCACTCGGCTGAAGTAAGCAGCAGCAGACATCTTGTTACACCCAGCCCATATAGCTCAGGCTGGGTGTAACAAGATGTCTGCTGCTGCTTACTGCAGCCGAGTGCAAGGTGTACCAAGATGGGCGTGGGGACGTTCAGCCGCTGACGGCGACCGAATGCGACAGCACCGGTCACCGATCCTGATGTGGCTGCGCCCTGCACCCCTGCCAGCTTACCAGTTTCAACTGCAGATGAGGGACTCGCTCTCCGCCCTGGTCTCCGACCCCTGCCGCACTCTCCGTCCCGCTCTCCGCCTTGGTCTCCGCCCCGCTCTCCGCCTTGGTCTCCGCCCCCCGCCCCACTCTCCGCCCCGCTCTCCGCCCTGGTCTCCGCCCCCCCGCCACGCTCTCCGTCCTGCTCTCCGCCCCCCGCTCTCCACCCCCTCTCTGCGTCCGCTCTGAATAAAAAAAAAGTATCGGACTGGGCATCGGGAGCATTTGCGCGAGTACAAGTACTCGCGCAAATGCTTGGTATCGGTCCCGATACCGATACTAGTATCGGTATCGGGACAACCCTAGTAATTATGAATATATTCCATTTAGCTTGCATCTATGAAGGCCGTGCAAAAGGGCATCACAGAAGTGCTTGTTAAAGAGCAGACACATCGGTGCCTGGCCTTGTATATACAAACAATGGAGAGCCAATTCCATTGTTTTACACATACTCACTTCAAAGGATCCCATGCTGGGATATGCAATGAAGGGAGGCCAACCCGTAATCAATATCTAACTTCCTGGGAAAATTCTATTAAATCTCCCGCCCAGAATAGTCACAAGGATTTGCATTAAAGGGGATTGACTTATGTAGTAAGCCATCCAATCAAGAGCCAAGCTATTCCAGCCAATGGAGCATCAGCATGCAGGGATATACACAGAGCCTAGGGGAGGATAAGGCCCTCTTTATGGAATGGCAGCCCATTAGGATGGGATTAAAGGGTGTTTATGGAAAAAGGTCTGTTTTACTTGTAACTGAATATGTTTGTACATTAATGTTTTAGAGGAATATACTCTGTATTGCTCCATGTAAATCTTGTATTTTAACCTACTATTTCCTCCTTTGGTGTAAGACTATAGATAGAGGCTGGTGTATTAGATTAGACTTATCAACTATACACCAATAAATGTTATTATGTTAACACTTTCACTTCTGGTCAAAAGAACTCTCATTTAACCCACATCATATCTTTGAGATATTAAATCTTAAATATATACTTTAAAGGTTAACAGCAATCCCCTACGATCTCGCGTTACAGAGTGTTTGAATTTGCTGCGAACGCCCCATAATGTTCGTTTTTTGACGAAGAGGTGAACACCCGATGTTCGAGTCAAATTCATGTTCGACCCGAACGTAAAGCTCATTCCTATTCTGAACCAAACAAAAGCCATCATCACAGACCGTAACATTGATTTTATTAGGAAGACAGATAAAATAAAACTACCGTATATACTCGAGTATAAGCCGAGATTTTCAGCCCTTTTTTTGGGGCTGAAAGTGCCCCCCTCGGCTTATACTCGAGTCAGTGTACCTGAAAATATTGATAGGCTGCAGGCGTCCATCGTTTAAAACTCGTGGTCTCCTCCTGGTCCCTTCCGTGATAGGCGGAACTGTGTCTGCTGAGAATCGCCTATCACAAACGTTGTCTCATCCTCACCCATCTCAGCAGACACTGTGTTCAGTGTTTCGCCAATCACGGATGCCTTTTCATCCTCGGACAAGAGGACATCTGTGATTGGCGGAACACTGAACACAGTGTCTGCTGGGAAACTGAGTCCGAGGATGAGAGAACGTTTGTGATAGGCGGAACTGTGTCTGCTGAGAAACGCCTATTACAGAAGGGACCAGGAAGAGACCGCAAGTTTTAAACAATGAATGGACGCCCGCAGCCTCTCAATTTCAGGTACACTGACAACGACACAGTGAGGATTGGCACAGTGACGATGGGCACAGTGAGGATTGGCACAGTAAGGATGGGCACAGTAAGGTGGCAATGGGCAGAGTGAGGTTGGGCACAGTGACAATTGGCTTAGTGAGGTTGCAATGGGCACAGTGAGGCGTGCAAATGGGCATTGTTGACCCTCTTCCAATTACAGTAGCTGCTGCATTCTCACCCTCGGCTTATACTCGAGTCTGTAAGTTTTCCCATTTTTTTGTGGTAAAATGAGGTACCTCGGCTTATACTTGAGTATATACGGTAAGTGTTATATTAGCACTATTAGTGGTAAAATACAGAAGCACTAGTAATGTTAAAATACCACTACATACAGAGCAGCTTTTCACAGCTGAATAAGAGAAAAACAGCTTTGTGAATTGAATGCTTTGTGAGACATTGCACAGCAGCGGCTAAATCCAGACCATGCGCCTAATAGCATTCCTCTAAATATTTTGGATTTAAATTAATGCATTTACAATAATGTTTTATATGATTAGTATGAGAGTATTAGTATGCTATTTTAGTTCAATGCAGGTTTCAGTAGTTCTGTTGTATTGGTTTTTAGATTTTGGAGAGCCGACGGCTTTATCATTATTGACATGGCCCACTCTGCATAGTTATCCCCAAACCTATTACATTTCCCCTAATATTCTCCTGTCTTGCACTGTCTGAAATCAGAGTGAATGAATTTGATGGGACTCTGTCTATAAGACAATAACAATTACAATAAATGGCAGATGTGAAAGTACTATATGCTCCAGCCAATAAAACTATTTTTTTTATTTAGCATAATTTGTGCACAGGCATGTATGCCAAATCTTACCATCAATGCACATTCCGGCAACCCCTACATCATATTTATCTTGAAAAAAATGTGCCAGATGATCTACTTTTTTTTCCCCCTAGAATAACCGATTAGCTTTGTATGTTAAGTTTAGAAGATATCTAAAATAATACCGGGTCTCACCTAAATCATAACATGGGACATTTTTAAAAAAAAAACAGTAACGTTAGCTATAGAAAGCTGTAGGTGCAGAGTGAGTTTTCCAGCGTTTATTGTGGCGTTTTTTTAGCTGTAGGGTTTTTCAGCTTTTATTAGCAAAACTATACTCCCGTCAGAGGCGTACTAAGGGGGGGGCGAGGGGAGCGGGCCGCCCCCGGGTACCACACACTGGGGGGTTGTCAGACCGGCACCCCCTTCCGCGATTGTGAGTACACCCGCCCGTGGTGGCTGAGCACCGCGGGTTTAAGCAGCGTCGGCGCCACACTGTGACAGGCAGGGAGAGCTCAGAGGCGAGCTAGCTACAGTGGCGAGGGGGAGTGTGGAGGGTGCAGGGTGACACCGCTGCACCTACCATCCCCTCCTCTCCTCTTGCGGGCTGCCTGTCTATGCTGCGATCCCGGATGTCACACAGCATGTCGAGCAGCAGAGTGAAGCCGCCTCCCCCTCCTCTCTGTTTATGTGAAAAACAGGGGGAGGGGACCTGCTGTGCATGTGCCGCTGCGCTGAGGTACTGAAGGGAGGGACACTGAACGGGGGGCTACACTGATTGGGGGGGCTATACTGAACTGGGGGGCTATACTGAATGAGGGGGGCTATACTGAACTGGGGGCTATACTGAACGAGGGGGGCTACACTGAACGAGGGGGGGCTACACTGAATAAGGGGGGCTATACTGAACTGGGGCGCTATACTGAATGAGGGGGGCTATACTGAACGAGGGGGGCTACACTGAACGAGGGGGGGCTACAATGAATGAGGGGGGGCTATACTGAACGGGGGGGCTATACTGAAGGAGGGGGGCTACACTGAACGAGGGGGGCTATACTGAACGGGGGGGGCTATACTGAACGGGGGGCTATACTGAACGAGGGGGGCTACACTGAATGGGGGGGGCTATACTGAACGGGGGGCTATACTGAACGAGGGGGGCTACACTGAATGAGGGGGGGGCTACACTGAACGAGGGGGGCTACACTGAACGGGGGTCTATGTAACATGCAGGGGGTCCAGAGATGCAGGGTGCTGTGTATTGTAAAGGGGTCCAGAGTTTCAGGGTGATGTGTAATGTAAAGGAGTCCAGAGATGCAGGGTGCAGTGTAATGTAAAGGGGTCCAGTGATGCAGGGTGCTGTGAAATGTAAAGGGGTCCAGTGATGCAGGGTGCTGTGTAATGTAAAGGGGTCCAGAGATGCAGGGTGCTGTGTAATGTAAAGGGGTCCAGTGATGTAGGGTGCTGTGTAATGTAAAGGGGTCCAGAGGTGCAGGGGGATGTGTAATGTAAAGGGGCCTAGAGGTGCAGGGTGCAGTGTAATGTAAAGGGGTCCAGTGATGCAGGGTGCTGTGTAATGTAAAGGGGTCCAGTGATGCAGGGTGCTGTGTAATGTAAAGGGGTCCAGAGATGCAGGGGACTGTGTAATGTAAAGGGGTCCAGTGATGCAGGGTGCTGTGTAATGTAAAAGGGGTCCAATGATGCAGGGTGCTGTGTAATGTAAAGGGGTCCAGAGGTGCATGGTCCTGTGTAATGTAAAGGGGTCCAGTGATGCAGGGTGCTGTGTAATGTAAAGGGGTCCAGTGATGCAGGGTGCTGTGTAATGTAAAGGGGTCCAGAGATGCAGGGTGCTGTGTAATGTAAAGGGGTCCAGTGATGCAGGGTGCTGTGTAATGTAAAGGGGTCCAGAGGTGCAGGGGGATGTGTAATGTAAAGGGGCCCAGAGGCGCAGGGGACTGTGTAATTTAAAGGGGCCCAGAGGTGCAGGGTGCTGTGTAATGTAAAGGGGTGCAGGGGGCTGTATAATGTAAAGGGGTCCAGAAGTGCAGGGTGCTGTGTAATGTAAAGGGGTCCAGTGATGCAGGGTGCTGTGTAATGTAAAGGGGTTCAGTGATGCAGGGAGCTGTGTAATGTAAAGGGGTCCAGAGGTGCAGGGTGCTGTGTAATGTAAAGGGGTCCAGAGGTGCAGGGTGCTGTGTAATGTAAAGGGGTCCAGAGGTGCAGTTGTGGAGAGGGGGTACACAGTAGTGACAAACAATGGCGTCCCTAGGGGGGGACCAGAGGGGGCCCTGGCCCCCCCCAACATTATGCTGTGCCCCACCATGTGCCCCCCCCCAACAAAAAAAAATATTTATTTTTTTTTGCATTTTTTTTCCGCTCGGGCTGCTGCTGGGGTAACATAGTCTCTCCTGAGAGGGAGAGCGTCCCCAGTCAGCTCCTGCGGAGGATTCCTCCCCCCTCCCTCTGCTCGCTAACACTGCATAATGCGAGCGCTCACACAACCACAGCCGCCCGATCTGCTCCTTTCCCTGCATCCTCATTGGCACGGAGAAGAGCGAGTTGCAGGAAGGACTCCACGAGCACTGTGGGAGGGGGGGAGGGGGGCCCAAGCCTTCATCTCATTCAGAACCAGCCTGTAAATTCCGAGAGTGGTGACTGCAAGCTGAGCCGAATGTCAGTCTATGACACTCTTTCACAGCCCAGCGAGTCCAGCCACCCCCCTCACTCTCCTCACATACGAGCAGGGAGGAATACAGCGCCTCCTCCTCCTTCAAGTCCCGCCCACACTATCCGGGTGTGCTGTATCTGAAGAGAGGGGATGTGTGGGCGGGAAATAGGAAAATCAGCAGCATTCCTGGCTGTGTGTGAATGATGCCTGAGATTCTAGCCTGGACCGTGGGTAAGTGTGTGCACTGCAGACTGCAGTACACTGTAATCACTGAACTGCATTATCTCCATCCCTTCTCTCCCCCATCTGTCTCCCTCCCCCTCTCCTGTTCTTTCAAGACATTCACAATTTATTTTCACTTTCAGTTAGGCAGGTAATAGACAGTGCACATTTCTTTCCTGCATCCACAGATTGCAGGAAAGAAACTTGCATAATTCCCCCATCAACACAGACAGTGCTGACAGGGGAATATCCCTCCTGCCCAGCAATTGTATTCTCCTGACAAACAGTGATCACCAGTGGCCATAGCAACCACTAGAGATAATCATAAGAGAATCTGCTCATTAATGGTACAAATCTCAGCCAGTTCCTGCTGAACCAGCTGAGATTTAAACTGTCTATGGCTGGTCTTGGCTCTTAGGCAGTCCATACATTGATCAACTATTAGGTTGAATGAAAAAAAAAAGGAAATGATCCAATTCCTCCATCTACACATTATAGGTGGATGGGGGAATGTTTCCAGTGTGGACCAGTGCTGGAACAACCAGAGTTGCTGTCCTGTCCCGGCTATTCACAGCGCTGGTCTCTGTCTCCATGGTAGCGGCGGCAGCACATTGGAACCCAGTGCTGGTTACTTTATGGGGCTGATGTACAGGAGGGCCAGCACAATTTGTTGTTAGAGATGGGCTGGGCATGTTCAAAATTCCACATGCCAGAGCCTGCCAGGAAGCCCACACTGCACAGCGCTAATCACAGGCAGTGAGACATTTCCCGATCCGCAGCTGCACAGATCAGGAAATGTCTCACTGGCTGTGATTAGCACTGTGGAGTGTCGGCTTCCTGGCGGGATCGGGCATGTGGGATTTCTCGTCCAGATGAAGCTACGCGGAATCCCCCCTTGCGAAACGCGTTGACATCACCCACCCACGTCACGTGACGCCTGCTTCTGACATCCCGGAAGTCCGCCCGTGGAGGACGCGGTGGAACGCGGAAGTACTTGATCTGTCCACAGTGGCGATCTACCGCTGTGCTGTACACTATCCCATGCGCTGGGGCTTTCCTTAGGGACATACCCTTCGTCATTCAGTGATATCCAGCTGCAATATACGGGAGTCAAGTGCTCCATACAGCTACTAGAGTTGGAACTGAACACACTGAGCAGCATCGTTTCCATGACCAGGCCCCCCCATATCAGGGTATCGTATGCCTCACTTAGCTATTGATACATAGCCTGGCTGCGAACTTTACATGCTGACTATACTGCCACGCTGCATTGCAGTGTTTATAGTCATATCAGGTGTTCTCTTCTGCTGCTGTTTGATTACCACCATTTACCACCGATTCCATCTGGTCTTTGGTCTGATATCCTGCACCAGTGTATATCACTAATTGTTATATCATCTCATTACCCATTTTGTGCCAGTGGATACGACGATTGGATTTTATTTATTCTGCTCCCTTTGGACTTCCATGGTATTGGGAACCTTCCCTCATCTCCTGTTCCCCTGAGGTCCCACTGACTTTCCCTTTTGCCCCTCCCCTCTCCTTCCCCTTCCCCCTTTTTCCCCCATTACACACGGGCTATAGCCTTCCTGGGATCTCTGTGGGGCTTACCTGCCTAGTCTATACACATTTGGTTTTTCATTTTTTGCAAAAATTTTCGCAGCAGGCTGCCCGCACATAGATATCAGGCGTCCGGACGTTTTGTCACTGTCTCATGTTTTGTGGTCACTGTCCTGTTTTTTGTCATTTTGTTTATGGTTACACATGGATAGCAAGTTGCTTTTCCATGTTTTGTGTCAGTTTTTT
Source organism: Rana muscosa (assembly GCA_029206835.1). NCBI lineage: Eukaryota > Metazoa > Chordata > Amphibia > Anura > Ranidae > Rana > Rana muscosa. The sequence continues at coordinate 231,286,871 of CM055119.1, forward strand.
GCTATCCACATTCTCTCCAAGAGGATTGTTTTATGGAAATAATTTCCAATCATTTAATAAATTATTATCTTTTGTACCTACCTCCTGATTTTGGAGTCTCTCATTTTGGTCTTTGGATCCCCCATTAATTTGGTTGGGACCCTTTCCCCCCCTTTTTTTTGTTTTCATATATGACTTTTTGACTAGTGAGACTCCACCCACATTGGGTTAACAGTTTAGGTTAGGACTTTTTCTATTGTACTAATCGTACATTATATGCCCTATGCGCCACCCCCTTTTTTTGTATACATGTGGGATTTCAAACACACCTGAGCCCATCTCTATTGGTTGTAGACAGTTGAGCTCCCTGCAGGTTGCTTAGCAGCAGTGGCGCCTTCTCTGACATGCTGATCGTGATGCAATCCAGGTGATGCTCCTAGTCAAATCCTAGTGTTAAATATCAGTGATTTTATTGATCAAAGCCCACACTTTACAGGCATAGAGCCCACATGGCTGCTGAACATACAGTTTTTATATATATATATGTGGTTGTACTCTTGATGCTAATAAATACTGTGTTTATTAGATCTGACTGGGAGTATCACTAGGATCACATCCCGATCAGCATGTCAACAGAGAAGGTTATAGAGCATTACTGCTGCTAGGTGACCAGCTGGGGGCTCGGCTCTCTATAACCAATAGTGCCAGCCAGCCTTCCCCTGCATGCACCCGTAATGTCACTAGCACTAGGTCCTAATTGACTGCCGCCGCTGCCAAGGAGACAGATGCCAGACCAGTACTGTCAATAGCAGGGACAGGACAGCTGGGGAACCCCACAGTGGCAGAACACCAGGGCCCGGTGGCAAGACAACCTTTGCAACCCTGATAGTTCTCCCACTGCTTTGGACCCTTATATTTTCTTGGTGTGCTGGTGACATATATCTCTTGTTTTCTGCCACCCTGGGGGGCCCCAGTATAGTAGGAAGTGAGCTCACTGCAGAACATGTGAAAGGGCCCGTTGTGGGATCGTAGTAAAGGGCCCCAGGATATATATATATATATATATATATATATATATATAATTGCATTTTATAGTTGACCCCCCTACTTTTGTCCCCGTCCCCCCATGTGCCCCCCCCCCTAAATATGAAAGCTGGAGACGCCACTGGTGACAAAGAGATATTAAAGGATGCAGAGGTATGCCGGGGGCACAGTGGGGTGTTTTTACATTTTAAGGTGGGGTGCCAGATATAGGATCCGCCCCGGGTGCCAAATGCTCTAGGTGCGCCCCTGACTCCCGTAAAAGCTTATGGCTCAAAAACACTGAAAAACAGGGTTATTCTTCATTTATCAACAGTTTTTTTTAAGCTGATTTCAGCTTTTAGCAGAGTTAGAGCTGTTTTACAGCTGAAAAACTCTCAAAACCAAGCAGTTCTGGGGTTTTTTTTCCAGCCAAAAAACTCCCTTGCCAAAAACTGCTGAAAACAACCTATGTGTACATGGATACATAGGATAACATGCTGAGGAGTTTATTGGCTGTAGAAAAAAACGTCTGAAGCCAAAAACAGCAGCTGTAAAAACATCCAGTGTGCATGAGGCCTTAAAGTAGAGCTTTAGTCAGAAAATCCTGATAGATTACTTCATGCTGGCTCATTTTGCAGGTATAGTTATGTAAAATATTAACCACTTCAGTCCCGGAAGAATTAGCTGCTCAATGACCGGGCCATTTTTTGCGATTCGGCACTGCGTCGCTTTAACTGACAATTGCGCGGTCGTGCGATGCTTCACCCAAACAAAATTGATGTCCTTTTTTTCCCACAAATAGAGCTTACTTTTGGTGATATCTGATCATCTCTGTGATTTTTATTTTTTGCGCTATAAACAAAAAAAGAGCGACAATTTTGAAAAAAACACAATATTTTGTACTTTTTGCTATAATAATTTTCATTTTTTTCTCAGTTTAGGCCGATATGTATTCTTCTACATCGCAATAAGCGTTCTGTATATTGATTGGTTTGCGCAAAAGTTATAGCGTCTACAAAATAGGGGATAGATTTATGGTATTTTTAATTTTTTTTCTACTACTAATGGCGGCGATCTGCGATTTTTATCGGGACTGCGACATTATGGCAGACACATCGGACACTTGTGACACATTTTTGGGACCATTGGCAGTTATACAGCGATCGGTGCTATAAAAATGCACTGATTACTGTAAAAATGTCACTGGCAGGGAAGGGGTTAACACTAGCGGGCGATCAAGGGGTTAATTGTGCTCCCTAGGTGTGTTCTAACTGTGGGGGGAGGGGACTGACTAGAGGAAATGGCAGATCGTGGTTCCTAGTTATTAGGAACTCACGATCTGTCTCTCCTCACAGAACAGAACAGGGATTTGTGTGTTTACACACACATGTCCCTGTTCTCCCTCTCGTGCCCATGATCGCTCACAGCTGGCAGTCATAGCGACCGCCGGTCATGAGCATAGGCACTAGGGTGCCCATGTGTCCCGAGCACCTTCATTCTGGGACAATACAATGTCCCGGAATGAAATAGAGGACACAGCCACCCCCTACTAACAAATAACTACATATCCGGAACTGGTTGCTGGGGCCAGCGCTGCCTGGCATCTTGCAACCAGTGACAATTTACTCTCAGACAGTGAGACCGGGAGCGAGGCCTGCGCCTAGTGCAGCACTGCTGTCCCCACCCACCTCGGCACCTCCTCCTTCTCCGGCACCCAGCGGCAAGCAGCAGGGACTGGTGTGATCTTCACTCTCCAGATAGTGACGCCACTTTTTTCCTTCTACGCACGTGGCTCATGCAGAGGGAGTGACAGCAGCACTGCATCTGGTGGCAGGCTATGGGTGGCAAGTGACACATTCACCTGACAAATAACCCGTCGCCAAATTCCCCATCAACCCCGAGACTACATTTCCCCCTGCCCCTCCCTCATCTTTTTTTGGGGAAGGTGAGAGAGGGGGTGTGTCCCTGAATGGCAGTTTGGAAATGTGGTCACCCTAATCGGGCACCCCCGCGATGCAGCTATCCCACTTAAAGGGACCTATGTACAGCTATGGCGGTTTGCGGGATCTTGACGACCTGCCGTACTATAACGACGTTTTAAAATAAATAAATGGCCATTGTTTTCAGGTAAGAAATTTACATTTACTTTTTTTTTTTTTGGAGCCTGGAAAGCATTGCACCAGCGATCAATGGTTCGTCTGCCCTGTACATCGCACTGGAAGGCAGTTTTACACTGACAGGAAAACTCGAATGCCGCATACACACGGTCAGAAATTCCGCCAGCAAAAGTCCGATGTGAGGTTTTGGTCGGAAATTCCGACCGTGTGTATGCTCCATCGGACTTTTGCTGTCGGAATTTCCGGCAGCAAAAGATTGAGAGCAAGTTCTCTATTTTTCCGACTGGAAAAAAATCCTTTCGGAAAATCCATTCGTCTGTATGCAATTCCGACGCGCAAAAAAACACGCATGCTCAGAAAGTACGAGACGGAAGCGCTCGGTCTGGTAAAACATTCGTCATGTTGCAAATTATTGTATCTTTTAATGCAGCGCATTCTTTTGTTCTTTATAATGCTAGAATAATGAAGTTGTTTTGCTGCTGATATTCGCACAGAGTTCAGACAAACTTATTTTGTTATTATTTCTCATGATCTCATGAATAATCTTTTTTGGTTATAAAGCCAGATCTCCATAATAATGTTTAGAATTATTTTTTATAGTCTTTTTTTTTTAAAACAAGATCTTCTGTTTTTCTGATTATTTAAAAATTATTTTCTAGTGATCTCCATATATTTTTTATTTATTTTTTGTGTCAAGTTACCACTAGGGATGAGCCGAACACCCCCCGGTTCGGTTCGCACCAGAACCTGCGAACGGACCGAAAGTTTGCGCAAATTTTAGAACCCTATTAAATAGAATGGACTTCAAAATCAAAAGTGCTAATTATAATGGCTAATATGCAAGTTATTGTCCTAAAAAGGGTTTGGTGACCCAGGTCCTGCCCCAGGGGACATGTATCAATGCAAAAATAAGTTTTAAAAACGGCCGTTTTTTCGGGAGCAGTGATTTTAATGATGCTTAAAGTGAAAAAAAAAAAGTGAAATATTCCTTTAAATATCATACCTGGGGGGTGTCTATAGTATATATAAAAACAGTCTTTTTTAAAAACTTAGTTTAAAAGTTCAGAATAAAACTGTAGCAGCGCTACGAACAAAAGTTCAAATGTGCGTCTTCTATGATAATCGCTTATCTAGGTGATGAAGTAGTGAATGGTGAATCTAGTTGTATCCAATTCTTAGTGCTCCTTTCACCAGTAGTGTATTACACCGCGTGGGGGGATTTTTGAAAGTCCCCTTCAGGGGGCGCACTCACCAGATACAGGATAAATGTAAGCCTAGATCAACATTCCTCCTTCAGCAATGATACAATCAGATACATTTTCCTTTTCTTCTCCACCATAAACTTCATGCGGTAACTCAGGTATCTTCCTTCCCATGTGTTCATCTTAGAGCTCTAAGATGAACACATGGGAAGGAAGATACCTGAGTTACCGCATGAAGTTTATGGTGGAGAAGAAAAGGAAAATTTATCTGATTGTATCATTGCTGAAGGAGGAATGTTGATCTAGGCTTACATTTATCCTGTATCTGGTGAGTGCGCCCCCTGAAGGGGACTTTCAAAAATCCCCCCACGCGGTGTAATACACTACTGGTGAAAGGAGCACTAAGAATTGGATACAACTAGATTCACCATTCACTACTTCATCACCTAGATAAGCGATTATCATAGAAGACGCACATTTGAACTTTTGTTCGTAGCGCTGCTACAGTTTTATTCTGAACTTTTAAACTAAGTTTTTAAAAAAGACTGTTTTTATATGTACATTTGATTTTAAGCAGCAGCTGTTCATTTACATTATTTTACTATTGTTTATATTCTTACGGCACATCATCCTGAAGCGCAGAGTGATACTAGGAAGGAGGGCCAGACTATTTTAGTATCTTTTTTTTATACGGTGTCTATAGTATGCCTGTGAAGTGGAACTGTCCCTGCACAAAATGACATTTCTAAAGGAAAAAAGGTAATTTAAAACTGCTTGCGGCTTTAATGTAATGTTTGGTCCCGCAATATGGATGAAAATCATTGAGAAAAATGGCATGGGTATCCCCCACCCCCCTCCCCCAGCCCACTACCAGCCCCTTTGGGTCTTGTATTGATATGAAGGGGAACCCCACTGTTCTGTCTGAAGGAAATTCAGCTAAACCATTCTTATCCCATAAACATGATACCATATTTCTTCGATCGCAGTTTATTGGAACAAGCTAGGTGAAACTACAAATAACAAGAATAAACCTTGATAAGTACAATATCCCATAAATTTAGCATACATTGCAGAGACAAAGATACACAGTACAATATGAGACAGTAAAAACATACTTTTTAAGTTCTCTAAGGGTTGATGCTAAGAGATTGAAATAAGACATATCTGCAGTGTCTTGAAAAGCATGGTGAATGTGTCTCTTCCTGTGATATTTTACCCAGAATACTTTGCTTTCTAATCGCTTCCTGGGTTATACATTTAATGCATTTAATGATAACAAAGTTGAAACAATACCAAAAAGGGACACTAGATGGCGCCTATGCTCTGCAAATGATTTCTATAGAAATTACAACATTAAATGTAATTTTAATCAACACAAATGCAGATAATCAGAATATAGACATCTGATGGACAGAACACTCCCCGCCTGACGTCAAGTGACATCACTAACAGAGTCCTCCGTAGAAAGTAACAGAACAAGTTCAGTCACTGGTCTTAAGAACACTTTGGCTTCATTCTGTTGGCAGGTCTTGACCTCAACAAGATTATCTTTGCTTGGCAGTACTTTGGTGACTAGACCTAAAGGCCACATATTCCTTAGTGTCTGGCAATCTTTCATGAGCACAACATCACCAAGTTTAAGATTAGGTTTTTCAGTGTGCCACTTCCTCCTTAGTTGTAGAGTAGATGTGTATTGGTCCTTCCACCGACTCCAGAAGGTATTGGCAAGGGTTTGAACTTGTCTCCATTGACGCTTGTAAAGGTCCTTCTCACAAAACTCTCCAGCTGGAGTACCTACAAGACCAGTCTTTTGCGTGAGTAACATGGCAGGTGTGAGAACCATTGGATCAAGTTTCTTTAAAACACTGTCTTTAGGAACAGGTTTGTGGTTGAGAATACAATCGATCTCTTTGGCAAAGATTTCTCTCTGTACAACAGATATTAACCAATTTTTAGATTGTTCTAGGTCAGTTGCTGAGTAGACTTTCCTACAGTGGTGCCAACCTCTGCAATCGTCATGAGTTGGTGGTTGTTTTTTGTAAGACTGAGCTATGTGGATTAAGCTAGTGATAGCTCTAACTAGTGACCTCCAGGTGGAGAACCTGCTGAAACGTGGGTTTTAAATTGGTTGAGAGAAGTTGTTGTGACTGCAGTAGAAACCTGAGGGCGAATTTCCTGATCCTTGTCTGCATCTATTAGGTCAAACGTGGTGAGGTCATTAGTATTACAGTCAGAGCTGCGTAGAAAGGTGGGACCTGTGAACCACAAAGTACTTTCGAGGCAACTGGCCGTTACAGATCTGGTCGCTAGGTCTGCAGGATTATAGTCTGTAGGCACAAAATGCCATTGCTCTGGGCGGGTGGACCTCCTTATCCTCAACACTCTGTTATTGACATAGACGTAGAAATGCCTAGTTTCATTATGGATGTAACCCAGAACTACTTTACTGTCTGTGTAGAACTCAGCTTCCTGGATTTCTAAGTTTGTCTCTGTTGCTATTAGTTTAGCTAGGTCTGTAGCCAATAGTGCAGCACAAAGTTCTTATGGTGTGTTCAGGCAGTGGTGCAAGTTTTGCTTTTCCCATTACAAACCCTATGTGGCATTGTCCTTTAATGTCTATGGTTTCAGGTAAGCTACAGCAGCAATTGCTTTAACAGAAGCATCTGCAAACACACAAAGTCTTTGCATCTGAATGTCTGCAGATGACAGAGGAGGATATGGGCGTGGAATTTTAAGATTGGATAGCGCTGTTAGTGAGTTCTTCCACTCTAGCCATAGGTTCTTCCTGTCGGTGGGGAGAGGGTGGTCCCAATCTAGCGACTCACAGGTTAAGTCTCTGAGTAGTGCCTTACCCTGGATGGTGACAGGTGCTGCAAAGCCTAAAGGATCGTACAGGCTGTTTATGGTAGACAGGACACCTCTACGGGTAAAGGGTTTTTCTTCTGTGTTTACTTGGAAAGTAAAGGTGTCCGATCTTAAGTCCCAAAGCAAACCAAGGCTGCATTGCATGGGAAGTGAGTCTGTGCCTAGATCTAAGTCCTTTAACTCATTGGAATGATCTTGGACAGGAAAGGCTTCTAAAAATTCTCTACTGTTGGAAACAATCTTGTGGAGCCTTAAATTGGAACATGCAAGCATTGCCTGAGTTCTTTTGAGGAGACTGATTGCGGCTTCATTTGTGGGTAGTGATTTCAAGCAATTGTCTACATAGAAATCCTTGTCCACAAATTGTCTGACATCTGACCCATACTCTGACTCTCCCACACTAGCAGAGTGTCTGAGGCCATATATAGCAACTGCAGGGGAAGGGCTGTTGCCAAATATGTGCACCCTCATGCGGTATTCTGTGATGTCTCCAGAGGGGTTGTTGTCCCTGAACCAGAGAAACCTCAGAAAGTTTCAGTGTTCTTCTTTAACAAGAAAACAATAGAACATTTGTTGTATGTCTGCCATGAATGCGACTGAATCCTTGCGGAAGCGGAGAAGTACTCCTAATAGTCTGTTGTTGAGGTCAGGGCCAGAGAGAAGGACATAATTTAGAGAGACACCCTCATGCTTGGCGCTGGAATCAAACACCACTCTAACCTGCCCTGGCTTCTTAGGGTGATAGACCCCAAATTTGGGTAAGTACCAACATTCTTCTGAGTCTTTGAGGTTTGGAGCTATCTCAGCATGACCATTCTGGAATATTTTGCCCATGAAGGAAAAGAAATGTTCTCTCATCTCTGGTTTTCTTTTGAAGATTGTGTCTTAGGGAAGTGAGGCGTTTATATGCTAGTTCTCTGTTGTTAGGCAAACGTTGTCTTTGTGGCCTAAAGGGAAGAGGTGCTACCCAGTTATTAGTCACGTCTTTCTCCATACTTCTTTCCATAACCTCTAGGAAGATCCTATCCTCAATGGACATTGCTACCTGGTTGCCCTCCTTTGTTCTCCTGAACACTGAGTGTCCTAAGTCGCTTTGGTCATCGTCATAGGTATTGCTGTCACAGAGGGGACTTAGGAAAGGAAGAGGTACAGGGTTGTTGTGAGGTAGCTCCTTTATGCGGATGTGATTTGGACAGGGTTGGAAAAGAGAAGGACGATCATTCTCGAGGGTACTAGTGAGCAGATTATTAACATATGCCAGTTTGTGTGCACCTCCAGGCAAACATCACCTATAATGACCCACCCAAGATCCAGTTTTTGGGCATATGGAGCATTTTTAGGACCGTTGATCAGTTTCCTTAGTTTGTGGACTTGCAAGATATCCCTCCCTAGGAGTAAGATTATCTGAGCCTGATCATCAAGTTCTGGTATGAGATGTGCTATGTGCTTCAAGTGGGTCTGGTGAGTTGCTGCGTCTGGTGTGGGAATCTCTGTTCTGTTATCTGGCATCTGGTTGCACTCTATTATGGTCGGTAAGGGTAGACATGTCTTACCATCCATAGATTCAATTTGTAGGCCGTCAGCTCTTCTCCCCGCCGTTTCCACTGTACCTGCACAAGTCCTAAGGGAGTAAGGGCTGCTGGGGCCTTTAAGGTTTAGAATGTCAAAAAACACAGGTCTAGCTAGTGACTTATTACTCTGATCATCCAAGATGATGTAGAGCTTGACTGCTTTGTCTCTGCGTCCCTTTGGGTAGACTTTCACTAGACAGATTTTAGAGCAGGATCTGCCACCTGTACTTCCTTTGCAGACTTCAGTGCACTGTGAAGTGATTTCTGTGGCATCTGTACTAGAGTCTTTGGTCTCCCTGCCTTGCTCCTTGTCACCATGGACAGGTGGGGAAGGTTCTTGAAGTAAGCCTTGGGTGTAAAGCTGTGTTGTGTTCTGTGCTGTCACACTTCGTATATTTGACACTGACCTTACAGTCCTTGGCGAAGTGTGTGGATGAAGAGCAGCACTTGTAACAGATGTTGTTCTCTTTGAGGAAAGCTTTGCGATCCTGGATGGTCTTTGTCCTGAAGACTCTGCATTTCAGAAGAGGATGTGGCATCTTATGTAGAGGGCAGAACTTAGTAGGGTCATTTTCTTGATCCTCTGGCTGAGACTCTGCAAATCTGTGAGAAGAAATGTTAGTTTTGTGCACTGCTACAGGAGCTCTGAGTTGCTTAGGGACCGAAGAAGTGGTTTAAGACACTGGAAAAGTGAAGCTGGGGTCATCTTTCGTTCCTGCTTGTCTGTCTACAAAGTCCACAAACTCACTAAAGGGTGGAAAGGGCACATTGTGTTTCCATTTGTAGTTACAGCCATGAGCAATCCATCTTTCGTGTAACTCATAAGGAAGTTTTTGTGCTAAGGAGTTAATACCTCTAGCAGAGTCAAGATAAGAAAGGCCAGGTAAGTCCCCTTCTGCTTTAGCAACTTGTAACTCCATACACAGGTCACTGAATTCTTTGTCTAACCTCTGCTAGGTATTTTTGGGAAGTCTTCTATCCTTTTAAACAGTGTACTCTCTATAGCCTCTGGTGAGCCATAACATCTATCCAGTCTGTTCCAGATGTTTGTAAGGCCTATCTCAGGGTGGTTTATATTAATGTCTCTGATCCTTTTGGCGTGTTCAGCAGAATCATTGCCAAGCCACTTTACAGGAGTTCTATCTGTTGCCTGCAGGATAGATCTAAACCTTGAATGACACTTTGAAAAGAGGATCGCCACGCTCTGTAGTGTTGAGGGCGATCACTAAATTTGACAAGTCCTTGGCTAACTAACTAACGTTTGGCCAGAAACTTGGCAAAGTCTACAGTAGCCTGATTGGCATTGGGGGAGGCTGCTGGTGTATTTTGGTGCGGTGCATAGGCGTACCTGGTAGAACTCTCTTCTTTAGGCTCTCTGGGTTCAAATTTGCATACGGTTAGCAGTTCGTACCGGCTCGTTGCATACACCTTTGGAGTGTAGACAGGTGTTTGATGTTTGTATGAAGGCTGGGTACCTTGTGGAGTAGAAAGTTTGGTTGGGACTGGAACGTCTGGAACTCTGTCAGATTTTTCTTGCTTGTAGCACTGGGGTCCAAGGTCGGCTTGTTGCTGCTTTATTTGATGTGACTCACTGATGTCATGTTTAATTTCTTGTTGTAGGATGCTGCTTGGGTGACAGTGTTGGTAGACATAATCTGACGTGCGTTGCGAGGAATCTTGTTGGTCCTCTTCTAGGCCTGGTATGCTGCTACCTGCTCTTGGCTCATCAAAGATGACTGCTTCTAAAGCTTCTGCTTCTGCAATGGTGGCGGCAACGTCTCGGTCTTCTGCCAGCTTCTCCATGTTAGCTTCTAAGATAGCTTGCTGCAATTTCAGAGATGCTTCCTGCTGGGCTAGCTCGTCCTCCAGGCGTACTCTTTGTTGTTCCTTCTCCTGCTCCATGCATACTCTTTCCTTCTCTCTCTCTTGTTCCTTGAGTACTCTTTCTTTCTCTCTCTCTCTTGTTCCTGTCGCACTCTTTCTACTTCAAGGTGGGCCTTTTCTTTTTTCATCTGCAGCTCTTGGTCTGCGAATGCGGCCCTGGCTCCTGCTGCTTCAGCTTTTGAACGGGCGATAGCTGCTGCATTTGCGACAGATGACCTAGACGAGCTTGCTCGTGATCGTGTTTTGTAAGAAGATGTTCCACTGTGAGACATGGCTGCGGGGAGGAAGCTGTCTTGCTGTATAGAGACCGTTAGTGTCGTTGCTGCTTGACAGAGCGTGTCTCTGTGTAGCATGGCTGCTTGCTTTGCCTCCCACAGGCCTGTTTCTTTAAGGCTTCTGACTGTATGGTAACTGCGTAGCCCCGGGCTGTACAGACTTCCGAAGTCAGCTTATCTTCCCTTCAGAGGTCAGCTTAAAAATTTCACTGTTCTGTCTCAAGGACATTCAGCTAAACCATTCTTATCCCATAAACATGATACCATATTTCTTTGATTGTAGTTTATTGGAACAAGCTAGGTGAAACTACAAATAACAAGAATAAACCTTGATAAGTACAATATCCCATACATTTTGCATACATTGCAGAGACAAGCATACACAGTACAATATGAGACAGTAAAAACTTACTTTTTAAGTTCTCTAAGGGTTGATGGTAAGAGATTGAAATAAGACATATCCAGCCTCCTGCAGTGTCTTGAAAAGCATGGTGAATGTGTCTCTTCCTGTGAGATTTTACCCAGAATACTTTGCTTTCTAATCGCTTCCTGGGTTATACATTTAATGCATTTAATAATAACAAAGTTGAAACAATACCAAAAAGGGACGCTAGATGGCGCCTACGCTCTGCAAATGATTTCTATAGAAATTACAACATTAAATGTAATTTTAATTTATAGACATCTGATGGACAGAACACCCACACCCAAATTAAAAAAAGGCCCTATATACTCTGAACAGCAATATACAGGTGGTGCAAACAAGACAGGGACTGTAGGTTTGTTCTTAAGTAGAATCTGTTTGTAATTTGAGACAGGTACTGTACTTGGAGCGCAGCAATAAGCCCTGCTGCAAAGTATTGCATAAAAAATTGTAATTAAACGCCTCTGTTAAACAGGGGCAGAAAAATTGGGCCTCAGGCACTGGTGCTGGTGCCACAACACTGCAACCCCTCACAGATACTGTAGTTGGAGCGCAGCAATGAGCCCTGCTGCAAAGCATTGCATCAAAAATTTTAATCAACGCCCCTGTTAACCACTTAAGCACCGGACCATTTTGTAGCTAAAGGACCAGAGGTGATTTCAGAATTTTGCACTGCGCTGCTTTAACTGTAAATTGTGCAGACATGCAATGATGTACCCAAACAAAATTTGCGTCCTTTTCTTCCCACAAATAGAGCTTTCTTTTAATGGTATTTGATTGCCTCTGCGATTTAAATTTTTTGCGATATAAACGGAAATAGACCGAAAATTTTGAAAAAAAATGATATTTTCTATTTTTTTTATAAGAAAAATCGAATAAACTCAATTTTAGTCATACATTTAGGCCAAAATGTATTCAGCCACATGTCTTTAGTAAAAAAAAATGTCAATAAGCGTATATTTATTGGTTTGCGCAAAAGTTATAGCGTCTACAAACTAGGGTACATTTTCTGGAATTTACACAGCTTTTAGTTTATGACTGCCTATCTCATTTCTTGAGGTGCTAAAATGGCAGGGCAGTACAAAACCCCCCCAAATGACCCCATTTTGGAAAGTAGACATCCCAAGGAAATTGCTGAGAGGCATGTTGAGCCCATTGAATATTTTTTTTTGTCTCAAGTGATTGAATAATGACTAAAAAAAAATAAAAAATTACAAAAAGTTGTCACTAAATGATATATTGCTCACACATGCCATGGTTATATGTGGAATTGCACCCCAAAATACATTTTGCTGCTTCTCCTGAGTACGGGGATACCACATGTGTGGGACTTTTTGGGAGCCTAGCCGCGTACGGGCCCCCGGAAACCAAGCACCGCCTTCAGGATTTCTAAGGGCGCAAATTTTTGATTTCACTCCTCACTACCTATCACAGTTTTGAAGGCCATAAAATGCCAAAATAGCACAAAACCCCCCCAAATGACCCCATTTTAGAAAGTAGACACCCTAAGGAAATTGCTGAGAGGCCTGTTGAGCCCATTGAATATTTTTTTTTTTTGTCCCAAGTGATTGAATAATGACAAAAAAAAAATTACAAAAAGTTGTCACTAAATGATATATTGCTCACACATGCCATGGTTATATGTGGAATTACACCCCAAAATACATTTTGCTGCTTCTCCTGAGTATGGGAATACCACATGTGTGGGACTTTTTAGGAGCCTAGCTGCGTACGGGACCCCGAAAACCAAGCACCGCCTTCAGGTTTTGTAGGCACAAATTTTTGATTTCACTCCTCACTACCTATCACAGTTTCGAAGACCATAAAATGCCAAAATAGCACAAAACCCCCCCAAATGACCCCATTTTGGAAAGTAGACACCCCAAGCTATTTGCTGAGAGGCATGGTGAGTATTTTACAGCTCTCATTTGTTTTTGAAAATGAAGAAAGAAAATATATATATATATATTTTTTTTTCAATTTTCAAAACTTTGTGACAAAAAGCGAGATCTGCAAAATACTCACAATACCTCTCAGCAAATAGCTTGGGGTGTCTACTTTCCAAAATGGGGTCATTTGGGGGGGGTTTTGTGCCATCTGGGCATTCCATGGCCTCCGAAACTGTGATAGGCAGTGAGAAGTGAAATCAAAAATTTACACCCTTAGAAAGCCTGAAGGCGGTGCTTGGTTTTTGGGGTCCCGTACGCGGCTAGGCTCCCAAAAAGTCTCACACATGTGGTATCCCCGTACTTAGGAGAAGCAGCAGAATGTATTTTGGGGTGTAATTCCACATATGCCCATGGCATGTTTGAGCAATATATCATTTAGTGACAACTTTGTGCAAAAAAAAAAAAAAATTGTCTTTTTTCCGCAACTTGTGTCAAGGACTCGACATGCCTCTCAGTATATAGCTTGGGGTGTCTACTTTCCAAAATGGGGTCATTTGGGGGGGTTTTGAACTGTTCTGGCATTTTATACACAACATTAGGAAGCTTACATCCACTCTTCTAACCACTTGAAGACAAAGCCCTTTTTGACACTTTTTGTTTACATGAAAACTAATTTTTTTTTTTTTTGCAAGAAAATTATGTTGAACCCCCAAACATTATATATATTTTTAAAGCAAAGGCCCTACAGATTAAAATGGTGGGTGTTGCATTTTTTTTTTCTACAGAGTATTTGTGCAGCGATTTTTCAAACGCATTTTTTTGGGAAAAAATACACTTTTTTTAATCTTAATGCACTAAAACACACTATATTGCCCAAATGTTTGATGAAACAAAAAAGATGATCTTAGGCCGAGTACATAGATACCAAACACGACATGCTTTAAAATTTCGCACAAACGCGCATTGGCGACAAACTACATACATTTTTAAAAGCCTTTAAAAGCCTTTACAGATTACCCCGTTAGATTTACAGAGGAGGTCTACTGCTAAAATTACTGCCCTCGATCTGACCTTCGCGGTGATACCTCACATGCATGGTGCAATTGCTGTTTACATATGACACCAGACCGATGCTTGCGTTCGCCATTGGGCAAGAGCAGGGCAGGACAGGGGTGCTTTTTTTTTTTTTTTATTATTATTAATTTAGCTTTTTTATTTTATTTTTAAATTGTTCCTTCCATATTTTATTTTTTTAATCATTTTTATTGTTATCTCAGGGAATGTAAATATCCCCTATGATAGCAATAGGTAGTGACAGGTACTCTTTTTCGAAAAAACTGGGGTCTTCTAGACACCAAGATCGGTGTGATAAAATGCTTTCCCAATTTCCCAATGGCGCTTTTTATATCCGGGGGGGACATTCCCTCCCACTGCTTGTAAAAGCAGTCCAGAGGCTAATTAGCTACTAGGATTGCTTTTACATGAAAGCCGGCCGCTGGCTGAAAAGAATGATACCAAGATGATACCTAAACCCGCAGGCATCATTCTGGTATAAACATTCAAAGTCCAGCAACATACCAGTACGTTGCTGGTCCTTGTTGGACATGTATTGTAATCTTTTCAGTTGGCTGAACGAAAAAAGAGATTGATCGGTGGGTATGCCCACCATTAGAATACCGCCCTTCATCCACCCACTTCTAATGATGGGCATACATGCACCATTTATATATGCCGAAGCATGGGGGCATCCTCCCGCAAAAAAGTTATGCCGCACACACATGGTCGGACCTTTCCACGGGCAAGCCTCCGTCGGAATTTCGACCGTATGTACGCGGCATTAGGAGCAAAATCGCTCCTCCGCTCCTCCGCCCCTGCTGCCCCAATGCTTCGGCATATATGCTTTTTTTTTTTTTACTGTGGTGGTGAAATCACCTCCTACAGCACTGGAGTCGCAGGGATCAGGCCTGTCTCTGCGAACGCTGCAGTTATGTGTGTTGTGTTTTGTAAGTGACAGCGATCGATTGATACTGCACTTGGGTGGCCTGGGCTGGACGGAGGGGAAAAACGCAGGTGCTAGCAGGTATCTGGGCTGATCCCGCTAACACTGCATTTTTGGGAACCCTAAACTGCTGGGGACGCTAGTATAGATCTGATCAGATCAGATATTGATCTGATCAGATACTATACCACTAAGGGGGGTGTATGCTTCACGCGTGGGTGTTAGCGTTACTGGCACTAACCTGATGCTGCCTGGGGTGTGACGCAGACCCTCTCTGATGCTAAAACCTAATTGATATCACCCGCCGGGCGATCAGGGGGTTAAACCTTTATTGGGTTATATATACGGTGGGTGCCCTGACACTATAAAAAGAAAACTAACTAACCAGCGTCACCCGTAACACTTATATGGTGATCACTGGTGAAAGGGTTATGTAGGGGCAATTAGGGGGTTAAAACCTTTATTAGATAATATATGGGGGTACCTGACGCTATAAAAACCTGCGGCGAACCTAAAAAAAATTACTGGCTACCGATCTGCATCACCGACGCTAAGATAGCGATCAGAAAAATGATCGCTTAGCGACAGTGGTGATAGGGGGTGAAAGGGTTACCTGGGGGGCGATCAAGGGGGTTAAACCTTTATTAGATAATTTATGGGGGTACCTGACGCTATAAAAACCTGCGGCGAACCTAAAAAAAATTACTGGCTCCTGATCTGCATCACCGACACTAAGACAGCGATCAGAAAAATGATCGCTTAGCGACAGTGGTGATAGGGGGTGAAAGGGTTACCTGGGGGGCGATCAAGGGGTTAAACCTTTATTCGATAATTTATGGGGGTACCTGACACTATAAAAACCTGCGGCGAACCTAAAAAAAATTATTGGCTACCGATCTGCATCACCGACGCTAAGACAGCGATCAGAAAAATGATTGCTTAGCGACAGTCGTGATAGGGGGTGAAAGGGTTACCTGGGGGCGATTAAGGGGGTTAAACCTTTATTAGATAATTTATGGGGGTACCCGACGCTATAAAAACCTGCGGCGAACCTAAAAAAAATAACTGGCTACTGATCTGCATCACCGACGCTAAGACAGCGATCAGAAAAATTATCGCTTAGCGACAGTGGTGATAGGGGGTGAAAGGGTTATCTGGGGGGCGATCAAGGGGGTTAAACCTTTATTAGATAATTAATGGGGGTACCCGACGCTATAAAAACCTGCGGCGAACCTAAAAAAAATTACTGGCTACCGATCTGCATCACCGACGCTAAGACAGCGATCAGAAAAATGATCGCTTAGCGACGGCGGTGCTAGGGGGTGAAAGGGTTATCTGGGGGAGTGATCAGGGGGTCAAACCTTTATTAGGGGGGGTTAGGGGGCTACACTGGACCTAAAACTAAATGTAGTGACACTTTTACAGTCACAAATGTCACTGATTGCAGTGATCAGTAAATAAATGGTCACTGCAATCGGTGATCTGGGGGGGCCTGGGGGGGCCATTTGTGCTCCTATGTGTCCTGGTGTCAGTGTAGTGTTAGTGCACTGACCTGTGTGTCTTCTCTTGTACGGCGCTCGCTATATGTGAGCGCCGCATGAGAGATGACATCACTTCCTCCTGCTTCCTCTGCCTGTGTAAACATTACACAGCAGAGGGAGCATTTCCATTCGCCGGGAGCGATCGCGGGGGGGTGGCCGGAATCGAATGGCCGCCCCCTCATGTCGGATCGTTCCCCAACGAATACCGACCGCTCACTGTATAGGAGGGGGTCCGATCGGACCCCCCAACTGTACAAAGGCAATCACGTACACTGTACATGATTGTGCCTGTCGGTGCCATTCTGCCGACGTACATATACAGTGAGCGGTCGTTAGTGGTTAAACAGGGGCAGAAAAATTGGGCCTTGAGCACTGGTGCTGGTGCCACAACACTGCAACCCCTCACAGATACTGTAGTTGGAGTGCAGCAATGAGCCCTGCTGTAAAGCATTGCATTAAAAATTGTAAATACACGCCCCTGTTAAACAGGGGCTGAAAAATTGGGCCTTAGCCACTGGTGGCGATGCCCAGAACCAAAAATGTTCTTTCAAGCTATCAGCATGATCGTTGATGAGCAAGAGGATAGTCACTCAGCATAACAGGATAGTCAATCAGCATCAGCATAGGCAGTCTTGAAGGGATCTGACATTTAAAAAAAAATTACTCGGTTACATCAGCATCAGGTGCTTGGTAGCTGGTGGTGATCCAAGACTGATTCATTTTTATGAAGGTCAGTCTATCGACCGAGTCAGTGGACAGGCGCACCCTGTGATTGGTTACAAAGCCTCCAGCAGCACTGAATGTGCGTTCCGAAAGAACGCTGGATGCAGGACAGGCCAGTAGCTCAATTGCACACTGTGCAAGCTCTGGCCAGTCATCCATCCTCAAGACCCAGTAACCAAGAGGATTTTCGGTGGGAAAGGTGTCCAAGTCTGATCTTGCCCCTAGGTATTCCTGCACCATGTAAACCAGACGCTGGTGATGGTTGCGGGAACCGATCATACCTTGGGGCTGTGGACTAAAAAATTGTCTGAACGCATAGGTCTGACGGCCACCTTCTCCACCGCTCCTTCTTTGACTGACCGAAGCCTCAGCAACACGTTGTCCAGGACCAGGAATTTGTAACCTCCCAGTCTCTGGGAACGCATTGCACAGACCTTTCTGCAAGGCCTCCTGAAGATGTTTCATCCTCTGCTCCCACTGCGACGGCAAGATAAGGTCCGCAACCTTACCCGTATAACGTGGATCAAGGAGGGTTGCCAGACAGTAATGATCCCTCTCCTTGATCGCACGAATACGAGGATCCTTCCGCAGGCTTTGCAGGATCAGGGAGGCCAAGCAGCGTAGGTTTGCTGAGGCATTCGGTGCGGAGTCCTCTGGGTCACTGAGGACGACATGATCCGCAGCCACCTCCTCCTAGCCACGTACAAGTCCACGGGTGTCTTGGGACTGTAATTGATCCCTTGAAGACTGCTGATGATGCTGAGTGCTAGGCTTCACCTCCATGCTGACACAATCCTCCTCCTCCTCCTCCTGTGTGATAGCCGGACCAGCAGGAACAATGTCTGGATAAAGGGGGCCTTGAGAGGTAGGGAAGTCCTCCTCTTCCTGCCTCTGTTCTGCCCTGTCCATTATTCCATGCAGCGTGTGCTCCAACAGGTGGACAAGAGGGACAGTGTCACTGATGCATGCACTGTCACTGCTCACCATCCTCGTGGCCTCCTCAAATGGTGCCAGGACAGTGCATGCATCCCTGATCATGGCCCACTGGCATGGGGAAAAAAATCCAAGCTCCCCTGACCCTGTCCTGGTGCCATATTGCAACAGATACTCATTGATGGCCCTCTGCTGCATGTGCAGCCGCTGCAGCATGGCCAACGTAGACTTCCACCTGGTGGGCATGTCACAGATTAGGTGGTTCTTGGGCAGGTTGTAATCCTTTTGCAGGTCAGCCAGCCGAGCACTGGCATTATATGACCGGCAGAAATGCCCACAGAGTTTCCTGGCCTGCTTCAGGACCTCCTGTAAGCCCGGGTACTTGCCCAAGAACCGCTGCACCACCAAGTTAAGGACATGAGCCAAACAGGGCACATGGGTCAGTTGTCCCTGTCGGAGGGCGGAGAGGAGGTTGGTGCCATTGTCG
Organism: Rana muscosa; assembly: GCA_029206835.1. Classification (NCBI taxonomy): domain Eukaryota; kingdom Metazoa; phylum Chordata; class Amphibia; order Anura; family Ranidae; genus Rana; species Rana muscosa. The sequence goes on from CM055119.1 coordinate 231,305,783, forward strand.
GAAACTACCTTTCCTTGCTTAAGCTGGCATGGCGTCAACCACCTCTGAGCCTGCCCCTGCAGAGCTGACAGAATCTCTGCCCCAGTGTGGCTCCTGTCCCCTAAGCACACCAGCTCAAGCACCGCATGGCATCTTTTTACCTGCGTACTTGCGTAGCCACTTGAACGCCTACGAAGCACCGCTGGTTCCGAGGACAAAGCACAGGTAGAGGCCATGGAGGAAGAAGAAGAGGAAGGGGTGGAGGAGAGAGGTGTGTCAGAATCACCAGTAGTAACATTTTGGAGGCGTGGTGGCGGAACAACCTCCAACACTACTGCACCTTGTCCTTCATCCTTCCCAGCTGCCAGCAGAGTCACCGTGAAAGATAAGTAACATCCCTGTCCATGCCTGCTGGACCATGAGTGAGCGGTAATATGCACCTTACCGCTGACCGCCCTGTCCAGCGAGGCCAAGACATTGCCTTCCCCATGCCGGTAGAGAGCCGGAATCGCCTTCTGTGAGAAAAAGTGGCGTTTGGGAACCTGCCACTGAGGAACCGCACATTCCACAAACTCACGGAAGGGGCAGAGTCTACCAACTGAAAAGGCAGCAGTTGAAGTGCTAGCAATTTAGCCAAGCTAGCATTCAACCGCTGGGCATGTGGATGGCTGGGAGCAAACTTCTTTCGGGGGTGCAGCAGCTGGGGAAGGGAAATTTGCCTGGTACAATCGGACGTCGGTGTACCGGTAGCAGATTGCCCACAAGTACTTGGCTGTGACACACCTAATTCTACACCTTCATTCCTCCCAGTGCAGGTTTCAGAGAGGACTGAAGGTATAGTGGGGTTGGAGATCCCAACTGATGAGGAGCAAGGAGAGGTCCGCTTTGTTCTTTGGTGTGGGTCTTTTAGGTAAGCTTGTCAACGAACTGCATGGCAGGTCGACATATGTCTGGTCAAGCACGTGGTGCCCAAGCGGCTGATGTTTTGGCCACGCGAGATACGCTTTAGACATATGTTGCAAATGGCAATGGTGCAATCTGCTGCACACATCTGAAAAAAAAGCCCACACCAAAGAACTTTTGGAATAACGCGCAGAGACAGCAGCGCCCTGCACATGCGGAGCTCTGCAGTGTGATGAAATCGGTGTGCTGCCCTTAAACTGTCCCCTGGAGGGCATCCTGCCTTGTTGGAGATGTTCCTCCTCCTCCTCCTCCTCCTCTCTCCTATCAGGCACCCACGTGGAGTCAGTGACCTCATCAATGTGCTGCAGCTGGGGGAACATGACTGCCAGATAGTTGTCCTTGTTCGGCACCCCCTCTCTCTGGGCCATAGGCGTGCGCACAGGGTGTGCCAGGTGTGCCTGGCCACACCCTAATCACCCCATGTGCATTAGCATTATCAAGGGAAGGCACGAGGTGGGTGGTTGGGGGTGCAAGTGGAAAGTGTAAATCCCCCCATTATAATAAAGGCAGGGCTCAACAGTAGGAATACATTACACCTGTATTTAGGGTGTAACGTAATATGCTCCCAATCAACTGTCTCCCGACACCAGAGCCTCCTTTCTGTGACAGCAGGTGGTGTTCATGTGTGTTTGAGATTTGGGGTGCACACCCTAATGCAATAGGCTGCGCACACCTATGCTCTGGGCTCACGTTACTACCCCCTCTCTCTGGGCTCACGTTACTGCCTTCCTCCAGCTGGTTTCCATCATCGGAGCCTTCAAAACGCTGGGCATCCTCCTGGGGCATGTACCCAACACTGTGGTCAAACAGTTCGGGGGACTCCTCAGGAGGACATGGTGGGACTAGGGAAGGAATAACTGATGCCATTGAGCCGAGGGAAGAGGCCGCTTTGCCAGATAAAGTACCCTGAGCCTGGGTGAGAGAGGAGGAGGAGGACGGCTTGGTCATCCACTCTACCAAGTTTTGGGCATGTTGTTGCTCAACATGGCCAGCTGCCAAAAAGAAGGACAAGCGTGTCCCACGGCTATGTGCTGATGAGGATGCACTGTGTCCACGACCAGCACTGTTGCCTCTAGACACAGAGCCTGCTTGCCCTCTTTTATTGCCTCGTGACTGTCTGCCTCTCCTTGTTTGCCTTCCAGACATATTAATGGCCTCCAGTGAGATGTAGCTGCACAAAGGTGGGAAGTGTATATATATATATATATTGTGACAGCAGGAAGGTAAAGTCACCTGGTTGCATCCAGGGGGGTAGATATATTTCTCCCAGATTCAGGCTTTATGCCGACTTATACAACTAGGGAGTTGATGAAGCCCAGCTGAGGCTAGTGGGCTCATGAATGACTCATACCTCTAGGGAGAGTGCTGGGCGTCGTGAGGCAGGGAGTTGATGAGACCAGCTGAAGCTTGTCAGCTCATTTAGGCCTCTATAAGAACTCCCAGATTCATTAGGTGTTAGCTCATGCCTGGAACCAGACCTGTGTGGACTGTCTAGGGAGAGTGAACCCCTGTGCGGTGAGGCAAAGCCTGTGTGGCTATTTGTTTGGACTTTTACTAAACCAGGGACTTAGGGACTAGGACAGCACCAGGCTGATCCCAGTTGTTAGTTTAGGAAACCTGCATGTTTAGTCAGAGGTCAAACTGACCAGGATTTATTTTGTTTATGTTTCTTTTTGGCTTTGCTGTGTTTTTGTCACTGTACATAGAGAAATAAACCGCACCTTTTGATTTTGAAAACCACAACCTCCGTCTGCTGGCCCTGTTTTCGTGTGGGGAGCCCAACCAGGGGGTCACACACACCCGCTACCGAGTTAACCCCCTCACAGTTGGTGGAGAATGCGGGCAGTTTTTTTTAAGCCAGCATGGAGGAACCCATGCAATGTGACTTTCTGATGGACAGACGTCAGTCGCTGTGTGCGACAGTCGCATGCACTGCCATTCGGGGAACTGAGAAACATTTATGCAAAATGTGTATTAATGGTAGAAATGTTGTGGTATTACTGGATTCAGGTAGCCTTGTGACCCTGATAAAGGCTGAATTAGTTAAAACAGAGGTCTCTGGGAATAGCAAGGTAGCTGTTATTTGTGTGCATGGGGACACCCGAGAGTATCCAGTGACTACAGTGTGTTTCGAGACCCCCAAAGGTACCCTCTCTCATCCAGTGGGGTTAGTATCTCAATTACCGCATGATGCCATTGTGGGAAGGGATTTTCCGAAGTTCTGGGAACTGTGGGATGATCCTGAGCCCCCCACTGGTGCCCCTATGTACCAGGGATGTGATAGCCAGAACTCCTCTGAGAGTGGTGAGGACTCTCCAGAATTTCCCTTGTCAGTATTGGCAGGGGAGACTCAAGAAACTGGAGAGGAGCCCACCTCCTCAGACGAAAACCTACCGTCTGTGGAGTTTTCTGATCTGGAGGTTCACAGGGAAAATTTTGCCACAGAACAGTTAAAAGACCCCGCCCTAATAAAGGCACGGGAAAACGTAAGGGAAATAGATGGCGAGTTAGTGAACCCAGATAATACCTGCACTTACCCATACTTCAGCGTAGAGAAGGACCTACTGTATCGGGTGGCAAAAAGAGCAGAAGAAACCGTTGAGCAGCTTGTGGTGCCCACACCTTACAGGAAGTTGGTGTTGGAGTTGGCCCATGGGCACATTCTTGGAGGTCATCTGGGGACAGAGAAAACCCGAGAGAGGGTATTACAGAGATTCTATTGGCCTGGGGTGATGAAGGACATAGAAAATTATTGTTCCTCCTGCCCTGTGTGTCAGAGGTCGGCCCCGATGCCACATTTCCGTAGCCCGCTGGTCCCTCTACCCATCATTGAGGTCCCGTTTGAGAGAATCGCAATGGATTTGGTAGGTCCTATAATCAAGTCCGCTAGGGGGCACCAGTACATATTGGTTATAATGGACTATGCCACCCGTTATCCAGAAGCGATCCCTCTCAGAAATACCTCGGCCAAAACCATAGCCAAAGAGCTATCTCTTGTTTTTAGCCGGGTGGGTATTTGTAAAGAACTGCTTACGGACCAAGGTACACCCTTTATGTCCCGGGTTATGAAAGAGCTGTGTAAATTGCTCAAAGTGACGCAATTGCGTACATCTGTGTATCACCCCCAAACCGATGGGCTGGTTGAAAGATTCAACAAAACCCTAAAACAAATGTTGAAGAAAGTGGTGGATAGAGATGGAAAGGATTGGGACTGTCTACTTCCTTATTTGATGTTTGCTATTAGGGAGGTGCCCCAATCCTCTACGGGATTCTCCCCCTTTGAGTTACTGTATGGGAGACACCCAAGAGGGCTGTTGGATATTGCCAAGGAAACTTGGGAAAGTGAGAGTTCTCCCCACAGGAGTGTGATTGAGCATGTCGCCCTGATGCAAGATCGAATTGCACAGGTAATGCCCATCGTGAAGGAACATTTGGCCCAAGCGCAGTTGGCACAGCAGAGAGTGTACAACCGTGGAGCAAAGACCCGTACCTTTTCCCCGGGGGATAGGATATTGGTACTTGTCCCTACGGTTGAAAGTAAATTCCTTGCCAAATGGCAAGGCCCCTACGAGATAATGGAAAAAGTGAGCGAAGTGAATTACAAGGTCAGACAACCAGGAAGGCGAAAGCCCGAACAGATATATCACGTTAATCTGTTGAAAGCCTGGAGGGATAGAGAGTCCCTAGTCGCAGAAACTTGGTCACCAGCTCAAACTGGTTGCGTGATTCCGGAGGTTGGAATAGCAGCCACCTTGTCACAACCCCAACAACAGGAGGTTAAGGAGTTTGTGCTTCGCAACAAGGAGGTGTTCTCTGAGCTGCCGGGACAAACATCTGGGGTAGAGCATGATATTATTACCCCGCCCGGTGAAAGGGTGAAGTTAAAACCCTATCGGATCCCAGAGGCCCGACGGGAGGCAATACGGGAGGAAGTACAGAAAATGCTGAACTTAGGGGTGATAGAGGAGTCCCAAAGTGATTGGTCTAGTCCCATTGTGTTGGTGCCTAAACCGGATGGGAGCTGGCGATTTTGTAACGATTTTCGTCAGTTGAACAAAGTTACAAAATTTGACACCTACCCCATGCCACGTATAGATGAGTTGATCGACCGGCTGGGAACAGCCCGATACATGACGACTCTTGACCTCACAAAAGGGTATTGGCAAATTCCCCTGGCCAAGTCGGCCAAAGAGAAAACCGCATTTGTAACCCCAGACGGGGCGTTCCAATATAAGAGAATGCCGTTCGGGTTACAGAATGCGCCGGCCACATTCCAGCGGAAAATGGACCAGATACTGAGGCCCCATCGGAAGTATGCTGCGGCTTACCTGGATGACGTAATTGTCCATAGCACAGATTGGGCCTCACATCTGCCAAAAGTGCAAGCAGTCCTAGACTCTATCCGGGAAGCGGGGTTTACGGCTAACCCCAAGAAGTGTACCATTGGGCAGGAGGAGGCCAAATATCTTGGGTACACCATTGGCAGGGGAGTAATAAAACCCCAATTCAACAAAGTCGAGGCCATCCAGAGTTGGCCACGTCCCAACAGCAAGAAGCAGGTACGAGCCTTTCTGGGAATCGCGGGTTATTATCGGCGCTTCATTCCCCACTTTGCTTCTAAGGCTGTGCCCCTAACCAACCTGACGAAAGGGAAAGGGTCGGTCATGATTAAATGGACCCCCGAGGCGGAGGCAGCATTCCAATTCTTGAAACAAGCCTTATGTAGCCAGCCAGTGTTGTACTCACCCGACTTCTCTAAAGACTTTGTCGTACAAAGTGATGCGTCAGATGTGGGGTTAGGAGCAGTATTGTCCCAGGTCTGGAACGGGGAAGAGCACCCAGTCATTTACCTCAGCAGGAAGTTGAAGTCCCATGAGGTAAATTACGCCACGGTTGAAAAGGAGTGTTTAGCGGTGAAGTGGGCTCTAGATTCCCTTCGGTACTATCTGCTAGGTAGGCACTTTGACATGGTTACGGATCACGCTCCGTTAAAGTGGATGGCTCAAAACAAGGAGACAAATAGAAGAGTGAATAGGTGGTTCCTGGCCCTACAGGAATTCAACTTCACAGTAAAGCATCGCCCTGGCGTTCAAATGGGGAATGTGGATGCTTTGTCTCGAGTACATGAATGCCTGATTGCTGGTGTTCCAACCCCAAGGTTAAAACAAGAGGGGGGGGGGGTATGTGACAGCAGGAAGGTAAAGTCACCTGGTTGCATCCAGGGGGGTAGATATATTTCTCCCAGATTCAGGCTTTATGCCGACTTATACAACTAGGGAGTTGATGAAGCCCAGCTGAGGCTAGTGGGCTCATGAATGACTCATACCTCTAGGGAGAGTGCTGGGCGTCGTGAGGCAGGGAGTTGATGAGACCAGCTGAAGCTTGTCAGCTCATTTAGGCCTCTATAAGAACTCCCAGATTCATTAGGTGTTAGCTCATGCCTGGAACCAGACCTGTGTGGACTGTCTAGGGAGAGTGAACCCCTGTGCGGTGAGGCAAAGCCTGTGTGGCTATTTGTTTGGACTTTTACTAAACCAGGGACTTAGGGACTAGGACAGCACCAGGCTGATCCCAGTTGTTAGTTTAGGAAACCTGCATGTTTAGTCAGAGGTCAAACTGACCAGGATTTATTTTGTTTATGTTTCTTTTTGGCTTTGCTGTGTTTTTGTCACTGTACATAGAGAAATAAACCGCACCTTTTGATTTTGAAAACCACAACCTCCGTCTGCTGGCCCTGTTTTTGTGTGGGGAGCCCAACCAGGGGGTCACACACACCCGCTACCGAGTTAACCCCCTCACAGTATATATATATATATATATATATATATATATATATATATATATGAATAAAGGTGTGTTGTATGAAGGCCTGACAGAACACACACTTAGCGCCAGTTCAAACTTGCAAAATACAAGGCAGCCTGAACAGTAAAATTCAAGGTATTTTTATACAAAACACATTAAATGGTAAAGCAGCTGTTTAAAATTGGTAAATAAATAAAGGGTGGTAAAACGATAAACAGGTAAAACTGTAAAATAAGTTTTACACAAAACAGCGCTAAAATATAAACAAAAATAACATAAAAGGACCCGTGGATCATGCCACTGAAAAAGTCCAGCACGTATGAAGAAATGACCAGTTCAGAGTATTATGGTGAGTAATATCACAAAAAATCTGTTAACCCACCAGTAGGAGACCCCTTTAACCAAACTACGTACATCAAACAGCAGTAAAATAAGCAATGAATGGCCCAAGAGGGCGCTATCACCATTTCCAGCGCCCTCGGCGTAACCACGACTACCCGCGACCCGGAAGTGACGTCTGCGTTCCAAGCGTGCGTTCCACCGCTCACAGCTACCATTCGGAAGTGTCTGCAGGATCCGTGAGGACACACACACTCTCCCTAGGACGCTGGAAATGGTGATAGCGCCCTCTTGGGCCATTCATTGCTTATTTTACTGCTGTTTGATGTACGTAGTTTGGTTAAAGGGGTCTCCTACTGGTGGGTTAACAGATTTGAAATAAACAGGATTACACTATTGTGCTGTTATCTTCCTATTATTTTATGGTCTGCTTTGGAGCCCATCCTTATTGGTGTACCCTGATTGGAGAAGATTTGCTTATACAGAGTAGCTGATGTTACCTTCTATTTAAGGCTCATTTATATCTTACCTCTGGTAAGTGTGAACCCCTAAGGGGGTTTTTTCATCACACGGTGGATTCCAAATAATTGTCTTTGGTGGTGGAAAGTGCACACTTGGACTTTTTTGTGATATTACTCACCATAATACTCTGAACTGGTCATTTCTTCATACGTGCTGGACTTTTTCAGTGGCATGATCCACGGGTCCTTTTATGTTATTTTTGTTTATATTTTAGCGCTGTTTTGTGTAAAACTTATTTTACAGTTTTACCTGTTTATCGTTTTACCACCCTTTATATATATATATATATATATATATATATATATATATATATATATATATATATCTGTACTGATAATGCAGCTATCAGAATCAACTGCCTGCTGTGGTATTAGTATTGGAAAAGCAGCAATTGTCTTCAGAGGCCACAGTACACGAACTGAAAATACTTGCAGCTCTCTGCCTGTGGTTTTATTATGAGAACACCACTATTAGTCACTAACTGTATTCAGGTAAGCTTTAGGTGAACGCTATGCAAAGCACACAGTACACTAAGTGAAACACTGACTGCAGCTAGCACAATCACCTGCCTGCCTGTCACAGTATAGAGAATAACAGGAACTGATCTAGCTAAACTGAATACAGTGTATAAATATATATACAACATCTAGGATGCATACATATCCTCTACACACTGTAACTGCAGCTAACTGACTCGCCTGCCTGCTCTATCTAACTCAATATAAATGACACTGTATCTGTCTCTCTGTAAGCTCTGTCTTTAACCAACACTGCAACACACTACACAAGGCCGCACCACGTAGGCGGCCTTATATAGTGTGGTGCGTGTACTAAACGCCCTCAGCCATCCTGGCTTTGGCCAATTACGGCTCTCTGCTCAGACGGCGCTGTGATTGGCCAAGCATGCCAATTATTTGCCAGCAATGCACTACGATGCTGCAGTGAATTATGGGCCGTGATGCGCCACTCGAATTTGGCGCAAACGGCCCATAATGTTCGCAATTCGGCGAACAGCCGATGTTCGAGTCGAACATGGGTTAGACTCGAACACAAAGCTCATCCCTAGTTACCACAACAATATTATTATCTTGTATTTTTTAACCTCAAGGAAGTTGGTTGGTGTCCCTTGTTAATTTGACATTGTATTTTTTAAATATACCTGCCTACTCACAAACAACTGTCCTTTTTGAAGAACAACACATAGGCAAGTATTTTCAGACAAAAAAATAATCATTTATTTTGGCTCATAACAAAATAAAGAGGAAGGCAACGCTGGAGAAACTGCTGCAATTTGCGAAACCTTTGGACCCCTGGGCAGACATCAACTCTGTGGAAAAAAAATTGGTAGCCTGAGAAGTCCATATAATAGGGAGCCCAATCTGGTCCAGGACTCCCAGAGATCAGGAACAGCAGCAGATGACATATATGTCCCCAGTCGTGGTACTACAACAGCCTGCGTCTTCTGTCAGACCAGACTGAAGCCAGGCCATCACTTTCTTGTCTTCCCTGCAGCCTTCCCTCCACGCTTTCCTGCAGCCTTCCCTGCAGCCTTCCTTGGAGGCTGTGGCTCTGGAGGTCGACTTGTGGCAGGAGGAGAAGGAGGAGGAGGGTGGTCGAGCGCACATAAGTGCATGTTATCAGTCAGTTGGCCCCCCAACCCCTTATGAAGGGCCTGAAAAATAATTCCCTCACAGATGAGGCATTGGCCCTCCTCCATTTTCTGAAATCTACCAGCTATATAGCAGCCATAGGCCTCTTCAGCGTCGGGGGGGGGGTTCTGAGGGCCTCACTAGCCTCCCTAAAAAGGCCCAGTGCTGCCCCCTCCGTGTTACTCCCCTTCCTGGGCCTTTATTTTTTTTGTAAGGCGGAGGGGAGGCACCTGGGATTGGATGAAACTACTGGGCCCGGCCACCTCCTGGCTGACACTTACCCCTGCCTCCTCCTGTCTGCCACATTCTGCCACATTCTAGAACCTCGTCCTGGCTGAGGTCTTTCTGTGTATGAAAAAGGGACATAGTTTTAGTTTTTCGTTCATCAATCACACACAATTTTCAGCTCATGACTGTTGCAAATTGAATGTTAACCAGTTCCTTAATGGGCCATAGTAAAATGACGTCTGCAGGAACCTTCTCTCCCTCCAGGTGGACGTCATATGACGTCCACCTCTTCTCGCCACCACTGTGGGCCCCCGCGGCGATCGGGGACGAGGCGTGTCCCTCGGACACAGCCCATCCCCATCAGGGTAAAGAGCCAATGAAATTGGCTGTTTTTTCTTTCTTTCAAATACTTTATTTCTACCGCCAAGGGCGAGTTCAGGATCTCATAACAATCATATATAAACAGTTACATAACAGAAATTGGCTCTTTACCACGTGACCGGCTGTATTCATTCACAACCGGTTACTTTGCATAGGTCCGGCGTGCGTGCCCCCGGGGGCGCGCAGTGCGGCGATCAGGGATGAAGCTCGTCCCTTGGACAAAGCCCAGCTCCGATCAGGGAAAAGAGCCAATGAAATTTGGCTCTTTACCACGTTACCGGTTGTGTCCAATCACAGCCGGTCACAAGTGTAAACAAAGCGGACTGTAACTGCTATTGCTGGGTTCTCCTCCTCACACTCCGATCCAGTGTGAGAAGGAGAAATCAGAACAGTGAGTAACAGTGTTACAGTATTACTAGATGTCACTACTGTGCCCATATTGCCCCCCCTCGAATAAAGAGTACCTGTCACCCCCATCAAGAGTACCTGAGTACCTGTCACCCCCATCAAGAGTACCTGAGTACCTGTCACCCCCATCAAGAGTACCTGAGTACCTATCACCCCATCAGGAGTACCTGAGTACCTGTCACCCCATCAGGAGCACCTGAGTGCCTGTTACCCCCATCAGGAGAACCTGTCGCCTTCATTAGGAGTACCTGAGTACCCTTCACCTCCATCAGCAGTACCTGATTACCCATCACCCCCATCAGGAGTACCTGTCACCTCCATCAGGAGTACCTGAGTACCCGTCACCTCCATCAGGAGTACCTGTCACCTCCATCAGGAGTACCTGAGTAACCGTCACCTCCATCAGGAGTACCTGAGTACCAGTCACCTCCATCAGGAGTACCTGAGTACCCGTCACCCCCATCAGGAGTACCTGTCACCTCCATCAGGAGTACCTGTCACCTCCATCAGGAGTATCTGTCACACCATCTGAGCACCTGTCCCGTAAGCCCAGCAGTGCCTGACGTTCAACCAATTTCTAACTGACGTACAGCCCATTAGTCCTTGTCGTGCAGCCCTGTCATACAGCCAGCCACCATGTCCAGAAAAGAATACACCCCAGAAGAGGCATACCAAATGCTAACCCTGACCGATGAGAGCAGCGGGGAGCTCTCAACGCCTCAGTACAGTTCTGATTCCAGTTCCGATTCTGGTTCGCAATACGAGCCCCCCGAAGGCAGTACATCCGAATCGGAGGAGGAAGTAGTCCGTCCAAAAAAAAGACGGTCTGAACCCCAGGCAGCTACCAGCAGCGCCAGACACCCCAATGGCCAATCAGCAAATGCCAACGGCGCTAGACCCCAGGAGGAGAGGCACAGTACAAAAAAAATGAACTACATTCATATTGGTCTACCAAACCCATCCACCATATGCCAATTTTTTCAACTGCGATGTCCAGGTCCCGCTTTGACATGATCACGCGGTTCCTGCATTTCAGTGATAACTCGCAGTGACCGCCCCCCCCCCCGAAATCATCCGGACTTTGATAAATTGTATAAAATTCGCCCCCTGGTAGATTTTTTTAATAAGAGGTTTGCCGAACATCCCTGAACAGAACATCATTGTGGACGAATCCCTGGTCCATTTCACAGGCTGGCTGGGAATCAAGCAGTATATTCCCAGTAAGAGGGTGAGGTACGGCTTGAAGCTCAACAAGCTCTGTGAAAGCTCCTCCGGATATGTGAATGCCTTTCGTGTGTACGAAGGCAAAGACTCCCAGCTCCAGCCCCCTGAGTGTCCAACGTACATGGGAATAAGCGGGAAAATTGTATGGGAGTTGGCATTCCCACTCCTCCAAAAGAGGTATCACATTTACATGGACAACTACTACACCAGTTTGCCCCTTTTAGGCCACCTATTTCTGAAAAAAACTTTGGCCTGTGGTACTGCAAGAAAAAACAGGAAAGGCTTCCCACAGCATCTTGTCCCCACAAGGCTACAAAGGGGGGAATCGGCAAGCCTGAGAAACGAGGAAGTGTTGCCCGTGAAGTGGAGGGATAAGAATGATGTTTACATCATTTCCACTATCCTCAATGACACCTTGGTGGAAGAAGATGCGGTACCGTTCAAAAGCCTTGCTCTATCAGTGAATACAATAAGTTCATGGGGGGGGGGGTGGACTTAAACGATCAAATGCTGCAGCCCTATCTTTCAACACAAAAGTCCCTCTTCTGGTACAAAAAAGTTGCAATATACTTCTTCCATTTGGCACTTTATAATGCATACGTCACTTATCAATAATCAACGGAAATGCCCAACCCCTTTATCAGATTTATCGAAAATATTGTCACTGCCCTGATCTATCAGCAAGGTTCCCCCCAGAAAGCATTCGCTCCGATTGTGTCAGCAGACTGCATGAGCGCCATTTTCCTGACAATAATCCACCATCAGGAACCGGAAGAAGACGCCACAAAAATGTTGGGTGTGTAGCAAAAGAGGAATTAGGAAAGACACCAGTTTCCATTGTCCCGACTGTCCCTCCCAACCTGACCTATGCATCGGAGAATGCTTCAAGCGATATCACACTCTCGAAAACTATTAGCCCAAATTTCTAATAGACTGCCATTTCCCCGGTTTCAATTTCTGTGCTGATTATTTCCCTGCTGCGTCAACCAACCAACCTAGTGCCTCAACTCAACTGACCCTGCCCTATTTATCGACTATGCCCCTGCCTGCCGTCTGCATTGTTTATCCGCCATATTTCTGCCTTTCACGTGAACTGACCCTGGACTATCGACTATGCCTCTGCCTGCCGTCTATTTCTGCCTTTTACCTGAACTGACCTCGGCTTGTTGACCATGTTTTTGCCTGCCCCTTGGACTGATCTTTCACCCTGCTACACAGGGGTCTCACAAATGTGAGGGGCTCCAGAATAGTGTTCTGAGTTGAGAAAAACAGTTTTTGGTTTTCTGTGTTCCCAGAACAGGGTCTGGTTGCCCGGAGGCTTCAAAGAGATTTGGGTGGGAGAAGCCTCTACCCCTGTCCCCATTCTTTCCTGACCGAGGCCCTAAACTTGATGGTCCTGCCTGCTGCCTGGACCAATACTTTGGCTGCACTAACCAGATCTCTGCTTGCTGCCTGTACTATGGACAATATTCCTGCCTGCTGCAAAGACGATCCTTTCGCTGCTGCTGACCACATCCCTGCCTGCTACCTGGACCGATGCTCTTCTCTGTGGACCACTGCACTACTAAAACTGCAGGTAATATTTAGTTTACTCTTTGCTCAGAAGAATGTATTTTGGTTTGTAATTGGTATGTACAGTACATGCTATGGGTTAGAAATATGAAGGACTTTCAACAATGTGATAGGTTGGCAGGAATTTGTGTGTGTAATTTATTCTCCTAGAATGCCTGGAGGTGCTACTTGGATGTTGGACCTCTGTATGTGGCCAGGCTATGTAAAAGTCTCACACATGTGGTATCACCATACTCAGGAGGAGCAGCAGAATGTATTTTGGGGTGTAATTTTTGCTATGTATATGCTGTGTGTAGAAATATCTTATAATTTGACAACTTTGTGTAAAAAAATGTGTTTTAATTTTTTTCCCACATTTTCCAAAAACTTCTGGAAAAAAATGAACTGTTCAAAAGACTCATTATGCCTCATAGATTATACGTTAGGGTGTTAGCTTTCCAAAATGGGGTCATTTTGTGGGCGTTTCCGTTGTCCTGGTGCTCTAAGGTCTTCAAAAGTGTAATAGGTGGTTGAGAAATGAGATGTGTAATTTATGCTTGTAGAACACCTGAAGGTGCTACTTCAATGTTGGGCCTCTGTATGTGGACAGGCTATGTAAAAGTCTCACACATGTGGTATCACCATACTCAGGAGGAGTAGAAGAATGTATTTTGGGGTTTCATGTTTGCTGTGTACATGCTGTGTGTTATATAATATCTTATAAATGGACAACTTTGTGTAAAAAAAATGCGTTTTCATTTTTTTCCACATTTTCCAAAAACTTCTGGAAAAAAATGAACCGTTCAAAAGACTCATTATGCCTCATAGATTATACGTTGGGGTGTTAGCTTTTCAAAATGGGGGGATTTTGTGCGTGGTTTAATTGTCCCGGTGCTCCAGGGCCTTCAAAATTGTGATAGGTTGTCATCTAATGAGATGTGTAATTTCTGCTCCTAGAACGCCTGGAGGTGCTACTTACATGTTGGGCCTCTGTATGTGGACAGGCTGTGTAAAAGTCTCACACATGTGGTATCGCCATACTCAGGAGGAGCAGCAAAATGTATTTTGGGGTGTCATTGTAAGTATGCATGTGCTGTGTGGGAGAACTAACTTGTTATTATGACAATTTTGTGTAAAAAAAATCTTAATTTTCCCAAGAATCGTGGGAGAAAATTACAACTTCAAAAAATTCACCATGGCTCTTACTGAATACCTTGGAATGTCTACTTTCCAAAAAGGGGTCATTTGGGGGGTATTTGTACTTTCCTGGCTTGTTAGGGTCTCAAGAAATGAGATAGGCAGTCAGTACATCAGGTGTGATCAGATGTGATAAATTTTCAATGATTTGCACCATAGCTTGTAGACACTATAACGTTCATAGAGACCAAATAATATACACTAATTTGTGTTATTTATTTTTTTATCAAAGTCTTTTTATTGAGCAAAAGAGACAATACATACATAAGGAGCTTGTGACAAATGTCAAATACAGTTTACATTATCTCTTAATAGCATTGTACAGCAACATTCCTTAATGGTGTAAACATAAACTTGAGACGTGATAATCTGTACCAATAACAGTCGGTCGCTTTAAGGTGAAAATATTCTGTGTCACTTGGGGTCCCGCCCCCCGCCCACTATGCAAATTTCCCAGTGGTCCATAAATAAAACACAAAAGGAACAGACTACCCCTTGTCTAATTATACACAAGTTTCAGAGGCCTTGAGCCACCTGTCCCACACTTTTTCGTATTTGGAAGGACACCCTCTATGGGAGTATATCAATTTCTTGTCGGGTAGGACTGCGTTGACCTCCGCAATCCAGTGCGAAACGTTCGGGGGATTGGGTCTCATCCACACTCTAGCAATGACTTTACGTGCAGAGAACAGTGTTTCATGGAGAAATATCTTTGTGAATTTATTAAAGTCTGGGTCAGGGAAGATTCCCAGAAGACACGACTTTGGCTGGAGAGTTATGTCATCGTGTCGTGTAGGAATCTTACCACTTGGGACCAGAAAGACTGTATTTTGGGGCATTTGCACAAAAGATGGAAAAAAGTGCCCGCTTCTTGATTACACATGGGGCTAAGACTGGAGAAGTTGTTCTTATATTTTGAAATCCTCAATGGCGTGAGATACGTCCTATGTGTTATGAAAATTTGAGTTAGTCGGTCAGACAGTTTGGGGGAGACCAGTTTGCACGTGTCAAGGGCATCACTTTACTCGTCATCCTCAATGGGTCCAATCTCCCCCTCCCACCTAGTCTTCAGGGCATACGCTGCCACAGTTGCCTGAGGAAGCGAGAGCATAGTATAAAAGTGAGAGATGAGTTTCTTAGGGTCTGGGTACTTTATTGCCTCCATCAGAAAGTTGTTGCCTACAGAGAGGTCAACTAAGGGGAATTGTGTACGGAAAGCATGATGAAGTTGTATGTACCTAAAATACATTCGATTAGGTTGTGAAAATTCTGCCTTCAGACGATCGTAGGATTTTAATTTACCATCAGAGGTGATATGGGACAAATAGAATATTCCCTGTGAGCTCCACAGTCCACTGTCTGGGATCAGAGTGAATTCAGGGAGGGCCGCATTGTGCCATAGGGGAGTAAAGCCATGTAGGGATGGCAAGCTGAGCTTGTCCGAGGCTATAGTCCACACTAGTGATGAGCCGAACACCCCCGGGTTCGGTTCGCACCAGAACCCGCGAACGGACCGAAAGTTCGAACGAACATTAGAACCCTATTAAATACAATGGATGCGAACGTTCGAATTCTAAAGTGCTAATTATAACAACTATTATGCATGTTATTGTCCTAAAAAGGGTTTGGGAACCCGGGTTCTGCACCAGGGGACATGTATCAATGCAAAAAGAAGTTTTAAAAACGGTCGTTTTTCGGGAGCAGTCATTTTAATGATGCATAAAGTGAAAAAAAAAAAGTCAAATATTCCTTTAAATATCGTACCTGGGGGGTGTCTAAAGTATGCCTGTGAAGTGCCACGTGTTTCCCGTGTTTAGAACTGTCCCTGCACAAAATGACACTTCTAAAGGAAAAAAAAGCCATTTAAAACTGCTTGCGGCTTTAATGTAATGTCTGGTCCCGGTAATATGGATGAAATTCTTTAAGAAAAATGGCATAGCTACCCCATGACCCCCCCCCCCACCCCAGCCCATTACCAGCCCCTTTGGGTCTTGTATGGATATTAAGGGGAACCCCGCACATAAAATAAAAAAGGCCCTATATACTCTGAACAGCCCTATACAGGCGGTGCATACAAGACAGGGACTGTAGGTTTGTTCTTATGTAGAGTCTGTTTGTAATTTTGAACAGGTACATTGTTGAAGTGTAGCTCCAGACCAAAAATCTATTTTTAAACTTTTTGGAAAACATAGGTAAGGGTTATCACCCCTGTAACATTTGTTTTGCTGTCTGTGCCCCTGTTCAGAACATTTCACCTCACTTTCCGTCCCAATGACAACTGTTTTTGAAATGTGGTGTTTTTCTTGAAACAAGGATTGCTGATAAAGCATCAGTACAGAGGAGACACCTTTCTCCCATATTTATTCTTACAGGAGAGAATTTTCCTTCCTAGTGGTAGATTTCCTCTCACTTCCTGTTGTCTTCTTGCGTTTGCAAGTAGGAGTCGTTTGTAAGTTGGATGTTTGAAAGTAGGGACCTGCCGTATATACTCTGCAGAAATAGGCCCCTTAGTTGTTGGTGTTGGCACAACACTGTAAGCACTCACAGTTACTCTTGGTTGGTGCTGGAACGCCCTGCTGTCAACTATTATATCAGGAATTTTAATTACATATAATTGTTGAACAGTGGTAGTAAAAATTGGGCCTTTGATGGTGGTGCTGGTGCCACAACACTGTAAGCCCTGACAGTTACTCTTGGTGGGTGCAGCAATGGGCCCTGCTGTGAATTATTAGATCAAGAATTGTAATTACATGCCCCTGTTGAACAGGGGCTGAAAAATTGGGCCTTAGGCACTGGTGGCACAACACTGCAACCCCTCACAGATACTGTACTTGGAGCACAGCAATGAGCCCTGTTGCAAAGTATTGCTTCAAAAATTGTAATGACACGCCCCTGTTAAACAGGGGCTGAAAAATTGGGCCTTAGGCACTGGTGGCACAACACTGCAACTCCTCACAGATACTGTACTTGGAGCACACCAATGAGCCCTGTTGCAAAGTATTGCTTCAAATATTGTAATGACACGCCCCTGTTAAACAGGGGCTGAAAAATTGGGCCTTAGGCACTGGTGGCACAACACTGCAACTCCTCACAGATACTGTACTTGGAGCACAGCAATGAGCCCTGTTGCAAAGTATTGCTTCAAAAATTGTAATGACACGCCCCTGTTAAACAGGGGCTGAAAAATTGGGCCTTAGGCACTGGTGGCACAACACTGCAACTCCTCACAGATACTGTACTTGGAGCACACCAATGAGCCCTGTTGCAAAGTATTGCTTCAAAAATTGTAATGACACGCCCCTGTTAAACA
Organism: Rana muscosa; assembly: GCA_029206835.1. Lineage (NCBI taxonomy): Eukaryota > Metazoa > Chordata > Amphibia > Anura > Ranidae > Rana > Rana muscosa. Next base: position 231,323,339 of record CM055119.1, read on the forward strand.
GGGGCTGAAAAATTGGGCCTTAGGCACTGGTGGCACAACACTGCAACTCCTCACAGATACTGTACTTGGAGCACAGCAATGAGCCCTGTTGCAAAGTATTGCTTCAAAAATTGTAATTACACGCCCCTGTTAAACAGGGGCTGAAAAATTGGGCGTTAGGCACTGGTGGCGGCACCCATAAACAAAAATGATCTTACAAGCTATCATCATCAATCGTATCATTGAGGACTCGGAGGAGGAGGATAGCCAGTCAACATAACAGCACAGGCACTCAGCATCAGCATCAGTCTTGAAGGGATGTGACATGTTAAAATCAATTAGTCTGTTATATCAGCATCAGGTGTGTGGTAGCTGGTGGTGATCCAAGACTGGTTCATCTTGATGAAAGTCAGTCGATCAACCGAGTCGGTGGACAGGCGCACCCTGTGATCCGTGACAAATCCTCCAGCAGCACTGAATGTGCGTTCCGAAAGAACGCTGGATGCAGGACAGGCCAGTAGCTCAATTGCATACTGTGCAAGCTCTGGCCAGTGATCCATCCTCAAGACCCAGTAAGCCAGAGGATTTTCGGTGGGGAAGGTGTCCAAGTCTGACCTTGCCCCTAGATATTCCTGCACCATGTTTATCAGACGCTGGCGATGGTTGCTGGAACCGATCATACTTTGGGGCTGCGGACTAAAGAATTGTCTGAACGCATCGGTCAGACGGCCACCTTCCCCACCGCTCCTTCTTTGACTGGCCGAAGCCTCAGCAACTCGTTGTCCAGGACCAGGAGTTTGCAACCTCCCAGTCTCTGGGAACGCGTTGCACAGACCTTTCTGCAAGGCCTCCCGGAGTTGTCTCATCCTCTGCTCCCTCTGCGACGGTAACATAAGGTCCGCAACCTTACCCTTGTACCGTGGATCAAGGAGAGTGGCCAGCCAGTAATGGTCCCTCTCCTTGATCCGAAGAATACGAGGATCCTTCCGCAGACTTTGCAGGATCAGGGAGGCCATGCAGCGTAGTTTTGCTGAGGCATTCGCTCCGGAGTCCTCTGGGTCACTAAGGACGACATGATCCGCAGCCACCTCCTCCCAGCCACGTACAAGTCCACTGGTTTCTTGGGACTGTAAATCATCCCTAAAAGACTGCTGCTGATGATGCTGAGTGCCAGCCTCCACCTCCATGCTGACACAATCCTCCTCCTCCTCCTCCTCCTCCTCCTCCTCCTCCTCTTCCTGTGCGATGGGTGGGACAGAAGGAACACTGTCTGGGTAAAGGGGGCCTTGAGAGGCAAGGAAGTCCTCCTCTTCCTGCCTCTGTTCTGCCTCAAGTGCCCTGTCCATTATTCCACGCAGCGTGTGCTCCAACAGGTGGACAAGAGGTACAGTGTCACTGATGCATGCACTGTCACTGCTCACCATCCTCGTGGCCTCCTCAAATGGTGCCAGGACAGTGCATGCATCCCTGATCATGCCCCACTGGCGTGGAGAAAAAAAACCAAGCTCCCCTGACCCTGTCCTGGTGCCGTAGTCGCACAGGTACTCATTGATGGCCCTCTGCTGCGTGTGCAGCCGCTGCAGCATGGCCAACGTTGAGTTCCACCTGGTGGGCATGTCACATATAAGGCGGTTCTTGGGCAGGTTCAACTCCTTTTGCAGCTCAGCCAGGCGAGCACTGGCATTATAAGATCTGCGGAAATGCACACAGACTTTCCTGGCCTGCCTCAGGACATCCTGTAAGCCCGGGTACCTGCCCAAGAAGCGCTGCACCACCAGGTTAAGGACGTGAGCCACACAGGGCACATGGGTCAGTTGTCCCTGTCGGAGGGCGGAGAGGAGGTTGGTGCCATTGTCGCAAACCACCATTCCTGGCTTAAGCTGGCGTGGCGTCAACCACCTCTCGGCCTGGCCCTGCAGAGCAGACAGGACCTCTGCCCCAGTGTGGCTTCTGTCCCCCAAACACACCAGCGCAAGCACGGCATGGCATCTTTTTGCCTGCGTACTTGCGTAGCCCCGTGAACGGCTACGGAGCACCGCTGGTTCATAGGACAAACCACAGGAAGAGGCCATGGAGGAAGAAGAAGAGGAGGGGGTGGAGGAGAGAGGTGTGTCACAACCAGTAGTAGCATTTTGGAGGCGTGGCGGTGGGACAACCTCCAACACTACTGCACCTTGTCCTGAATCCTTCCCAGCTGCCAAAAGAGTGACCCAATGGGCCGTGAAAGAAAGGTAACGTCCCTGTCCATGCCTGCTGGACCATGAGTCAGCGGTAATATGCACCTTACCGCTGACCGCCCTGTCCAGCGAGGCCAAGACATTGCCTTCCACATGCCGGTAGAGAGCCGGAATAGCCTTCCGTGAGAAAAAGTGGCGTTTGGGAACCTGCCACTGAGGAACTGCACATTGCACAAACTCACGGAAGGGGGCCGAGTCTACCAACTGAAAAGGCAGCAGTTGAAGCGCTAGCAATTTAGCCAAGCTAGCATTCAACCGCTGGGCATGTGGATGGCTGGGAGTGAACTTCTTTCGACGGTCCAGCAGCTGGGGCAGGGAAATTTGCCTGCTAGAATCGGACGTCGGTGTACTGCTAGCAGAGTGGGCGCAAGTACTTGGCTGTGACACACCTAATTCTACACCTTCATTCCTCTCAGTGCATGTTTCAGAGAGGACTGAAGTTATAGTGGGGTTGGAGATCCCAGCTGATGCGGTGCAAGGAGAGGTCCGCTTTGTTCTTTGGTGTGGGTCTTTGAGGTAGGCTTGCCAACGAGCTGCATGGCAGGTCAACATATGTCTGGTCAGGCATGTGGTACCCAAGCGGCTGATGTTTTGGCCACGCGATATACGCTTGAGACATATGTTGCAAACAGCAGCTGTGCGATCTGATGCACTAGCCTCAAAAAAGGCCCACACCAAAGAACTTTTTGAATGACGGGCAGAGGCAGCGCCCTGCACAGGCGGAGCTCTGCGGTGTGATTCCGTCGGTGTACTGCCCTTACGCTGGCCACCAAAGGGCATCCTGCCTCGTTGGAGATGTGCCTCCTCCTCATCCTCCTCCTCCTCCTCTCTCCTATTAGGCACCCACGTGGAGTCAGTGACCTCATCATCCCCTCCCTCCTCATCACTGGAGCCAATCTGGCAGTATGCTGCAGCTGCTGGAACATGACTGCCAGATTGGTGTCCTTCTTGAGCATCCCCTCTGTCTGCTCTCACGCTACTGCCTTCCTCTAGCTGGGTTTCATCATCAGACCCTTCGAAACGCTGGGCATCCTCCTGGAGCATGTACCCAACACTGTGCTGAAACAGTTCGGGGGACTCCTCAGGAGGAGGACATGGTGGGTCTAGGGAAGGAGTGACTGATGATTTGTCTGACATTGATACCAGGGAAGACGACGCTTTGGCAGCTGCTTTTCCAGTACCCTGAGCCTGGGTGAGAGAGGATGAGGAGGAGGAGGAGGGCTTGGTCATCCACTCTACCAAGTCTTCGGCATGATGTGGCTCAACATGTCCAGCTGCCGAAAAGAAGGACAAGCGTGTCCCATGGCCATGTGCTGATGACAATGCACCGCGTCCACGACCAGCACTGTTGCCCCCAGACACAGAGCCTGCTTGCCCTCTTTTATTGCCTCCTGACTGTCTGCCTCTCCTTGTTTGCCTTCCAGACATTCTAATAGATGGCCTGCAGGGAGATGGGAAAAAAGCAATAAGGGCTACCTTCAGGTGTCCTTCTCTGTCCCTTGAAACAAGGACTTTCACAGTGAAAGAAACTGACACTCTCCCTACCTACAGTTTTCTGTCCCTAGAAAAAAGGTTTTTTTCAATCACAATATAGCACAAGGACAATTCACTCACTGTCCTTACAGGTCCCTGGAAACAAGGACTTGCAGAGTGAAATAAACTGACACTCTCCCTACCTACAGTTTTCTGTCCCTAGAATAAATGTTTTTTTTAAGCACAATATAGCACAAGGACAATTCACTCACTGTCCTTACAGGTCCATGGAAACAAGGACTTGCAGAGTGAAAGAAAAAAAACACTCTCCCTACCTACAGTTTTCTGTCCCTAGAAAAAATGTTTTTTTTAATCACAATATAGCACAAGGACAATTCACTCACTGTCCTTACAGGTCCCTGGAAACAAGGACTTGCAGAGTGAAAGAAAAAAAACACTCTCCCTACCTACAGTTTTCTGTCCCTAGAAAAAATGTTTTTTTTAATCACAATATAACACAAGGACAATTCACTCACTGTCCTTCCAGGTCCCTGGAAACAAGGACTTGCAGAGTGAAATAAACTGACACTCTCCCTACCTACAGTTTTCTGTCCCTAGAATAAATGTTTTTTTAAGCACAATATAGCACAAGGACAATTCACTCACTGTCCTTACAGGTCCCTGGAAACAAGGACTTGCAGAGTGAAAGAAAAAAAACACTCTCCCTACCTACAGTTTTCTGTCCCTAGAAAAAATGTTTTTTTTAATCACAATATAGCACAAGGACAATTCACTCACTGTCCTTACAGGTCCCTGGAAACAAGGACTTGCAGAGTGAAATAAACTGACACTCTCCCTACCTACAGTTTTCTGTCCCTAGAATAAATGTTTTTTTTAATCACAATATAGCACAAGGACAATTCACTCACTGTCCTTCCAGGTCCCTGGAAACAAGGACTTGCAGAGTGAAATAAACTGACACTCTCCCTACCTACAGTTTTCTGTCCCTAGAATAAATGTTTTTTTTAAGCACAATATAGCACAAGGACAATTCACTCACTGTCCTTACAGGTCCCTGGAAACAAGGACTTGCAGAGTGAAAGAAAAAAAACACTCTCCCTACCTACAGTTTTCTGTCCCTAGAAAAAATGTTTTTTTCAAGCACAATATAGCACAAGGACAATTCACTCACTGTCCTTACAGGTCCCTGGAAACAAGGACTTGCAGAGTGAAAGAAAAAAAACACTCTCCCTACCTACAGTTTTCTGTCCCTAGAAAAAATGTTTTTTTAATCACAATATAGCACAAGGACAATTCACTCACTGTCCTTACAGGTCCCTGGAAACAAGGACTTGCAGAGTGAAAGAAACTGACACTGTCCCTACCTACAGTTTTCTGTCCCTAGAATAAATGTTTTTTTTAAGCACAATATAGCACAAGGAGAATTCACTCACTGTCCTTCCAGGTCCCTGGAAACAAGGACTTGCAGAGTGAAATAAACTGACACTCTCCCTACCTACAGTTTTCTGTCCCTAGAATAAATGTTTTTTTTAAGCACAATATAGCACAAGGACAATTCACTCACTGTCCTTACAGGTCCCTGGAAACAAGGACTTGCAGAGTGAAAGAAACTGACACTCTCCCTACCTACAGTTTTCTGTCCCTAGAATAAATGTTTTTTTAAGCACAATATAGCACAAGGACAATTCACTCACTGTCCTTCCAGGTCCCTGGAAACAAGGACTTGCAGAGTGAAAGAAACTGACACTGTCCCTACCTACAGTTTTCTGTCCCTAGAATAAATGTTTTTTTTAAGCACACTATAGCACAAGCACAAAACACACTGACACTCTCCCTACCTATCCTTCTCTTTCCCTAAACTAAAGGAATCCAGGTTAAGCAAGAAAGAAATAACAGTCACTGTCCCTGCCTATGCTGCTCTATCCCTGCTCCGGAACACACTACACTAGGCCGCCGTGCTGGCGGCCTTTTATAGTGTGGGGCGTGTACTAAACACCCTCAGCAATAATTGGCCACAGGCATCCTGCCTGTGGCCAATCATTGCTCTCCTCGCTGCCGGCGCTGTGATTGGCCAAGCATGCGGGGTCACAGTGCATGCTTGGCCAATCACAGCGCCTGGATGACACTGCGATGGCGTAGTGCATTGTGGGCCGTTCGCGTCACTCGAATTTGGCGCGAACGGCCCAAATCGTTCGATCTTCGTCGAACGATCGAACAGCCGATGTTCGAGTCGAACGTATGTTCGACTCGAACACGAAGCTCATCCCTAGTCCACACCTTCCTATATTGGTACAGAAGAGACTGGCGGTCAGCCAGTCCACCCTCCCTCTCCGCCCTCCCAGTTATCGCTACCATGGTGTCCGATGTTGGTCGAGACCATTTGGGACACAGGAAACAGTGAAACCTGTCCCTGTCTATTTTATCAATGTGGAAAATTTGCGACAGTTGGGCTGCAAGGTAGTACAGGTTAAAATCGGGCAGAGCCATTCCTGCAAGGTCAGTGGGATTTTTAAGTTTATGCCACGGGAGCTTGTGCCTATTGTTGCCCCAAACAAATGGCTTTAATAGAGCCTCTATGGATTTGAAAAGCTAAAACACCAAATACACCGGGGAGTGCCAGAGCAGATACAACATTTTTGGCAGCAGAACCATTTTAATGAGATTTATGCGACTCATTACACCCAGTGGTAAATGGGCCCACACCTGCGTCTTGTACTTAAGCATATCAAATAATGGTGTTATATTGAGCGAGACATAGTCAGTGCGGTACTCTGGTGGCATAAATTCCTAAGTATTTGATACAGCTCACCCTTTGCAGAGGGAGCAGGGCTTTATCTCTAGGTGGTGGAAAGCTGTCAAGGGGAAGTATCTGGGACTTGTTCCAGTTAATCCGCAGTCCAGAGAAGGTGCCAAACCTTTCTATTAAAGCTAAGGCTAATGGTAGAGAGTCACCGGAGTCGTCTAGGTACAAAAGGGTGTCGTCAGCATACTGTAGGTGCTAATTTTTTCCACTACCCCACCCTTGTGCAATCCCACTATCCCTGCGTGAGCTTTAATTGCTATAGCCTGCCTAGTACCCCTGGACAAAGAGAACTGATCTGAAGGCCAGCCATTGGCCAGAACCCTGGCCACCGGACCCTAATATAGAAGCTGAACCCATTTTATGAATCTAGGCCCTAATCCAGTGTTATTTTTACTAAAGATATGTAGCAGTATACATTTTGGCCCAAATTTATGAAGAAAAATTATTTATTTGCAAAATTTTAAGATAGAAACTAAAAAAAAGTGTTTTTTTTCAACATTTTCACTTTCTTGCTTATATTGCAAAAAATAAAAAATGAAGCGGTGATTAAATACCACCAAAAAAAAGCTCTGTTTGTGAGAACAAAATGATAAAAATGTTGTTTGAATACAATGTAGCATGACTATGAGTAATTGTCATTCAAAGTGTGAGAGCACTGAAAGCTGAAAATTAGTCTGGGCAGGAAGGGTGTATAAATGCCCTGTATTGAAGTGGTTAATAAATAGAAAAGACTATAATTCTGACCCCATCATTCTTGTCTCAATCATTTTTGGCCACTACTGTCTATTGATATGTCAGACACTTTTTGTTTAATCATTAATTTATTATCAATAATAACATCTAGTTAACAACAATAATTTTAGGACAATGAATATGTAGAAAAATACTATACCTGGCTCCAGCTGTGCTCCTCCACTTCTTCCAGAATGGAAGGCCCAGGTTTGTCCTCGGAAGCCTCAGCTGGGGTTGAGGGACGGCTGGAAGGAAGGGTGGAAGGAAGGCTAGAAGGAAGTGTGGAAAGTGATTCCCTGGCTTCAATTTGGTCTTCCAGAAACCGCATTCTGTTGTAGTACCACAGACTGGCTACATACACGTCCTCTGCTGCTGCTCCTGATTTTTGGGAAGCCTGCACCTTATTAAGCTCCTTCTTATATCTGCTTCTCAAGCTACCAGTTTTCTTATCCACAAACTCGATGTCTACGTCGGGGACCTGCGTCTTCACAAATTGCAACAGTTTCTCCAGCGATGCCTTCCTAGCTGGTCTATTTCGATATAAGGTGTTTTTAACCTCCCACAAATTTCTCATATCCCTGTATCTGTCTATGAACTGGACCACAAATTCAGGGTCCTTGAATTGTTTCATATTTGCTGCAAGACAAAACACAAGACAAAAACACAAATTTAAGGCTAAACTCTCCTAATCTTAACCCAATATAGGCCTCAATATAGAATCAGTATAGGCCACTGATGCCCCAAGTTTAAATGTTACCTTCATTCTCACGATTGGCACTTCCTCCACTCACAGATCGTACGTCCGACGCACACACGTTACACTTTATAAACACTGCGCATGCGTGAAACTCTGTCCGCGTTGCCCGCCCCTGACGTTCTTTCTAAAATATTCCCCGCCCCTTCTCTTTCGGCACGCAGTGGGAGAGACATGGTGGAGACACAGCAGGTGCGTAATTCCAGTAACGAGGAGGACAGCCCGGGGCCAGAAACGTCACAATCCAGGAGGAGATATAAGTCCTCAAATATGTCCTTTGTTGAGATGGCGGAGATGGTGGACATCTTGAAGAGGACCGACTATGATGGGAAGCATGGACCGTACTCCAACCCTAATGTGAGAAAAGCCAAGATCATGTCTAAAGTTGTGAGAAGTCTGCACAGGAATTTTGGGGTACAACGATCCAAGGAGCAATTGAGGAAACGCTGGTCAGACCTGAGGGAGCACGATCAGTACAGAAGGATCAAGAAAATGCTTCAAAAAAGTATTTCTCCTGTGTTCCTATTATTATTATTACTTGCATGTTGCTCCATGTAGTTTTCTTTACTGTTGGACAGTTTAAAATGGCAACTTTCATGTTTGTGGGCACAGTAATCGGTCGTAGTAAACATTGTTCGCCCACTAAATACAATGTTTTTGGCAGATACAGGTTAACTACATTTGGTCATGCCTATTTGTATAAAAAGAAGTTTAGTACATTGTTGTCTAGATGTGTTTGTAACTAGAATGAAATGCAAACTTGATTCAGTGTAAAAGAGAGGACACTCAGCAGCTGTTTACACATCTGGACTCAGGAGCACTATTGTGGGACACCAGAACAACCTTTTTAAGGTGTCCCACACAGGTGCTCCAGTGGATACTTGGGGTGTCTCCATGTGTGAAAATTGTCACAAAAAGGTAAGTATTCCAGCTTTGGTAAGGGAAAAAATCATGTCTTCAGCTTGGAACTCTGCCAAAACAGACAATTGTACCCCACTTCCAAGCAATGTTTCATATTGCTATTTCTGGCCTCAAATATCTGTGTGCTAAGTATACCTTTTGTTTCATTCTCATAGGGGAGAAAAGACTCGGAACATCTGAGGACACCAGGAACCTACACACCTCATGAAGAAGGGGAACTCAGCACACCACAACCTGAGGATGTGGAGGGAGGAGAGGTGGATGAAGTGGTCGAAATTGTCACAACAACAGGTCAGTGTCTGACACCACAGCTTCAGGTAATATATGTATGCCTGCATATTTATAATACATGGTGTGTATTTTTATTTTAGGTGATGTGCTGGTTGTGGAAGAAGAATCTCCTAATTTCACCAGTGCAAGTGCACAAATCCTAATCCAGGACATAATGGTGTGTAATCAAAATTTAGACATCATTAAGCAAAAAACCAAGGATGTTGAACAAAAAATTAAGAACATGATTGATGTATTAGGGAGAATATAAATAACAACAAAGTGCCACCATTTTGTTTTTTTGTTGCCCAATTTCCCAAAAATGTTTGACTTTTAAAAAGCCAAATTTTGAAGATGCACACAGTGTGTCAACATGTGCTATCTGCCATCACGGGATATCAATGTACGTGTTTTGTTTGTGCAACCCCTTCCTTGCAACTCAAGTAGGTGAGAGGAAGGGGTTTCACCCCCAAAACAGGTCCATTGATCCCCCATGATGGGAGATAGCACATGTTGACATTAGGCATGGGATCAAAAAGGAAATCCACATTTTGCCTCTCAATTTGTGTTCATCTTCAAAATTTGGCTTTTACAGGGGTGACATCACCTTATCTGATGAAGGCAAGATCAACACAGTTTTGACATACTATATCTGATACTGCCTTCAGTTTTTCGATGTTGAACTTTGTAAGTTCCAGAGTTGTGTATGTTATGGTTTGAAACATGCCTGTTTATGCAAAAAAAATAAAAAAAAGATTTAAAATGTAAAACTTTATAAAACAAAGATGTTGTTTTTTTACCCAGAAATTTTATAACGCACATGTAAATGTGCATGGAGTAAAAGGTTTTCTACTCAATAATGCGTGGCTTCTTCTTTCAAAGCTCAATACCAGTTTTTGTATTAAGTTGGTGCTTACAGTGACAATGGGGGTTATTTAATAATGGAAAATTCACTTGGCACTACAAGTGCACTAGGAGTACCTAGGAGACAGCTAAAAGAAACACAAGCAATAAATAAAATTCAAGATTTTATCAGATCAAAATAATATTTTTATTTAATACAAAATTCTGAAATTTTCTGGCATAGCAATGCCCCCCCACCCGTAAAATATTCTACATATTTTTTGCGCACATCACGGGCGCTTTGGGGGGGCAAGCCAGGGCGGCCATCTTCCAGGCAGGGGCGGATCAAGAGTCTAATCTCAGGAGGGGCACTGCCAAAAAATTTGCGGTCAATTTGTGGGGAAATGGCTGGTGTTGGCGCTTCAATCATCCTGGTATCATGGTTGACATGGTGTCAGGATGATTGAAGCGCATTATTTCTATTATTACATTGTAATATAAATGAAATAGTTCAACTCACCATAATGCAGAATCAGTGGGAGCCCAGAGCTTGTCACTTGCCACGTCACCTGCCACGTCACCTGCCACCAGATTGGCCAGTGCAAGTGTCCCTGTTGTCGCAGAGTGAGGGAGGGCAGTGAGAGATGATGTCATCTCTCTGCTGCCCCCGCCTGCACAGTAATGGCAGTCTTCTTTTAGATACAGAAATGCAGGGGGGCGGTGAGAGACAGTGGCTCCTCCAGATTTCATATTTAGTGGGGCACATGCGGGACAGGGACAAAGTAGGGGGGCCAACTATAAAATGCAATTATATATACTCACACACACACACATATAAATACACAGTGGCTTAAAAAAGTATTGGTGGTTGCAGCCAGGTGGAGGGGAGGACAGGGTGGATGCAGCCAGGTTAAGGAGAGGACAGAGTGGGAGCATCCAGGTGGAGAGGAGGTCAGGGTGGATGCAGCCAGGTGGAAGGGAGGACAGGGTGGGAGTAGACAGGTGGAGGGGAGGACAGGGTGGGAGCAGCCAGGTGAAGGGGAGGACAGGATGGATGCAGCCAGGTGGAGGGGAGGACAGGGTGGATGCAGCCAGGTGGAGGGGAGGACAGGGTGGGAGCAGCCAGGTGGAGGGGAGGACAGGGATGATGCAGCCAGGTGGAGGGGAGGACAGGGTGGATGCAGCCAGGTGGAGGGGAGGACAGAGTGGGAGCAGCCAGGTGGAGGGGAGGACAGAGTGGGAGCAGCCAGGTGGAAGGGAGGACAGGGTGGGAGCAGCCAGGTGGAGGGGAGGACAGGATGGGAGCAGCCAGGTGGAAGGGAGGACAGAGTGGGAGCAGCCAGGTGGAAGAGAGGACAGGGTGGGAGCAGCCAGGTGGAGGGGAGGACAGAGTGGATGCAGCCAGGTGGAGGGGAGGACAGGGTGGGAGCAGCCAGGTGAAGGGGATGACAGGGTGGGATCAGCCAGGTGTAAGGGAGGAAGGGAGGACAGGGTGGGAGCAGCCAGGTGGAGGGGAGGACAGGGTGGGAGCAGCCAGGTGGAAGGGAGGACAGGGTGGGAGCAGCCAGGTGGAAGGGAGGACAGAGTGGGAGCAGCCAGGTGGAAGGGAGGACAGAGTGGGAGCAGCCAGGTGGAAGGGAGGACAGGGAGGGAGCAGACAGGTGGAGGGAGGACAGAGTAGGAGCAGCCAGTGATAAGGTCCTGTACCTCTATGGAAGCCTGCATCCCTGCCCCCCCCATTCCCCCACCTGGAAGTAAGTTCTTACCTTGGGGGATAGATAGTAGAATCACTGGCTCCCTCCACCCGACAGGCTCATGGTCCCTCTTCTCTCAAAGTCCTCTCTCCCCTCTTCCCCCTCCTCCTCCCGCTCGGCATGTTGGGGACTCCAGTGCACTCTCAGGGAATCGTCCTGGGCCTGCTGGTATCCTGAACTACATGTCCCATGAGTCTCTCTTCTTAGTTTCCCAGCCATTGGCCCTGAATGTAGCCAATAGGAGCAGGCATTGCCAGCTGCTTGGCTCAAGGAGGAGAAGGAGGGGTAGAATCCCCCGCAGCTGCGGCTCTGCCTGTGTCCCTTCACAGAGCGTGTCAGCAATGGCTGATGGGCGTCGGCATCAGCACAGCCTGCTCACTATTTTCTCGGGGGGGAGGGCAATTGACCCGTTGCCCCCCTGGATCCGCCCCTGCTTCCAGGGCCGTCAGGGTAGTTTCAGGAAGTCCTGCCTCAGGCCCAACTGAGGCAACATAATTAGGAGCATTTATCCTTAAAAAGTTGTGAAGTATGCAGCATGCTAAAACTATGTGGTTCAGTTTATACTCCGCCATATTAATTGCCGTAAGAAATAGGTGAAACCGGCTGGCCATTATCCCAAACGCATTCTCCACGACTCTTCTGGCTCTAGCCAGCCGGTAATAAAAAAAACCCTTCTCTAAAGTGAGGGTCCTCTGGGTCCTCAGGTGATCACCCAGACCAAACGCTTCATCTGCGACAAACACGAACGGGAGTCCTTCCACGTTTTCCACAGCAGGTGGCAATGCCAAGCTACCACTATGAAGCCATCTAGCAAACTCCGTCTGGGCAAAAACTCCTCCATCCAACATCCGGCCATTCTTCCCCACGTCCACATATAGAAACTCATATGTCGCCGACACCACCACCATCAACACGATATTATTGAACCCCTTATAATTAAAATAGTATGACCCCGAGTGGGGTGGTAGGACGATGTGGACGTGTTTCCCATTGATTGCAACTCCGGAGTTAGGAAAGTCCCACCGCTGTGCAAACTGGGATGCCACAGTCTGCCATTCCTGTGGCGTTGAAGGAAACTGTGGAGTCAAACCAGAAAAAAAATAATTACTTTTGCACATAACATTGCAAGCAGATTACACACAAACATTCTTGGCCAACATCAGTATAACATTTATTTTAAGGAGTATTTAAAGACAAAAATATAAGGTCCACTTATCAGATTCCTCACCCCCTTTGATGGCCCATTGTAAAAAATTTCGGGGGGGAGGGTTCTAAATTAGTTTGGGACCCCACTAAAAGCCTCTGGCACTCTGCCTGAATTTAACGACAACAATAACATTTGTACACATTTTAGGGGGTGTTTAGGGTAAAGCACTACAATGGAGCTGACAAAATACATTGTGTTAAGTAACACAAAGGATAAGGGGGCACTCTTTGCATCTAGAGGAAAAGAGATTTCACCTCCAAATACGGAAAGGTTTCTTCACAGTAATGCCGCATACACACGATCATTATTCACGGCGGTTTAAAAACCGCCGTGAATAATGACATTTTAAACGAGGGAACAGCTTGTTCCCCACACACGGTCATTTTTCTCGTCATTTTTTAAAATGACGAGAAAAACGATCGTCTATGGGCTCCGCGGCAGTGTTTCCCTATGGGAAACACTGCCGCGGAAGAAATATCAGGAAAAACTACGAGAAAAATTAGAACATGTTCTAATTTTTCTCATCGTGATTAATGCCGTTTTTCCCATCGGGAAAAACGGCAAAAAGCCCACAGACGATCGTTTTTCTCCTCCAAAGGAAAAAATGTAATTTTTCCCGACGGGAAAAATGATCGTGTGTACGCGGCATTAGAGCTGTGAAAATGTGGAATAGACTCCCTGCAGAGGTGGTTCTGGCCAGCTCAGTAGAGGGCCTGGATTCTTTCTTAAATGTACATAATATAACTGGGTACTGATATTTATAGGTAAAGTTGATCCGGGGAATATTCGATTGCCTCTCGGGGGATCAGGAAGGAATTTTTTCCCCTGCTGTAGCAAATTGGATCATGCTCTGCTGTTTTTTTTGCCTTCCTCTGGATCAACTGTGGGTATAGAATTGGGTATATGGGATTGTACGATATTTTTTATTTTATTTTTTTATGGTTGAACTGGATGGACTTGTGTCTTTTTTCAACCTGACTAGCTATGTAACTATGTAACTTGGCTAGGTGTGAATGGGCCCAGGATAGCATGCTGGAGAGGTTAGTAAAGGCAAATATGCATGTAGGCCAAAAAAGGAGCATTAAAAGCTTACAGCATGCATGAGGACAAAGGGACATTCACAGCATATTACAATCATGGTAATTAGGGAATGATGAAAGAAATACAATACATTAGCATACATTAAATACATAGAATGTGATGTTAAAGGAGAAAACGTACCTTAATATAGTCCTCCTGCAGGACTTGTATGATGGCAGAACAGGTCTCTGGGATAATGATCCCCAGAGCCTGGGGGGAGATGCCTGTCGAGAGCTTGAGGTCCTGCAGACTTTTCCCTGTCACCAAGTACCGCAACGTGGCAACTAGCCTTTGTTTCGGGAGTGATGGCTTGCCACATGCAGGTGTCCTGCTTCGTAATTTAAGGGGACAGCAAAGCCAACAGATGGTGAAAAACGGGGTCCATCATCCGGAGAAAATTCCTAAAATCATCAGGATTATTCTCCTGGATCTCCCGCAGCAAAAGCATATGACAGAATTGGTCACGCTGAAGCAACCAATTCTTCTTCCATGAACTCCTCACCACCCTGTTCAGACATGGACTGAGCTTGGGTCAAAGCAAGAAGCCCAACACCAAGCCAAACCCGCAACATGGCTAGAAAATGGTTGGCTGATCAGAACGAACTAACAGAACGCACTGAAGAACAGAAAGGCCTATGAAGAACGACCTGAAAATCAGAAATGAGCAGACAAGAACGCACTGAAAACCAGATATGAACTGACTACGCGCACTGAACCCACAAGCAGAAACTAAACAGCAGAAACGGTCTGAAAGCACGAAGGCTGAAAAGCGCGAATCGTTTCTCACCAAACTTCTACTAACACAAGATTAGCAAAAGGAGCCCAAAGGGTGTCGGACTCGGAATGGAATTTCTGTTTTATAGTGCCGTCGTATGTGTTGTACGTCACCGCGTTCTTGACGGGCGGAATTAGGGTGTGACCGTGTGTATGCAAGCCAAGTTTGAGCGGAATTCCGTCGGAAAAACCATCCAAGGTTTTTCCGATGGAAAATACGATCATGTGTACGCGCCATAAGAACTACCACAGCGCTCAACAGCGCCATGGTAGTTGAAAACTACAAGCCGACATCCGCAAAGGATGTTGGTACTTGTAGTACCCATGAGTGCCTCTATACATGTTTTGGATGTGTAGGGTAAGTAGTATATTTTAAATCAGATTTTATTTATCAATACCGTTTTAGAAACTTATATACAATAAGAGGAGGAAAGGATGGGAAGGTAAAATAAAAGAGAGGGAATGAAAGGAATGCAGACATATTATTAGCAGCAAATAAACAGAACAGTACATTTCAAACATTGTACATAACTAGGGTTGAGCGAACCCGAACTGTAAAGTTCGGGTTCGAACCGGACTTTTGGGTTTTTGGTACCCGGACCCGAACCCGAACAATGTACTGTATGTTCGGGTTCGGTGTTCGTCAATGTAATGGCGCATTTTAAAAAGCTGCAGGGCAGCCAATCAACATTTGTTTAACTTGTGTGCCCTTAGAAGCCATCACAGCCATGCCTACTAATGACATGGCTGTGATTGGCCAGTGCAGCATGTGACCCAGCCTCTATATAAGCTAGAGGCACATAGCACAGCACGTTACTGTGCTTCAGTTAGTGTAGGGAAGGGTTGCTGCTGCTGCTGCTTTGAGGGAGAGAGTTAGATAGGAGTCCTGATTCAGAAATCAAATTACTCAGCGATCTACCTTGCTTTTGTTGTGTGGGAGCAATGCACAATCTTTTTATCCTGCCCTGAGCCCAGTGCCAGAGAAAAGATAACTTTTATCCGTCTGTTAGTTAGGTTGGCTTCGGCGGGCATTTTATGCAAGCTCAGTGCGCCAGCACTGCATATGTTACTGTGGGATATACACTTTAGATACTGTTCTCCTATTCTGCAATTAAAAATAAATAAAAATTAAGGGCAAAAAAATATTTTTTGGTGCATTTTCTGCATAACTGTACGTGTGAGATACACACTTTAGATACTGTTCTCCTATTCTGTTCTTCAAAAAAATAAAATTTTAGGGCAAAAAAATGTTTTTTGGTGCGTTTTCTGGGCAAAATTTTTTTTTGCTGCATTTTATGCATATCTGTACATGTGAGATACACACTTTAGATACTGTTCTCCTATTCTGCTATTCCAAAAAATTATAATTTAGGGCAAAAAAAATGTTTTGGTGCGTTTTCTGCATATCTGTACCTGTGAGATACACACTTTAGATACTGTTGCTCTATTCTGCTATTCAAAAAACACCCATTTAGGGCAAGATCCTAAATTTCAGAAATATGAGGAGACCGTCAAATAAGGGACGTGGCCCCGGTCGTGGTGCTGCTGGTGGAGCTCCTGTTGCAGGGAGAGGACGTGGTCGATCTGTGCCAGCTACACGCACAAGTGAAACACCTTCCTCAAGTGCGAGTAGGCGACAGAGCCTGCAGCGGTATTTGGTCAGGCCTAATGCGGCTCTACGAATGTTGAGGCCAGGACAAGTACAGGCGATAGTAGATTGGGTTGCTGACAGTGCCTCCAGTTCCTTCACATTGTCTCCCACCCAGTCTACTGCTGAAAGATCAGAGTTGGCACCTGCAGCCGATGTCCATCAGTCTTTTACCTCACCCCCTTGCAAATCAGCCAAGCAGTCTGAGCCCCAAGTCATGCAGCAGTCTCTTCTGTGCAGAATAGACGTGTATACTGGCCTTACCCAGCCATTGTTGTATTTTTGATCTTTCTCACTCTTTTGGGGTGTACCCTAATTAAAAAATTTTTTTTTTAAAACAAAAACCAGTGTTGGCTACCTCGTCCTCCTCCACCGCCGCTTCTACCTACACCGCCACATCCACCGCCACCTCAACCTCCTACTCCATATGGACCTCGTCCTCCTAGGTCAAGATTATTATTTTAAATTTTTATGTATTTTATGTTATTTTAAGTTATTTCCCTATCCACATTTGTTTGCAGAGCACTTGCCATGCACTTAACAACATTTTGCTGCCATTTGCAGCCCTCTAGCCCTTTCCATTACTTTTTTAGAGCCATTTTAGTCCTCAAAAGTTTGGGTCCCTATTGACTTCAATGGGGTTTGGGTTCGGGGTCAAGTTCGGGTCAAGTTCGGGTTCCGAACTCGAACTATTATCCGAAGTTCGGCCGAACCGGTCGAACCTGAACATCCAGGTGTCCGCTCAACCCTATACATAACACCTTTTACAGGCCCCTACAAACAGTTTAAATGCCAATTATACTGAAAGGATAGATTAAATATGACAGAAGCTCATTTTACATTACTTTAGAGTCCAAGACTGTGGTTTTCTAGCCAACAAGGCCAAGTTAGCATATTTCTTCATACAATCTCTGTGTTGGTATGTAAATTTCCCAAAGGTAAGACTTGAATGCATTTCTTTCAGCCATTCACTAAGATATTGTGGGGCTTGGGCTACCCGTTTTCTCACAATATGCTTTCTGGCAACAAAAAGCATTATTGTTACAGCCTCCACAATGTGGTAATCAAGAGTATCTGTATCAAAATATCTCAAAATACAAGTAAGAGGAATAAGCTAGCTATACACTGATAGCATTTTTTTTAGCAGAGACTATGCGAATTTTGATTAGTGCATGGCCATCCCCATACAACAGAAGTCGATTGTTTGATCAACTTCTGCTTAAAGAAGAGGTCTACCCACCCCTGCAAAAATTAAAAGCCAGCAGCTATACATACTGCAGCTGCTGACTTTTAATAATAGGACCCTTACCTGTTCTGCAGTTCAGCGATGTCAGCACCGCAGCAGATGTTTCTATGAGCTGTTGGGTGCTGCCGCCGGCATTGCGGGTAAGGGAACCTGGCAGTGTAGCATTAAGGCTTCACGCCAGGTCCCTACTGTGCATGAGCGAGGCATAGCTGTGCTCTCCTACTGGCCCAGCGGCGGGGGAAGGAGGAAGGAAGAGGAGGGAGCCGATATGTGACGTAATGCGCCATGGCCCAGACTCCCGAAAGTGGGGACTGGATATCTGTCAAAGACAGGTATCCACTCCCCGCCAAAAGGCACCAAATGTGGCACTGGAGGGGGGAGGAGACAAATGAGCGGAAGTTCCACTTTTGGGTGGAACTCTGCTTTAAGGGACATATTGGAAGATTTTTTTCAATCACCAGTTGCCTCCAACCAGCTATATCGGCTGATCGGTGTATTCTGACAGCAATACAATGTCCTGGCAAGGGGGATTCCTCAATCCACCTCATTTTTGTGGATAGAGAAATTAGATTTTTTCATTAAATATAAATATATATTTTTTATTAAATATTGCAGCTGCTTTGTTTTCACTAAGTGAATGGGGCCAAATTACGTTACCGGTTACTAAGGATGTGGCGGGTGCCCACACCCACTGCTTCCTTAGCAACCTTCACAGTGGAAGGACGAAGCTGAAAGCCTGGTGTTTGGACAAACACCTGATCAAGCAAAGTTCAGCCTGATAACAATCTTACCAAATTGGGAGCTCATAGCTAGGTAAAACAGCCATTTCAAAAACATCTAGTAATATTGTAGCTTATGAAAGTCATCATTGCCAGTTACTTTCTATAAAAACACATATTGCATTATTTATCAAAATTCAAAATTTATCAAAATTCAAAATTACTAGAATCTGAATTGAGTGATAAATACTGTATGAAAAGCTTAAAAATTATAATATAGCACTTCATTAAACTTTAATACAATTAATCATAAGGTAATTAGTTATTTGTTTTTCCATATACTTGGTAATGAGTCTTTCAAAAATAATAACTTTCGAAAAATAAAACTCTAAACTGCCATAAAACATATGTGCTAAGTTCTAACATTTAAGCATATACTGTAGAAAAGTAACTCATATTTAATAAGCTGGACATTTCCTAAAATATATGGAAATAACATACTGCCTGTCCATACGGGGCGCTGGGGCGCCGCCCCCCTAATCCATTCACTCGACCCCTAATCTACATGCAGGGCGCCGGACACATGGATTCCAATGGGTTTTTTTTGTTTTGTTTTTAGAAGCACGTGATTAGAGCCAGAGGCTCTTATTGGCTTTAAAAAGGGTTGACTTAGGACGCAGAGCACCACACCCTGAGTCCACCCAGTTATAGGAAACCAAATTTCCCCTAATAGAAATGGGACTTTTTAGACTCACAAAGTGTACATTTGTATTTAAAAAAATTAAATGTTTATTGATGTATAAAAAAATTATGCAATTAAAACTTTTACATAAATGTCAAAAACTTACTATAAAAATGGAAAGTACAAATTACCACACAGTACCAACAAGAATGACTTGTAATATGATTTACATATAATTTTATGCATCAACCAATCCCAAAATGAAAAACATATTAGAACATATAACAACATTTGTGTATACAAAGCATCATCTCAGAGCGAGAGTGAATACATCCGCAGTACTTACAGTGTCTCCATTAACATTGGCAAAAAACGGTCACAAGATAAAATCAAAGTTGAAGATGATAAATGCCAGTCCGGCAGAAGGTATGCAGAGTCAGATGAGTACAGTGGATAGTAAAAGTGGATGAAGGCCTCATCAGACAGCAGGGTGGTTCAAGCCAGTATGTACTGGGATCATGTAGTGCCAATGGAAGGAGACATACAATTGAATAAAGAGTATATTTTTTAGGTAAAGATGTCTAGCAGAATGTCATTAAAAGTTTGAAAAAATAAAAAAGGGGGATGAATGGTTTAGCCTGGACACCTACCAGAAAACCCAAATGTGCTCTGATGTCTCAGGCCCCTTTCACACTGGGGCGGGAAGGAGCGGTGGTGGTATAGCAGCGCGATTTGCAGCGCTGCTATACCGTCGTTCTTACCGCGGTTTGCGGTCGCTAGGGGGGTGAATTTAAGCCCCGCTAGCGGCCAAAAAAGGGTTAATACCGCGGTGTCCCATTGATTTCAATGGGCACCCGCGGTAAAGGAGCGGTGAACACACCGCTCCTTTACAGCTGTAAAGAAGTGGCTAGCAGGACTTTTGGAGCGGTCCTGCTAGCGCACCGCTTCAGTGTGAAAGCCTTCGGGCTTTCACATTGAAGGCTACAGGGCAGGAATTTTTCATGCGGTATAATAGCTCTATTATTAGCGCTAAACCGCATGAAAAACGCCCCAGTGTGAAAGGGGCCTAAGCCTTCGTCAGAGTGTCCCAGTAGTTTAGAACATGCTGGCAGTTCACAGTCCAGTTTAGGATAGGAGATATTGGTCACTATGTATGTAGGTTTTCAAAGATCATCTCAAGCTACTAGAAGCAATAAGGGGTGTTCATAAATCATAAGTATTCAAACTGGCCGCATGCATAAGTATATACATAGCCACATAAACATTAAGAGAAACATACCTAGTGGTGTACACGCTATGAGTCATCCGTGCTCTGCAGCAGCAGGAAAGTACGAACCAGCTACTCAGTCAGACTGGGTCATGCCATCTATTTATAGAACGGCTACATCCCATTGCTTCCCCCCCTCAAAAGGGAGGGGATCCACTCCATGTGCTCCAGCGTCTCAGGTTCCATCTGTGCCATTGCACAAGATCCCCTGGAAATCCGGCATGCAGCGTCGCCCTGCTGCGCACACTAAGACCTCATGTTGCGTGTGGGATGACATCACGCATCGGGGACCCGCCGACACGCAAACTCCGGCCCACCAGCGAGCGTCAGCCCACTGGACACGGGACCAAGGACGAACCCGCCCATCCCAGAAGGTCCAGAAAAAGAAAAGGCTGATGCAGCTGTTAAAAATGGACAGCACAGGGAGACGGAATATCCTCAATTGATGATTCCAATGACACAGTTGGGCACACACTGATTCAAACAAATCCCACATGGGGCCAAAGAGGAAAAGATGGAAATACAGTTGAAAACAGAAGGTGGCGAAAAGGAACAGAGTACAGAAAAACAAAAACAAATGATTTAAAAAATAAAACAAAACAAAAAACAAGACAAAACTGAGCGAAAAAACCCCAAAACAAAACAAAATAACAAGACAAACCTGAGCAAAACAAAACACACAAAAAAGAAATGGAGAAAGAAAGATGGACTGATTGAGCCATAGTTCAGATCACCTGCAAACAAGTACATGTTGGAAATATGGTTACAGGAAATAGGAATACAGTGAAAACAGAAACTGAGATACTGATGATGTTGACAAGAATAGGTTCAGTAAATCTTAAGGAAGGGAATTCATTTCTCCATCGCTCCTGATATGAATCCCTCCAAGGGGGTTTGTAATTGACTGCCTCATTAAGGCCTGGAAAAATGGTGGCTTTAAGTCGATGTATCCATCTTAGCTCCCTCTGGAGGACAGCTGGGAGCTGGGATGGATCCGATTGAGAGCCAAAAACTTGACCTTGGGAAAAATCCCACCATGCAGAGCCATGATATGTCTACCCAGGGGTATTTATGAATTAAAAGTTTGCATTCTGTGTATGTGTCTATAGATTCTCCTGCAGAATTCAACCTTGGTCTTGCCAACATAATAAGAACCGCAGTCACAGAGCATTAGATAGTCTACCCCACAAGTTTTACGATTAGCATAATGCTGTGCCTTGAACATTTGCCCATTTGGTAGTGTAATAGAGAGACCCGTATGTACAGTATGTATGTATCTACAATAAGTGCATCCTCCACAGGTGTATGTACCTTTGTATTTGCATGGATCCTGTCTATTTTCCCCCTTGTGCTCACTCTGAATGACGCGGCCCCTTATGGAAATGGCTCGTCTTAATGTTATCTGCAGAGTCTAAGAAACAAATCTACCTACATTTGAATCCAAAGATAATAAATGCCAATACTTTTGAATGATGTTTCTAATTTTGGAAAGCTGGTTTGAGAATTTGATAAAGATTTTAGTACAGTTGTCAATATTTGTTTCAATTCTAGTGATCTAGTGATCCTTATTGCTGTTTTATGGCTTTTTTAAGATAAGTTTTTGTATACCTCTCTCCAGCATTCTTTCTTTAGGTTTACAGGCTTCCTGTTGGAAGGATGATTCATCCAAACAGTTTCTCCTTGTCCTTAGGTATTGACTGTATGGTATCAAATTTATCAATGGTTTCTGATGGAAACTAGAGGCATGTATAATCAAGTTAATTGCCGTTGGTTTCCGCTAGAGATGGCTCTTGATCATATCGTTGTCACCACATATCACTGTGATGTCAAGGAATGTAACCTCATTAAGATGATATGACATGGTGAGGTTGAAATCATTTTTATTGAGTCTCTCTAACCAGATGTGAAGTAACTTCTCAGGGCCATCCCAGTTGTGTGACGATAGCGAATTAATATTCGCTATTGTCTTCCTGAACCCCCCCCACCCCCCCGGTGTTAGACAAACTGACCTTAGGAGGCAGGGGCAAGGAAGAGTCGGGCCCTTGCTTCTCCTCCCGGCTGAATAGGAAGTGTGTCCTGACTGAGACCCAATTAGCCAGGGAGTCCGAAGACTCCCTGGCCAATCGGGTCTCAGGACCGGATTCCTGATTGGCCGGGAGGAGGATCAGGAAGACAATAGCGAATATTAATTCGCTATCGTCACACAACTGGGATGGCCCTGAGAAGTCACCGCCTTCCCGTTTGCCATCCGTCTCCCTCAGGGGAGGTCAGGGTGCTTGCGGCGACTGCCGTCATCCCTTCTGTGGCTGGCGTTAGATTGTACCAGCCGCCACTGCTGCCTGCCATTTTGAGAAGCCTGCTCTTACGTCCTCATACTTCGCCCATCACATAGCATATCAAAATATATTAATTGTATAGTAAAATAGTTGAGCTCTCTTTGCTACAAAATAAATATATTCCATGGTGCATTAAATAATAAATAAAGACCTCCACAACAATGCAGAAAACTGTTATACCTAAATCAAAGAATGTGCATGTCTATAACACATGCTATATACTACAACTCATGTGTAAACACCATTACTTCATGTGCAAATAAGTTTAAACCATACATCAAGTAAATACAATGGGGGTTATTTACTAAAGGCAAATCCACTTTGCACTACAAGTGCAAAGTGCACTTTAAAGTGCACTTGGAAGTGCAGTCACTGTAGATCCGAGGGGGACATTTTAGCTTCCACATGATTGGATAATAAAATCAGCAGAACTTCCCCTCATTTCAGATCTACTCCTTTCTGTGCAATTTCAAGTGCACTTTGCACTTGTAGTGCAAAGTGGATTTGCCTTTCGTAAATAACCCCCAATATCTCTTAAAATATATTCATAAGTGATGTAAAACATATTTAAATCAGAAAAAAAAAAGGTACAATATATTTATATGTGAAGTGAACAATATCATAAAAGATATCCCAACTATAGATAGCCCCAGGAAGTGAAAATCCCACGATGTGGTAAAACATCTTCCCCTAGACTTTAAATCGTGCTGCAGTATGGATTCATTGGCACATATTTAGTTGTGCATTATGATGCCACTCTTCAGGGCCACTATTAGAAATTATATGGCCCTGTACAGCCCAGCTGATACAGTCCCCTTCTCCCTCCCCCTGGCATTCCCACATGATTGCCACAGTGCATATTGCATGGATTTGTTACCACAAGTGTGCATTTCACTGCCAGAAAAAAATTGCACGCACCATTCTTTGGCAGGGCAACACATCTTACTAATTAAGAAAAAATGCCGCGCACAAACATGTGAAAAGAATAGGACTCTAATGAGAGTTCCGCTAAAAATGTGAAAAAAATTCATAAACGTGAATAAACTTATATGTATATATACACCAAAATTAATAAGTGAGAAAATACAGGGACTCAACCCCTACTCAAAATATTGAAACTATGATCAAACAAAAGGAATATAAACAGAATTTTGAAACTATGATCAAACAAAAGGAATATAAACAGAAATAAAATAGCATGAATGCTACAAGACAGTATGCTAGACCAATGTGTGGTGGTTAACCACTTCGCGCCCGTCATACGACTAATGATGGCCGCAAAGTGGTTCTTAAATGCCGGGAGGCCGTCATTATACGGCCTCCGCTCTTTCGGCCACTGAGATGCCGATGCGCGTGCCTGGCGACCGCGATGTCCGCCAGGCACCCGCGATCGGCCTGTACACAGACAAGGACATGGATCTGTGTGTGTAAACACACAGATCCACGTCCTGTCAGGGAGAGGAGACCGATGCTGTGTCCCTTGTACATAGGGACACAGATCGGTCACCTCCCCCAGTCAGTCCCCTCCCCCCACAGTAGCAATCACTCATAGGGCATACATTTAACCCCTTCCTCGCCCCCTAGTGTTAACCCCTTCCCTGCCAGTCACATTTATACAGTAATCAGTGCATTTTTATAGCACTAATCGCTGTATAAATGTGAATGGTCCCAAAAATGTGTCAAAAGTGTCCGATGTGTCCGCCGCAATATCGCAGTCATGATAAAAATTGCTGATCGCCGCCATTACTAGTAAAAAAAAAATTAAAAAAAAATGTCAGAATTCTATCCCCTATTTTGTAGACACTATAACTTTTGCGCAAACCAATCACTATACGCTTATTGCGATTTTTTTTAACCAAAAATATGTAGAAGAATATGTATCGGCCTAAACTGAGAAAAAAAAAGTTTTTTTAAAAAAAAATTGGGATATTTATTATAGCAAAAATCAAAAAATATTGTGTTTTTTTTCAAAATTGTCGCTCTTTTTTGGTTTATAGCGCAAAAAATAAAAACCGCAGAGGTGATCAAATACCACAAAAAGAAAGCTCTATTTGTGGGAAAAAAAGGACGTCAATTTTGTTTGGGAGCCACGTCGCACGATAAAGCGACGCAGTGCCGAAAGCTGAAATTTTGCCTGGGCAGGAAGGGGGTATATGTGCCCAGTAAGGAAGGTGTTAAAGCACAAATTACTAATACTAAATTACATCTTACTGCATTTCAACGCACTTCAACTGTTGCAAGATGCCATTCAAAATAAATGGCTCCACATCACATCAAGGAATGTAACGTGTCGTCATAAGGCCCTAAGTAAACATGCAGACATCTGCTTGGATGACAGGAGACGACCCAAGTACATATTAAACCAAGGTAAGCCAATTAGGGGTGGACAGCCAATTAGAGTGATTATATTGATTGTCTCCAAATATGAGATAACATCCCTTCTTCACTATTAAGAGGGATGACATCACTGCTCCCCAAATACAATGCTTCTTATCAGTATGCAGGATGACATCACAGCTCCTCATTGGCACAACACTGGCCCAATGCACGTCAGTTAGGCTATGTATTAGGGAGGCCAGGAGGTGACTCCGCTACATATTCAAAGACCAAGTCTACTGCCCTCCCCCATTGGAAGGCCAAACTCAACTCTGACGTCCCAGCTTCTTTCAGCTGCTTACAGAGCTGCCAGGAGAGGGGCAGGGCCAATGCCATCTAATTGATGGCATTCCTGGCCAATAAAATGCCCCTCCCTCTGCCCACAGCATGGTAAACAAAAGAAAAGCTCAAGTGGTCAGCTAGGTAGGCTGTCACTGGAGAGTTGCAAAGGCATGCTGCATGACTGCCTAATTTGCTTGCCTTAACCTACAATTCAGTGTCAACCAGCGAGTTAGGTGGATGTTGCAGCATTCCCTTACAATCCTTTGACAACTGCAAAGAGATGCCTGAGCTCTGAACTATACACTGTATGCTGTATTGGACTTATCCTGGTCCAAACCAAGCCCGGAGCCCCCCTGACGATCCAATGGAGCCTAGGCCCTGTATGGGAGGGTTAGAACAAATGAAGACAAAGAGTTTTAAAAATAGTCACATAGCGGATCACTCGGTTGAAAATGGTAAAGTCACAGCTTTATTGAAAAATAGTAAATTGCAATTAACAAAAACAATTACCTTCACCCAATCAGGGTTTAAAAGTAGACATTGTTGTCTAAAAACAGGCCTGGCAGCTGCATACACACCCATGCACACAGACAGAAATTTTGCAAAATATGAAATAGCTTCCGGGCTGGTAGGAATGAGAAAAGGGGAATAGCCCAGAATATTCCTTCCCATTTCAATGGGTGATATACAGTACAAATGTTGGGGCTAAGGATTAGCCAGTTGGGGCATATTCTGTGTACAAATTGAGTTTTTCTCCGTTGCAGGTTTAGAATGTTGGGATGCAGTTGTGTGACTATGGATGTTTGCAGATAGCATGTAACTATGCCTGTATACACTTGTAATGAGGACAGTCCGTGAAGGTAAGGTTCTACTCTCTAGTTGTAGAATCTGCCAGATAACAGTTCCTCATTAGAGGTCTGGGTGTGGAGGTATGTGGGATGGATGTTTCACCACCTCAGTGTCTTTACCGTATCCAGCTCACTATACTGTGTTCGCCTGGGTTCAGAATCACCCATGTGTTGCCAGTGTCAAACTATCCAACAGTCCATAGTAAACACAGCACCCACTGGATCATTTGCGCATACCCACAGTGGCCATCCTGTGGAAAGACGTCACATGCGTGATGATGCCAAGCTGACGCGTTTCGTTAGCCAATCACATTTAGCTTTCTCCTGTATGGGAAGGTTGGCGGTACACTCCGGTGGCCCTGCCACGCTTAATGTTAGCATGCTTTGCAAAAAAACTCACATTATTGTAGCATATAAGTCTGAAGGGCTAACAGTGCTTCCTTATACTGTACTTATTTTAATTGACCCCACTTACCATGTTAATTAAATCCCCTTGCACTTACTTTATTTCAGTAGGCGATATGTTCCAGGAGCCTACACAATGAATAGAGGTGCACTTGTCAGTAAGAGAAGCCTTCCTACTTACTTACAATTAGACAGCCAATAAACATATCTTTAAAAGAAAAGACAGCCTATGAAGAGCCCAGCACTTCTACCTAGCAATCATGATATGGCACCTTATTGCCACCCACCACCCTTAGCAAATTCCCCTCCTTGCACCCAGCAGCCCTGCAACTACACCACCCCGCTACCCATCAGCCCTGACATTTAAATTTTCATGAACTCTGACACTGCACCCTGTTACTCAGCACCCCTGACTCCGTACACCCATTACTGTCTGCTCCTTCCCCCTTTTGAAGTAACATGCTAAGAGTAGGATAGTCTTGGCCTGAAGTTCCTAGAGGCTCTCAGCAGACTCAGCATTTGTTTTGCTAACTCCTCCTCCCTTTACTGCCCTCATTTGGGTCAGTGCAGCCTGTATCTACAATCTCTCTAACCTCTGTGAGGTGCAGCCTGCCTCCTGGGACTCTGGAGACTTACCTTAACCATTGCACCAAGAGATCTGGGAGTGGACCCTAAAAAAGTAATGTCTCCTAAACTTCCTGGGCAACTTGACAGGTATGCACAGTAACTTTGACACTCTATTTTGGTAAACAGTGCAATGAGCAAAATAATAGGCACAAATAAATCCAGTACAGCGCTATATAAATTCTGAAAAAATAAATCCAAAAATATTGGTGAAAAATGTAAGGTGTATACAAAAATTATATACAAAATATTCAAAAAATGTGTACAAAATATTAATAAAAATATATAGTGTATACAAAACATCAAGTGTGAACCTTAAAGTGAATGAAGTGAATATTCCACAAAGTAAGTTGTAAACTCTAATGACAGTGAAAATCAACCCATAAATAAAGTGAAAGAGCTGAGGAATAACTAAAATCCCGCAGCACAAAAGTCCTGAAAAAATATTCGGAAAGAAAAGTGCCACAGAGTAAAGATGATCAGTCCTTAAATAGATGTGAAGGAAATAAAGTTTTCATCCACCAAAATAAAGAGACACCAGAAGAGTGGTAATATAGTCTCCTTACCACATCAATATGATCACTCTTGCAGCGATCTCTTCAAGCGCAGGGGTTTAAGGTCTCCCTTTAGACCAAGGTGAGTGAATATATCTCCGAAATGGTATCTGTTCAACTCCCAAAGATATAAAAGAAGACCATAGCGTAATACTGCAAACAGATGTTTATTGACCACAAAGTATTGCACTTACAGTTAGCTGAACTTTAGCGAGCGTATCTTATCATATAGGATAGCGGGGACACGGCGTCTCCTCGAGAAGCCTCGAGGAGACGCCGTGTCCCGCCATCCTATATGATAAGATACGCTCGCTAAAGTTCAGCTAACTGTATAGCCCTGTACACACGATCGGATAACCTATGGATTTTCGTCCGATGGATTTGACCATCGGAAATCCGATGGAACTGTTTTTCATCAGTCTTGGCCATACACCATCAGTCAAAAAAACGACCGTTCCAAACGTGGTGACGTAAAACACTCCGATGAGCCGAGAAAAATGAAGTTTAATGCTTCTGAGCATGCGTCGACTTGATTCTGAGCATGCGTGGGTTTTTTAACCGATGAACTTGCCCATAGACGATCGCAAATTACCATCGGTCCTTGATCCATCGGAAAATTTTAAAACAAGTTCTATTTTTTCCATCCGATGGAAAAAAGACCGATGGGTACCATACACGATCGGTTTGTCTGATGAAAACCATCCATCGGACGGTTTTCATCAGTTAAACCGATCGTGTGTACGGGGCTTAAGTGCAATACTTTGTGGTCAATAAACATCTGTTTGCAGTATTACGCTATGGTCTTCTTTTATATCTTTGGGAGTTGAACAGATACCATTTCGGAGATATATTCACTCACCTTGGTCTAAAGGGAAACCTTAAACCCCTGTGCTTGAAGAGATCGCTGCAAGAGTGATCGTATTGATGTGGTAAGGAGACTATATTATCACTCTTCTGGTGTCTCTTCATTTTGGTGGATGAAGACTTTATTTCCTTCACATCTATTTAAGGACTGATCATCTTTACTCTGTGGCACTTTTCTTTCTGAATATTTTTTCAGGACTTTTGTGCTGCGGGATTTTAGTTATTCCTCAGCTCTTTCACTTTATTTATGGGTTGATTTTCACTGTCATTGGAGTTTACAACTTACTTTGTGGAATATTCACTTCATTCACTTTAAGGTTCACACTTGATGTTTTGTATACACTATATATTTTTATTAATATTTTGTACACATTTTTTGAATATTTTGTATATAATTTTTGTATACACCTTAAATTTTTCACCAATATTTTTGGATTTATTTTTTCATAATTTATCTAGCGCTGTACTTTTTTACTATATTGCTTGAAAATTTGGTATCCACTTTTCTAGTACTGGCAGCTTTTATTACACTATCATAGTGTATTTTTCATTTATCAATTAACGTTTCTATCTAGCGCAGTGTTTTCCCTTTTTTGGGCCTTTTTTAATACAAATAAATCCAGAGCAATTAATTTGAATTCACTTCACTAAGCAAAACAAGTACAGATGGAATCTGATTGGTTGCTATGGATCTCATATTTCTTTGCCTGTAATGCTTTCTAGAATTTGTTGCGTGTATGTGTAAAACATTACAATTTATGCTAATAATTGTTGTGATGGGACTCTCTTCAGATTAAGGCTTCTTTCACACGGGACGGATCAGTCATGATCCGCCCCGTGAACCTCCGCTTGCTCAGCGGGGATCGCTCCGTTGATCCCCGCTGAGCCGGCGGATGACTGGGCGGTCCCCGCACACTGTGCAGGGACTGCCCTGTCAGATCTCCGCTATCCCCTATGGGGGATCGGATGAACACGGACCGTCTGTCCGTGTTCATCCGATCCGCTCTGCAGACGGATAGAAAAATAGAAATTTTTCTATCCTGAAAAACGGAGCGTAGCGGACACGGGTGAGATCGGGTGTCAGCGGATGTTCATCCGCTGACATCCGCTATCCCATAGGGATACATGTATGTCCGTTTTTCATCCAAAAACGGATGGGTGAAAAACGGACATACGGTCCGCCCGTGTGAAAGGGGCCTAAATCGAAACAGTGTATATTGAAATATTTTTTGGAGTTTTTTTTTACCCACCTGGCTTTATGGAAAACCATTATTTCCATGACTACTAGTCTGCTAGTGTATTATAGCATATAGGAAGAATATATTAAAATCAGAATCCCCATGCATTCTTATTACCATTCCCTTGTCGCATATGTTTTCCTTTATCTACTCTAAATCTAATAAGTAATTCTATCCCAATCCCAGTGGAGACAACATTTAAGTCATTGTTTTCTACTTTGCATCTAGACTGTAGTATTGAAACAGAAAAATGTCCTGTAGTAAATGCAAGGAGTGTATTTATTACTCAAAAAATACAGTACACGCATACAAATTTGTAAAAATCTGTAAAGGATATAAGGTCAATCAAGTATTTTTTCTGACTGCCTGTGTCTTAAAAACAATGAAACAAATACATTCAGGGTATATAACTTATAAAAATGAGGCAGATTTATTAATGATGTACACAAGGAAAGAAGGAAAAAGTGGAGTTATTGCCCTAAGGACCAAACAGAATTCAGACTTAAAGCTGAACTCAGGGATGAGCAAATACTGTCTAAATACAAGAGATGTGTAGTACTTACAAGTACATGCACTAAATAGTAACTGAAGCAATATCACCATGAGAACTGTGTATGTGGCTAGCAGGCTCTTGATTTTATTATATTTTTGCCAGAAATCACAGTTTTCTAGGATAATAATGCACATAAAATAGGATTTCCAAGTAGGGATGCTGAGCTAGATGGTTCAGTGAAGAACTCCTTCCCTCTACCTACTAACCTGATGACAGAGAGGACCTTGATGGATGAATTTGAGGCTACAATGCAGTCTGCAAGGCAGACAAACCTGTGCCTTGAAATCTCAAATGGCTGCCACCTATAATAGCAGATAGGGAAATTTCACTGGCTAGTGTACATGAAGAGTCAAATGGAGAGTCTATTTCATCCAACCTATGATCTTGACTATAAAAAATATATATGTTTTTTGCACATAAGATGAGACCTACTGGGTTCTCAGGTAGTTCTCTACTGAGACCTACTGGGTTCTCAGAGTGCTATAGCTCCACAATGCTTTCAAAAAATTAGTGCAGATCAACTTTTAAGGGCACTAAATATTGTTGGATAGACTTATGGATCAAATTTGATATGTCTGCTTACATGATGTCGCCAATTTACAAACCGACCTCAATGCTCTGTCTAATTGGACGACTATGTGGCAGATGAGGTTTAATGTTGATAAATGTAAAGTTATGCACTTGGGGGCTAAGAATATGAATGCATCATACATACTAGGGGGAGTACAACTGGGGGGATCCGTAGTGGAGAAGGATCTGGGGGTTTTGGTAGATCATAAGCTCAATAATGGCATGCAATGCCAAGCTGCGGTTTCCAAAGCGAGCAAAGTCCTTTCTTGTATTAAGAGAGGTATGGACTCCAGAGAGAGAGATATCATTTTGTCCCTGTACAAATCATTAGTAAGACCACATCTGGAATATGCAGTTCAGTTTTGGGCACCAGTTCTCAAAAAGGATATCGGGGAACTGGAGAAAGTGCAGAGAAGGGCAACCAAACTGATAAGAGGCATGGAGGATTCAGCTATGAGGAAAGATTAGAGGAACTGAATTTATTCACTCTTGAGAAGAGGAGAATAAGGGGGGATATGAGTGACATGTACAAATATATAAGGGGTCCATATAGTGAACTTGGTGATGAGTTATTCACTTTACGGTCAACACAAAAGACAAGGGGGCACTCTTTACGTCTAGAGGAAAACAGATTTCATCTCCAAATACGGAAAGGTTTCTTCACAGTAAGAGCTGTGAAAATGTGGAACAGACTCCCTCCAGAGGTGGTTCTGGCCAGCTCAGTAGAATGCTTTAAGAAAGGATACTATCCTAAATGTACATAATATAACTGAGTACTAACATTTATAGGTAAAGGTCCAGGGTAAATCCGATTGCCTCTCGGGGGATCAGGAAGGAATTTTATCCCCTGCTGTAGCTGTAGCAAATTGGATCATGCTCTGCTGGGGTTTTTTGCCTTCCTCTGGATCAACTGTGGGTATAGAATTGGGTATATGGGATTGTACGATAATTTTTATTTTTATTATTTATTTTTTTATGGTTGAACTGGATGGACTTTGTCTTTTTTCAACCTGACTAACTATGTAAATATGTAACTATGTAACATGTACCAATAAGTGGTCCATATAGTGAACTTGGTGTTGAGTTATTCACTTTAAGGTCATCACAGAGGACAAGGGGGCACTCTTTATGTCCAGAGGAAAAAAGATTTAATCTCCAAATACATAAAGGTTTCTTCACAGTGAAGCCTCGTACACACGACCGATTTTCTCGTCCAAAACCGGCAAGAAAAGTGCCGCGAGAGCTTTTTGATCGAGAAAAACGTTCGTGTGTATGGTTTTACGACGAGAAAATTGCCGTGAATCTCGACGAGAGAATAGAGAACCTGCTCTCTATTTTCTCGTCAGGATTCCAGATTTCCTCGTCGTGTTTCTCGTCGGCCTCTTTTGTGACGAGAAAATGGTTCGTGTGTATGCTTTAACGAGTCTTTCAAAAGCGCGCATGCTCAGAAGCAAGTATGAGACGGGAGCGCATCTTCTGGTAAAACAAGCCTTCGTAATGGAGATAGCACATTCGTCCCGCTGTAAATTATTGCATCGTTTAAATGTTGTGTATTGAAATCTTCTTTAGAATGTTACATTAATCAAAACGAAAAAACTTCTTTTGCTGCTGATATTCACACAGAGTTATGACTATCTTTTTTTAACCTTTTTCATGCTGCTCTTAAGAAGATTTATGTGTATTATATCGTGCAAGTTTTTATGAATATTTTACATTTTTATATTTTTCAAACTGATGTTAATTTTAATTTCGCAATGTTTTGATAGTGATCTCCCATTGAATATTTTAATATATAGTTGTAAAATTTAACACCTTCTTTTTGGGAAATCAGATTATTTTATTTTTTAGGGGGGTTGTTATCTGTCCCTTTTTTTGTCAGTCAAATGTCTCTGCTTACTCCAAAGCTAAATTTTTAATTTTTACAAATACACATAGTCAAGTATGAACTTAAACAAAAATAAAATTTATTCATGTTTCAAATAAAATAAAGAGAAGGCAGCGCTGGAGAACCTGCTGCCATTTGTGCATCCCAGGGACCCCAGACCACACATCAACCCTGTGTGGACACTAAAATTGGGAGCTTGAGAAGGCCAACATTTCTGAGCACAATCTGATGCTGGCCTCCCAGAGGTCAGGAACAGCAGCAGGTGAGATATATGTCCCAAGTGTGTGGTACTACAACAGGCTGCCTTCTGTCCGACCACAATGAAGCAAGGCCATCACTTCCTCGTCTTCCTGGCAACCTTCCCTGCAACCTTTCCTGAAGCCTTCCCTGCAGCCTTCCTTCTTCGTTTGGCTGGAGGCTGGGCCACTGGAGGGGTACTCCTGTCAGGAGGAGGAGGAGGTGGAGGAGAAGGGGGTTGGGCAGAAGAAGAAGGTGAAGGTGGAGGAGAAGGGGGTGGGGCGGAAGAACAAGGTGGAGGAGGAGGTGGAGGAGAAGGGGGTGGGGCAGAAGAAGAAGGTGGAGGTGGAGGAGAAGGGGGTGGGGCAGAAGAAGAAGGTGGAGGTGGAGGAGGAGGTTGAGGTTGGGACAGTTGTGCCACCTCACAAATTGCAGTATTGGGGGTAATTTTTCCCATCACCCCCTTGTTGAGCAAGGTGATGAGCAGGGGCTCGCATAGGAGGCGTTGCTCCATGCTCATCACCTTGAACGTTGCCTCCACTAGGCCGGCAATGGCCTCTTTAGGGGATGTGGGCTCTTTTAGGGTGGCATGGGCCTCTTTAATAAGGGCCATTGCTGCCTCACTGGTGGTCCTGTCCCTCCTGCCTCTTTTGGGAAATTGGATGGGAGGCACCTGTGATCTGGTGCTTCTCCTTTGCCCTGCCACCTCCTGCCTGCCACTGGGCCCTGCCACCTCCTGGCTGCCACTGGGCCCTGCCACCTCCTGCCTTCCACTGGGCCCTGCCACCTCCTGGCTGCCACTGGGCCCTTCCTCCTCCTGCCTGACAGTTTCCAGACCCTCCTCCTGGCTGATTTCATCCTGTGTATGAAAAAGGGACATAGTTTAATATGTTGCTTTAATCTTTGCCTCCAAATTTATAATCATGATTGAACCAATTAGAATGTAAATCCTGAAATCAGTTTCTAAAATTTACAACTACATCAGATTGACTATTTAGCACCCAATTAAGTGCAGACTAATGTCTAGAGATCTTGATTTCACTTGTGGAACTCTAAATAGTTTATGTTTGTCATCTTGACATATTTGGCAAACATTAATTTTATCCCAATACATTTTCATTTAATACTATACCTGGCTCCAGATGGTCAAATCAGGTTCATCCAGGATGGCTGCCTCCTCTTGCTCCAGAGAAGGCTCAGGTTGGCTGCAGGGAAGTCTGGGGGGAAGAGTGGAGAGTGATGGCCTTGCCTCAATGTGGTCATCCAGAAAGGACATCCTGCTGTAGTACCACAAACTGGGGACATACACATCATCTGCTGCTGCTCCTGACCTCTGAGAAGCCAGGACCTTAGAGCGTTCAGTCCTGTAGGTGCCTCTCAAGCTCCCAATTTTAGTGTCCACCTGTTTTGCTGTGGCTGTGGGCACCTTGGTATGCACAAATGGGAGCAGGGTCTCCAGCGCTGCTTTTCTCACCCCTCTTTTTTTGTGGATGGGGTTTTTCGTCTCCCACAGAGCGGGCAGCTCCCTTACCCGGTCTATAAATTCCGCAAGGAATTCCTTGTCACTTATAAAGACATTCATTTTGGGTCTGCAAGTAAAATAAATAATATATAACTAATGTGAGGCACACAGTCTAACCTCCTTAACATCATAGTCACCATATATATTCTACAACATTCTCAAGACAGTATAGGCCAACTATTTGTCCAAGTCACAAAATCACATACCTTCGTTCGCACGTCCGTAACTTGAACTCCTCTCTCCGCACACCGAACGTAGTATAGTCACATGTGTGTTTGCTATATATACACCACGCATGCGTCAAACTACAAACACGTCGCTCCACACACGTCGCCCGCCCATGACGTTCTAACTAACATCTTTTCCCCGCCCCTTCTCTTTCGGCGCGCAGACAGATATGGCGGAGTTACAGCAGGTGTCTGATAATTCCGCAACTAACGAGGAGGAGACAAGCCCGGAGACCGAGGAAACATCACGATCAAGGAGGAGATTCAAGGCATCTAATATGTCTTTTGCGGAGATGGCGGAGATGGTGGACATCTTGCTCAAGTCTGATTATGACGCAAAGCATGGGCCGTATAGCAAACCAAATAGAAGGAAGGCCAAAATCCTCACTAAAGTCGTGAAGAGTCTGAAGACGAATTTCGGGGTGAAACGCTCAAATGAGCAGCTCAGAAAGAGGTGGTCAGACCTCAAACTGAGGGAGCCAGAGCAGT
Source organism: Rana muscosa (assembly GCA_029206835.1). Classification (NCBI taxonomy): domain Eukaryota; kingdom Metazoa; phylum Chordata; class Amphibia; order Anura; family Ranidae; genus Rana; species Rana muscosa. Next base: position 231,358,759 of record CM055119.1, read on the forward strand.
TAAGGAGCATTAAGAGAATGCTAGCAAAAAGTAAGTAAAATGTACACTTTTCGGCTATTAATGTTTTTCTCAACTTACATGTTGCTCCTTTTTGTGATCTAATCATATTGGACTCCCTTCCATAATTTAATAATTTGAACTTGGTTTGGCACAGTAATCGTTCGTTACGTTACAGACACTTCGTTCGGCCACTATCCGCTGTTTTGGCTTATTTTATAGCCACAAAAGTAATTAGATAGACATCTGTGTGTTTTTTTAACATTTGTGTTCAAAATTTTTAGGCTAGATGATGTGTTTGTAAAGAGAATGAAATGCAAACTTTAGTCAGTGTAAAGGAGAGGACACTCAGCAGCTGGTACCACATCTGTACTTTGGAGCACTATAGTGTGGGCCACCAGACCCACCTTTTTTGGGTGTCCCACATAGGTGCATTAGTGTTTTTTTGTGGTGCCTCCATGTCTAAAAACTGACAGCCAAAGGTGAATACTAAACATATTATTGGTCAGAAATAATGCATTCATCTTTAACTTCCGCCCAAACACACACTTGTACCCCACTTCCAAACAATTTAGCCTGTTTTTATTTTTCATAGAGAATTTCAGTGTGATAAATAGACCTTTTGTTTGATTCTCATAGGGGAGAGAAGACTGTGAGGAGAACACTCCAGGGAGCACAGGAACCCCACAGCTTCACAACAACTCCAAACTCCCAAAGACCCACAACCGAAGGATGTTGAGGAAGTTGAGGTGGAGGAAGGAGAAGTGCAGGAAGGAGAGGTGGATGACGTTGTGGAACTGGTCACCACAACAGGTCAGTATCTGACACCACAGCTTCAGGTAAGAGATGTAGGCCTGCAGAGTTATAATACCTTTTGTATTTTGTTTTTAGGGGATGTAAATGTTGTGGTGAAGGATAGTACACGTTTCTCTGCTGACAGTGCCCTCCGAATAATACAGCAAGTGATGGAATGTAGCACGGAACTGGACAGAATAAAACAAATAATTCATGTGATGGATCAAACATTTAAAGACATTCTAGATATTTTGGGGAGAATCGAATAAGTCAACCAAACCCCCATTTTTTTTTCAGGAATGACTGTTCATCAACCTTTTATACTGTTTTTGACAATGCAACCAGCCAAAAATTGAATCTGCACACAGTGTGTCAACATGTGCTATCTGCCATCAGGGAATATCCATGTACGTCTTTTGGGGGTGCAACCCCTTCCTTGTATCTAAAGTAGGTGAACTGAGGAAGGGGTTGCACCCCCAAAACACGTCCATTGATCACCCCTGATGGCAGATAGCACATGTTGACAATAGGGATTAGGAGTCTCAAATTCCTAGTGGAAATTAATACAAAATGTGTGCATATTCAATTTTTGGCTGGGCAAGGGGTGGCAAGACCCCATATTAGGACGGGCACATAGAGACATAGTTTGTGTAAGTGAATGTGTCAGATTGCTCAGAGGTATCCAATGTTGTAATTTTTGGAATGCAACTGTTTTTGTATTTCCCTAAGAAAATAATTGGCGGTTTGTGGCCAGGAAAAAAAAAAAAAAGGAAACGTGTGTGAATGTGCACAGAGTAAAATGTTTGAACAGAAAAAACGTGTAGATTCTTTTTTCAATACGTTCTAACCTGATTTGTGATTTTTTTAAGGTTACATAGTGAAATGGTTGTTATTTACTAAAGGAAAATACACTTGGCACTACAAATGCACTAAGACAAACTAGGAGACAGGAAACAAACCTAAGTTAAAATTAGAAATCTGATTTTTATTTTAATCATTCTTCAGGAATCTTTAGCCATAGCCTGGCATAGGAATTGCCCCCCTACCCGTGAAATATTCCATATATTTGTCCCGAACCTCACGGGCATTTTGGGGGGCAAGCCAGGACGGGCAGATTCCAGGCCCGGCAGGGGATTAGCAGGTGAAAGTCCAGCCTCAGGCAATACTGAGGCCATATATGAATTTGATTTTCTGCTGAGAAAATTGTGTAGCACACAGCAGCATAAAACTACATAGTTTATTTTGTAGTCCGCCAAGTGGATGGAAGTCATAAAAATGCGGAACCCCTGGCCAGCCGGTAATTGAACACCCTCTTCTCTGGGGTCAGGGTCCTGTGAGGAAATGGCCTCATAAGATGCGGTCCGAGTCCAAAGGCTTCATCAGCCAAGAAAACAAAGGGGATTCCTTCAATATTCCCTGCATCCGGTGGCAATGCAAGGTCGTCACTCTGGAGACGGAGGGCAAACTCCGTCTGGATGAAGGATCCCCCATCGGACATCCGGCCATTCTTCCCTACATCAACATAGAGGAATTCATACCGTGCTGACACCACCGCCATCAGCACAATGCTATGAAACCCCTTATAATTGAAGTAGTAGGACCCAGAACGGGGTGGCGGCACGATGCGGACGTGCTTCCCGTCTATGGCACCACCGCAGTTGGGGAAGTCCCACCGCGTGGCAAACTCTGATGCCACAGTCTGCCATTCCTGTGGCGTGGAAGGAAGCTGGGGAGTCAAACAAGATGAAAGAAAATTATAAATTAAAAATAAAGGGATTTTTATAACAGCTTACCTGTAAAATCCTTTTCTTGGAGTACATCACGGGACACAGAGCGACTTAGTCATTACTAATGGGTTATATAGATACCTTCAGGTGCTGGCACTGGCAACTTCCAAAACCGGAAGTACCCTCCCCTATATAAGCCCCTCCCATCCGGGAGCACCTCAGTTTTGTAGCAAAGCAATAAGTGTCCCAAAAAGAGAGGTGGGAGCTCTGTGTCCCGTGATGTACTCCAAGAAAAGGATTTTACAGGTAAGCTGTTATAAAAATCCCTTTTTCTTTTTCGTACATCACGGGACACAGAGCGACTTAGTCATTACTAATGGGACGTCCCAAAGCAATGCCAAATGAGGGGAGGGATACACTATACATAAGCTGGGCGCCATCAGGCATGAGGATCTTTTGCGGCCTGCAACACACTGCGCCCAAAGGCGACATCCTCCTGACTTCTAACGTCTACCTGGTAGAATCTAGTAAACGTGTGTACTGAAGACCATGTTGCGGCCTTACAGACTTGAGCCAGGGAGGCCTGGTGATGCACTGCCCATGAAGTTCCAACTGCTCTTGTGGAGTGCGCCCTAACTTTGAACGGAGGCGGTCTCCTTCTCAAGCCATAGGCTTGTATTATGACCTGTCGAATCCACTTGGCTAAAGTAGATTTTGATGCTGCCTGACCCTTTCTGGGGCCTTCCGACAGAACAAACAAAGTATCCGTTCTACGAATCTGAGCAGTGGCTTTTAGATAAGCTTTAACTGCTCTTACTACATCCAAAGAATGCAATAACTTTTCCTCTACCGAGGTAGGTTTGGGAAAAAAAGAAGGAAGAACCACATCCTGGTTCAAATGAAACCTCGATACCACCTTAGGAAGAAAGGCTGGGTGAGGACGTAATACTACTCTGTCCTTATGGACAACCAGATATGGCTCCTTACAGGACATGGCGGCTAATTCCGATACTCTTTTAGCCGAACAAATGGCTACTAAGAAAATCAATTTCCTGGTGAGAAGAACCAAGGAAATGTGCTGCAATGGTTCAAACGGTTGTTTCTGTAGAACCGACAGAACCAGGTTTAAGTCCCATGGACATATGGGAATACTAACCGGAGGGCTAATACGCATCACTCCTTGTATGAAAGCTTTGACTAATGAATGCAAAGCCAAGGGCCTTTGAAAAAATATTGACAAGGCTGAAATCTGACCCTTGATAGTACTCAAGGCAAGCTTCCTATCTACAGCCCACTGTAGGAAGTCCAGAATCCTACCTATTACGTACTTACGCGGATGCCATTTCCTGGCCTCACACCACGCGATGTATGCCTTCCAGATCCTATAATAGATCTGCCTGGATACCGGCTTCCTGGCATCGATCATGGTAGATACCACAGGATTAGAGAGCCCTCTCTTTTTTAGAATGTGGGCTTCAATAGCCAGGCCGTCAAACCCAGGGCTGGTAAGGAAGGGTGGTATATCGGTCCCTGCGAAAGCAGGTCCGGACGATGTGGGAGGGTCCAAGGACTCCCCACTGACATTTTTACGATCTCCGCGTACCATGCTCTTCGGGGCCACGCTGGAGCCACCAGAGTCACTGGTTTCTTTTCTACCCTGATTCTGCGGATTAATCGCGGTAACAATTGTGGCGGTGGGAATGCATATATCAGTTTGAACTGATCCCAAGGGAACACTAGGGCATCCGAGCCGCAAGCTAGGGGATCCCTTGTGCGAGACACAAATCTGTCCACCTTTGCGTTGAATCTGGATGCTAGCAGATCTACATCCGGTGTTCCCCACCGCTGGCATATTGCCTGGAAAACCTCGGGGTGAAGAGACCATTCCCCCGGGCATAATTGCTGGCGACTTAGAAAGTCCGCTCTCCAATTTTCCACTCCTGGGATGAAAACCGCGGATATGGCTGGGACATATCTTTCTGCCCATTCCAGGATGCAATTCGCTTCCCTCTGGGCTGCACGACTCCTGGTGCCACCCTGGTGATTGATATATGCCACTGCTGTGGCATTGTCTGATTGAATTCTGACAGGGGACCCTTGGAGTTTGGATGTCCATGCTACTAGGGCATACCGGGCTGCTCGTATCTCTAAGAGATTGATGGGCAGGGCCTTCTCTGCTTCTGACCACTTGCCCTGGAGAGACCATTGCTCCAGTACTGCCCCCCAGCCTATGAGGCTGGCATCTGTAGTGACCACCTTCCAAGAAACTGGACTGAAGGGTTTCCCTTTTTCCAGATTCTGGGGCACCAACCACCAATGGAGGCTCTTGCGAACGGAAGGGGACAGGGACATTGGTAAGTCTAAAGCCTGAACTTTTTTGTTCCAGGCTGACAGTATGGCCCTCTGCAAGTTCCTTGAATGGAATTGACCGTAGGGTACTGCTTCGAATGAAGCCACCATTTTTCCCAGCAGCCTCATGCACAGGCGTATGGATGGTTTTCCTTTTGTACCCACTAAGTGGGTCAAATCTCTCAAAGACGACACCTTCTCTGGAGGTAAGAAAATCTTTCTCTGATTTGAATCCAGCCTTAGCCCCAAGTATTCCAGACTTTTGACTGGTCTTAGAGCTGACTTGTCTCGGTTGATAATCCAACCGTGATATTCCAGATACTTGATTGTCTCGTGAATAGCTACTTCCAGTTTTTCCACTGAGTGGTCTATTAGTAGCAGGTCGTCTAAATATGCCATTATCGTTACACCCCGTGTTCTTAGATTGGCCAATAGTGGGGCCAGAATTTTTGTGAACACTCGTGGTGCTGTGGCCAGACCGAAAGGTAAGGCTCTGAACTGAAAATGGCGCCCTTCTACTACAAAGCGTAGAAATTTCTGGTGGGCCGGAAAGATGGGAATATGCAGATAAGCATTCTTTATGTCGATCGAGGCTAACCATTCCTGCCCTTGTAGGGCGGTGGCCACCGATCGGATCGACTCCATCCGAAAAGTCCTGATATGTAGGAATTTGTTTAGCCCTTTTAGATTTAATATGGGCCTCACGTCCCCATTTGGTTTGGGGACTGTGAAAAGGTTCGAGTAAAACCCGAACCCGCTTTCTTCCAAGGGAACCTTCATGATTACACCTTGGAGCAATAGTTGTTCTAGTGCCAGAAGGAGGGATCCTCTCTTTTGGGGATCGCTTGGCACGTTTGACCTCATAAAATGGGCAGGAGGAGTGTCTTTTAACTCCAGCTTGTATCCCAGACTTACTGCGGAGATCACCCATCTGTCTCTGATGGTGTCCCGCCAGGTCTCTGTGAACAACTGAAGTCTTCCCCCCACCCGATTGAGTGGGGGCAACCCTTCATGACTTGGGGGGAGGTTTCGTACCTCTCTTGACCCAGGGTTTCTTGTTACCCTGTGATTGTCCCTGATTTCTGCCCCCTGGATTTGACCGCGGAGGCCGTCGGAACTGTTTCACAGCCGATGTGCCAGGGACTGGAGAAGTAGGCCTCTTAAAAGAAGGACTTCTACCCTTGTTCTTAACCGGCAAGAGTGTACTTTTACCGGCAGAAATTTTCGGGATATACTTGTCCAGATCTTCTCCAAATAAGCGTTCTCCATGAAATGGGAAGCTAATCAGCAATTTCTTACAGGGAGCTTCAGCAGACCAGTTTTTGAGCCATAGAAGCCTACGCATATGTACTACAGACAGCGTAAAGCGGGAGGCCTGTTGGATTGTATCCTTTATGGTGTCCACCGCAAAACACAAGGCTCTAGGTAGGTCAGCTAGGGCAAGAGCCTGCTGATCTGGTAAGTCTCTTAAGACTTGTTTCAACTGATCCTTCACTGCTTGGCAGACCCCAATCGCTGCTACTGCAGGTTGTGTCACCATGCTTGCTGTAGAGAAAGCAGATTTTAGTAAAGACTCCAATTTTTTATCTATTGGGTCTTTGAACATTGGAACATTATCTACTGGGCATGTCAGTGATTTATTCACACAAGAGATGGCTGTGTCCACTGTAGGGACTCTCCATTTTTTTATGAACTTATCCTCCATGAGATAGATCACCGGAAATCTCTTGGGGGGAGTAAATATTTTATCAGGATGCTCCCAATCCTGGTAAATAAGCCCTTCCAATAAAGGGTGGATTGGGAAGGAACAGACAGTCTGGGGAGCTTTCAGCGACCCCAGCGAGGAGACAGTAGTGGTTGATGGCTCCGCAAGAGGCATTTTAAATGCTGATCGGACCATGTTAGTCAGAGACTGAACCCATAATCTTTCAGCCTGAGATGCTGAGAAAGGTTCTTCCACTGTTGATTCCTCTATAACCGAATCAACCTCATCCTGATCCCCTTCAGGTAGGTCGATCTCTGTGTGGGGCTGTTCCTCCACTAACAGGCACTCTGAAGGAGGAGACGGAGATTGGACGCGCTTTCCCTGTGACAGGGAAGCAGCGATCAATGCTGTTAATCTCTCTTCCAATCCTCCCAGAGTTGAGGAAAAAACCTCCTCTGTTATATATACAGGAGCCGGTGGACTGGGGGCAACCACAGCACCAGGTACTCCTGCGGGGTTCCTACGGCTACTAACCTCTGAAATTTCAGGGGAGATTGGTGCAGTACAAGCATGCCCAAAATCCTCAGAGCCCGATGGAGACCCCTTTGGCTTCTTGGAAGACTTATTTCCAGAGCGTCTGGACGACATATCCTTTAAGCACAAAGCTGAGGTATTCCCGTCGTCATACACCAATTTTACTGGTAATAGTCTAACACAGTTGCTGCTATATACCAGCTGGTGTCCACTAAAGTGTCTTTCTATGGGGATGCCTGCATCAACCGCCTCTGTGTGCCACCGTTTTGTTGCTAGCTCTGCTTGCATCCAGCTGACACTTGTACTGTGTCTTTTATCCATGCTGGGACGCCTGCACATGCGCAGAAGCGCTGCGGCGCGCATCGAGCGTCATCCACCCGCCCCGCCCCTTTCCTTTCATAGGAGGCACGTGCGCGTGCCCGTGCGCCTTTGGCGCTCTTTTTTGAAAACAAGCAGGGACTAAGGAGCCAGGGCCCTTTTTGCCGGAGGGCCTGTGCGGTGGATGAGTGCAGCAACAGGGCAGAGGAAGTGGATTCCCACAGAGAAACTTACCAACTGCCTGGATCTTTTGACTTGAAAAAGCCAAAGCTCCACATGACAAGAAAAATGGACCACAGCGGCCTCTAGTGGTTTAACACAGGTACCGCGGTCTCCTTTTTTTCTTTTTTTTTTTCTCGACTACTTTTAAAATTTTACATTTTCCAGTAGTTACAGGCATGCACAGATATTAGCGGGAATACCATTAGGTAACAGACAGAAAGACAAATTAGGCTTGGGGGTCCCCCAATAGAACCAAGTTCCTGGGGGCCCCCACTTACCTGTTCCCCACCGCAGGACTTTGTTTGGTCCACAGAAGCCCAAACTTCACCTCTCACGGCAGGCATTGTATTTAAACCTTCAGGGACCGAGTTCCCAAGGATTCAACTCCCCTGGACCTGTATAGCACCCTGCACAGACAACATCTTGGTCGTGGGTATGACCAGAGCTCTGGATCCCAGGGTCCAGCCCTCCTAAGAGAGGCATTACAGGCAAAACCTTGCTCTTCTGTTGCAAGGCCCGGGTACCGACCGTTTAGCTATGAAGCTTTTTTGGTCGGATCCGGAACAGCTTACTGAGGCCCATAAAAGAACCTGTACGCAAGCCCAGTGAAAACACATGTTACTCTTTGGCCAACACCTTAGACACTGGCAAAAAACTGAGGTGCTCCCGGATGGGAGGGGCTTATATAGGGGAGGGTACTTCCGGTTTTGGAAGTTGCCAGTGCCAGCACCTGAAGGTATCTATATAACCCATTAGTAATGACTAAGTCGCTCTGTGTCCCGTGATGTACGAAAAAGAAATTACATTACAAGGAGATTATAATAAAAAACATTAGAGGCCAACATCAATCAAATTCTACGTTTATTAAGGTGTTTTCAATAAGTATAATGGAAGGCTCATGTTTCATATTCATCACCCCCTCTGATGGTCCATTAATACATGATTTTGGGGGGGGGGGAGATGTGTTTGGCCACAGGATAGCAGTGCAGTGGCGGTGCGTCCAGAGTGGGTGCTGGAACACTGCCCCCTCTCTCCTGTGCCCGTCACTCAGAACAATACATAGGTTCTTGCCTTGCATTAACCTATGTATTGTCAATGCAGCCCACTATTCAGGTGGATGGCCCCCTGTTAAGCGACCAACATATGAATAACTGCGGCATTTATGGGGTGAAAATTGCATATCAGAAACAGGGAGGCAAATAGGCTTGCACATTACAGCCTGAGGGATGTAATTGGCTTCATAAAAGTTAAATAGGGGACGCAGGGGGGGGAGCATTCCTTGGGTAAACACGGACAGGCTGCTCTGCCAATCATGTTCACCAAGTCTGTTTAATGGTAACATGATTGGCTGATGCAACATCAAGGGCAGGAGAAGACATCAAGAACAGAAGAAGGATGGCGCTGACCACAAGAAGGTATGTGCAGGGCTGGGGACAAAATGGCTGCATTGGAGGGGACAAAATGGCTGCATTGGAGGGGACAAAATGGCTGCATTGGAGGGGACAAAATGGCTGCATTGGAGGGAACAAAATGGCTGCATTGGAGGGAACAAAATGGCTGCATTGGAGGGGACGAAATGGCTGCATTGGAGGGGACAACTGGGGGCGTTTAATAGGCACCTTTGCAAAAATGGAGGAAGTTTATTTCCTAAATTGGGGTTGGACCCCCAAACATTTGTTGCAACAGGCGCCCCTGCTGGAAAGGTTAGTAAAGGGAAATATGCATGGAGGAGAAAAAAGGGGCAATCTAAAGCTTCCAGCATGCATGGGGACAAAGGGGACATTCTCAGCATATTACAATCATGGTAATTAGGGAAGGATGAAAGAAATACAATACATTAGCATACATGGAATACATAAAATGTGATGTTAATGGAGAAAACTAACCCTAATATAGTCCTCCTGCAGGACTTGTATAATGGCAGAACAGGTGTCTGGGATTATGAGGCCCAGAGCCTGGGGGGAGATGCCTGTCGTGAACTTCAAGTCCTGAAGACTTCTCCCTGTCGCCAGGTAACGTAAGGTGGCGATGAGCCTCTGCTCAGCACTGATGGCTTCCCGCATAACGGTGTCCTGCCTGGTAATATAGGGGGACACCAAAGCCAACAGTTCCTGAAAAACGGGGTCAGACATCCGCAGAAAATTCCTGTAGTCCTCAGGATTATTCTCGACTATCTCCCGCAGCAGAGGCATGTGGCAGAATTGGTCCCGCTGGAGCAACCAATTCTTGGTCCATGAACTCCTCCTCACACCATTCATGGACTGGTCTTGGTCCAAAACAAGCAGACCAACACCAAGCGCACGCACAGCACGAACTCGACGACGAGAACGTCCAGGCGACATGGCTAGGAAACGGTCGTCTGATCAGAACGTACAGAACAGAACGCACTTTAGAACAGCAAGGCCTATGAATAACGAACTGAAAATCAGAAACGAACGGGCAAGAACGCACTGTAAAACAGATACGACCTGCCTAGACGCCCTGAAAGTCAAGATACGAACCCACAAGCACAAACTGAACCTCAGAAAACGAACTGAAAAGCACGAAGACTGAAAAGCGCGAATCGTCTCTTCCCAAACTTTTACTTCACACGCGGTAACACGAGATCAGCAAAAGCAGCCCAAGGGGTGGCGCCAAGAAAATCGATCTTCCCCTTTATAGTGCCGTCGTACGTGCTGGACGTGAGCGCGGAGAACAACGAGGAAATTGGGAAATGTCAGTGTGTACGCATAGAAAGCTTGACGAGAAACTCGTCAAGGTTAACAAGAATCTCGTCGAAAAAAACGACGTGATTTTAACGACGAGAAACTCGGTCGTGTGTACGAGGCTTCAGAGTTGTAAAAATGTGGAATATACTCCCTCCAGAGGTGGTTCTGGCAAGCTCAGTAGATTGCTTTAAAAAGGCCTGGATTATTCTTAAATGTACATAATATAACTGGGTACTAACAGTTATAGGTAAAGTTGATCCAGGGAAAATCTGATTGCCTCTCGGGGGATCGGGAAGGAATTTTTTTCCCTGCTGTAGCAAATTGGATCATGCTTTGCTGGGGTTTTTCGCCTTCCTCTGGATCAACTGTCGGTGAAGGATTGTGTATTTGGGATTGTATTTTTATTTATTTTTGTGGTTGAAATAGATGAACTTGTGTCTTTTTTCAACTTGACTAACTATGTAACTATGATATTGCATTTTGTTTGCTACATATAAGGCCCCATGCACACGAGACGCTGTTATTTGCTGTTAAACGCGCATTCAGTTGGACGCTTTTTTCAACTGCCCCTGAACCCATTCTATGTGTCCATGCACACACTCTCGTTTTTTGGCGTTTACAAGCAGTTGCGTTTAACCTCGTTTTTCCAGAAGCAAAAAAATGGGTTCAGACACAAAAGTTTTCCACGTTTCAGACGCTAAACGCCACTAAACGTTTGCGTTTATAAGCGTTTTTAACCACTTCCCGCCCAGTCAATAGCATATTGACGTCCGGGAAGTGGTCCTGTTATCCACACTGGACGTCATATGACGTCCTGCAGGATAACAGCCACTGCGCGCCCGGGGGGGCGCGCATCGCGGCGATCGGTGGAGCGGTGTGTCAGTCTGACACACCGCTGCACTGATCTCGGTAAAGAGCCTCCGGTGGAGGCTTTTTACCACGTGATCAGCCGTGTCCAATCACGGCTGATCACGATGTAAACAGGAAGAGCCGTTGATCGGCTCTTCCTCACTCGCGTCTGACAGACGCGAGTAGAAGAGAGCCGATCGGCGGCTCTCCTGACAGGAGGGGTTCGCGCTGATTGTTTATCAGCGCAGCCCCCCCCCTCGGATACCCACACTGGACCACCAGGGAAGACCCCCAGGACCACCAGGGAAGCCCAAAGCATGTGGATGGCCAGGTAAGTCCCCCAGGGCCATCCACATGCACAATACATAAAAAATATATGCCAATGGGCACTGACTGGCACAACCAAAATGTATGATGCCCAGCAATGCCAGCCACCAGTGTCATCAGTGCCACCTACCAGTGTCCATCAGTGCCACCTATCAGTGCCCATCCGTGCCCATAAGTGCCCACCTGTCAGTGCCCGTCCGTGCCACCTATCAGTGCCACCCATAAGTATCCATCAGTGCTGCCTATAAGTGCCCATCAGTGCCGCCTATGAGTGCCCATCAGTGCCGCCTATGAGTGCCCATCAGTGCCACCTATGAGTGCCCATCAGTGCCGCATACCAGTACCACATATCAGAGCCCATCAGTGCCGCCTATCATTGCCCATCAGTGCCACCTATCAGTGCCCATCAGTGCCCATCATCAGTGCCACCTCATCGGTGCCACCTCATTGGTGCCACCTCATCGGTGCCCATCAGTGTCGCCTTATCAGTGCCCGTTAGTGCCGCCTTATCAGTGCCCGTCATTGAAGTAGAAAAGGTACTTATTTACAAAAAATTTAACAGAAACAAAGAAAAACTTAGTTTTTTTCAAAATTTTCGCACTTTTTTATTTGTTATGCAAAAAATAAAAATCGCAGAGGCGATCAAATACCACCGAAAGAGAGCTCTATTTGTGGGAACAAAATGATAAAAAAATTGTTTGGGTACAGTGTTGCATGACCGCGCAATTGTCATTCAAATTGCGACAGCGCTGAAAGCTCAAAATTGGCTTGGGCAGGAAGGTGTATAAGTGCATGGTATTGAAGTGGTTAAAGGTGACCTATTTTTTTACATTAGAAATCTCAAAAATGATGTCAAATGATGAAAAACCATTAAAAAAATATTTAAAAAAACTGTAATTGCTTGCATTGCACTGTAGACAATCCACAACTCGTGGCAGGTGATGTGGCAAGTGGACAATCCTCAACTTGTGGCAGGTGATGTTACCAGGTGACGTGGCAGGTGGAAATCCACAAATTGTGGCAGGTGATGTGGCAAGTGGACAATCCACAACTTGTGGCAGGGAACGTGGCCAGGTGACTTGGCAGGTGACGTGGCAGGTGGACAATCCACAAATTGTGGCAGGTGACGTGGCAGGTGACGTGGCAGGTGGAGTGGCAGGTGGACAATCCACAACTTGTGGCAGGTGACGTGGCAGGTGACGTGGCCAGGTGATGTGGCAGGTGGACAATCCACAACTTGTGGCAGGTGACGTGGCCAGGTGATGTGGCAGGTGACGTGGCAAGTGGACAATCCACAACTTGTGGCAGGTGACAATCCACAACTTGTGGCAGGTGACGTGGCCAGGTGACGTGGCAGGTGGACAATCCACAAATTGTGGCATGTGACATGGCCAGGTGATGTGGCAGGTGACGTGGCAAGTGGACAATCCACAACTTGTGGCAGGTGACGTGGCCAGGTGACATGGCAGGTGATGTGGCAGGTGGACGATCCACAAATTGTGGCAGGTGACGTGGCCAGGTGACGTGGCAGGTGACGTGGCAGGTGACGTGGCAGGTGACGTGGCAAGTGGACAATCCACAAATTATGGCAGGTGACGTGGCCAGGTGATGTGGCCAGGTGACGTGGCAGGTGACGTGGCAGGTGGACAATCCACAAATTATGGCAGGTGACGTGGCCAGGTGATGTGGCCAGGTGACGTGGCAGGTGGACAATCCACAAATTGTGGCAGGTGACATGGCCAGGTGACGTGGCAGGTGACGTGGCAAGTGGACAATCCACAACTTGTGGCAGGTGACGTGGCCAGGTGACGTGGCAGGTGACGTGGCAGGTGGACAATCCACAAATTGTGGCAGGTGACGTGGCCAGGTGACGTGGCAGGTGACGTGGCAAGTGGACAATCCACATCTTGTGGCAGGTGACGTGGCCAGGTGACGTGGCAGGTGACGTCGCAGGTGGACAATCCACAAATTATGGCAGGTGACGGGGCCAGGTGATGTGGCCAGGTGACATGGCAGGTGACGTGGCAGGTGGACAATCCACAAATTGTGGCAGGTGACGTGGCCAGGTGACGTGGCAGGTGACGTGGCAGGTGACATGGCAAGTGGACAATACACAACTTGTGGCAGATGACGTGGCCAGGTGACGTGGCAGGTGGACAATCCACAAATTGTGTCAGGTGACGTGGCCAGGTGATGTGGCCAGGTGACGTGGCGGGTGGACAATCCAAAAATTGTGGCAGGTAACGTGGCCAGTTGACGTGGCAGGTGACGTGGCAGGTGGACAATCCACAAATTGTGGCAGGTGACGTGGCAGGTGACGTGGCAAGTGGACAATCCACAACTTGTGGCAAGTGACGTGGCCAGGTGACGTGGCAGGTGACGTGGCAGGTGGACAATCCACAAATTGTGGCAGGTGACGTGGCCAGGTGATGTGGCAGGTGGACAATCCACAAATTGTGGCAGGTAACATGGCCAGGTGACGTGGCAAGGGACGTGGCAAGTGGACAATCCACAACTTGTGGCAGGTGATGTGGCCAGGTGACGTGGCAGGTGACGTGGCAGGTGGACAATCCACAAATTGTGGCAGGTGACGTGGCCAGGTGATGTGGCCAGGTGACGTGGCAGGTGGACAATCCACAAATTGTGGCAGATGATGTGGCAAGTGATACCCTAAATATAAGTACACTGCTGCTCTCTCAGCTGCTGGTCTCCCAAAATGGCTAAAATGGTTAAATAATACTGATTTTTTATGATGTTTCTTAACTAAACGCCTATAGACGCAAACGCGGTAAAACGCAGCTAAAATCATGGCAAAACGGGCATTTTTAAACGCCGGTTTTAGCCTTTAAAAACGTGTGTTCAGCAGAGTTTGCACCGGCGTCCCGTGTGCATGGGGCCTAAGACTGATATTTAAATTGTCTAAACAAGATTTAACAATCTGATCTTTAACACCACTGGGTTCTATTAAAAGGCCCCATTCACACCAGTGCATTTTAGATGCAGTGCCTTAGAAAATCCTCCTTGCCACATCTTTGATGCTGTTTCATCAAATATGCAGGTTATTGTATATAGGGCAATAATACTGCATGTAAAATGCACCAAAATCAAAGGTGTAAACCAGACCTTAATGTCTGTAGGTCTGTGTGCAACTGAATGTTGAAGATTTAGGACTAAGATATATACAATTATGTATATAACAACATTTTGGTGTTGTGAAAGTGACCAGAAGAAGCTGTAAAGATTTGTGACCCAGAAGACTGACCTCAGGAGTCTAAATTTATGTAATAGAAGGAAGACTGGGACATAAAAACGGTGACTTCAAGTGGAGAAGTCTGACTGAGTCTGTGGATCAAATAGGGTAACACGTATATTTATACAAAACCGCATCACATGAAGCTTGTTGCCCAAAAAGGCGCAGGAGCTACTTCTGGGCGACAAGCTTCACGCAACGTGGCTTGCAGTGATTGCAGCTTGATTTATCGCACAACAATTGAAGCAAAACCGCACTGCGTTTAGGCACCATTGAAAATGAATGGCACCAGAACACGTGTGCTGCGTTTTGCCAGCATTGCAGTGTGATTTGGAATCGTGGACAGAATCATGGCAATTACGCCCGCAAACCCAAATCGCTAGATGTGAATGAGGCCTGGTGTCAGGTGGTAAATCTAGTGCTAAGGAAGAAAATGTCAATATGTGGTTGATACATCATATTAAAAATGGGCGGGGGTGGGGCATATGAAATTCCACAAGAATGTAACCATTCATGGGATTTGACATTGAACTAAAGGATAAGCAAATATTGTCTATGTAGTGATGTCATATATAGTGTCCAGTAGATAATTGATGTTTATTTATTATAATGATGATATAAGTTATGTCTGCAGCAACACCCAAGTTCTCCAGAGAATGCACTTTAATTGACTTCCAATACAGAACAAAGTCCAATACTTGCACAGATGATACAAATCCAACAGAGTACAATATAATTCAAAGTCCCATGTTTCCTAGATCAATTCTAGACCTGTGGCTTCCTTCCTATCCATACAGACTGACAAGACTGGAGTAGACTGAATGCCAGCTTGAATGTCTCAAATACTGGTCTGACACTGGGGGGGGGGGGGGGGGGTTCTGCCAGGTCAACCAAATGTTTCCATGAATGAATACCCCCTCAAGTCTAATAAACCATCAATAAATACTTCTAAACAATGTACCCTTTGAACTGTTCAATTAAGTTAACAGGCCACCTCACACACCTAGGTAGGCTTGCATAAGATTAGCACATCAGAGTCATTATATGTCCCCTCTGATATGTGTAGTAAACCTTGTTTGGCCACTAACCCCTTTGATTAACCACTTAACGACCGCCCACTGTAATTATACGTCGGCAGAATGGCACCGACAGGCAGAATCACGTAGATCTACGTGATCGCCTTTGTATAGTTGGGGGGTCCGATCGGACCCCCTTCTTTACAGTGAGCGGCTGTTATTTGTTCGGGAGCGATCAGGGATGAGGGGACGGCCGTTCGATTCCGGCCACCCCTTCGCGATCGCTCCCGTCGAATGAGAAAGCTTCCCTGCCTGTGTAATGTAAACACAGGCAGAGGAAGTGATGTCATCTCTCCTCGTGTCGGTCTTTTCGATCCGGCGCGAGGAGAGAAGACATCACATAGTAAGTGCACCAACAGCCCACTGACACCAGTACATGTAGGCACACAAATCACCCCCCAGTCACCCCCAGATCACCCCCCAGATCACCCCCAGTACCCCCAGTCACAGTGCACCGTTTGCAGTGGTCATTTTTTTACTGATCACTGCAATCAGTGTCATTTGTGACAGTAAAAAGTTGCAGGGCAGTTAGGTTTAGGCCCCTTTAGGTCCAGGGTAGCCCCCTAACCCCCCCTAATAAATGTTTAACCCCTTGATCGCCCCCCAGGTAACCCTTTCACCCCCTAACGCCAGCGTCACTAAGCGATCGTATTTCCGATCGCTGTATTTAGTGCCGGTGGTGCCCTAGATAGCCAGTTATTTATTTTTAGTTTTGTCGCAGGTTTTTATAGCGTCAGGTACCCCCATATAATATTTTAACCCCCTGATTGCCCCTAGAGTTAACCCTTTCACCAGTGATCACCGTATAACTTTTACTGGTGACACTGGTTAGCCGGTTAGTTATTTAGTTATTTAGGTTACCCGTCAGGTTTTTATATAGCGTCAGGTACCCCCATATATAACCTAATAAAGGTTTTAAACCCCCTGATTGCCCCTAGTTAACCCTTTCACCAGTGATCACCATATAAAGGTTACGGGTGACGCTGGTTGGTTAGTTTGCTTTTTATAGCATCAGGGCACCCGCCGTATATAACCCAATAAAGGTTTAACCCCCTGATCGCCCGGCGGCTGATATCAATTAGGTTTTAGCGCCAGAGAGGGTCTGCGGTGCCCCAGGCAGCGTCAGGTTAGTGCCAGTAACGCTAACACCCACGCGCAAAGCATACACCTCCCTTAGTGGTATAGTATCTGATTAGATCTATACTAGCGTCCCCAGCGGTTTAGGGTTCCCAAAACCGCAGTGTTAGCGGGATCAGCCCAGATACCTGCTAGCACCTGCGTTTAGCCCCTCCGCCCAGCCCAGCCCACCCAAGTGCAGTATCGATCGATCACTGTCACTTACCAAACACAACACACATAACTGAGACAGTCCTGATCCCTGCGATCGCTAACAGTTTTTTTTGGTAGCGTTTGATACATTTGCTGACAGTCAGGTGCTTTTTTTACCTGTGAATCTTACTAGTGTACCCCTAAATTTAAAGCCCAAAATGGCAAGACGAAGGTACACTAGTAAAGAGGCCTACGAGATTCTGAGCATGACAGATAGTGAAGAGGAGGTCACGCATCTGTCAGATTCAGGCTCAGAATATCTTCCCGTAGAATACAGTGACGTCAGCGGCCCCACGTCAGATAGCTCTGACAACGAAGTTGAGGTCCCTGCTAAGATCAGGCGTACCCGATCCCGATCTTCTGAGGTTGTTGAGGAGCAAGAACCACAGGTCTCTCGTATCATGGAGCAGAGTAGTACTAGCGCCGCTATTCCTTCTGGTGAATTGGCAAGCACCAGCGGCCTAGTACAGCCTGGGCGTACATCCAGCACTGCAGTATCACATGGTGACGTGGCGAGTCCCATAAGTGCAGTTCAAGCTGGCGAGGTGGCAAGCACAAGTAGTGTCCCGCTGCCACCAAGAAGACAAAGGCAGGCCCATCGTGCCCATAGTGCCCTTCCTGCAGAATTTGCCTATCCTGATTGGGTCCCCACCACTTCTGCAGAACCCGTACTTCCCCCATTCACTGCCCAACCCGGTATTCAGGTGGAAACAGCTGATTTTATGCCAATTGATTTTTATTCGCTGTTTTTCACGGAAGATCTCTATAGATCTATTGTGGACCAGAGTAATTTATATGCTGGTCAATTCATCGCCGCTAACCCCCAGTTGCCTAAAAATGCCAAAGATTGGAAACCAATTACGGTTTCCGAATTTAAGACCTTTCTGGGCTTTTCCCTCAACATGGGCACACATAAATTCCCGTCATTGCGTGCTTATTGGTCCACGCACCCAATTGACCACATGCCCGTGTTCTCTGCCTCCATGCCCAGGACACGATACGAGCAGATTTTGCGGTTCATGCACTTCAACGACAATGAACTTTGTCGTCCACGTGGGGACCCTGAATACGACCGGCTCTATAAAATTTGGCCCCTCATAAACCACTTCAACAAACGTTTTGCAGCCTTGTTTATTCCCGATCAAGTTGTCTGCGTTGATGAGTCCCTGATTAAATTTTCTGGCCGCCTGGCTTTCAAGCAGTACCTTCCCAGCAAGTGTGCCAGATACGGGGTCAAGCTCCATAAGTTCTGTGACAGGGCAACAGGCTATGTATTGAGCTTTACGGTTTATGAGGGAAAAGATAGAGAGGTTGAGCCGGTCAACTGCCCAGATTACATAGGGAGCGCTGGCAAGATAGTGTGGAACTTGGTGTCACCCTTATTCGGAAAGGGGTACCACTTGTATGTGGACAATTATTACACGAGCGTGCCACTGTTTAGTCACTTGTTTGATCATCAGATTGGAGCATGTGGCACCGTGCGACCTAATCGCCGGGGCTTTCCCCAGCGGCTTGTAGATGCCCGTCTTAGGCTGGGGGAGAGAGCCTGCTTGAAGTGTAATAACTTGCTCGCTATGAAGTGGAGGGACAATAAGAATGTTTTCCTTCTTACCTCCCTTCATGCAGACACGACAGTCCAAATTCGTACGGCGACTGGTGTTGTGGAGAAACCCCTCTGTGTCCACGAATATAACCAAAATATGGGAGGGGTGGACCTCAACGACCAGTTGTTGGCGCCGTATCTAATTGACCGTAAGGCGAGACGCTGGTACAAAAAAGTGTCTCTATCCTTATTCCAATTGGCTTTGCTGAACGCTCATGTGCTATACAGAGCTTCAGGCGGGACGTTATCTCTTCTAAAATTCCAGAATGAGATAGTCACAGAACTCCTGTATCCAGGTGGTTCTGCACCTCACCATTCCCAACCAAATGCAGTAAGCCGGCTGCATGAGAGGCATTATCCGTATGCCCTCCCGAGTACCCCTACCCAGCGAACCCCCCAAAAAAGATGTCGTGTCTGTAGCAAGCGCGGATTTAGGCGTGACACCCGTGTTTTTTGTCCACTCTGTCCTGACAAACCTGGTCTTTGCCTTGGTGAATGTTTTGAACGCTACCACTCAAAAGTGAAGTTTTAGCGTAGGGTACAGCATTTCACAGACTAGGACACACTTACACAGGGTCTCCCAAGATGTCATTAAATTTTGAGAGACCCGAACCATTACAGTTGTTAAATTTACAAAAAAAAGTATAAAAAAGAAAAAAAAATGTAAAAAACAAAACACAAAAAAAATATAAAATAAAAAAAACTAAAATAGTTGTCGTTTTATTGTTCTCTCTCTCTCTCTCTATTTTCTCTCTATTGTTCTGCTCTTTTTTACTGTATTCTATTCTGCAATGTTTTATCATGCTTGCTTTTCAGGTATGTAATTTTTTGTTTTCAGGTGCGCCATTCAGCTGCAGCGCGGAATTATTTATCTTGACAGCAACAGCGTTTGCTCCCACGATACATAAAGCCGTGACTCCAGTGCTGTAGGAGGTGATTTCACCACCACAGTTAAAAAAAAAGAGCATATATGCCGAAGCATGGGGGCAGCAGGGGCGGAGGAGCGATTTTGCTCCTAATGCCGCGTATATACGGTCGAAATTCCGACCGTGTGTACGCGGCATAACCTTTTATGCCGCGTAAATACGGTCGAAATTCCGACGGAGGCTTGCCCGTGGAAAAGTCCGACCGTGTGTACGCGGCATAACTTTTTTGCGGGAGGATGCCCCCATGCTTCGGCATATATATATTTTAGGCACAGGTTGCGTTAAAAAAATGTTTTATTTTTTACTAGGTTTTGTTTTGGTATTTGCTTTGCAGGTATGGTATGGTAAGGTCTTACTGTTGTACTGTAATGTTACTTTGTTTTAATGTTAACCACCATTTGCTTAGCAGGTACGCCATTTAGTTGCAGCGCGGATCTATTTATCTTGACAGCAACAGCGTTTGCTCCCACGATACATAAAGCCGTGACTCCAACGCTGTAGGAGGTGATTTCACCACCACAGTTAAAAAAAAAGAGCATATATGCCGAAGCATGGGGGCAGCAGGGGCGGAGGAGCGATTTTGCTCCTAATGCCGCGTATATACGGTCGAAATTCCGACGGAGGCTTGCCCGTGGAAAAGTCAGACCGTGTGTACGCGGCATAACCTTTTATGCCGCGTAAATACGGTCAAAATTTCCGACGGAGGCTTGCCCGTGGAAAAGTCCGACCGTGTGTACGCGGCATAACTTTTTTGCGGGAGGATGCCCCCATGCTTCGGCATATATATATTTTAGGCACAGGTTGCGTTAAAAAAATGTTTTATTTTTTACTAGGTTTTGTTTTGGTATTTGCTTTGCAGGTATGGTATGGTAAGGTCTTACTTTTGTACTGTAATGTTACTTTGTTTTAATGTTACCCACCATTTGCTTAGCAGGTACGCCATTTAGTTGCAGCGCGGATCTATTTATCTTGACAGCAACAGCGTTTGCTCCCACGATACATAAAGCCGTGACTCCAACGCTGTAGGAGGTGATTTCACCACCACAGTTAAAAAAGAGCATATATGCCGAAGCATGGGGGCAGCAGGGGCGGAGGAGCGATTTTGCTCCTAATGCCGCGTATATACGGTCGAAATTCCGACGGAGGCTTGCCTGTGGAAAAGTCCGACCGTGTGTACGCGGCATAACCTTTTATGCCGCGTACATACGGTCGAAATTCCGACAAAGACTTGCCCGTGGAAAAGTCCGACCGTGTGTACGCGGCATTACTTTTTTGCGGGAGGATGCCCCCGTTCTTCGGCATATATATATTTTAGGCACAGGTTGCGTTAAAAAAATGTTTTATTTTTTACTAGGTTTTGTTTTGGTATTTGCTTTGCAGGTATGGAATGGTAAGGTCTTACTGTTGTACTGTAATGTTACTTTGTTTTAATGTTAACCACCATTTGCTTAGCAGGTACGCCATTTAGTTGCAGCGCGGATCTATTTATCTTGACAGCAACAGCGTTTGCTCCCACGATACATAAAGCCGTGACTCCAACGCTGTAGGAGGTGATTTCACCACCACAGTTAAAAAAAAGAGCATATATGCCGAAGCATGGGGGCAGCAGGGGCGGAGGAGCGATTTTGCTCCTAATGCCGCGTATATACGGAGGCTTGCCCGTGGAAAAGTCCGACCGTGTGTACGCGGCATAACTTTTTTGCGGGAGGATGCCCCCATGCTTCGGCATATATATGGTGCATGTATGCCCATCATTAGAAGTGGGTGGATGAAGGGAGGTATTCTAATGGTGGGCATACCCACCAATCAATCTCTTTTTTTCGTTCAGCCAACAGGCTGCATGAAAAAAAAGATTACAATACATGTCCAACAAGGACCAGCAACTTACTGGTATGTTGCTGGACTTTGAATGTTTATACCAGAATGATGCCTGCAGGTTTAGGTATCATCTTGGCATCATTCTTTTCAGCCAGCAGCCGGCTTTCATGTAAAAGCAATTCTAGCAGATAATTAGCCTCTAGACTGCTTTTACAAGCAGTGGAAGGGAATGTCCCCCCCCCCCCGGATATAAACAGCGCCATTGGGAAATTGGGAAAGCATTTTATCACACCGATCTTGGTGTGGTCAGATGCTTTGAGGGCAGAGGAAAGATCTAGGGTCTAACCCCCAATTTTTTTCAAAAAAAGAGTACCTGTCACTACTTATTGCTATCATAGGGGATATTTACATTCCCTGAGATAACAATAAAAATGGTAAAAAAAATAAAAATATGGAAGGAACAGTTTAAAAATAAAATAAATAAGCAAAATAAATAAATTGTGCGCAATTTTAAAGCATGTCGTGTTTGGTATCCATGTACTCGGCCTATGATCATCTTTTTTATTTCATCAAACATTTGGGCAATATAGTGTTTTTTAGTGCATTAAAAATAAAAAAGTGTGTTTTTCCCCCAAAAAATGCGTTTGAAAAATCGCTGCGCAAATACTGTGTGGAAAAAAAAATGCAACACCCACTATTTTAATCTGTAGGGCCTTTGCTTTAAAAAAATATATAATGTTTGGGGATTCAACATAATTTTCTTGCAAAAAAATTATTTTTTTCATGTAAACAAAAAGTGTCAGAAAGGGCTTTGTCTTCAAGTGGTTAGAAGAGTGGATGATGTGTGACATAAGCTTCCTAATGTTGTGCATAAAATGCCAGGACAGTTCAAAACCCCCCCAAATGACCCCATTTTGGAAATTAGACACATCAAGCTATTTGCTGAGAGGTATGTTGAGCCCATTGAATATTTTTATTTTTTTTGTCCCAAGTGATTGAATAATGACAAAAAGAGGAGCCTAGCCGCGTACAGGACCCCGAAAACCAAGCACCGCCTTCAGGATTTCTATGGGTGTAAATTTTTGATTTCACTCCTCACTGCCTATCCTCACTGCCTATCACAGTTTCGGAGGCCATGGAATGCCCATATGGCACAAACCCCCCCCAAATGACCCAATTTTGGAAAGTAGACACCCCAAGCTATTTGCTGAGAGGTATGTTGAGTATTTTGCAGATCTCGCTTTTTGTCACAAAGTTTTGAAAATTTAAAAAAGAAAGAAAAAAAAATGTCTTTCTTCATTTTCAAAAACAAATGAGAGCTGTAAAATACTCACCATGCCTCTCGGCAAATAGCTTGTGGTGTCTACTTTCCAAAATGGGGTCATTTGTGGGGGTTTTGGGCTATCTTGGCATTTTATGGCCTTCAAAACTGTGATAGGTAGTGAGGAGTGAAATCAAAAATGTATGCCCTTAGAAACCTTGAAGGCGGTGCTTGGTTTTTGGGGTCCCGTACGCGGCTAGGCTCCCAAAATGTCCCACACATGTGGTATCTCCGTACTCAGGAGAAGCAGCAGAATGTATTTTGGGGTGTAATTTCACATATGCCCATGGCATGTGTGAGCAATATATCATTTAGTGACAACTTTGTGCAAACAAAAAAAAGTTTGTCATATTCCCGCAACTTGTGGCAAAATATAAAATATTCCATGAACCCAACATGCCTCTCAGTAAATAGCTTGGGGTATCTACTTTCCAAAATGTGGTCATTTGGGGGGGGGGGGGGGGGGTTTGTGCTATTTTGGCATTTTATGGCCTTCAAAACCGTGATAGGTAGTGAGGAGTGAAATCAAAAATTTACGCCCTTAGAAATCCTGAAGGCGGTGCTTGGTTTTTGGGGCCCCGTACGCGGCTAGGCTCCCAAAAAGTCCCACACATGTGGTATCCCCGTACTCAGGAGAAGCAGCAGAATGTATTTTGGGGTGCAATTCCACATATAACCATGGCATGTGTGAGCAATATATCATTTAGTGACAAC
The DNA here is from genome assembly GCA_029206835.1 of Rana muscosa. Classification (NCBI taxonomy): domain Eukaryota; kingdom Metazoa; phylum Chordata; class Amphibia; order Anura; family Ranidae; genus Rana; species Rana muscosa. The sequence goes on from CM055119.1 coordinate 231,382,327, forward strand.
TTTTTGTACATTTTTTTTTCTTTTTGTCATTATTCAATCATTTGGGCCCCAAAAAAATATTCAATGGGCTCAACATGCCTCTCAGCAAATAGCTTGGGGTGTCTACTTTCCAAAATGGGGTCATTTGGGGGGGTTTTGTGCCATCTTGGCATTTTATGGCCTTCAAAACTGTGATAGGTAGTGATAGGTAGTGAGGAGTGAAATCAAAAATGTATGCCCTTAGAAACCTTTAAGGCGGTGCTTGGTTTTTGGGGTCCCGTACGCGGATAGGCTCCCAAAAAGTCCCACACATGTGGTATCCCCGTACTCAGGAGAAGCAGCAGAATGTATTTTGGGGTGTAATTTCACATATGCCCATGGCATGTGTGAGCAATATATCATTTAGTGACAACTTTGTGCAAAAAAAAAAAGTTTGTCATATTCCCGCAACTTGTGGCAAAATATAAAATATTCCATGAACCCAACATGCCTCTCAGTAAATAGCTTGGGGTGTCTACTTTCCAAAATGGGGTCATTTAGGGGGGTTCAGTGGCGTCACTAGGGTTGGTGTCACCCGGTGCGAAAAAAAATGGTGTCACCCCCCAACAACTATAGTCCCCCCTCAGTACAGACCCCCCTCCACTAACTACAGACCCCACTCCCACAGTATAGATCCCTTCCCTCAGTACAAACCCGCTCCACTAAGTACAGACTCTCCGCCATCAATATAGACCCGCCTCCCTCAGTATGAACCCCCACCTCAGTGCAGACCGCTCCATCAGTACAGACACCCCCACCTCAGTGCAGACCCCCTCAGTTACAGACACCCCCCCTCAGTTACAGACACCCCTCAGTACAGACACCCCCCTCAGTACAGACACCCCCCTCAGTAACAGACACCCCCTCGTACAGACTCCCCCTCCTACAGACCACCCCTCAGTTACAGACACCCCCTCAGTTACAGACACCCCCTCAGTTACAGACACCCCCTCGTACAGACACCCCCCTCAGTACAGACACCCCCCTCAGTACAGACACCCCCTCGTACAGACTACCCCTCGTACAGACCACCCCTCAGTTACAGACACCCCCTCAGTTACAGACACCCCTCGTACAGACACCCCCCTCAGTACAGACACCCCCCTCAGTACAGACACCCCCTCGTACAGACTCCCGCTCGTACAGACCACCCCTCAGTTACAGACACCCCCTCAGTTACAGACACACCCTCAGTTAAAGACCCCCCTCAGTTACAGACACCCCCCTCAGTATAGACACTCCCCTCAGTACAGACACCCCCCTCAGTACAGACACCCCCACCTCAGTGCAGACCGCTCCATCAGTACAGACACCCCCACCTCAGTGCAGACCTCCTCAGTTACAGACACCCCGCTCAGTTACAGACACCCCCCACAGTACCAGACACCCCTCGTACAGACACCCCCTCAGTTACAGACACCCCCCTCAGTACAGACACCCCCCTTGGTACCAGACCCCCCTCAGTACAGACACCCCCTCAGTTACAGCCCCCCTGGTGCAAACTCCCCCTAGTGCAGACCCCAGCAGTACAGACACCCCCTCCCCCCATCAGTAAAGATGCCCCCCTTACCTTACAGACCTAAGAACAGAGCGGCAGATACACACAGCGGTGTGTCTCTCGAGCACGGGCTCCTCCTCCTCCTCTGTGGATGTAAACAGAGAGGAGGCAGAGGGGGCGGCGGCTTCCTTCCGCTCCGCTGAGGGACACAGCCGCAGCGTGAGCCTAAGGCACAGGGCAGCGGGCAATGTCAGTGTGGTGCCGCTGCGCTACCCACGGGTGTCACCCCTCTGGTGGGTGTCACCCGGGTGCGGCCAGCCCCCCCCCGCACCTGGCTAGCAACGCTAGTGGGGGGGTTTTGTGCTATTTTGGCATTTTATGGCCTTCGAAACTGTGATAGGTAGTGAGGAGTGAAATCAAAAATTTGCGCCCTTAGAAATCCTGAAGGCGGTGCTTGGTTTCCGGGGTCCCGTACGTGGCTAGGCTCCTAAAAAGTCCCACACATGTGGTATCCCCGTACTCAGGAGAAGCAGCATAAGGTGCAATTCCACATATAACCACATATAACCATGGCATGTGTGAGCAATATATCATTTAGTGACAACTTTTTGTAATTTTTTTATTTTTATTTTTTTTTTGTCATTATTCAATCACTTGGGACAAAAAAAAGAAAATATTCAATGGGCTCAACATGCCTCTCAGCAATTTCCTTGGGGTGTCTACTTTCCAAAATGGGGTCATTTGGGGGGGTTTTGTACTGCCCTGCCATTTTAGCACCTCAAGAAATGAGATAGGCAGTCATAAATTTAAAGCTGTGTAAATTCCAGAAAATGTACCCTAGTTTGTAAACGCTATAACTTTTGCGCAAACCAATAAATATACGCTTATTGACATTTTTTTTACTAAAGACATGTGGCTGAATACATTTTCTTATAACAAAAAGTAGAAAATATCATTTTTTTTCAAAATTTTCGGTCTTTTTCCGTTTATATCGCAAAAAATAAAAATCGCAGAGGCAATCAAATACCATTAAAAGAAAGCTCTATTTGTGGGAAGAAAAGGACGCAAATTTCGTTTGGGTACAACATTGCATGTCCGCACAATTTACAGTTAAAGCAGCGCAGTGCAAAATTCTGAAATCACCTCTGGTCCTTTAGCTACCAAATGGTCCGGGGCTTAAGTGGTTAACAAACACCCTTTGATATGTGTAATCTTGAATGCCTGTATGTAACACATATATATTGTGCCATACATATAACACAATATATAATACATACACATATATAATATTACATATATATTATTATATATAATATTACAACAGTCTAGAAACAAGAGCCATGTGTTTTTTTTACTTGAATTTTGGGTTGTTTTGTGTATTTCTTCCAGATCTCTGCAGTTATCCAGCCTAAAATGTTTATTTTGTGCAAAAACTCCCTGTAATAAGGACCATATACTGCTGTTCTCTCTCCTTGTGCAGGGTGACTGGTCTTGTATCGACCCCCTGTATTTTTCTGCAGGCAGCTAGTAGTGGATAGGCCTACTGGGTCCCTCCACAGTTCGGCTCTCTGTACAGTTTATATGCAGCACAGTGATGATGCCAGTGCTACTTCTGGGTTTGCAAAAGTGTTTGCTGCACACAAATTAGGTTAACATCCTTTGTGGCTATGTAAAGACACTCAGAGTGAGCTGAATAAAAAAACTTCAGAGCTTATATTGCGTGCAGTCACAAATGGAGAAGAATTGCTTCTGAAGGTAAAAATAATAGGATTTTTAAAACAGCTTACCTGTAAAATCCTTTACTTGGAGTACATCACGGGACACAGAGCAGCATAGTCATTACTATGTGGGTTATATAGAATTACCTTCAGGTGCTGGCACTGGCAACTTCCAAAACAGGAAGTACCCTCCCCTATATAAGCCCCTCCCATACGGGAGTACCTCAGTTTTGTAGCAAAGCAATACGTGTCCCCAAAAGAGGGGTGGGAGCTCTGTGTCCCGTGATGTACTCCAAGAAAAGGATTTTACAGGTAAGCTGTTCTAAAAATCCTATTTTCTTGTTCATACATCACGGGACACAGAGCAGCATAGTCATTACTATGTGGGACGTCCCAAAGCAATGCCAAATGAGGGGGGGGATACACCATACATAAGCTGGGCGCCATCAGGCATGAGGATCTTTTGCGGCCTGCAACACACTGCGCCCAAAGGCGACATCCTCCTGACTTCTAACGTCCACCTGGTAGAACCTAGTAAACGTGTGTACTGAAGACCATGTTGCGGCCTTACAAATTTGAGCCAGGGAGGCCTGGTGATGCACTGCCCATGAAGTTCCAACTGCTCTCGTGGAGTGCGCCCTAACTTCTCAAGCCATAGGCTTGTATTATGACCTGTCGAATCCACTTGGCTAAAGTAGATTTTGATGCTGCCTGACCCTTTCTGGGGCCTTCCGGCAGAACAAACAAAGAATCCGTTCTACGAATCTGAGCAGTGGCTTTTAGATAAGTTTTAACTGCTCTTACTACATCCAAAGAATGCAATAACTTTTCCTCTACCGAGCTTGGTTTGGGGAAAAAAGAAGGAAGAACCACATCCTGGTTCAAGTGAAACCTCGATACCACCTTAGGAAGAAAGGCTGGGTGAGGGCGTAATACTACTCTGTCCTTATGAATAACCAGATATGGCTCCTTACAGGACATGGCGGCTAATTCCGACACTCTTCTAGCCGAGCATATGGCTACTAAAAATATCAATTTTCTGGTGAGTAGAACCAAGGAAATGTGCCGCAAAGGTTCAAACGGCTGCTTCTGCAGAACCGACAGAACCAAATTTAGATCCCATGGGCATATGGGAGCTTTAATCGGTGGAATAATACGAGTCACCCCTTGCATAAAGGATTTGACAAGTGAATGCATAGCCAGGGGCCTTTGAAATAGTATTGATAAGGCCGAAACCTGGCCCTTGATAGTACTTAAGGCAAACTTCCTGTCTACAGCCCACTGCAGGAAGTCCAGAATTCTGCCTATAACGTACTTACGTGGATGCCATTTTCTGGCCTCGCACCAAGTGATGTACACCTTCCAAACTCTATAGTAGATCTGCCTGGATACAGGCTTCCTGGCATTGATTATAGTTGATACCACAGAGTTAGAGAGACCTCTCTTCTTTAGGATGTGGGATTCAATAGCCAGGCCGTTAAACTTAGAGTTAGTAAGGAAGGGTGGTATATCGGTCCTTGCGAAAGCAGGTCCGGACGACGTGGAAGGGTCCAAGGACTCCCCACAGACATTTTGATGATCTCCGCGTACCAGGCCCTTCGGGGCCACGCAGGAGCCACCAGGATCACCGGCTTCTTTTCCAACCTGACTCTGCGAAGGAGTCGAGGCAACAATTGTAGCGGAGGGAATGCATATATCAGTCTGAACTGATCCCAAGGGAACACCAGAGCATCCGAGCCGCAAGCGAGGGGATCCCTTGTCCGGGAGACAAATCTGTCCACCTTTGCATTGAATCTGGATGCTAGCAGATCTACATCCGGTGTTCCCCACCGCTGACATATTGCTCAGAAGACCTCGGGATGAAGGGACCATTCCTCTGGGCATAACTGTTGGCGACTCAGAAAGTCCGCCTTCCAATTCTCCACCCCTGGAATGAAGACAGCTGATATACATGGGACATGCTTTTCTGCCCATTCCAGGATGTGACTTACTTCCCTCTGGGCTGCACGACTCCTGGTGCCTCCCTGATGATTGATATATGCCACTGCTGTGGCATTGTCTGATTGAATTCTGACAGGGGACCCTTGGAGTCTGGATGTCCAGGCTACTAGGGCATACCGGGCTGCTCGTATCTCTAAGAGATTGATGGGCAGGGTTTTTACTACATTTGACCATCTGCCCTGGAGAGACCATTGCTCCAGTACTGCCCCCCAGCCTATAAGGCTGGCATCTGTAGTGACCACCTTCCAGGATATCGGACTGAAGGGTTTTCCCTTCTGGAGATTCTGGGGGATCAACCACCAGCAGAGACTCTTCCGAACGGAAGGGGACAAAGCCATCGGGAAGTCTAGAGCCTGAATTTTTCCGTTCCAGGCTGACAATATGGCCCTCTGTAAATTCCTTGAGTGGAATTGGGCGTATGGCACAGCTTCGAATGATGCTACCATCTTTCCTAGCAGCCTCATGCACAGGCGTATGGACGGCTGTCTTTTTGCACAAAGCAGACGGACCAAGCCCCTCAAAGAGGATACCTTGTCTAGAGGTAAGAAAATCTTCCTCTGGTCTGAATCCAGCCGTAGCCCTAGATATACCAGGTTTTTCACTGGCTGTAGGGCTGACTTGTCCAGGTTGATGACCCAACCGTGAGATTCTAGATACTTGATTGTATCGACAATTACCACTTCTAGCTTGGCAACTGAGTGGTCCATCAACAACAGGTCGTCTAGGTATGCCATTATCGTTACACCTCGTGTTCTTAGATCGGCCAACAGTGGGGCCAGAATTTTTGTGAACACTCGTGGTGCTGTGGCCAGACCGAATGGTAAGGCTCTGAACTGAAAATGGCGCCCTTCTACTGCAAAGCGTAGAAATTTTTGATGACCTGGAAAGATGGGAACATGCAAGTAAGCATCTTTGATGTCGATCGAGGCTAACCATTCCTCCCCCTGTAGGGCAGCGGTGACCGATCGGATCGACTCCATCCGGAAAGACCGGACGTTTAGAAATTTGTTTAGACTCTTTAGGTCCAATATGGGTCTTATGTCCCCGTTTGGTTTCGGGACTGTGAAAAGGTTTGAGTAGAAACCCAACCCCCACTCTTCCATAGGAACCTCCATAATTACTCCTTGGAGCAATAGTTGTTCTAACGCCAATAGGAGAGACCCTCTTTTCAGAGGGTCTCTTGGCATGCCTGACCACATAAAATGGGAAGGAGGAGACTCTTTTAACTCCAACTTGTATCCCAGAGTTACTGCGGAGAGCACCCATCTGTCTTTGATCGTCTCCCGCCAGGTCTCTGCGAACAACTGAAGTCTTCCCCCCACCCGTTTGAGTGGGGGCAGCCCTTCATAGGCTTGACTTGGAGGCTGGTTTAGTACCCCTTCGGATCCAGGGTTTCTTATTACCCTGTGACTGTCCCTGATTTTTACCCCCTGAGTTTGACCGAGGAGACCGTCGGAACTGCTTAGTAGCAGACGTCGCAGGGATAGGAGAGGTAGTCCTCTTAAAAGATGGACCCCTAGACCTCTTCTTACTCGGTAAGAGAGTATTTTTACCACTGGAAATCTTCTGGATATACTTATCCAGATCCTCGCCAAAAAGGCGTTCCCCATGAAATGGGAAGCTAACTAAGAGCTTCTTACAGGGAGCTTCAGCAGACCAGTTTTTGAGCCACAGAAGCCTACGCATATGTACCAAAGACAGCGTGAGGCGGGAGGCCTGATGGATAGAATCCTTGATGGCGTCAACCGCAAAGCATAATGCTCTAGGCAGATCAGCCAGAGCCTGGGCCTGCTGGTCTGGCAAATCCCTCAGGACCATTTTCATCTGATCCTTTAAAGCTTGGCAGACCCCAATAGCTGCCACTGCTGGCTGTGTAACAGCCCCTGCTGTGGAAAAAGCAGATTTTAATAAAGATTCCAATTTTTTATCTACTGGATCTTTGAACATTTGAACATTATCTACTGGGCATGTCAGTGATTTGTTCACAGAAGAGATGGCTGCATCCACCGTAGGAACATTCCATCTCTGGGTGAACTTTTCCTCCATGGGATAGATCACCGGAAATTTCTTAGGCGGAACAAATAGTTTATCAGGATGTTCCCAGTCCTGGTATATAAGTCCTTCCAATAATGGATGTATTGGAAAGGAGCAATTAACCTGGGGAGCTTTTAGCGACCCCAATGAGGAGACAGCAGTAGTTGATGGTTCAACAAGAGGCATTTTAAATGCAGATCGAACCATGTCAGTTAGGGTCTGGACCCACAATCTTTCAGTCTGTGATGCTGAAAATGGTTCATCTACTGTCGATTCCTCAAAAACAGAGTTAACCTCCTCCTGATCCCCTTCAGGTAGGTCGGTCCCTTCCTGGGACTGTTGCTCTGCCAACAGGCACTCTAATGGAGGTGATGGAGATCTGGCGCGCTTTCTTTCCTGTAGAGAAGAAGCGATCAATGCTGCCAATCTCTGCTCCAATCCCTCCAGAGTTGAGGCAAAAACCTCCTCTGTTATATATGCAGGAGCAGGTGGACTGAGGACAGCCGCAGTACCTGGCACTCCCGGGGGTTCCTTATGGGTATTAACCTCTGATTTCTCAGGGGAGGAGGGTGCAGATGACTGCTCCAGATCCTCAGAGCCCGATGGAGACCCCCTACACTTCCTGAGAGGTATATCTCGGAGTTTTTTAGGCGGCATATTCCTTAGTTCAAAGCTGAGGTATTCCAGCCACAATACACCCCTTTACTGAAATAGTCTAATGCAATTTGCTGCTATGTACATCAGTGGGTGTCTACTAATGCGTCTTTCTGGGGATGCCTGTATCAACCGCCCGCTGTAAGCCCCTATACCATGCTACCAGCTCCTTTTCATGCTCTGTGTCCATAGCAAGCAGCGTGGACTGAGTCCTTCTATCTTGCTGGGACGCCCGCACATGCGCAGAAGCGCTGGGCGCACAGAGCGCGTCATCCGCCAGGCTCCGCCCACTTTTTTGAAGCTAAATCTATAAAAAGAAAGCGTGTGTGCGCGCGCGCGCGTGTGCACGTGTGCGCTCTTGGCGCCCTGTAGGGAGAGGAGCCAGGGTCCCTGTTTCACCAGGACTCGGGGATAGAAGGAAACTACTTGGCAGCATGACAGAGGAATGCAGCTTCCCTGATAGAGAGCTCACTCATCTGCCTGGACTTTCACCATGGAAGGAATAGTCCCAAGAAAAAAAGACGTTCCACAGCGGCCTCTAGTGGACAAACACAGGTACCGCACTTTTGTCTTTTTTTTTTTTTTTTTTTTTTTAAACCTCCTTTATGAAAAACATTTCCCGGTTTACAGTTTTTAAAACTGTCTTTATGAAAAGACATTTCTAGGATTTCTTAGGCATATACAGCTATTAGCGGGAATACCTTTAGGTAACAGGCAGAAAGACATATTAGGCTTGGGGGTCCCCTCAATAGAACCAAGTTCCTGAGGGGCCCCCACTTACCTTTTCCCCGCCGCAGGACTTTGTTTGGTCCACAGAAGCCCAAACTTCACCTCTCACGGCAGGCATTGTACTAGACCTTCAGGGACCGGGTTCCCAAGGATTCCACTCCCCTGGACCTGTATAGCACCCTGCACAGATAGCCTCTTGGTTTTGGGTATGACCAGAGCTCTGGATCCCAGGGTCCAGCCCTCCTAAGAGAGGCATTACAGGCAAAACCCTGCTCTTCTCTGCAAGGCCCGGGTACCGACCGTTTAGCTATGAAGCTTTTTTGGTCGGATCCGGAATAGCTTGCTAAGGCCCAGAGAACCTGTACACAAGCCCAGATGAATACATGTTAACCTTGGCCAACACCTTAGACACTGGCAAAAAACTGAGGTACTCCCGGATGGGAGGGGCTTATATAGGGGAGGGTACTTCCTGTTTTGGAAGTTGCCAGTGCCAGCACCTGAAGGTAATTCTATATAACCCACATAGTAATGACTATGCTGCTCTGTGTCCCGTGATGTATGAACAAGAAAAAGTGTTGATAGGATGCTAGAGGAGCATAAGCATGTTAAAAAACATTCCATTCAACAAACCAATAAGTATTTAAGCATTTCTATCTTTTGGATGGTTTATATCTGACCCCCCCTAGCAACTCTTACTACAACAAATGTGTTTGAATACTGACAATGCAAAGTGAAGTGCAGCTAATTACAAAATAATTACATCCACAGGAGATTGATGTGATTGTTAGGGAAACAGGACAGGGGTTGTGCTATTATATCAACAAATTCATTAAATAGTTTTGTGATTTTCAAAGGGTCAAACAGGCATATAGTTTGAATGCAGAAGATATGAATAGGAGATTGTGCAAAGAATTTTGGGAAAGGGGTTGTGAATAAAAATTGTACATAATTGTAGACAACAGACATATTCAGAAAGAAACCCTGAAAGCAGTGTATAGCATTGCATCAGTTTATTTATTTTTTTTTTCAGATGATATCTTTACACATTGCCTGAGAGAATAGCAAAAGTTATGGAACAAGTGGTGCTGTTTTTAGCCCTACCCCAGGAGGAGCTGCTGGTTGTATTGGTTCCTACATCAGGATGACCTGCCTTAGAGCTCTAGCACTCATTGACACACCTTTGGCTGGTTAAAAGATGAATCTGGTAATGTTGACCAGCAAATAAGGTAACAGTCAATCCCAACTGTCACAGTAACATTGTGAGTGGCAGACTACGGTACCACCAGGCTATATGCAACAAGAGTGTGAAAAGGGGTTGAATACACTCGTTAACCAGTGTGTAGAGGCAATCCTGCTTACCAGAGGAAGTTGACTCTCAAATTATAAAGAGTCAGGGAACGCGTGTGATATAAAGATGAACATCCGTAACTGCATCATTCCAGCTCCTGCCATCTATAAGAGACATGATCCCAGCCGAGGAAGCACTTTCTCCAGGTAAGTGGATGTATACATGAATAAACAGCTATGGTGAGTGAGATGGTGAGATAAGTAAGCACTACAGATATATTTGCCCAGGTCAGATTTCATGAATAGGGTTTACAACCACTTTAAGTAAAAAATGTCAGGTGGCCATGGGCCTTTCAGCACTCCTAAACATTTGGGTATGCCCTCTGGAGAGCTAGCACGAATTACAAGGGGCCCACCTCTCAATGTGGTAATGGATGCTGGACAGACTTCCTCGCTCTCTGAAGTTGTCAACACTGAAACTGGGGAATGTCACACAGTATACCGGTACTTACAGGTAGCAAACTTATTCATGAGCTATTCAAAACGAAATGACACAGTCTCTGTCCTTGGGATCAGGCAGCAGCTTTCCTCCAGGCACAGTGATTTGGTTTAGGGTTCATTGGGATGCATAGCTCTCTCTCTCTTTCTTTTTTGGGACCCAGTATGCACCACCTCTTCCTGGAAAGTTCCTTCAGCCAATACAGACTAAGTAAAGTCAGTCTGGTTTCATAATAAAAGAAGCGGTTTGTGTTGGGGACACTTTTTAGTTCAGCACTGCCCACAAATGCAAAAAGGAAAGAACAAAGCTTTAACAACAAGAAATGTTCTGCAGGCAAAGTTAGGGGGTCATAGACCAGGTTACAATAAGAAAAAAACAATGTTTTTAACATTTCAGTTTTGGATCACAGGGTACTGGAAACTTTGGCTAGTTATGTTAAATTTTGTCAGTTTCTCTAGATCCTTGTGATATAAATTTGTGCTGATGATTTGTGGCAGAAAAAGAATAGGGAGAAAAGATGCATATTGACATACATTATGTTAAATGTATATACGTGTTGCGCTAAGAGTCCAAAATAGACAAAATTAGAAGATAACAAAAAATCTAAATCCATTCAGAAACAAGGAATTCCAAATAGGTGAGAACAGTGAAAAAGTTAAAAAGTGAAACAGGTGAAACAGGAGAAAAAAAGGTTGAAAAATCCTGTATTTCAAAAACAAGGTAAATCTCTTCACCGCGTGAGTTGACTGCCACCATAAGTCAGGATGTACTCTTACCACAGACTCTAATTTCTCCTAATACACCGGTCACATATGGAAGCCAGATGAAAGAAGTTCCAGACAGGCCACTGGATAACATCAGTCCTCAGGACCATCCGTGTAAATGGAGTGCACCACAAGGTAGTGAACCCTACGGCTGACTGCTGCGGATGGAGCTCTAGGTGATTCAGGAGAGCAGGTATTCTGGAGCACCAACACAGATCACACTGGGAGCTAGAGCATGATATTGCCCAGGGCACGGAATCTAACAGCAAACGGATGTTCACCAGAGGCCCATAGTGGTGAGGATGGATTTAGCTGCAGTCTGGCTCCAGGTCGCGACCCCCAGGGCCTCCCAACTCACGCTCACAGTAGAGTACAGGAAGGTAGAGAGGAAGCAGCAGACTGCGACAACAAAGATTAGTCAGGAGATAGTCAAAGGTCGGGGCAACTAGCAGCTAAGGATAGTCAAGGAACACGCTAAGGTCGGGATATGAAGCAGACAAGGACAGTCAAGAACAAGCCAAGATCGGTAACTAAAATCAGATGTAGAACACACAGCAAGGAGCACATGGAAGCCAAACACACAATATTGATCAGCAGGGCTGGCTTGCAGTGCACAGGTTAATATAGTATTCCCTGACAGGGCCTGGGGTGGAGCCATGCTTTGAGGAGAGATTACTTAATCAACCAGGTGAAGGGCGGCTGGTCTCTCAAGCTGAACACATGGAGAGGTAAGCTGACAAACATTACTGCGGATCCATGACAGTACCCCCCCCCCTCTTATGAGGCCTCTCACTCCCCCGCCTGGGCTCAGGCTTAGAGGAAAAAACTTTAGATTAAACCTCCTCAACAGACGAGGCGCAAAGACCTCAGATGCAGTGATCCAAGACCTCTCCTCAGGACCAAACCCTTTCCAATGCATGAGGTATTGAAGAATGCCTATACATAGCCGAGAATCCAGAATTTGACTAACCTCGTACTCCTGATTATCCTCAGAAACCGGGGCCGCGGTAGGGAGAGGGTGAGAGAACTTATTTAGGACTAAAGGCTTCAAAAGGGCAACATGGAATGAGTTAGAGATTTTGAGGCTTTTAGGAATCTAAAGTTTGAAACAAACCAGATTCAGTGTAGAGGTTATAGTGTACGGACCAATGAATCTTGGGGCAAACTTCAGAGAAGGAACTCGGAGCTTGATGTTCCTGGTGGAGAGCCAGACTTTGTCCCCTGGCTGTAGAGAAGGCAGTTTACGCCTGCGACGGTTGGCAAAGCCTTTGAATTTGTCAGCAGCTGTCCGGAGGGAATCATGAACGTCACCCCAAATGGAATTGAAAGACTCCTAAGCCGTAGCCAAAGCTGGAATGTCTGGAGAACAGGTAATGGGAAGAGGGAGTTGAGGGTGTTTTCCATAAACTGTGAAAAAAGGTGTCTTCTAAGAACTGGTATTTACATGATTGTGAAAAGATTCTGCCCACAGGAGTAGAGAGGACTAAGCGTCATGATGAGCAGAGACTAAGGTGTGGAGAAAGACCTCTAACTCCTGTCTGTCCATTGGATTGAGGGTGGTAAGATGAAGAAAAATCCAAGACAATATTGAGGGATTTGCAAAAAGCTCTCCAGAAACGAGACATAAATTGAACGCCCCTGTTGGAAACAATATAAGAAGGAACCCCATGGAGGTGGAAGATTTCTCAAACAAAAATGGGAACCAAAGCAGGGGCAGAAGGGAGACCAGGAAGAGGAACAAAATGAGCCATCTTGGAGAATCGATTGATTACCCTCCAATGACTTCAGGGTGATAGAAAGGGCAACAATGCATGAGGTCGGAACGATTGGCTCAGGTTCAGGGGTGGACTCCTCATCCAAAGTGTCAAATGACCTAGGAGAATGCATCAGCCCGACAGTTGCAGAGACCAGGTTTGTATGTAATTGTGAAATTAAAACAGGAAAAGAAAAGACTCCACCTGGCCTGTCTGGGATTCAGGCTTTTAGCATTCTGTAAGTAATGTAGATGCTTATGATCAGTAAAAATCGTTATGGAGTGAGGGGAACCCTCCAAAAGATGATGCCACTCCCCTAACACCAATTTAATTGCAAGAAGTTCCCGATTACCAAGAGGATAATTTCTCTCTGCCTGAGATTTTTTTTTGGAGAACAACGCACATGGTTGATGTCTCTTCTCAAAGGATTGAAGAAGCACAGCTCCCACCCCCATTAAAGAAGCATCCACTTCAATAAAAAATGGATCCCTGGGATTAGGTCTCCTCAAGAGAGGTCCAGAGACAAAGTCCTGTTTCAGGTCGTGAAATGCAGAGACAGCTTCAGAGGGCCAGTCATTGGCATTCGCACCCTTTTTGGTCAAGGCGGTAATAGGCGCAGCAATGGAAGAGTAATTCCTAATGAACTGCCTATAATAATTTGTGAACCCAAGAAAGCGCTGTGTGGCCTTGAGGCTAGTAGGAAGAGGCCAGTTGGTAATGGCCAAGACCTTTCTAGGATCCATACGAAGACCCAAACTCGAGACAAAGCATCCCAGAAACAGGACCTCAGAACATTCAAAAGAACATTTCTCCAGCTTGGCATACCAATTATTCTCTTTAAGACGCTGAAGTACAGTGTGGATATGGTTTCTGTGGACAAGCAGATTTTCCAAAAAGATGAGAATGTCATCCAGATAGATGACAACAAACTGACACAGCAGATCCCTGAAGATTTCATTGACAACGTTTTGGAACACAGCTGGGGCATTACACAAACCAAACGGCATAACCAAGTATTCGTAATGCCCGTCTCTAGTGTTAAACGTGGTTTTACATTCGTCACCTTCCCGTATCCGAATCAGATTGTATGCACCTCTGAGATCCATTTTATAAAAATGGAGGCATCTTTCAACCTGTCAAATAACTCAGATATTAAGGGTAAGGGGTATTGATTTTTGACAGTCACCTTGTTTAAACCTCGATAGTCGATGCAGGGTCTCAAGGTACCATCCTTTTTGGCAATGAAAAAGAACCATGTGCCTGCAGGTGATGAGGATTTCCGGATGAAACCTCTCTCTAGATTCTCGGCGACATACTCTGACATGGCCTGGGTCTCTGGGATGGACAGAGGGTAGGTATGACCCCTGGGCAGAGTTGCTCCAGGAAAAAGGTCAATAGCACAGTCAAAAGGACCTGTGAGGGGGGGCGTGGTTTTGACATGCAGCAGTGAGGACGTGTGTCTCCGGAGCTCCGGCGCTGACATCTAATATAATGCACTTATTCACCTTCTCGCTAGCACTATCTACTCGAAAACGATAGGCAAGAGTATAGGCAAGACCCTACCTAAAAGAGGCACCTCTGCGGGCTCCATAAAACGTTTTCTGGCCGTGGAACCAGAGGACCTGGTGGACATGGACGCCCTAGGCCACTCTCCACGTGGAGCGAGCTCTGGCGCAGGCTCTGCCTCCCATCACAGGCCTGAACCCAGACATCACTCTCCAGCCTCATCAGCCGACTCGGAAGGTGAGGGCAGCGCATCCAGACATTCGGTGGTCGCGACACCAAAGAGTGGACTCCCTACCAAAACGGAGCTGGCATCCATGCTGTTGGGCCTCGAACGTGCCATCAAGAAGGAGGTATCCGCTGTACGCTCGGATCTTTCCCAAGTACTAGAACGGGTGGAGGAGACTGAGCAGCGCCTGGATCGCCACGCACCCGCCATTAGAAATCTACAGGCGTCTACTCGCAGCCTTACTATAGCACACAGGATGGCCCTCTACAAAATTGAGGACCAGGAGAACCGTAACAGACGGAACAACATCTGTATCAGAGGCCTACCTGAGGCGACTGGGGATGATGACCTCCTCCCCTCCATCCTGGGCATCTTTAACAGCCTGCTAGGCCTAGCGGCGGATAATCCCCTGAAAATAGACCGTGTCAACCGTGCCCTTCGACCCAGCAACCTCTCTTTGGACACCCCGCGTGATGTCATCTGCAGGGTCCACTATTATGAGGAAAAGGAGCTTATCATGAAGAAGGCCAGAGATGCCGCCTCACTGGACTTTGATGGCGCAACCCTATCTTTCTTTCCGGACCTGGCCAGAGAGACACTGGAACATCGCAGGGCCCTGCGACCCCTGACAGAGAAACTGAGAGCTGCTTCCATTAACTATCGGTGGGGTTTCCCTGCAGCCCTGATAACAAACAGAGATGGTAAAACGGCGCTACTCCGGTTCCCAGAAGACCTGGAGAAGTTTTGCATGAATGTTAACATCTCCCCACCAGAGCTTCCTGGCTGGCAGGATGCCATCCCGCCCCCCCCCCAACAACTCTGAACCGAGATGGCACAAAGTGGACCGCAAGCACCGCTCCTCCACCTCTGGTGCGTTACCCCAGTTGGGGTAGAGCAACCAGGCCTGAAGGCTGGGGCCTCCCAGTTTTTCCACCCGGTACTGCCTGATGTCTTTTGATCGCAAGTATATGACTGCCCTTGGTGTACTGCTATACCTTTCAGTTCTATAGAATGGTATTTATGCCTTACTCTGACTGCTCCTGCTAATACTTGCTGCCTGGCAGACGGCAATGCCCCATGTTTCATGTTGCCTGTTTTATGTTTTATGTTTCAGGTTTTATGCTTTTGGTTATAAGATGAGTGCTACTCTATATGTGTTTATTCCTGACTGTATGGTGTTGGCGCCAGAGCATCGAGACGACGCATACACCGATTTTGGTGATCACAGTCTGATGCCCGGGACTCTTGGCCCCCTCCCTCACCGAAGGGCGCTGTGTGGCCTTGTGCTCCCATGCTCCTGTCTAGTGATGAGCCGAACACCCCCGGGTTCGGTTCGCACCAGAACCCGCGAACGGACCGAAAGTTCGCACGAACATTAGAACCCTATTAAATACAATGGATGCGAACGTTCAAATTCTAAAGTGCTAATTATAACGACTATTATCCATGTTATTGTCCTAAACAGAGTTTGGGAACCCGGGTTCTGCACCAGGGGACATGTATCAATGCAAAAAGAAGTTTTAAAAACGGCAGTTTTTCGGGAGCAATCATTTTAATGATGCATAAAGTGAAACAAAAAAAGTCAAATATTCCTTTAAATATTGTACCTGGGGGGTGTCTAAAGTATGCCTGTGAAGTGCCACGTGTTTCCCGTGTTTAGAACTGTCCCTGCACAAAATTACATTTCTAAAGGAAAAAAAAGCCATTTAAAACTGCTTGCGGCTTTAATGTAATGTCTGGTCCCGGTAATATGGATGAAAATCTTTAAGAAAAATGGCATAGCTACCCCATCACCCCCCCCCCCCCCCACCCCAGCCCTTTACCAGCCCCTTTGGGTCTTGTTTGGATATTAAGGGGAACCCCGCAACACAAAATAAAAAAGGCCCTATATACTCTGAACAGCAGTATACAGGCGGTGTAAACAAGACCGGTGTAAACAAGACAGGGACTGTAGGTTTGTTCTTAAGTAGAATCTGTTTGTAATTTTGAACACTTACATTGTTTAAGTGTAGCTCCAGCCAAAAAATCTATTTTTAAGCTTTTTGGAAAACATAGGGAAGGGTTATCACCCCTGTAACATTTGTTTTGCTGTCTGTGCCCCTGTTCAGAACATTTCACCTCACTTTGCGTCCCAATGACAACTGTTTTTGAAATGTCGTGTTTTTATTGAAACAAGGATTGGTGATAAAGCATCAGTAGAGAGGAGACACCTTTCTCCCATATTAATTCTTACAGGAGAGAATTTTCCTTCCTAGGGGTAGATTTCCTCTCACTTCCTGTTGTCTTCTTCCGTTTGCAAGTAGGCGTCGATTGTAAGTTGGATGTTTGAAAGTAGGGACCTGCCGTATATACTCAGCAGAAATTGGCCCCTTAGGTGTTGGTGTTGGCACAACACTGTAAGCACTCACAGTTACTCTTGGTGGGTGCTGGAATGCCCTGCTGTCAACTATTATATCAGGAATTGTAATAACATATAATTGTTGAACAGTGGTAGTAAAAATTGGGCCTTTGATGGTGGTGCTGGTGCCACAACACTGTAAGGCCTGACAGTTACTCTTGGTGGGCGCAGCAATGGGCCCTGCTGTGAATTATTAGATCAATAATTATAATTGCATGCCCCTGTTGAACAGGGGCTGAAAAATTGGGCCTTTGGTGGTGGTGGTGGTGGTGGTGGTGTTGACACAACACTGTAAGGCCTGACAGTTACTCTTGGTGGGCGCAGCAATGGGCCCTGCTGTGAATTATTAGATCAATAATTATAATTGCATGCCCCTGTTGAACAGGGGCTGAAAAATTGGGCCTTAGGCACTGGTGGCACAACACTGCAACCCCTCACAGATACTGTACTTGGATGGAGCACAGCAATGAGGCCTGTTGCAAAGTATTGCATCAAAAATTGTAATTACACGCCCCTGTTAAACAGGGGCTGAAAAATTGGGCCTTAGCCACTGGTGGCGGCACCCATAAACCAAAATGATCTTCCAAGCTATCATCATTAATCGGATCATTGAGGAGGAGGAGGAGGATAGCCAGTCAACATAACAGCACAGGCACTCAGCATTAGCATCAGTCTTGAAGGGATGTGACATTTTAAAATCAATTAGTCTGTTATATCAGCATCAGGTGTGTGGTAGCTGGTGGTAATCCAAGACTGGTTCATCTTGATGAAAGTCAGTCGATCAACCGAGTCGGTGGACAGGCGCACCCTGTGATCCGTGACAAATCCTCCAGCAGCACTGAATGTGCGTTCTGAAAGAACGCTGGATGCAGGACAGGCCAGTAGCTAAATTGCATACTGTGCAAGCTCTGGCCAGTGATCCATCCTCAAGACCCAGTAACCCAGAGGATTTTCGGTGGGGAAGGTGTCCAAGTCTGACCTTGCCCCTAGGTATTCCTGCACCATGTATATCAGACGCTGGCGATGGTTGCTGGAACCGATCATACTTTGGGGCTGCGGACTAAAGAATTGTCTGAACGCATCGGTCAGACGGCCACCTTCCCCACCGCTCCTTCTTTGACTGCCCGAAGCCTTAGCAACTCGTTGTCCAGGACCAGGAGTTTGTAACCTCCCAGTCTCTGGGAACGCGTTGCACAGACCTTTCTGCAAGGCCTCCCGGAGTTGTCTCATCCTCTGCTCCCTCTGCGACGGTAAGATAAGGTCCGCAACCTTACCCTTGTACCGTGGATCAAGGAGAGTGGCCAGCCAGTAATGGTCCCTCTCCTTGATCCGAAGAATACGAGGATCCTTCCGCAGACTTTGCAGGATCAGGGAGGCCATGCAGCGAAGGTTAGCTGAGGCATTCAGTCCGGAGTCCTCTGGGTCACTAAGGACGACATGATCCGCAGCCACCTCCTCCCAGCCACGTACAAGTCCACTGGTTTCTTGGGACTGTAAATCATCCCTAAAAGACTGCTGCTGATGATGCTGAGTGCCAGCCTCCACCTCCATGCTGACACAATCCTCCTCCTCCTCCTCTTCCTGTGCGATGGGTGGGACAGAAGGAACACTGTCTGGGTAAAGGGGGCCTTGAGAGGCAAGGAAGTCCTCCTCTTCCTGCCTCTGTTCTGCCTCAAGTGCCCTGTCCATTATTCCACGCAGCGTGTGCTCCAACAGGTGGACAAGAGGTACAGTGTCACTGATGCATGCACTGTCACTGCTCACCATCCTTGTGGCCTCCTCAAATGGTGCCAGGACAGTGCATGCATCCCTGATCATGCCCCACTGGCGTGGTGAAAAAAACCCGAGCTCCCCTGACCCTGTCCTGGTGCCGTAGTCGCACAGGTACTCATTGATGGCCCTCTGCTGCGTGTGCAGCCGCTACAGCATGGCCAACGTTGAGTTCCACCTGGTGGGCATGTCACATATAAGGCGGTTCTTGGGCAGGTTCAACTCCTTTTGCAGCTCAGCCAGGCGAGCACTGGCATTATAAGATCTGCGGAAATGCACACAGACTTTCCTGGCCTGCCTCAGGACATCCTGTAAGCCCGGGTACCTGCCCAAGAACCGCTGCACCACCAGGTTAAGGACGTGAGCCACACAGGGCACATGGGTCAGTTGTCCCTGTTGGAGGGCGGAGAGGATGTTGGTGCCATTGTCGCAAACCACCATTCCTGGCTTAAGCTGGCGTGGCGTCAACCACCTCTCGGCCTGCCCCTGCAGAGCAGACAGGACCTCTGCCCCAGTGTGGCTCCTGTCCCCCAAACACACCAGCGCAAGCACGGCATGGCATCTTTTTGCCTGCGTACTTTCGTAGCCCCTTGAACGCCTACGGAGCACCGCTGGTTCCGAGGACAAAGCACAGGAAGAGGCCATGGAGGAAGAAGAAGAGGAGGGGGTGGAGGAGAGAGGTGTGTCACAACCAGTAGTAGCATTTTGGAGGCGTGGAGGTGGAACAACCTCCAACACTACTGCACCTTGTCCTGCATCCTTCCCAGCTGCCAAAAGAGTGACCCAATGGGCCGTGAAAGAAAGGTAACGTCCCTGTCCATGCCTGCTGGACCATGAGTCAGCGGTAATATGCACCTTACCGCTGACCGCCCTGTCCAGCGAGGCCAAGACATTGCCTTCCACATGCCTGTAGAGAGCCGGAATCGCCTTCCGTGAGAAAAAGTGGCGTTTGGGAACCTGCCACTGAGGAACCGCACATTGCACAAACTCACGGAAGGGGGCCGAGTCTACCAACTGAAAAGGCAGCAGTTGAAGCGCTAGCAATTTAGCCAAGCTAGCATTCAACCGCTGGGCATGTGGATGGCTGGGAGTGAACTTCTTTCGACGGTCCAGCAGCTGGGGCAGGGAAATTTGCCTGCTAGAATCGGACGTCGGTGTACTGCTAGCAGAGTGGCCGCAAGTACTTGGCTGTGACACACCTAATTCTACACCTTCATTCCTCTCAGTGCAGGTTTCAGAGAGGACTGAAGGTATAGTGGGGTTGGAGATCCCAGCTGATGCGGTGCAAGGAGAGGTCCGCTTTGTTCTTTGGTGTGGGTCTTTAAGGTAGGCTTGCCAACGAGCTGCATGGCAGGTCAACATATGTCTGATCAAGCATGTGGTGCCCAAGCGGCTGATGTTTTGGCCACGTGATATACGCTTGAGACATATGTTGCAAACAGCAGCTGTGCGATCTGATGCACTCGCCTCAAAAAAGGGCTACACCAAAGAACTTTTTGAATGACGGGCAGAGGCAGCGCCCTGCACAGGCGGAGCTCTGCGGTGTGATTCCGTCGGTGTGCTGCCCATACGCTGGCCACCCAAGGGCATCCTGCCTCGTTGGAGATGTGCCTCCTCCTCATCCTCCTCCTCCTCCTCTCTCCTATTAGGCACCCACGTGGAGTCAGTGACCTCATCATCCCCTCCCTCCTCATCACTGGAGCCAATCTGGCAGTATGCTGCAGGTGCTGGAGCATGACTGCCAGATTGGTGTCCTTCTTGAGCATCCCCTCTCTCTGCTCTCACGCTACTGCCTTCCTCTATCTGGGTATCATCATCAGATCCTTTGAAACGCTGGGCATCCTCCTGGAGCATGTACCCAACACTGTGCTCAAACAGTTCGGGGGACTCCTCAGGAGGAGGACATGGTGGGTCTAGGGAAGGATTGACTAATGAAGATAATGATACCAGAGAAGAGGACGCTTTGGCAGCTGCTTTGCCAGTACCCTGAGCCTGGGTGAGAGAGGATGAGGAGGATGAGGTGGGCTTGGTCATCCACTCTACCAAGTCTTCGGCATGATGTGGCTCAACATGTCCAGCTGTCGAAAAGAAGGACAAGCGTGTCCCATGGCCATGTGCTGATGACAATGCACCGCGTCCACGACCAGCACTGTTGCCCCCAGACACAGAGCCTGCTTGCCCTCTTTTTTTGCCTCCTGACTGTCTGCCTCTCCTTGTTTGCCTTCCAGACATTTTAATGGATGGCCTGCAGGGAGATGGGAAAAACAGCAATAAGGGCTACCTTCAGGTGTATACTGTGCAGGAGGCTTAGCAACAATGACACTGACACTGTCCCCTGCCTATCCTTTTCTGTGTCCCTAAACACAAGGATTTGCAATATGCTTCAGCAAGATTGGTTTAGCACAGAATAGCACACTGACAGTTTCCCTCACTGTCCTTCTCTGTCCCTACAAACAAGATTTAGCACAGAATAGCACACTGATAGTTTCCACGAGTGTCCTTCTCTGTCCCTAAACTCAAGGATTTCAAATATGGTTCAGCAAGATTGGTTTACAACAGAATAGCACACTGACAGTTTCCCTCACTGTACCTCTCTGTCCCTAAACTCAAGGATTTCAAATATGGTTCAGCAAGATTGGTTTAGAACAGAATAGCACACTGACAGTTTCCCTCACTGTCCTTCTCTGTCCCTACAAACAAGATTTAGCACAGAATAGCACACTGATAGTTTCCACGAGTGTCCTTCTCTATCCCTAAACTCAAGGATTTCAAATATGGTTCAGCAAGATTGGTTTAGAACAGAATAGCACACTGACACTTTCCCTCACTGTACCTCTCTGTCCCTAAACTCAAGGATTTCAAATATGGTTCAGCAAGATTGGTTTAGAACAGAATAGCACACTGACAGTTTCCCTCACTGTACCTCTCTGTCCCTAAACTCAAGGATTTCAAATATGGTTCAGCAAGATTGGTTTAGAACAGAAAAGCACACTGACAGTTTCCCTCACTGTCCTTCTCTGTCCCTACAAACAAGATTTAGCACAGAATAGCACACTGATAGTTTCCACGAGTGTCCTTCTCTGTCCCTAAACTCAAGGATTTCAAATATGGTTCATCAAGATTGGTTTAGAACACAATAGCACACTGACAGTTTTCCTCACTGTACCTCTCTGTCCCTAAACTCAAGGATTTCAAATATGGTTCAGCAAGATTGGTTTAGAACACAATAGCACACTGATAGTTTTTCTCACTGTACCTCTCTGTCCCTAAACTCAAGGATTTCAAATATGGTTCAGCAAGATTGGTTTAGAACACAATAGCACACTGACAGTTTCCCTCACTGTACCTCTCTGTCCCTAAACTCAAGGATTTCAAATATGGTTCAGCAAGATTGGTTTAGAACAGAATAGCACACTGACAGTTTCCCTCACTGTACCTCTCTGTCCCTAAACTCAAGGATTTCAAATATGGTTCAGCAAGATTGGTTTAGAACAGAATAGCACACTGACAGTTTCCCTCACTGTCCTTCTCTGTCCCTACAAACAAGGTTTAGCACAGAATAACACACTGACACTCTCCCTACCTATCCTTATTTGTCCCTAAACACAAGGAATCCAGGATTAGTAAAGGAAAAAAAATTACACTGTCCCTGCCTATGCTTCTCTTTCCCTGCTCCGGAACACACTACACAAGGCCGCCGCGCTGGCGGCCTTTTATAGTGTGGGGCGTGTACTAAACCCCCTCAGCAATAATTGGCCACAGGCATCCTGCCTGTGGCCAATCATTGCTCTCCTCGCTGCCGGCGCTGTGATTGGCCAAGCATGCGGGGTCACAGTGCATGCTTGGCCAATCACAGCGCCTGGATTACACTGCGATTGCGTAGTGCATTGTGGGTCGTTCGCGTCACTCGAATTTGGCGCGAACGGCCCAAATCGTTCGTTCTTCGTCGAACGATCGAACAGCCGATGTTCGAGTCGAACGTATGTTCGACTCGAACACAAAGCTCATCCCTACTCCTGTCCATCTTTGGGCGGTGGGCATGTGGGTGTTGGGTCTCAAGTGTACCCTTTCTATGCACCGCAGATCTCTGCGTGCCCATGCTGACCATCCCCTAATGTGGTCTGTGACTTGTTTACTGCACGATGTTAACTGTTTCTCCTTTTTTCCATGGCTTTTCTGCTCTTCTCTCGTTTCTAACCCCCTCCCCTCCCGTCCTCTTTTTCTGTTCCCTGCCTCAGGTTCACCTCAACTGGAACGTAGTGTGCGCTGGTTCCCCCTGCTGGTCCCCATGGCTACGGTGAACTTGCTATCTTTTAATGTGAGGGACATCCATGCCCCAGGTAAGAGACATAATTTGTATTGAGAGCTGTGTCGTCTGCAGGGGGACATTGTTTTCCTGAAGAAGACTCACCCCACCCACACTACCTCAGTAAAATTATTTTCCCCACAGTACCCCATGTGGTATTATAGCTTATCAAATGTGCATAAAGCTAAAGTTGTGGCCATTGGGTTCTGCAGGGGATCCGCGTTTACACTGGAATCCATGTTAAGCGATCCAATGGGGTGTTTTCTGTTCTTGAGAGGCAGCCTGGGCAGCATGCCATGCACTTTAGCCACCTTATATGCCCCCAATTGAGACCAGGCAGGCTTTATAGCGACCACCCTCACAAAACTGAGGGACTTTGCCCGCGGGTGCATTCTCCACGTGGGGGATTTTAATACCCCACTGGAACCTGTTCTTGACACATAACAGGGGAGATCTAGTATCTCCCATAAAAGTTTGTCGTTCATACACAAACGTGTTTGACTCCCAGCAGATAGATCTGTGGAGGATTATGCACCCACGGACGAGAGACTACACCCATTACTCACATGTGCACCATTCCTACTCTATGAATGATTTTTTCTTCATAGACCACCATCATAGACCACCTCTCGCTGCCCGTAGATGCTGAGATTGGGACTTCTCCCATTTCTGACCATGCTCCGATCTTGCTCAAACTCAAAATCCCATCACTACCCCATAAGACCACAAATTGGAAGCTCAATGAGGATCTCTTAGCTGAGGAAATTGATAAAAAAATTATCGGGGAAGACCTGTCCCTGTACTTGGTACAGGAAAATGCACATCCCGACATCTCACCGGGTGTTCTGTGGGAGGCGCACAAAGCCCATATTCGGGTTAAGCTCATAGAACTAAGCGCTATGAAAAAAAAGGGATCGGATACACCAACAATCTGTACTCATTCGCAAAATCGGGGTACTAGAGCAACAACATAAAGCTAGGCAGTCCCAGGCGGTATTTCACACTCTGACCTTGAAAAGGGAAAAACTGAAAGCCCTCTTTCACGTGGAGCAGAAAAAGCAATCTCGTTTAGTGTCCCAACGTTTTAATGAGTGTGGTAATAAGCCGGGGCGGCTCTTGGCTCGCTCATTGCAACAGAAAAAAACTGCTTCCTTCATAGGTAAAATTAAGACAGCATCTTCTGCTTTAGTACATGACACGCTGGCTATAGCTAAAGAATTTTGATCGTTTTACCAACACCTATATCACGTCCAACACACTACAGCGGATCGGGACACTAGGACCAAGCTCATTCTGGATTACTTGGCACAGGCCAACTTACCTAAACTCCCGTCGGATACCCTATCTACCCTGAAGGGGGAGTTCACCACCTCAGAGATGAGCGTTGCCCTGAAAGCCATGGCCAATGGCAAGGCGCCTGGCCCTGATGGCTTCACGGTAGCGTATTATCTTTTGCAGACGTCTTGCTGCCACGCTTGACCTGCTACGCCAACGCAATCTCTGCTGGCCTATGCACGCGGATCTTCCCAGCCCACCCTTCTGCTCTCAACTGATGCGGAAAAATCATTTGATAGGGTGGACTGGGAATATCTCATGGCTGGTAAGATCTGATTGTTCCGTTTTGCTCGAACCTCTCTGTTCTGTGTATTTTGTACATTCTACTTTTCAATAAAAACGAATTAAACAAAAAAAGGACCTGTGAGGAGGAAGCACCTCAGCTGATTTCTTGCAGAACACATCCCCGGAAATCGCTACATGCAGCGGGAAGATCAGAAGATACAGATGTGGTAGCAACCGGAAGTCTCTCCTTGGGGGCCACTTTGAGAAGACAGGACGAGAAACATGAGGGACCCCAAACCAGGATCTGCCCAGAAGCCCAGTTCACATGTGGAGAGTGGAGCTGTAGCCAAGGAAGGTCCAATATAATTGGGGTTGAGGCCTTGGGTAGAATAAGGAAGGATATCCACTCCTGGTTGAGTATCCCTACAGACATCTTAATAGGGAGAGTCTGGAAGCGGATAGGGCCCCTGGGAGAACAGTGGAATCAATTGCAGAGACTACCAGTAGCGTAGTGAGGGGCGAAAGGGTAATCTTTATGAAACAAGCAGTTCTCAAGTCCATAAAATTGCCAGTAGCCCCAAAATCCAGGTATGCAAAGATCGAGTGAGGGTAAGCGCCTACATGAAGGAATACCAGGAGAAGAAGATGAAAAGGTGATGTTTCTGGGTCCAATACTCCACCTTCCAGATATATTAGACCCAAGTGTTTCCCCGGACGAAGCAAGCAGAAGTCATGAAAATGACCCTTGCCCCCATAATAGAGACACAAGCCCAGGGTTCTGCGCCTAGCACATTCTTAGAGGGGTTAGCCTGGTTTGACCCAGCAGCATAGGTTCCTCAACAGGCAGAAGATGCTCCACGGAATGAAGGGAGGGGAGCTCAGACTGGCTAGGGCCCAGGGAGCGCTGGTGTCTTTTTTCTAGGGACCTCTCCTGAAAACAAAAATCGATCTGGTTACACAAGGAAATTACATCGTCCAGACCGGCGGAGATGGCTCTTTCCGCTAATTTGTCTTTCACTCAGTCAGAGAGGCCATGTAAAAAGGTTGCAACTAGGGCCTTATTGTTCCAGTTCAATTCAGCTGTGAGGATACGAAACTGAAGAGCAAATTGTCCCACTGAAGAAGATTCTTGGTGAAGACGTAAAAGGGCACTGGCCGCTGAAGAAACCCGAGCCAGTTCCTCGAAGATGTTTCGAAAGAGCTTCAAGAAGTCGGACAGGCTGGAAACCACAGGATCATTCTTCTCCCACAGGGGAGCAGCCCAGGCTAAACCTTCACAGGAGAGGAGGGTAATAATATTGGCTACCTTTGTCCGATTAGATGGGAAGTTTTGAGGCTGGAGTTCAAAATGAATGGTGCATTGGCTGAGGAACTCCCTGCAGGCCTTGGAGTCCCCAAAGAAACGTGACAGAGCTGGCAGTTGTAGTGAATGTGTGGCTGTGACTGGAAAAGGTACAGCCACAGATTGTAATTGAGGTTGCTGACTCTGGGTTCCCAAGGAGGCCTGAAGCTGCTCGAATCGGGAAGCCAGATTCTGGAGAAATTGCATCACCTGAGTCTGATTAGATTCCTGGGTCTCAAGTGTGTGGACTATGCCCTGCAATGGATCATCTTCGAGTAGCTGGGTCCATGGCTGATCTAACTGTCAGGTCACCTAAGTCCAGGTGACAGATGCACCCCGTTGGGGTCAGGAGTGCACCGCAAGGTAGTGGACCCTACGGCTGACTTCTGCGGATGGTGCTCTAGGTGATTCAGGAGAGCAGGTATTCTGGAGCACCAACACAGATCACACTGGGAGCTAGAGCATAAGATTTCCCAGGGGGCGAAATCTAAGAGCCAGCAGGTGTTCACCAGAGGCCCCTAGTGGTGGGGATAGATTTAGCTGCAGTCTGGCTCCAGGTCGGGACCCCCAGGGACTCCCAGCTCACGGTAGAGTACAGGAAGGTAGAGAGGAATCTGCAGACTGTGACAATAAAGGATAGTCAGGAGATAGTCAAAGGTTGGGGCAACAAGCAGGTAAGGATAGTCAAAGAACACGCCAAGGTCAGGATATAAAGCAGACAAGGACAGTCAAGAACAAGCCAAGATCGGTAACTAGAATCAGGTGTGGAACACACAGCAAGGAGCACATGGAAGCCAAACACACAATATTGATCAGCAGGGCCGGCTTGCAGTGCACAGGTTAATATAGTGTTCCCTGATAGGGCCTGGGGTGGAGCCATGCTTTGAGGAGAGATTACTTAAGCAACCAGGTGAAGGGCGGCTGGTCTCTCAAGCTGAACACATGGAGAGGTAAGCTGACAAACATGACACAGTCCCAAATGAAGAGATAAACGTTCATAGTGTAAAACCTTCTTACGAGTTGCATTTATTAAAAAATATTGCACTTACATGGTTCAGGAAAAAAACAGCATAAACGCTAAGTTCCACTAGATAAAACGTCAATCATTACTGTATACGGGTATCGCGATTATACTAACATGTAACTCCGCCCGACCGATTTCGTCACCAAAGGACTTTTTCCGGGGCACGCCATCCATTTACAGTGTCCCTAATCACCGCCACCCTTTCACAGTGTCCCTAATCACTGCCACCCACGCACAGGGTCCCTAATCACTGTCACTCATTCACAGGGTCCCTAATCATTGTCACCCACTCCCAGTGTCCCAAATCACTTCAACACTCACTCACAGGGTCCCTAATCACTGTCACCCACTCACAGTGTCCCTAATCACTGCCACACCAGTCATAATATCCCTGATCAGTGCCACATTAGCTACAGTGTCACTGATCACCTCCAAACCAGCTACTGTGTCCCTGATCTCTGCCACACCAGTCATATTGTCCCTAATCACTACCACATCAGTCACATTGTGCCTAATCACCACCACGCCAGTCATATTGTCCCTAATTACCACTCACACCAGTTACAGTGTCCCTGATCACTGACACACTAGTTACAGTGCCCCTGGACCACTACTTATTTACCGCATGCATTTATTTATTTCCTTTAGTGAATTGACTAATGCTGTTTTGTGCAGTATTTACTGAGCATTTTTGCTTTTTGATGTAAATTCTGCATGAAGGAATAGTGAATTTACATTTTCCATATTGCATGTGATATTTGGGAAAAATGTGTCACATGACCCAAATACTGCATGCAATATGTTTTAGTGAATGGAGCCCGTTTTCCCCCCGATCACCGCCACAGTGTCACTGATCACCACCACAACAGTTACAGTGTCCCTAATCACCGCTTCACCAGTGCAGGGTTGCTGCTGCCTGCTGCCTATACTAACCCTGGCCTGTAAATTTGACCAGGTTTATGGCTTCTGTCTAGACCGATCCTTTGCCTGTTTGCTGACCATGTCTCTGGCTGCGGCCTGGACTGACCCATCTGCACATGGAAATGCAATTAAGTCTTCAAAAGACTCATCATGCCTCTTAAGAGGCACTGCCACTGTCCTTGTGCTCCAGGGCCTCCAAAAATGTGATAAGTAGTCCAGAAATTAGATGTGTGATTTATGTCACAGGAACGCCTGAAGGTGCTTTCTTGGATTTTGGGCCCCTCTATATTGCTAGGCTGCAAAAAAGTCTTACACATGTGATATCACCATACTCAGAAGGAGTGTCAGAATGTGTTTTGGGATGCAATTCTAAGTATGCCCATGATGTTTGTGAGAAATATCTTATTAACCACTTCAATACAGGGCTTTTTGTACCTATTCAATACCGGGCCTATTTTGGCACTTCTCTCCTACATGTACAAATCATCATTCTTTTGCTAGAAAATTACTCAGAACCCCCAAACATTATATATGTTTTTTTAGCAGACACCCTAGGGAATAAAATGACGGTCATTGCAACATTTTTTCTTGCACAATATTTGCGCAATAATTTTTCAAACGCCTTTTTAAAAAAAAAAAATGGTTTCATGAATTAAAAAATAACAAAACAGTAAAGTTAGCCCAATTTTTTGGGAACATATGAAAGATAATGTTACGCCGAGTAAATAGATACCTAACATGTCACGCTTTAAAATTGCGCACACTCATGGAATGGCGCCAAACTTCGGTACTTAAAAATCTCCATAGGCGACACTTTAATTTTTTTTACAGGTTACCAGGTTAGAATTACAGAGGAGGTCTAGTGCTAGAATTGTTGCACGCGCTCTAACGCACGCGGCGATACCTCACATGCGTGGTTTGAACGGCGTTTACATATGTGGGCGACTTACGTGTGCATTCGCTTCTGATCGCGAGCTACCGGGGACAGGGGCGTTTTAAATTTTTTTATTATTATTTATTTATTTATTTTACTTATTTATTTATTTTTTTACAATGATTTTACTTTTTTTTTTTTTTTGATCACTTTTATTCCTATTACAAGGAATGTAAACATCCCTTGTAATAGGAATGTGTGTAACAGGTTCTCTTTATTGAGAGATGCGAGGTCAATAAGACTCCACATCTCTCCTCCAGGCTGGAAAGCATGAAATCAGTGAAAATTATTTCACTGATTTCATACTTACAGCCGCAACGGCGGCTTTGTTTACATTTTTGAGACCCGGGCGTGACGTCATCACATCGCGCCCGGGCCTCCGACGATCATAGAGATGACTGGTGACCATCTGGTCACCAGTCATCTCTATGCTCATCACGTGACTCCACCAACGATGCCGGAAGATTCGCTCCGGGTCCCCGATAGCACGGGGGAGCCCGGAGAAGCACCGGATGGCGGCGGGAGGGGGGGGTGTCCCCTCCCGCCGCCTATAAGAATGATCAAGCGGTGGAACCGCCGCTATGATCATTCTTATGGTGCACAGAATCGCTGGCACTTCAAAAGGATATCTGAATGATGCCTCTAGCTGCAGGCATCATTCAGATATCCCCCTACAAAGCCGAGGACGTCATATGACGTCCACCCAGGATGGGAGATCCCATCTGTGGACGTCATTTGTCTATGGCTGGGTAGGGAAGTGGTTAACTAACAACTTTGTGTAAAAAAAAAAAATACATTTTTATTTTGTTTCCTGCAAAAATTTGTGTTAAAAAATGACATTTTCAAAAGGCTCACTATGCCTTTCAGAGAACTACCTTGGGGTGTTTGCTTTTCAAAATGTGGTAATTTTGTGGGTGTTTTCACTGTCTTAGTACTCAAAGGCCTCCACAAACGTAATAGGTAGTCAGAAAGCTTCATGTGTACTTTATGCTACATAAAAGCCCAAATGTGCTGCTTGGATTTTGTGCCCCTCTATGTATCTAAAAAGAGTTGAAATTTAAGCGCCACACCACTGAATAAAACTTTATTCCATTAAAGGTCAAGGGTAAAATTCAAAAAGTTCCATTGCGTTTTGGGGGTCTTTGAATTGCTTTTTGAATTGTATGCCTGACCTTTAATGGAATAAAGCTGTATCTGTACATGTTAGTCAGAATAGGGGAGGGGTTGGCCTGTTAGAGAGCAGGCCAGAAGGGGTCACTACTGGCAACAAAATTAACGATAAAACTGGAATTATTCAAAGGTAATAAATTTATTCCTGTATCAAAATTAAATATGTATCAAAAATGTATTATTACAACAACAACGAATCATCAGAGCTGAGGGGCTGCCGAGAGGGAGGAGCCTAGTAATGGCACCGACGGCTTGCAGGAGCGGGTAGGTGAGATGCCCGGTCTCCTGACCCCTCTTTGAGAAATGAGGAGACAAGCCTAAGATCCCGCAACACGCTCGCCCCCCCCCCCCCCCCGCTTGGAAGTACGTCTGTCCCCTACATGTCCTGCAGCAGTTGGCAGGACAGACTGAGTGGGCAGACCGCTGCGGACAGGTTCGGAGATACAGCCAGCAAGTGAACAAATGTGAGAGATCCGGAGAGCCTGCAGGAAGCCGAGCCAGATAGAGCGGTTGCCCTGTATGGGATCCAGGATCCAGGAAGAGCAGGAAGAGCAGCCCGCCGTGCAGCCCGCCGTGCGGAGACACAGCTAGCAGGTGAACGGGTGTGAGAGACCCGGAGAACCGGCAGGAGGCTGAGCCGGACAGAGCGGTGACCCTGTTTGAGATCCGGGAAGAGCGGCGGGACATAGGAAATGATGGCGGACAGAAAGGAGGAGTGAGCGACCAGGGCTGAGTCGCAGCTCAGACCTTGCTACAGCACGGGACCCCCCCCCACGCCTGTCTGCTCCCCAAGCATCTCTATTTGTTCTGCTCCCTGCACCGTTCAGCAGGATGGCCCCCCGCTGTATCAAGTGAGGAAGCGGATAAGTACTGATAAGCTCCGAGGAAACATGAGTAACCCCTAATGGGGACTTTTTGAAAGAAGGAAAAAAAAAAGAAAAAGAAATGTGAAAACTGTGAAAGTGCTAGTCCTTTAAAAAGCATCCTGAAATCAAATAAACTGACTGACTCTTCTCATCGGGAAAGAAAGGGAAAGGAAAAAACGGCAGATGAAGGGGGTGATGGAAAATAATTTAGGGAGCATAGGGAAAACTAACCAATACTTCCATGCCTAAAGTGTCTGTATACAGCCAGCTGAAAGGTTTTGAATAGACTAGAATAGACTATGGCATTTGGGGAGTTTGAATAGAACCAAGAGTATGCGCTATTATAGCAGGATGATTTTCCTCTTTTTGTTTTCTTTTACTATTTTGGACTAAGGTGGATTAATTTTATTGGCAACTGCCGGAGAAGCATTTTTTGTATGCTGCGGGAAGATCCGATAAACCCGAAATGCATGAGGAAACCACGGGACTCCCCCGCATGACATGGGAATCCTGTCTTTATAAAACACTGTGTCTTGACTGTGCCTTCACTCATCAGCGCTGACCCCTCTTAGCCTCTCTGGAAGTGGTGAGTACATCACATTAAAGATACAGAAAAACTGATTAAAATTGCCTGTGCCTGCTGGGCTACCAATGACCAGTACAGAAACAGTGGAAATATTGGAAATTATTACTAATGCCTATTATGGCTTGTCTTGCTCCCACCTGAACTGAGACATTGAAAAGGGGACGGGTAGCAAGAAACATCCAAACTTGTCATCTCTTTTTTTTTTTTTTTTTTCTGGTCTCCTTGGTGCTGCCCTGCCCTGCCGAAGTACCCCCTCCGTGATGTGCTCAAAAGAAACTGTAAATTGGTAAAGGTGCCTAAACACAGAAACGCAGAAAACAGGTCACTTATTACCTACCTATACCCTCTGATGCGATACAGCATTAGCAGTGAGTACTTTTTTTTTGCCAGGATGTACTAAAGATGCACCACCTTGTGCCTACCTGTCTGAGTTGCGTGAAAGGTGTAAAGGAGTGCGGGCGGTAGGAAAACATTGGTAAACTGTTACCACTACTGCTGTTAACCTTTTCATTACTGTGTCAGGCGAAAGTGATATCGTGCGGGGAGTGCAATAAATACAGAAAATCATCTGCTTTCGCAGGTATCTACCTTCCTGAGTCACTCCCCCCCCCCCCGCCGCATCAAATGAGGCAGGCCTGACCTTGATTGAAATATAGAGGTACTATATGGTGTGCAGGACGGGTATATCTGACTATTTGGTAACAAACAGCGGGGCGGAACATTGCAAAGGGGATAAAGCCCCAAGGACAGTACTCAAAAGAAACAATATGAGTTCAAGAGCAAGGGGAGCAAGAGGGGGAGCAATTCCAAAATCACCCCGCTTAAGTCTAACCCCGAGCCCGGGTCCAATGAATAAATATGTAACCCATGGTGGAAATGATGACAAACAGGCGGTGGAGAAGCAGCAGGGAGTTAAGAACAGCCAGACGGAAAGTAAGGAGGAAAAAAAGAAAAAGGATAAGAAAAAAGGGCAAGATAAAAACCAGGCGGAGTCAGACGCACTATCAGAGTCTAGATTAGAACAGGAGACCGAAGTAGAAATGGAGCAGAGAAGAGAAGAGGAACCACAAAATAGGGCGCTACTACCAACAAAAATAGAAATCGAAGGGATGTTCGCTGCCCTGGAAAAATCGTTAAAGGCACAAATGGAGGTGATACAAGAAAATATGGGGTATTTGCACGAAAGAGTGGAGGAAGTGGAAAGGAAATCAGACCATAACGAAACTGCCATAGGAAGACTAGAGGGAGAGATAAAGTCAATAAGGAAAGAACAACAGGAACAGGCATACAAGCGGGAGGACCAGGAGAATAGAGACAGAAGGAAGAACATAAGAATCCGGGGGGTACCGGAGACACCCCAACCAGAGAACCTATCAGGACTAATAATGAAAATTTGTAACCCAATACTGGATAGAGAAATAACATCCCCACTAAAAATAGAGAGAACACACAGAATAAGAAGACCAAGAGAAATAGCTCAGGATAAACCGAGAGATATCATTGTTCGATTTGAAAGTTGGAAGGAAAAAAATCAACTATGGAGAAACCTGAGAGGGAAGTCACCAATAAAATGGGAAGAGAGCCAAATTCAAATTTTCCAAGATTTATCTCAAGAAACGTTACAAAGAAGAAGAAAATTAAAACCATTACTGAAGATACTCCAGGAACACTAGATCCAGTTTAATTGGGGTTTCCCAGCCTGCCTGATAGGAAGGAAAAATGGTATCACGGCTAGACTAAGATTCATAGAGGAAATACCGGAATTCTGTAAAAAACTGGAAATTCCAACGCCGGACATGGGTTTTGGCGGTGGGGGAGTGGGGAGGGGGTAGGAAGGAGACGGACTTTGTGTTTTTTTTTTCCTTCCCCTTCTCCTTCCCCCCCCCTCTTCCTATGTTTATTGCTCTTCCTGTGTCTGTTTATCTTTTGCTCTGTGTGGCCGGTGTGGGCTTTTTTTTTTTTTTCTTGTACATGGAGGTGAGGGGGGGGTGGAGGGCGGGGGTGGGGGTTAAGGGTGTGAACGAAACAGATATAGGAAGATAGGGGGCGGGAGGGGAGCCCGGGACTCATCTGGACGCTCTGGCACCATCTCCCAAGTAGAGGGGGAGGAGGGACCGACGGTGCCAAACAAAACTCCACCTCGGGCCAAAGAGTGCAGAGGTGCCTAAAGGGGCACAAAGAGTGGGAAGGAGGGGAGGGAAGAGGAAAAGGAGAGAAGAAAAAAAAGGGAAAGAGAAGTCCTGCACCAAGACCATGAGGTCAAAGTTCTATTGGGGGGGGAAGGGATGGGGAGGGAGGGAAGGAGGGGGAGAGGGGGGTGAGGGGAGGAGGGGTGGAAGGGAGGGGGGAATTAGGATCTGTCCATCCGAGGAAGAGAGAGAGAGGAACGAAAAGAGAGGGTGAAACAAGGAAAGGGAAAGAAGGGGGAAGGAGAAAAAGGAAGAGAAAAGAAAAAGAAAAAGAAAAAAGAACATATGACTGACATAAATCTTATTACATATAACATAAGAGGGCTGAACTCCCCAGTAAAAAGGCATATGACATTAAGAGAGCTTGAACGGTATTCCGCAGAAATTGTATTTCTTCAGGAGACACATCTAGCACTATACTCTAACACAAAAATCTATTCGCGTTCGATTCCTACTTGGTACTACAGAGATTCCCCAAATAAGAGAGCTAAAGGAGTAGCTATAGGGATTGGAAAGAACATAAACTTTATAGTAGAGGAGAGAAGAGTTGACCCAGAGGGCCGATATCTGTTCCTAAAAGGGAACCTTCAGGGGAAAAAATGTACATTAGCAAACGTTTATTGTCCAAATACACACCCCAAAAGATATCTAAATAGAATATTAAATATTTTGATGGGCTTCAAACAGGGATATGTAATTCTCGCCGGAGATTTCAATTTCCCAATGGACCAAAAATTAGATAATACGTCTGGTGCACCGATACGAGATAGTAAACAATTAAAATTGGTAAAAAAAAAAAAATTCAACCATCAATTAATAGACCCTTGGAGAGCGGCACATCCAAGTAAAAAAGAATATACGTACTACTCAGCGGTGCACGACACGTATTCAAGATTGGATTACATTCTGGTGGACCATGGGCTCCTGGAATATGTAGTAGATACCTCGATAGGAGTAAAATCAATCTCAGACCATGCCCCAGTGATGATAAAAATAAGATTTAATAATGGAGAACAAAGAAAGGGTATGTGGAGTTTAAACGAAGACCTGTTAGACAATAAAGAAGTAGGAGAGATAATATCGAGAGAAATTGAAGAATACTTTAGAATAAATAATACACCAGAAGTAAGTGTGGCAACAATCTGGGAAGCACATAAGGCATCTATAAGGGGTAAATTGATCTCCATAGGGGCGCGAAAAAAGAAGGAGAGGGACCAAAAGAGGGAAAACCTGTTAAAGGAATTATATGACCTAGAACAAAAAGATAAAAGACAACAAGATAAGGAAACATACCAACAAATAATAATTAAGAGGGGTCAACTTAGAGATTTAATGGAACAAGAAACCAGAAAAGTATTTAAGAACGTAGCAAAAGAAAGATATAAATGGGGGAATAAACCCGGGAAGAATCTCGCAAGAATAGCAAAAAGGAAAAAAACTTTAAATTACATAGATAAAATAAAGAATCAGGGAGGAGAGATGAAATTTAAAACATCGGAAATCGCAGAAGCATTTAACACATATTATAGTGCACTGTACGACATTAGAGGAAATGAGACAGTACAGGAAGGAGAAAACAGGAAAGGCAAAATACAGGAATATTTAGAAAAAACTATCCTACCAAAGATAACACCGGAAAGTGCAGAGCTCCTAGAAAAACCAATTACGCAGGATGAAATAAATAAAGCTCTCCAAGAAACATCAGGGGGGAAAAGTCCAGGACCGGACGGGTTTCAGATTAAATATTATAAGAAGTTTAAAGATCAGTTAGTCCCAGAACTATGTAAGTATTTCAATAGATTGGGGGGAGACTTAGAGATAAGAAAAGAATCTCTCCTTGCCAATATTACCATCATACCAAAAACAGGAAAAGATGGAACAATATGTTCTAACTATCGTCCCATAGCGTTATTAAATACAGACATCAAGTTATATGCAAAAATATTGGCAACGAAATTAAAAACTTTAATGCCGGAACTAATTAACGCTGACCAAGCGGGCTTCGTGATGGGGAGAGAAGGTAGAGATAATACCATAAGAACCCTCTTATTAATCCAGAAAAGGAAGGAGAAGAAACCCCCAGTCGTACTTATGTCGATAGACGCAGGAAAAGCGTTCGACCGAGTCGACTGGGGGTTTATGATGGACACACTCCGGTATGTAGGGGTTGGACCAAAATATATGAAATGGGTTAAAAATTTATATGTGCACAAATAAATCAATCCAAAAAATGAATGCTGGAGTGAAAACACCCGTGTATAAACAAAGTCCAAAGTTCCACTGTGCTTGTCTGAAGAGTGATATCCACCACCAAAAAAAAGGTCAGCAGCTTACCAGATTGTATTGGTCCCCTGTTACGGAGGACCTCAAACTGCATACAAGTACTCCCAATTGGATGATATAGACTCCTATAGCCAACTCTTCAAACGAACTTCCACAGCAAAAAGGCAGTATGACACCATGTAAAAAATGAGAGGGATACCTCGCTGGTGTAAAATCTTTGGGGTTTATTGTATAAAAATAAAAAAACACACTTACAGCAATGTTGTAAGGAAACAGCCTTGAACTCGCGGCGCCGGCCGGACACCGACGAGTAAACCCGTCCTAGGAGATCGAGCAGTAAGGGGATGACGTCACCACGCCGCTCGGTCCACCCTACGCGTTTCGTGATAGGTCACTTCGTCCCGTGCCCCGAGACGAAGTGACCTATTACGAAACGCGTAGGGCGGACCGAGCGGCGTGGTGACGTCATCCCCTTACTGCTCGATCTCCTAGGATGGGTTTACTCATCGGTGTCCGGCGGGCGCTGCGAGTTCAAGGCTGTTTCCTTACAACATTGCTGTAAGTGTGTTTTTTTATTTTTATACAATAAACCCCAAAGATTTTACACCAGCGAGGTATCCCTCTCCTTTTTTACATGGTGTCATACTGCCTTTTTGCTGTGGAAGTTCGTTTGAAGAGTTGGCTATAGGAGTCTATATCATCCAATTGGGAGTACTTGTATGCAGTTTGAGGTCCTCCGTAACAGGGGACCAATACAATCTGGTAAGCTGCTGACCTTTTTTTTGGTGGTGGATATCACTCTTCAGACAAGCACAGTGGAACTTTGGACTTTGTTTATACACAGGTGTTTTCACTCCAGCATTCATTTTTTGGATTGATTTATTTGTGCACATTTAGATTGACGCCTTGTGCGTCATCTTACAATATATTATTTGCATGGTTTATAAATTTATCACGTTTTTATTTATCACCATTATTGGTTATGTTAATTATGTTTTTAGGTTTGTTTTTTTACCAATTGACATATTACTAATAAGGGTCCTATGCACTATATACTGTTCAATTTCTAAATTTAATAGGTTTAGCGCCACTATATATATTTTTCTTCCTTTGTTTTACTGAGTATGTTTATCAGGTTAGTGGCAGCTTGAGACCGTAATTGAGGCAATCTGGGTCACCCAGTAATTTGCCACCCCTTAATCCTGAGCGCATTTTTTCTTTCTTTCTTATTTCTTAAAAATTTATATACCTACCCGACAGCCAGGGTAAAAGTAAATGGGAGTGTGTCGTCGGTGTTTGGGATGCGTAACGGAACGAGACAGGGGTGTCCGCTCTCACCCCTCCTGTATGTGTTAGCGATGGAACCTTTGTTGCAGAACATACGGAACAATCAAGATATAGGAGGGGTGAGGGTGGGCAGGGAGGAACATAAAGTGGTGGCATACGCTGACGATATACTTTTATATTTGACGAAACCAAGGCTGTCTCTCCCTAACGTAGTAAAGGAAATAAAAAAATACGGGGAACTCGCAAATTTCAAGATCAACCCAGTAAAGACAGTAATCCTGAATTTAGGAATAGATAAAAAGGAAGAAAAACTATTACAGAAAGAATTTCCGTTCGCGTGGGAGACAAAAACTTTAACATATCTAGGTATTAAAATAACTACAACTCTAGAAGAACTGTATCCGGTAAGAAGATAGGGAGGGAAATAGGGAAAAGGGAAAGTAAGGAAATATGTAAAGTTATTTTTGTATGAAAATTTTTTTACACACTAATGTGGGTGTATGTAATTACATGTTGAATAATTTTCCAATAAAAAGTAAATAAAAAAAAAATGTATTATTAGAAAAAGTACAATAATAATAAACCAAACAAAAAAAAGACACCGGGCAAAAAGGTAATTTGCCATGGGTTATGACAAACAGGACATACAAATTACACAACATTAACACTGTACTCGTCCGGACGTGCTGAATTGGCCCTTGCAAGCACACCATTCCGATTGGAATATTAAATTTGGCTTGGTGGGAAGAAAATGTTCCCTGGTAGAAATCAATAATTAGGTGATTAACAATGGGCTAATCCTGGCATGGGAGGGGGGAGGGAAGGAGTAGGAAAGGGGAACCAATACACTTGGGGGGATAAATAATGTCAGATGGTAAATCCAGTAAGCATAATGTCTTTCCAGGCTCCCGTGATCAGGGAATCCTTGCGGTAGTTACCGCTGACACAGCACAGCTTCCATAGCGTCTCCACCTCCTCCGCTCACTTTACGCCTGGCAACGTCATGTGACTGCACAGGATGATGTCAACGCGTTTCGCTGGACTGATTAGCGTAGCTTCATCTCGGACATTTAAACGTAATCTATGAAGCTACTTCTATAGTTACCTCCATCTGTGACACAGAAATACACAAGAGGGATAAAAAGACTGAGGCCTCGTACACACGACCGATTTTCTCGTCGTAAAAAACACGTCGTTTTTTTCGACGAGATTCTTGTTAAGCTTGTCGATTTTCTCGTCAAGCTTTCTATGCGTACACACTGTCATTTTCCAATTTCCTTGTGGTTCTCTGCGCTCACGTCCAGCACGTACGACGGCACTATAAAGGGGAAGATCTTTTTTCTTGGCGCCACCCCTTGGGCTGCTTTTGCTGATCTCGTGTTACCGCGTCTGAAGTAAAAGTTTGGGAAGAGACGATTCGCGCTTTTCAGTCTTCGTACTTTTCAGATCGTTTTCTGCCGTTCAGTTTGTGCTTGTGGGTTCGTATCTTGACTTTCAGGGCGTCTAGGCAGGTCGTATCTGTTTTACAGTGCGTTATTGCCTGTTCGTTTCTGAATTTCAGTTCGTTATTCATAGGCCTTGCTGTTCTAAAGTGCGTTCTGTTCTGTACGTTCTGATTAGACGACCGTTTCCTAGCCGTGTCGCCTGGACGTTCTCGTCGTCGAGTTCGTGCTGTGCGTGCGCTTGGTGTTGGTCTGCTTGTTTTGGACCAAGACCAGTCCATGAATGGTGTGAGGAGGAGTTCATGGACCAAGAATTGGTTGCTCCAGCGGGACCAATTCTGCCACATGCCTCTGCTGCGGGAGATCGTCGAGAATAATCCTGAGGACTACAGGAATTTTCTGAGGATGTCTGACCCCGTTTTTCAGGAACTGTTGGCTTTGGTGTCCCCCTATATTACCAGGAAGGACACCGTTATGCGGGAAGCCATCAGTGCTGAGCAGAGGCTCATCGCCACGTTGCGTTACCTGGCGACAGGGAGAAGTCTTCAGGACTTGAAGTTCACCACAGGCATCTCCCCCCAGGCTCTGGGCCTCATAATCCCAGACACCTGTTCTGCTATTATACAAGTCCTGCAGGAGGACTATATTAGGGTAAGTTTTCTCCCTTCACATCACATTTTATGTATTACATGTATGCTAATGTATTGTATTTCTTTCATCCTTTCCTAATTACCATGATTGTAATATGCTGAGAATGTCCCCTTTGTCCCCATGCATGTTGGAAGCTTTAGATTGCCCCTTTTTTATCCTCCCTAAATATTTCCCCTCACTAACTTTTCCAGCAGGGGCGCCTGTTGCTCCAAATGTTGGGGGGTTACAACCCCAATTTCGGAAATAAACTTCCTCCTTTTTTGCTCTGTTGCCTAATAAACGCCCCCAGTTGTCCCCTCCAATGCAGCCATTTAGTCCCCTCTATTGCAGCCAGTTTCCCCCCAGCCCTGCACTTACCTTCTTGTGGTCAGCGCCATCCTTCTTCTGTCCTTGATGTCTTCTCCTTCCCTTCATGTTGCATCAGCCAATCATGTTACCATTAAACAGACTTGGTGAACATGATTGCCAGAGCTGCCTGTCAGTGTTTACACAAGGAATGCCCCCTCCTTGCGTCCCCGATTTTTCTTTGAGGAAGCCAATTACATCCCTCAGGTTGTAATTTGCAAGACTTTTTTAATACCTGTTTCTGCTCTGCAATTTTAACCCCCTAAATGACGCAATTAATCATATGTCGGTCGCTTTACAAGAGGCCATCCACCTGAATAGTGTGCGGCATAGACAATACATAGGTTCATGCAACGCATGAACCTATGTATTGTTCTGAGTGATGGGCACAGGAGAGAGGGGACAGTGCTCCAGCGCCCACTCTGGACGCACTGCCACTGCAATGCTATCCTGTGGCCAAACACATCTCCCCCCCCCAAAATAATTTAGTAATGGCCCATCAGAGGGGGTGATGAATATGATAAATGAGCCTTCCATTATACTTTTTTTACACACCTTAATAAACGTATAATTAGATTGATGTTGGTCTCTAATTTTTTGGTCTTGAATTTGCTTGTAATGTATGCCTTTGTTTTTCTAATATTATTTCATCTTGTTTCACTCCACAGCTTCCTTCAACGCCACAGGAATGGCAGACTGTGGCATCGGAGTTTGCCACGCGGTGGGACTTCCCCAACTGCGGTGGTGCCATAGACGGGAAGCACGTCCGCATCGTGCCGCCACCCCGTTCTGGATCCTACTACTACAACTACAAGGGGTTTCATAGCATTGTGCTGATGGCGGTGGTGTCAGCACGGTATGAATTCCTCTATGTTGATGTAGGGAAGAATGGCCGGATGTCCGATGGGGGATCCTTCATCCAGACGGAGTTTGCCCTCCGTCTCCAGAGTGACGACCTTGCATTGCCACCGGATGCAGGGAATATTGAAGGACTCCCCTTTGTTTTCTTGGCTGATGAAGCCTTCGGACTCGGACGGCATCTTATGAGGCCATTTCCACAGAGGACCCTGACCCCAGAGAAGAGTGTGTTCAATTACCGGCTGGCCAGGGCCCGAAGAGTCGTTGAAAATGCCTTCGGCATAATGGCCAGCCGGTTCCGCCTTTTTATGACTTCCATCCACTTGGCGGACTACAAAATAAACTATGTAGTGTTATGCTGCTGTGTGCTACACAATTTTCTTTGCCGCAAAGCGAATTCATATATGGCCTCAGTTTTGCCAGAGGCTGGACTTTCCCCTGCAAATCCCCTTCCGGGCCTGGAATCTGCCCGTCTTGGCTTGCCCCCCCAAAATGCCCGTGTGGTTCGGGACAAATACATGGAGTATTTCACGGGTAGGGGGGCAATTCCTATGCCAGCCTATGTCTAAGTATCCCAATAAAAATCTTCTTTAAACCTTTAATTATTTGTTCTTTCCTGTCTCCTAGTTTGTCTTTGTGCATTTGTAGTGGCAAGTGTATTTTACTTTAGTAAATAACAACCAATTTCACTATGTTACCTTACAAAAGAACCAAATAAGCTTAGAGTGTATTATAAAAAGAAGCTACACGTTGTTTGTGTTCAAATATTTTACTCTCTGCACATTTTTTTTTGTTTTACTTTGGGGTTGGCCTGACCACAACCCGTCAAATTTTGGCTTATGAAAATACAAAAATACCACTTGCATTTCTAAAATGACAACATTGGATACCTCTGAGCAATCTGAGACATTCAGTTACACAAACTATGTCTCTATGTGCCCGTCCTAATATGGGGTCCTGCCACCCCTTGCCCAGTCAAAAATTCAATATGCACACATTTTTACTTTTTTGCAAATAGGAAGTTTACAATCCTGATCCCTATTGTCAACATGTGCTATCTGCCATCAGGGGTGATCAATGGATGTGTTTTGGGGGTGCATCCCCTTCCTCAGTTCACCGACTTTTGATACGAGGAAGGTGTTGCACCCACAAAAGACGTACATGGATATCCCCTGATGGCAGATAGCACATGTTCACACACTGTGTGCATATTCAATTTTTGGCTGCTTTGTTACTCAAAAAATTAGTAAAAATATAAAAACAAACATGTAAAAACAAATGTGTTTGGATGGCTTATTGAATTCTCCCCAAAACATCGAGAATGTCTTTAAATGTTTGTTCCATCACATGGATTCTTTGTTTAATTAGGTCCAGTTCCGTGCTACATTCCATCACTTGCTGGATGAGGCGGAGGGCACTGTCAGCAGAGAACGGTGTGCTATCCTTCACAACATTTCCATCCCCTAAAAACCATAAAAAAAAATTAATAAAACTCTGCAGGCCTACCTCGCTTACCTTAAGCTGTGGTGTCAGATACTGACCTGTTGTGGTGACCAGATCCACAACGTCATCCACCTCTCCTTCCTGCACTTCTCCTTCCTCCACCTCAACTTCCTGCACATCTTTCGGTTGTGGATCTTTGGGAGTTTGGGGTTGCTTGGAAGTTGTGGGGTGCATGTGCTCCCTGGAGTGTCCTCCTCCCAGTCTTCTCTCCCCTATGAGAATAAAACCAAAGGTCTATTTATCACACTGTAAAAATCTCATTTTTAAACTTAAAACAGGCTAAATTGTTTGGAAGTGGGGTACAAGTGTGTGTTTGTGCGGAATTTAAAGAAAAATGCATTCTTTATGACCCCAAATATGTTTATTATTCACATTTGGATGTAATTTTTTGGACATGGAGGCACCACAAATAAACTCTGATGCACCTGTGTGGGACACCCAAAAAAGGCGGGTCTGGTGGCCCACACTATAGTGCTCCAAAGTACAGATGTGGAAGCAGCTGCTGAGTGTCCTCTCCTTTACACTGATTAAAGTTTGCATTTCATTCTCCTTACAAACACATCATCTAGACTTAAAAATTATCCACAATACTTGATCAAAAATGGCAGATGTCTAATTACTTTTGGGGGTCTTAAATAAGCCAAAACCACGGATAGTGGCCGAACGAAGTGTCGGTAACGTAACGAACGATTACTGTGCCCAACCTAGTTCAAAATAATACATTTTGGAAGGGAGTCCAATATGCTTTAAAAAAAAAAAAAGTAAGTTTCTAAAAAGATTAATAGCAGAAAGGTCGTCATTTTACTTACTTTTAGCGAGCATCCTCTTTATGCTCCTCAACTGGTCTGGCTCCCTCAGTTTGAGGTCTGACCACCTCTTTCTGAGCTGCTCATTTGAGCGTTTCACCCCGAACTTCGCCCTCAGACTCTTCACAACTTTAGTGAGGATTTTGGCCTTCCTTCTATTTGGTTTGCTATACGGCCCATGCTTGGCATCATAATCAGCCTTGACCAAGATGTCCACCATCTCCGCCATCTCCGCCAAAGACATATTCGATGCCTTGAATCTCCTCCTTGATCGTGACGTGTCCTCGGTCTCCGGGCTTGTCTCCTCGCTAGTTGCGGAATTATCAGACACCTGCTGTAACTCCGCCATATCTGTCTGCGCGCCGAAAGAGAAGGGGCGGGGAAAAGATGTTAGTTAGAACGTCATGGGCGGGCGACGTGTTCCAATTTGGACGCATGCGTGGTGTGTATATAGCAAACACACATGTGACTATAGTACGTTCGGTGTGCGGAGAGAGGAGTTCAAGTGACGGACGTGCGAACGAAGGTATGTGATTTTGTGAGACTTGTTAAAATTGTTGGCCTATACTGTCTTGAGATTGTTGGAGGATATATATGGTGACTAGGATGTGAAGGAGGT
This sequence comes from Rana muscosa, assembly GCA_029206835.1. Lineage (NCBI taxonomy): Eukaryota > Metazoa > Chordata > Amphibia > Anura > Ranidae > Rana > Rana muscosa. The sequence goes on from CM055119.1 coordinate 231,425,875, forward strand.
TAGACTGTTTGCCTCACATTATTTAAATAGAATTTATTTTACTTGCAGATACAATATGAATGTATTTATTAGCGACAAAGAGTTCCTGGCGGAATTTATTGACCGGGTAAGGGAGCTGCCGGCTCTGTGGGAGACCAAAAACCCCATCCATAAAAAAAAAGGGGTGAGAAAAGCAGCGCTGGATAAGCTGCTCCCATTTGTGCATACCAAGGTGCCCACAGCCACAGCAAAACAAGTGGACACTAAAATTGGGAGCTTGAGAGGTACCTACAGGACTGAACGCTCTAAGGTGCTGGCTTCTCAGAGGTCAGGAGCAGCAGCAGATGATGTTTATGTCCCGGTTTTGTGGTACTACAGCAGGATGTCCTTCCTGGATGACCACATTGAGCCAAGGCCATCACTCTCCACTCTTCCCCCCAGACTTCCCTGCAGCCAACCTGAGCCTTCTCTGGAGCAAGAGGAGGCAGCCATCCTGGATGATCCTGATTTGGCCATCTGGAGCCAGGTATAGTATTAACTGAAAATGTAGTGGGATAAAATTAATGTTTCCCAAATATGTCAGGATGAGAAACATACATTATTTTGTATTCAACAAGTGAAATCATGATCTGTAGACATTATTCTGCACTTAATTGTGTGGTAAATAGTCAAGCTGATGTAGTGGTAAATTTAAAGCAAGGATTTATGCATTTACATTCTAATTGCTTCCATCAGGATTACAAAGTTTGATGCAAAGATTAAACCAACATATTAAACTATGTTTCTTTTTCATACACAGGATGAAATCAGCCAGGAGGAGGGTCTGGAAACTGTCAGGCAGGAGGAGGAAGGGCCCAGTGGCAGCCAGGAGGTGGCAGGGCCCAGTGGCAGCCAGGAGGTGGCAGGGCCCAGTGGCAGCCAGGAGGTGGCAGGGCCCAGTGGCAGCCAGGAGGTGGCAGGGCCCAGTGGCAGACAGGAGGTGGCAGGGCCCAGTGGCAGACAGGAGGTGGCAGGGCAAAGGAGAAGCAACAGATCCCAGGTGCCTCCCATCAGGCTTCACAAAAGAGGCAGGAGGGACAGGACCACCAGTGAGGCAGCAATGGCCCTTATTAAAGAGGCCCATGCCACCCTCAAGGAGCCCACATCCCCTGAAGAGGCCATTGCCGGCCTAGTGGAGGCTAAGTTCAAGGTGATGAGCATGGAGCAACGCCTCCTATGCGAACCCCTGCTCATCACCTTGCTCAACAAGGGGGTGATGGAGCAAATTACCCCCAATACCGCCATATGTGAGGTGGCCCAACTGACCCAACCTCAACCTCCACCTCCACCTTCCTCTTCTGCCCCACCCCCTTCTGCTACCCCTCCACCTTCTGCCCCACCCCCTTCTGCTACCCCTCCACCTTCTGCCCCACCCCCTTCTGCTACCCCTCCACCTTCTGCCCCACCCCCTTCTGCTACCCCTCCACCTTCTGCCCCACCCCCTTCTGCTACCCCTCCACCTTCTGCCCCACCCCCTTCTGCTACCCCTCCACCTTCTGCCCCACCCCCTTCTGCTACACCTCCACCTTCTGCCCCACCCCCTTCTGCTACACCTCCACCTTCTTCTTCTGCCCCACCCCCTTCTGCTACACCTCCACCTCCTCCTCCTGACAGGAGTACCCCTCCAGTGGGCCAGCCTCCAGCTAAACGAAGAAGGAAGGCTTCAGTAAAGGCTGCAGGGAAGGTTGCCAGGAAGAAGAGGAAGTGATGGCCTTGCTTCATTGTGGTCGCACTGGTCGGACAGAAGGCAGCCTGTTGTAGTACCACACACTTGGGACATATATCTCACCTGCTGCTGTTCCTGACCTCTGGGAGGCCAGCATCAGATTGTGTTCTGAAATGTGGGCCTTCTCAAGCTCCCAATTTTAGTGTCCACACAGGGTTGCTGTGTGCTCTGGGGTCCCTGGGATGCACAAATGGCAGCAGCTTCTCCAGCGCTGCCTTCTCTTTATTTAATTTATAAACATGAATAAATGTGTTTTTTGTTTAAGTTCATACTTGACTATGTGTATTTTTAAATAAAAAAAAACAAGCTTTGGAGTAAGCAGATACATTTGACTGACAATAAAAGGCACAGATATCACCCCCCCAAAAGAATAACTAAATCTGATTAGCTCAAAAACATGGTGTGAAATTTTAAAAATATAGATTAGAAAATTAAATGGGAGATCGCTATCAAAACATTGAGAAATTATAATTAACATCATTTTGAAAAATCTAACCATTTAAATTATTCCTAAAAACTTGCACGATATAATACACATAAATCTTATAAAGAGCAGCATGAAAAAGGTTAAAAATAAGGCATAACTCTGTGTGAATATCAGCAGCAAAAGAAGGTCTCTCGTTTTGATTAATGTAACATTCTAACGAAGAATTCAATGCAGAACATTTAAACGATGAAATATTTATGAGCGTGACGAATGTGCTCTCTCCATTATGAAGGCTTGTTTTACCAGAAGATGCGCTCCCGTCTCATAGTTGCTTGTGAGCATGCGCGCTTTTGGAAGAGTCGTAAAAGCATACACACGAACCATTTTCTCGTCACAAAACAGGCCGACGATAAACACGACGAGGAAATCTGGACTCCTGACGAGAAAATAGAGAGCAGGTTCTCTATTTTCTCGTCGAGATTCTCGTCAAGTTTCTCGTCGTAAAACCATACACACGAACGTTTTTCTAGACAAAAAAACTCTCGCGGCACTTTTCTTGACTGTTTACGACGAGAAAATCGGTCGTGTGTACGAGGCCTGAGACTACTGGAGACTCCAAAGCCTGTACTCACAAGTACTCGCCAAATACTGTGCCTCACGTGCTGTTGGTAGTTCTCACAGATATTTAAATTAGTGTTCTGTCTCTATACTAAAGGATCAAAGATATCAAGTACCATTACCAGCAACATTGCTTACTGAGTGATCCCATGACTGACATTATTTATCCCCCCCCCCCCAAGTGTACTTTATTGGTTCCCCTTTCCTACTCCTTCCCTCCCCCCCTCCCACGCCAGGATTAGCCCATTGTTAATCACCTAATTATTGATTTCTACCGGGGAACATTTTCTTCCCACCAAGCCAAATTTAATATTCCAATCGGAATGGTGTGCTTGCATGGGCCAATTCAGCACGTCCGGACGAGTACAGTGTTAATGTCCTGTTTGTCATAACCCATGGCAAATGACCTTTTTGCCCGGTGTCTTTTTTTTGTTTGGTTTATTATTATTGTACTTTTTTTAATAATACATTTTTGATACAAATTTAATTTTGATACAGGAATAAATTCATTACCTTTGAATAATTGCAGTTTGATCGTTAATTTTGTTGCCAGTAGTGACCCCTTCTGGCCTGCTCTCTAACAGGCCAACCCCTCCCCTATTCTGACTATATGCTGTATGGTCACGGCAACAACATCTCACGAGTTGAACGATCAATTACTGGTCAATTTACATTTTTGATCGTGCATTAGTGGTTTATGCTTGCTCTCCCCTTCCCTCAACCCTCTTTTTTCTATATCTGTACATGTTACCAGTGGTGTGGTTCTTCAATTTTGAGGCATCGGAAGACATCCTTTTGATGACAAAATATCTCAGGCTGAGCCTCCTTATGACGTCATTGCGTACCGGAAGTGAACCGGAAATGCTGATTTCTGGCCGAGTTATTCTTTTTACAATGCGCATTGTCTACGTACTAATGTAAGTGTGTTTTTAATGTACTACCTATGAGTAGCATACATTTGCTTGCTCCTACATGAATTTGAGCCAATAGAGATCGGGAGGAGTCCATTTGGTGCTGGGTCCATAATGGTGTTCCATGAGGCCTTGGTTGCTGATGAATAATATTGGGTTGAGCTTGGGTTGACCACTGAAAAATAGGGTCATTGAGATCTGGTAAGCCTGCACCTTTATCATTTTTTGGTGTTGGTGGATGTTGCTGCCACATCTAGAGAGCAACGAAGACTTGAAAACTATGCACATATAAATTAGACTTTTTTTGGTTCTGGAACTTTTTGATTCATCTTTGCATGGATACTTTCTTTCACATTTAGTTAATGTTTTCATTTAAGATTTGTACTTTATAAAATTTTCCTTATGTATGATGATTTAGGAAGAAATAATGATTTTCTTTGCACTTTAGCGCAACACATTTACTTTACATGTAAACAATCTATGTAAACATTTTCATTGGATTTATTTTTATTATATAATTATTTTTCTTTTGTTAACAGACCTTTAGCCTTTTTGAGCGAAACACGTTGGAATTCTTTCATCTATCTACAGCGATCTTTACAGTGTTCGTCAAAATTTCCTAATTAAGGCCCCTTTCACACTGGGGCGTTTTTCATGCGGTTTAGCGCTAATATTAGCGCTATTATACCGCATGAAAAATTTGTGCCTGTAGCCTTCAATGTGAAAGCCCGAAGGCTTTCACACTGAAGCGGTGCGCTAGCAGGACCGCTCCAAAAGTCCTGCTAGCCGCTTCTTTACAGCGGTAAATGAGCGGTGTGTTCACTGCTCCTTTACCGCGGCTGCCCATTGAAATCAATGGGACACCGCAGTAATACCGCCCGCAAACCGCGGCAATAGCCGCGGTTTGCGGGCGGTATTAACCCTTTTTCGGCCGCTAGCGGGGCTTAAATTCACCCCCCTAGCGACCGCATACCGCGGTAAGAATGACGGTATAGCAGCGCTGAAAATCGCGCTGCTATACCGCCACCGCACCTGCCCGCCCCAGTGTGAAAGGGGCCTAAACCACAGGGAATGATGTTGTTGTTCCATTATTCCCTATGGGAGTGCCATGTACCTTTACTATATCTAAGATTTATAGAGTCATGTTAGGATCTATGGGGGTTTATGTTCTATGTTGGCATACATTTACATATGATATGTAATTGATTTTATGTAAAATCAGGAACGTTGGATCCCTTTGTATTTATGTATAAATAAAGCTTCTTTTTTGCTATTGTGTTTGCTGTTGTGAAAATTTCTTTCTCACCTTAAAAATCATATTTCTTTTTATTTCTTCAGTTGTCCTGGAGGTAATTGTATTTAGTAATAAGAAAGAAAGAAAAAATGCGCTCAGGATTAAGGGGTGGCAATTGCTGGGTGACCCAGATTGCCTCAATTACGGTCTCAAGCTGCCACTAACCTGATAAACATACTCAGTGAAACAAAGGAAGAAAAATATATATAGTGGCGCTAAACCTATTAAATTTAGAAATTGAACAGTATATAGTGCATAAGACCCTTATTAGTAATATGTCAATTGGTAAAAAACAAACCTAAAAACATAATTAACATAACCAATAAATGGTGATAAATATAAACGTGATAAATTTATAAACCATGCAAATAATATATTGTAAGATGACGCACAAGGCGTCAATCTAAATGTGCACAAATAAATCAATCCAAAAAATGAATGCTGGAGTGAGAACATCCGTGTATAAACAAAGTCCAAAGTTCCACCGTGCTTGTCTGAAGAGTGATATCCACCACCAAAGAAAAGGTCAGCAGCATACCAGATTGTATTGGTCCCCTGTTACGGAGGACCTCAAACTGCATACAAGTACTCCCAATATGGATTGCTTGATAAAGATGCGCGCAGGGACATAGAACGTCTCTCTGCTTTATACATCGAAACGCATTGCATGCTGGTCCTGACGTAACTCCGCTGAACGTTGTGTTGCGTCTCAGCTGGAACCTTCGTTTGCTTTCCAGCCCTCTTCCTGGCTCCCTGAGAAGAATCTCCCGGTGATATCCTCTATGGACATCATCCCGGTCCTCATTACAACATATGAGGAGGTCATTATACACTGAGACTTCTAGCAAGCGGAATATGACCATTGACCAGACGATTCATGTGCCTATTACAGTCAACCTACGAGTGAGTGCTTTGATACTTTTGTGTCATTAAAGTATAAACAGTTTTAACTAAGTGGCGCCTTTTGTTTTTTCCTTTGTTTACATGTGTTTGGAGTCTGGCTTCGGCTCCCCCAGTAAGGCTGCCCAGTTATCTCCTGGACTGTTACAACTCACATCTAAGCTCGTCACACAGCTCAAAGGACTTGTTTGGTAAACTCTTATATATACACTGTCTTTTTTTTTAACCTGTAGCGCCAATATTGTAATTAATTTTGCATTACATTGAGGCTTCCTCTGTGCATAGTGTGAAAAAGTAGATAGGAAACAGGGATGAGCCGAACACCCCCCTGTTTGGTTCGCACCAGAACCTGCGAACAGACAGAATGTTCGGGTGAAATTTAGAACCCTATTAAATACAATGGACTCGAACGTTCGAAATCTAAAGTGCTAATTATAAAGGCTAATATGCCATTTATTGTCCTAAAAAGTGTTTGGGGACCCGGGTCCTGCCCCAGGGGACATGTATCAATGCAAAAAAAAGTTAAAAAAATTGACGTTTTTACGGGAGCGGTGATTTTAATAATGCTTAAAATGAAAAAATAAAAGTGAAATATTCCTTTAAATATCGTACCTGGGGGGTGTGTATGATATGCATGTAAAGTGGCGCATGTTTCCCGTGCTTAGAACTGTCCCTGCATATAATGTCATTTTTGAAGGAAAAAAAGTCTTTTAAAACTCACTCGCAGCTATTAATGAATTGTCGGCTTTTATCAATACATAGAAAAGTCATTGATAAAAATAAAAAAAGCGTGGAATTCAATTACCAGGCCCTTCAGGTCTGGAATGGATATTAAGGGGAACTCCACCCCAAATTTTAAAAAAAATGGCGTGGAGTCCCCCCAAAAATCCATACCAGACCCTTATCCGAGCACGCAACCTGGCCGGCCGCAGGGGAAGAGGGGGGGACGAGAGAGCGCCCCCCCCCCCTTGAACCGTACCAGGCCACATGCCCTCAACATGGGGAGGATGTCCCCATGTTGATGGGGACAAGGGGCTCATCCCCACAACCCTTGCCCGGTGGTTGTGGGGGTCTGCGGACGGGGGGCTTATCGCTAAGCGGACCAGATGCGAAACATGAGAAGGGGGGCGGGTCTATTCACGTATTACACAGTGAAGAAAGTTCCCATCAGGTCCGCCCCCTCGTAGAGCGGACCTGATGGGGAACTTCCTTCACTGTGTAATACATGAATAGACCCGCCCCTTCTCACGTTCCGCATCTGGTCCGCTGAGCGGACCTGATGGGGAACTTTAGAAGGGGCGGGTCTATACATTTAAAACACTGCGGAGGAAGTTCCCCATCAGGTCCGCTCAGGCACAACCAATGACGGACAGCGCTGGACATCGGGATTTCATCACTGGAATGTTTTTTTTTTTTTTAATAAAGGACTTTTCCAAGGTGTTGGTGTGTTTTTTTTTTTACATTTTTTGACACTTTCTTCGTGAAATGGTAGGGGTACAATGTACCCCTTACCAATTCACATAGGGGGGCGGGATCTGGGGGTCCCCTTTGTTAAAGGGGTCTTCCAGATTCCGATAAGCCCCCCGCCCGCAGACCCCCACAACCACCGGGCAAGGGTTGTGGGGATGAGGCCCTTGTCCCCATCAACATGGGGACATCCTCCCCATGTTGAGGGCATGTGGCCTGGTACGGTTCAGGAGGGAGGGGGGGCCGCTCTCTCGTCCCCCCCTCTTCCCCTGTGGCCGGCCAGGTTGCGTGCTCGGATAAGGGTCTGGTATGGATTTTTGGGGGGACTCCACGCCATTTTTTTTTAATTTGGGGTGGAGTTCCCCTTAAATTCCATGCCAGATCTGAAGGGCCTGGTATGGATATTTAGGGGGAACCCCACGCCATTTTTTTTTTAAATTTGCGGCGGGGTTCCCCTTAATATCCATTCCAGACCTGAAGGGCCTGGTTATTGAATTTGGGGGAACCCCCACGCTTTTCTTTTTTTATCAATGACTTTTGTATGTATTGATAAAAGCCGACAATTCATTAATAGCCGCGAGTGAGTTTTAAATGACTTTTTTTCCTTCAGAAATGACACTTTGTGCAGGGACAGTTCTAAACACGGGAAACATGCGCGACTTTACATGCATATCATACACATCCCCCAGGTACGAAATTTAAAGGAATATTTCACTTTTATTGTTTCACTTTAAGCATTATTAAAATCACTGCTCCTAAAAAAACGGCAGTTTTTTAAACTTTTTTTTGCATTGATACATGTCCCCTGGGGCAGGACCCGGGTCCCCAAACACTTTTTGGGACAATAACTTGCATATAAGCCTTTATAATTAGCACTTTAGATTTCTCCCATAGACTTTTCGAATTTGCCGCGAACACCCCAAATTGTTCGTTGTTCGGCGAACGGGCGAACAGGCAATGTTCGACTCGAAGCTCATCCCTAATAGGAAAGTTAAGGTCTGATGCTTTTTTAGGATCAAGGTGCAGATGTTTATGTTAAGCAGGGCCTACTTTCAAATGTGATATCTGTCACACACAGTAATTTTTGGGTTGTTAGATCAATTTGTTCATGTTTTTAAGTTGTTTATTTTGACACATGGTTAGAGCTGCACTTGAATTTACGTATATTAAATGAAGGGTAGCACTTTTTTGTATATTTATTGAAATTTTAAGTTGTGGAAAATATCTGGAAATTACAAACTGAGTCATGGGTGGCATCCTCCCATGGAACTGGTGACAGCAGCTGTTATTCCTGCAGTTCAATTACATAGAATTTGGAACCCCACTGTGAATAACAAAATATTATGGCTAAACATAGACACGATTGTCGTAGGAATAATACAATGATTTTGATTAAAAAGAGTGGCCCTCCACTCTAGAAGCAGTATCCAGCTCCAAAAGAATCAGTGAAAACCAAAACTGAGACTTTGTAAAGTGAGAAATCTAAGGTTAAATAAAATGTAATTTGTATTTTCATTCCGAATGGGCAAAGTTGCAAATACCACAAACAATTCTGAAGTGTGTAGAGGGCAGTAAGTGCAGAGAAAATGAGTGTCAAGGGTATGACAGGGCGGAAATAGCTGGAGAGGAATGTGGTGGATATTATAGGGGCAGTATGTGCTAATGGGTGGGGGGGGGGGGAAGCAAAATAGTAGACAGTATCTGCAGAAAAGGAATGCATCGGGTAGTTTGTGCAGAAGAGGAATGCATTACAACTCCTCTGCAACTGACATTACAGTTAACCCACTAACTTGGGATTTTGCAGCAGATAAAGAGAGATAAAAGGTAAAAAAAAATCAGTGTCCAGGACAAGACAAGAGTCTGCTGAAATTGAAACAGATTATTATTCTAGGACAGTGGAGGTGATTGTTATTGGGAATTACCCTAGAGACTAAATAAATAAAACTGCATCGGTGCATTTCCCTTAACACCCCCCTGTTCATGCTCAAACCCCTTGGCCCTCCACCACTGGCCACTGTAGCAGCAATTGCAAGCTGCCGCAACACCGCTCCACCCAGTGGAAGGAAGCGCGGGATTTGCCACTGATCTGCTACTGAGCCAGTGAGAAGTCGAGGTTCACATCTGTGCACCTGAGGCCCTAATACCTCTGCTACTCTCTATCTGGCTATTTGCCCACCCAGCTGACAGAAAACTCACCGACGGAAGCACCCAGCAACAGTGATGATTCTGTTGATGGCGCCTGCAGCCACATCCCAGAGCAATACAGTTAAAATTTGCATATTGCTATAATGGTGCAATGCACTCAAGCTGTTTACTTTTTTCTTTTTACTAAAATCTTCCCTCCCTTTGATAGTTTAAGGGCATAAAAACCCTTGATTTTCAGTCCCTCTGGTTGACCTTTGTGGAACTTGGTAAAATGTTGGGCAATCCGGGTTTCATCATATTTTCCCATGATACTTGGCATATGTTCACTGATGCAGACTTTTTTTAGGGCGTTTTGCCCACATAATATTTATGGCATGGGCATTCTAGAAAGTAAAGGATCTGGGTTGTATTTCAATTAATAAATTGCTTTATCTTAAAGGTTTTTCTTCCATTCGCATCGGTAAAAAAATCAGTTCTGTTCACGAATTTACAAATATGGCACCTCCCACAAGGGAATATGCCTTTGAGTTTGGGAAAATTCCGTCAGCCAGTTACGTGGTGTCGATTTAATAAATTCTGATTGCACTAGCTCATCCTCCAAGTTTCTAGCCCTCTTTGCGACCAAGAGGGGTCTGGGTCTTACAATATCTGCCAGTTGGGGCGAGCGAGTCAGTCGTGCCAGTGCTTAGTGAGCGTAGTGCATACCTCATTCCATTGTAGACTGAAAGGAGTAATAATCCTCACAGGGTCTGGTTGGTCCTCTTGAGCCTGATCTCTGATCTTGTTCACTTTCAGTAGTTCTGATCTTGGTCTTTGGGATACCTTTCTTCTGGATCTCCTCAGAGTCCTGTGTGAATACTTTCTTTCCCTGAACTTATAGCTGCACGGCAGTTTTGTAATCCGAGTCCAGTGCACAGTTTTGGCGTATACTAAGAAACTGTCCAGTGGGTATCCCTTTTATCAGCAATTTTGGATGACCGCTGTTCGCCTCAAAAAATGAATACATAAAAAGATAGTGGAAAAAGAAAAGCTACAATTATCCGAAATACAAACCCAGATAGACGACAGTTTGAAACAACTTGAGGCCTTCAGTGGTAAGCCAGAGTTTGACAAATACAATGAGCTCCTACAAAACTGAGTCACCAAGGTAGAGAAAGTTGAGACTGACCAAGCAATCTAAGATTCTGAGGGATCTTGGCAACTGGGATAAAGGGGAAATTCTACAAGAGGACACAGTAAATCCAGAAGACCTAGGAGAGGATCACGATCGGCATCGAGAAATGGGCCTACCCCACAGGGAAGTGAAGATGAGAATGACCGTTCAGTGGGTTTTAGAGGAAGAGCAGTCACCACAGGAGGTGACTGCTTCATGGGAGGTGACTGCTCCCATGAAAGGAATACTAAAAACCACCGGAAGAAATACAGCAAGCGAAAAAATGAGAGCCCAGGAAAGAGACAACCAGAACATGGACACGCAGTCAGCGGAGGAAGTGAATGTGTTCCCAGCGAATGTACATGGAGACATCATTATAGAGGACAAAACGAATTTGAATATCACTAACACTATCATTAATCTGTTCGAATTCATCTTGCACAATAGACACATTAAACTACTCAAGAGAGGTTTATCTTTTTCCCCCAAAAACCCAATGAATCATTTTGAAGTTTATAAAAACATGTGCCTATTCCTAAGGAAGGTCTATCTAAGGCAGGTACATCAGAGACCAAATCCTAAAGCTATTGAAAATACCAAGGATGACACCTACAATCAGACAACACTGGACACTCTGGCCTCTCTCTGGTGTAGGGAAGATGATGACCCAGAAGATCTACTAATACCAGTATCCCAGGACCACTGGAAAAGAGAAGCAAGTCTCCAGATTAAATTAACAACGATGCTACCTTTTCAAAAGAATAAGTGGCTGGGGGTCTTTCTAGACTTAGTACAGGAAAACCTATCTCGCCTTAACTGGACACATCAGAGAAATGACAACTTGGACCCCAATGAGAGGCAGGCCCTCCAGGAACTGAAGGAAGCACCCAAGCTTATCATTAAGAAAAGCGACAAAAGAGGGAATTTAGTATTACTATCAGAAGACTTCTATGAAAAAGAGACAATTAAATGATAGGTCAACGTACGAAAAATTTGTGACAAATCCCTTTTCTACCATCGTTGAGGAGCTAAACTTCAAACTAAGCCTGGCACATGAAGTGAACCTTATCTCTAAAAAATAATTTGAATATCTAAAGGTATCGGAATACAATGTACCTAATAGGGATGAGCCGAACACCCCCCAGTTCGGTTCGCACCAGAACCTGCGAACGGACCGAAAGTTTGCGCGAACTATCGAACCCTGTTAGAGTCTATGGGACTCGAATGTTCGGAATCAAAAGTACTAATGTTAAAGTCTAATATGCAAGTTATTGTCCTAAAAACGGGTTTGGGGACCCGGGTCCTACCCCAGGGGACATGTATCAATGCAATTTTTTTTTTCGGGAGCAATGATTTTAATGATGCTTAAAGTTAAAAAAAAAGTGAAATATTCCTTTAAATATCGTACCTGGGGGGTGTGCCTGTGAAGTAGCACGTGTTTCCCGTGTTTAGAACTGTCCCTGCACAAAATGACATTTCTAAAGCAAAAAAAGTCATTTAAAACTGCTTGCAGCCCATTTGGGTCTTGTATGGATATTAAGGGGAACCCCGCACCCAAATTAAAAAAAGGAAAAGTGTGGGGCCCCCAGGCCCTATATACTCTGTACAGCAGTATACAGGCTGTGCAAACAAGACAGGGACTGTAGGTTTGTTCTTAAGTAGAATCTGTTTGTAATTTAGAACTGGTACATTTTTAAAATGTAGCTCAAGCCAAAAAATCTATTTTTAAGCTTTTTGGAAAACATAGGGAAGGGTTATCACCCCTGTAACATTTGTTTTGCTGTCTGTGCACCTCTTCAGAAGATTTCACCTCACTTTCTGTCCTAATGACAATTGGTTTTTGAAAATTTTGGGTTTTTAGTGAAACAAGGATTGGTGATAAAGCATAAGTGGAGAGGAGACACGTTTTTCCCATATTAACTCTTACAGGAGAGAATTTCCCTTCCTAGGGGTAGATTTCCTCTCACTTCCTGTTGTCTCCCTCCGGTTGCAAGTAGGAGTCGTTTGTAAGTTGAATGTTTGAAAGTAGGGGCCTGCCCTATATACTCTGCAGAAATTTGGGCCTTAGGTGTTGGTGTTGCCACAACACTGTAAGGCCTCACAGTTACTCTTGGTGGGCGCAGGAACGGGCCCTGCTGTGAAATATTAGATCAAGAATTGTAATTACACGCCCCTGTTGAACAGAGGCAGAAAAATTGGGCCTTAGGCACAGGTGCTGGTGCCACAAACCTGCAACCCCTCACAGAAACTCTAGTTGGAGCGCATGAATGAGCCGTGCTGCAAATTATTGCATCAAAAATTGTAATTACACGCCCCTGTTGAACAGGGGCAGAAAAATTGGGCCTTAGGCACTGGTGCCACAACACTACAACCCCTCACAGATACTATAGTTGGAGCGCAGGAATGAGACCTGCTGCAAATTATTGCATCAAAAATTGTAATTACACGCCCCTGTTAAACAGGGGCTGAAAAATTGGGCCTTAGCCACTGGTGGCGGTGCCCAGAACCAAAAATGTTCTTACAAGCTATCAGCATTAACATTGAGGAGGAAGAGGATAGTCACTCAGCATAACAGGATAGTTACTCAGCATCAGCATAGGCAGTCTTGAAGGGATCTCCCATTCAAAAAAAAATATTCGGTTACATCAGCATAAGGTGCTTGGCAGCTGGTGATCCAAGACTGATTCATTTTTATGAAGGTCAGCCGATCGACCGATTCGGTGGACAGGCGCACCCTGTGATCGGTTACAAAGCCTTCAGCAGCACTGAATGTGCTTTCCTAAAGAACCCTGGATGCAGGACAGGCCAGTAGCTCAATTGCATACTGTGCAAGCTCTGGCCAGTGATCCATCCTCAAGACCCAGTAACCTAGAGGATTTTTGTCAGTGAATTAGTTGACCAGACTGTGTGGACTGCACAGAGAGAACCAAAATGTATGTAAAGTGAAATATAATGAGGTTTATTGAGTTAGGTGATATAAATAAATACACAGTGCAAACCCACCAAACAACCCACAAACAACAAATAATATATACAGCAAAGGGCAGTACCAGAATCTTGAATGTAAGCCAGGCCAGGGTCATACACAGCAGATCAGGAGATTGACAAAGGAGTGTTCCAGAAGCATAAACGTAGCCAGGCCATGGTCATACACGGGGAGTCAGCAGATGGGGACAGGGAACAAACAAAACAGGGAGAGGACGGATGGATAGGCTCAGGATGGGGCTCAGGATGGGGCTCAGGATGGGGATCAGATCAGGTTGGGTCAGGAGAGGTGAGGTACAGGCTCAAGGTCCGGATAAAAGCAGCGAGGTCAGAGCTCAAGGAGAAAGATACCAAGGCGAGCATGTAAGGGCTCGCCGGGTATTTATACGACTGCTATGATTGTCCTCATGTGACAGCTGAGCGGAGGAAGTGCTGCCTGCCCCATACTGCCGGAATACACCCGCTGGTGGACGCTGGTACGACGGCCCATGAATCAGGCATTACCACCAGCAGGTGAGATCTTCTATCAAAGATACTGGCTGCAAGAGGAGACCTGCTGGTGGACACCAGTACTGCAATCCATAGGACCAACAGCGCCACCAGCGGGTGAAGCCTTTCCTGACAGTACCCCCCCTAAAGCAGCGGCCTCCGGACACTCCAACCAGTCTTAATTGTCCATAGTCTATGGCATTGAGTAGGCTCTGGGTCGTCGAGCTGGGCAGCAGGCTCCGGGTTGTCGAGCTGGGTAGCAGGCTCCGGGTTGTCGAGCTGGGCAGCAGGCTCCGGGTCGTCGAGCTAGGCAGCAGGCTCCAGGTTGTCGAGCTGGGCAGCAGACAGGAACACCTCAGGCTGGGCAGCAGACAGGAACATCTCAGGCTGGGCAGCAGACAGGAACACCTCAGGCTGGGCAGTAGACAGGAACACCTCAGGCTGGGTGGCAGACAGGAACACCTCAGGCTGGGCGGCAGACAGAAACACCTCAGGCTGGGCGGCAGACAGGAACACGTCAGGCCGGGCAGCAGACGGGCACGTCAGGCCGGGCAGCAGACAGGGGCACGTCAGGCCAGGCAGCAGACAGGGGCACATCAGGCCAGGCAGCAGACAGGGGCACGTCGGGCTGGGCGGCAGACAGAAGCTCCTCAGGTTGGGCAGCAGACAGAAGCTCCTCAGGCTGGGCAGCAGACAGGAACACATCAAGCTGGGCAGAAGGCAGGAACACCTCAGGCTTGGCAGCAGGCAGGAACTCATCAGGCTGGGCAGCAGACAGGGACACATCAGCCTGGGCAGCAGGCTCCTCAGGCCAGGAAACGGGCACCACAACCTCAGGCCGGGAAACGGGCACCACAACCTCAGGCTGGGAAACGGGCACCACAACCTCAGTCCGGGAAACGGGCACCACAACCTCAGAACGGGAAAGGGGCACCACAACCTTAAGCCGGGAAACGGGCACCAAATCTTCAGGCGGGGACACAGGCACCGGATCTTCAGGCGGGGACACCGGATCTTCAGGCTGGGACAGCGGATCTTCAGGCTGGGACACCGGATCTTCAGGCTGGGACACCGGATCTTCAGGCTGGGACACCGGGACTTCAGACTGGGACACCGGGACTTCAGTCTGGAAGACAGGCATCGGGACATCAGGCTGGAACATTGGCTCTGACACTTCAGGCTGGCACAGTAACTTCAGGCTGGCACAGGAACTTCAGGCTGGCAGGCTGGCACAGGATCTTCGGGCTGGAACACTGGCACTTCAGGCTGGAACACTGGCACTTCAGGCTGGAACACTAGCACTTCAGGCTGGAACAGATTGGTGGGTGTGGAGGCAGGTTGGGTTAATGGCAGGATCGTTTTGGTTGGACAAAACTTTTGCTTCTTCTTTGGCTTAGCCGCTGCAGATTTATAAATAACTGGAGGAATGTAAGAAAAGGAAGTAATTGGGCAAAAAGAAGGGCTGGAATGGGGTGGAGATATGGGGGCAGAGGCTGGGGGAGATTTTTGTGGAATTGTTACAGGAGGAAGGGAAGAGGCAGGTGGATTGAAGGCAGGATAAGTGCAGTAGACATGTGCAATTTGTTTAGTTACGAATTTGTTATTCGTCATAATTCGTTATATATACGGTTTGATAAAATTACAAACGAACAACGAACTATCAAAAAGAAGGAATATGGAAAACAACAAAAATACAAATTTAGTAAATTACGAAAAAGTAAAAAACGAAAACATAAAAACAACGAAAATACCGAACAAAGGTCAAAAAATAACGAAAATCAAAAAATTCTATTTTGTTAGTTCTGAATTCGTTCTGGATGTTGGCCAATGGCCAATAAGCTTGTCCCTTCCCCTGAAGAGGTTGTCTCTTCCCCCAATGAGCTTGTTTCTTATTCCCTTGTGTGTTTTTCTGTGTTAGACTGCAGTGCATTCCATCCGCAGTCCAGATAGGTTGTGGTTGGGTAGGTTGCACTGTTCTGTTGGATTTGTGAGTAAAGTTGTGACTTGTGAGAGAGAAATTCTTTGTTTCTTAAAGGGGTTGTAAAGGTTCGTTTTTTATTTTCTAAATAGGTTCCTTTAAGCTAGCGCATTGTTGGTTCACTTACCTTTTCCTTTGATTCCCCTTCTAAATGTTTTTTTTCTTTGTTTTCTTTGACTGAATTTCTCACTTCCTGTTCCTCCTCAGTAAGCTGTTCTGGCTGACTAAACACCGCTCGGATGATGGTGTGAAGTTTACCGAGGAGGAACAGGAAGTGAGCAATTCAGACAAAGAAAAAAAACATTAAGAAGGGAAATGTAAGGAAAAGGTAAGTGAACCAACAATGCACTAGCTTAAAGGAACCTATTTAGAAAATAAAAAAATGAACCTTTACAACCCCTTTAAGCATACTCTGTCTAGATTCTAATTTCTATATTTGTATTTTGTAATATCTCTGACATATTTTTGTTTTCTCCTATTCTGACACATAGGGGCTGATTTACTAATAACAGTGCGCTGCGCTGCTTCTAACCTTAATTGGTGCGCCGGATAACTCCTTCACTGGGCGCAGGAAGCAGCGGCGCACTGTTATAGTAAATAGAAATGTCAGCGGCGCTCTATTGAAAATGAATGGTTCCCTATGGGAGCCCATTGATTTGAATAGAGGTATTTTTATTATATAATTATTTTTCTTTTGTTAACAGACCTTTAGCCTTTTTGAGCGAAACACGTTGGAATTCTTTCATCTATCTACAGCGATCTTTACAGTGTTCGTCAAAATTTCCTAATTAAGGCCCCTTTCACACTGGGGCGTTTTTCATGCGGTTTAGCGCTAATATTAGCGCTATTATACCGCATGAAAAATTTGTGCCTGTAGCCTTCAATGTGAAAGCCCGAAGGCTTTCACACTGAAGCGGTGCGCTAGCAGGACCGCTCCAAAAGTCCTGCTAGCCGCTTCTTTACAGCGGTAAATGAGCGGTGTGTTCACTGCTCCTTTACCGCGGCTGCCCATTGAAATCAATGGGACACCGCAGTAATACCGCCCGCAAACCGCGGCAATAGCCGCGGTTTGCGGGCGGTATTAACCCTTTTTCGGCCGCTAGCGGGGCTTAAATTCACCCCCCTAGCGACCGCATACCGCGGTAAGAATGACGGTATAGCAGCGCTGAAAATCGCGCTGCTATACCGCCACCGCACCTGCCCACCCCAGTGTGAAAGGGGCCTAAACCACAGGGAATGATGTTGTTGTTCCATTATTCCCTATGGGAGTGCCATGTACCTTTACTATATCTAAGATTTATAGAGTCATGTTAGGATCTATGGGGGTTTATGTTCTATGTTGGCATACATTTACATATGATATGTAATTGATTTTATGTAAAATCAGGAACGTTGGATCCCTTTGTATTTATGTATAAATAAAGCTTCTTTTTTGCTATTGTGTTTGCTGTTGTGAAAATTTCTTTCTCACCTTAAAAATCATATTTCTTTTTATTTCTTCAGTTGTCCTGGAGGTAATTGTATTTAGTAATAAGAAAGAAAGAAAAAATGCGCTCAGGATTAAGGGGTGGCAATTGCTGGGTGACCCAGATTGCCTCAATTACGGTCTCAAGCTGCCACTAACCTGATAAACATACTCAGTGAAACAAAGGAAGAAAAATATATATAGTGGCGCTAAACCTATTAAATTTAGAAATTGAACAGTATATAGTGCATAAGACCCTTATTAGTAATATGTCAATTGGTAAAAAACAAACCTAAAAACATAATTAACATAACCAATAAATGGTGATAAATATAAACGTGATAAATTTATAAACCATGCAAATAATATATTGTAAGATGACGCACAAGGCGTCAATCTAAATGTGCACAAATAAATCAATCCAAAAAATGAATGCTGGAGTGAGAACATCCGTGTATAAACAAAGTCCAAAGTTCCACCGTGCTTGTCTGAAGAGTGATATCCACCACCAAAAAAAAGGTCAGCAGCATACCAGATTGTATTGGTCCCCTGTTACGGAGGACCTCAAACTGCATACAAGTACTCCCAATATGGATTGCTTGATAAAGATGCGCGCAGGGACATAGAACGTCTCTCTGCTTTATACATCGAAACGCATTGCATGCTGGTCCTGACGTAACTCCGCTGAACGTTGTGTTGCGTCTCAGCTGGAACCTTCGTTTGCTTTCCAGCCCTCTTCCTGGCTCCCTGAGAAGAATCTCCCGGTGATATCCTCTATGGACATCATCCCGGTCCTCATTACAACATATGAGGAGGTCATTATACACTGAGACTTCTAGCAAGCGGAATATGACCATTGACCAGACGATTCATGTGCCTATTACAGTCAACCTACGAGTGAGTGCTTTGATACTTTTGTGTCATTAAAGTATAAACAGTTTTAACTAAGTGGCGCCTTTTGTTTTTTCCTTTGTTTACATGTGTTTGGAGTCTGGCTTCGGCTCCCCCAGTAAGGCTGCCCAGTTATCTCCTGGACTGTTACAACTCACATCTAAGCTCGTCACACAGCTCAAAGGACTTGTTTGGTAAACTCTTATATATACACTGTCTTTTTTTTTAACCTGTAGCGCCAATATTGTAATTAATTTTGCATTACATTGAGGCTTCCTCTGTGCATAGTGTGAAAAAGTAGATAGGAAACAGGGATGAGCCGAACACCCCCCTGTTTGGTTCGCACCAGAACCTGCGAACAGACAGAATGTTCGGGTGAAATTTAGAACCCTATTAAATACAATGGACTCGAACGTTCGAAATCTAAAGTGCTAATTATAAAGGCTAATATGCCATTTATTGTCCTAAAAAGTGTTTGGGGACCCGGGTCCTACCCCAGGGGACATGTATCAATGCAAAAAAAAGTTAAAAAAATTGACGTTTTTACGGGAGCGGTGATTTTAATAATGCTTAAAATGAAAAAATAAAAGTGAAATATTCCTTTAAATATCGTACCTGGGGGGTGTGTATGATATGCATGTAAAGTGGCGCATGTTTCCCGTGCTTAGAACTGTCCCTGCATATAATGTCATTTTTGAAGGAAAAAAAGTCTTTTAAAACTCACTCGCAGCTATTAATGAATTGTCGGCTTTTATCAATACATAGAAAAGTCATTGATAAAAATAAAAAAAGCGTGGAATTCAATTACCAGGCCCTTCAGGTCTGGAATGGATATTAAGGGGAACTCCACCCCAAATTTAAAAAAAAATGGCGTGGAGTCCCCCCAAAAATCCATACCAGACCCTTATCCGAGCACGCAACCTGGCCGGCCGCAGGGGAAGAGGGGGGGACGAGAGAGCGCCCCTCCCCCTTGAACCGTACCAGGCCACATGCCCTCAACATGGGGAGGATGTCCCCATGTTGATGGGGACAAGGGGCTCATCCCCACAACCCTTGCCCGGTGGTTGTGGGGGTCTGCGGACGGGGGGGCTTATCGCTAAGCGGACCAGATGCGAAACATGAGAAGGGGGGCGGGTCTATTCACGTATTACACAGTGAAGAAAGTTCCCATCAGGTCCGCCCCCTCGTAGAACGGACCTGATGGGGAACTTCCTTCACTGTGTAATACATGAATAGACCCGCCCCTTCTCACGTTCCGCATCTGGTCCGCTGAGCGGACCTGATGGGGAACTTTAGAAGGGGCGGGTCTATACATTTAAAACACTGCGGAGGAAGTTCCCCATCAGGTCCGCTCAGGCACAACCAATGACGGACAGCGCTGGACATCGGGATTTCATCACTGGAATGTTTTTTTTTTTTTTAATAAAGGACTTTTCCAAGGTGTTGGTGTGTTTTTTTTTTTACATTTTTTGACACTTTCTTCGTGAAATGGTAGGGGTACAATGTACCCCTTACCAATTCACATAGGGGGGGCGGGATCTGGGGGTCCCCTTTGTTAAAGGGGTCTTCCAGATTCCGATAAGCCCCCCGCCCGCAGACCCCCACAACCACCGGGCAAGGGTTGTGGGGATGAGGCCCTTGTCCCCATCAACATGGGGACATCCTCCCCATGTTGAGGGCATGTGGCCTGGTACGGTTCAGGAGGGAGGGGGGGCCGCTCTCTCGTCCCCCCCTCTTCCCCTGTGGCCGGCCAGGTTGCGTGCTCGGATAAGGGTCTGGTATGGATTTTTGGGGGGACTCCACGCCATTTTTTTTTTATTTGGGGTGGAGTTCCCCTTAAATTCCATGCCAGATCTGAAGGGCCTGGTATGGATATTTAGGGGGAACCCCACGCCATTTTTTTTTTAAATTTGCGGCGGGGTTCCCCTTAATATCCATTCCAGACCTGAAGGGCCTGGTTATTGAATTTGGGGGAACCCCCACGCTTTTCTTTTTTTATCAATGACTTTTGTATGTATTGATAAAAGCCGACAATTCATTAATAGCCGCGAGTGAGTTTTAAATGACTTTTTTTCCTTCAGAAATGACACTTTGTGCAGGGACAGTTCTAAACACGGGAAACATGCGCGACTTTACATGCATATCATACACATCCCCCAGGTACGAAATTTAAAGGAATATTTCACTTTTATTGTTTCACTTTAAGCATTATTAAAATCACTGCTCCTAAAAAAACGGCAGTTTTTTAAACTTTTTTTTGCATTGATACATGTCCCCTGGGGCAGGACCCGGGTCCCCAAACACTTTTTGGGACAATAACTTGCATATAAGCCTTTATAATTAGCACTTTAGATTTCTCCCATAGACTTTTCGAATTTGCCGCGAACACCCCAAATTGTTCGTTGTTCGGCGAACGGGCGAACAGGCAATGTTCGACTCGAAGCTCATCCCTAATAGGAAAGTTAAGGTCTGATGCTTTTTTAGGATCAAGGTGCAGATGTTTATGTTAAGCAGGGCCTACTTTCAAATGTGATATCTGTCACACACAGTAATTTTTGGGTTGTTAGATCAATTTGTTCATGTTTTTAAGTTGTTTATTTTGACACATGGTTAGAGCTGCACTTGAATTTACGTATATTAAATGAAGGGTAGCACTTTTTTGTATATTTATTGAAATTTTAAGTTGTGGAAAATATCTGGAAATTACAAACTGAGTCATGGGTGGCATCCTCCCATGGAACTGGTGACAGCAGCTGTTATTCCTGCAGTTCAATTACATAGAATTTGGAACCCCACTGTGAATAACAAAATATTATGGCTAAACATAGACACGATTGTCGTAGGAATAATACAATGATTTTGATTAAAAAGAGTGGCCCTCCACTCTAGAAGCAGTATCCAGCTCCAAAAGAATCAGTGAAAACCAAAACTGAGACTTTGTAAAGTGAGAAATCTAAGGTTAAATAAAATGTAATTTGTATTTTCATTCCGAATGGGCAAAGTTGCAAATACCACAAACAATTCTGAAGTGTGTAGAGGGCAGTAAGTGCAGAGAAAATGAGTGTCAAGGGTATGACAGGGCGGAAATAGCTGGAGAGGAATGTGGTGGATATTATAGGGGCAGTATGTGCTAATGGGTGGGGGGGGGGGGGAAGCAAAATAGTAGACAGTATCTGCAGAAAAGGAATGCATCGGGTAGTTTGTGCAGAAGAGGAATGCATTACAACTCCTCTGCAACTGACATTACAGTTAACCCACTAACTTGGGATTTTGCAGCAGATAAAGAGAGATAAAAGGTAAAAAAAAATCAGTGTCCAGGACAAGACAAGAGTCTGCTGAAATTGAAACAGATTATTATTCTAGGACAGTGGAGGTGATTGTTATTGGGAATTACCCTAGAGACTAAATAAATAAAACTGCATCGGTGCATTTCCCTTAACACCCCCCTGTTCATGCTCAAACCCCTTGGCCCTCCACCACTGGCCACTGTAGCAGCAATTGCAAGCTGCCGCAACACCGCTCCACCCAGTGGAAGGAAGCGCGGGATTTGCCACTGATCTGCTACTGAGCCAGTGAGAAGTCGAGGTTCACATCTGTGCACCTGAGGCCCTAATACCTCTGCTACTCTCTATCTGGCTATTTGCCCACCCAGCTGACAGAAAACTCACCGACGGAAGCACCCAGCAACAGTGATGATTCTGTTGATGGCGCCTGCAGCCACATCCCAGAGCAATACAGTTAAAATTTGCATATTGCTATAATGGTGCAATGCACTCAAGCTGTTTACTTTTTTCTTCTTACTAAAATCTTCCCTCCCTTTGATAGTTTAAGGGCATAAAAACCCTTGATTTTCAGTCCCTCTGGTTGACCTTTGTGGAACTTGGTAAAATGTTGGGCAATCCGGGTTTCATCATATTTTCCCATGATACTTGGCATATGTTCACTGATGCAGACTTTTTTTAGGGCGTTTTGCCCACATAATATTTATGGCATGGGCATTCTAGAAAGTAAAGGATCTGGGTTGTATTTCAATTAATAAATTGCTTTATCTTAAAGGTTTTTCTTCCATTCGCATCGGTAAAAAAATCAGTTCTGTTCACGAATTTACAAATATGGCACCTCCCACAAGGGAATATGCCTTTGAGTTTGGGAAAATTCCGTCAGCCAGTTACGTGGTGTCGATTTAATAAATTCTGATTACACTAGCTCATCCTCCAAGTTTCTAGCCCTCTTTGCGACCAAGAGGGGTCTGGGTCTTACAATATCTGCCAGTTGGGGCGAGCGAGTCAGTCGTGCCAGTGCTTAGTGAGCGTAGTGCATACCTCATTCCATTGTAGACTGAAAGGAGTAATAATCCTCACAGGGTCTGGTTGGTCCTCTTGAGCTTGATCTCTGATCTTGTTCACTTTCAGTAGTTCTGATCTTGGTCTTTGGGATACCTTTCTTCTGGATCTCCTCAGAGTCCTGTGTGAATACTTTCTTTCCCTGAACTTATAGCTGCACGGCAGTTTTGTAATCCGAGTCCAGTGCACAGTTTTGGCGTATACTAAGAAACTGTCCAGTGGGTATCCCTTTTATCAGCAATTTTGGATGACCGCTGTTCGCCTCAAAAAATGAATACATAAAAAGATAGTGGAAAAAGAAAAGCTACAATTATCCGAAATACAAACCCAGATAGACGACAGTTTGAAACAACTTGAGGCCTTCAGTGGTAAGCCAGAGTTTGACAAATACAATGAGCTCCTACAAAACTGAGTCACCAAGGTACAGAGAAAGTTGAGACTGACCAAGCAATCTAAGATTCTGAGGGATCTTGGCAACTGGGATAAAGGGGAAATTCTACAAGAGGACACAGTAAATCCAGAAGACCTAGGAGAGGATCACGATCGGCATCGAGAAATGGGCCTACCCCACAGGGAAGTGAAGATGAGAATGACCGTTCAGTGGGTTTTAGAGGAAGAGCAGTCACCACAGGAGGTGACTGCTTCATGGGAGGTGACTGCTCCCATGAAAGGAATACTAAAAACCACCGGAAGAAATACAGCAAGCGAAAAAATGAGAGCCCAGGAAAGAGACAACCAGAACATGGACACGCAGTCAGCGGAGGAAGTGAATGTGTTCCCAGCGAATGTACATGGAGACATCATTATAGAGGACAAAACGAATTTGAATATCACTAACACTATCATTAATCTGTTCGAATTCATCTTGCACAATAGACACATTAAACTACTCAAGAGAGGTTTATCTTTTTCCCCCAAAAACCCAATGAATCATTTTGAAGTTTATAAAAACATGTGCCTATTCCTAAGGAAGGTCTATCTAAGGCAGGTACATCAGAGACCAAATCCTAAAGCTATTGAAAATACCAAGGATGACACCTACAATCAGACAACACTGGACACTCTGGCCTCTCTCTGGTGTAGGGAAGATGATGACCCAGAAGATCTACTAATACCAGTATCCCAGGACCACTGGAAAAGAGAAGCAAGTCTCCAGATTAAATTAACAACGATGCTACCTTTTCAAAAGAATAAGTGGCTGGGGGTCTTTCTAGACTTAGTACAGGAAAACCTATCTCGCCTTAACTGGACACATCAGAGAAATGACAACTTGGACCCCAATGAGAGGCAGGCCCTCCAGGAACTGAAGGAAGCACCCAAGCTTATCATTAAGAAAAGCGACAAAAGAGGGAATTTAGTATTACTATCAGAAGACTTCTATGAAAAAGAGACAATTAAATGATAGGTCAACGTACGAAAAATTTGTGACAAATCCCTTTTCTACCATCGTTGAGGAGCTAAACTTCAAACTAAGCCTGGCACATGAAGTGAACCTTATCTCTAAAAAATAATTTGAATATCTAAAGGTATCGGAATACAATGTACCTAATAGGGATGAGCCGAACACCCCCCAGTTCGGTTCGCACCAGAACCTGCGAACGGACCGAAAGTTCGCGCGAACTATCGAACCCTGTTAGAGTCTATGGGACTCGAATGTTCGGAATCAAAAGTACTAATGTTAAAGTCTAATATGCAAGTTATTGTCCTAAAAACGGGTTTGGGGACCCGGGTCCTACCCCAGGGGACATGTATCAATGCACATTTTTTTTTCGGGAGCAATGATTTTAATGATGCTTAAAGTTAAAAAAAAAGTGAAATATTCCTTTAAATATCGTACCTGGGGGGTGTGCCTGTGAAGTAGCACGTGTTTCCCGTGTTTAGAACTGTCCCTGCACAAAATGACATTTCTAAAGCAAAAAAAGTCATTTACAACTGCTTGCAGCCCATTTGGGTCTTGTATGGATATTAAGGGGAACCCCGCACCCAAATTAAAAAAAGGAAAAGTGTGGGGCCCCCAGGCCCTATATACTCTGTACAGCAGTATACAGGCTGTGCAAACAAGACAGGGACTGTAGGTTTGTTCTTAAGTAGAATCTGTTTGTAATTTAGAACTGGTACATTTTTAAAATGTAGCTCAAGCCAAAAAATCTATTTTTAAGCTTTTTGGAAAACATAGGGAAGGGTTATCACCCCTGTAACATTTGTTTTGCTGTCTGTGCACCTCTTCAGAAGATTTCACCTCACTTTCTGTCCTAATGACAATTGGTTTTTGAAAATTTTGGGTTTTTAGTGAAACAAGGATTGGTGATAAAGCATAAGTGGAGAGGAGACACGTTTTTCCCATATTAACTCTTACAGGAGAGAATTTCCCTTCCTAGGGGTAGATTTCCTCTCACTTCCTGTTGTCTCCCTCCGGTTGCAAGTAGGAGTCGTTTGTAAGTTGAATGTTTGAAAGTAGGGGCCTGCCCTATATACTCTGCAGAAATTTGGGCCTTAGGTGTTGGTGTTGCCACAACACTGTAAGGCCTCACAGTTACTCTTGGTGGGCGCAGGAACGGGCCCTGCTGTGAAATATTAGATCAAGAATTGTAATTACACGCCCCTGTTGAACAGAGGCAGAAAAATTGGGCCTTAGGCACAGGTGCTGGTGCCACAAACCTGCAACCCCTCACAGAAACTCTAGTTGGAGCGCATGAATGAGCCGTGCTGCAAATTATTGCATCAAAAATTGTAATTACACGCCCCTGTTGAACAGGGGCAGAAAAATTGGGCCTTAGGCACTGGTGCCACAACACTACAACCCCTCACAGATACTATAGTTGGAGCGCAGGAATGAGACCTGCTGCAAATTATTGCATCAAAAATTGTAATTACACGCCCCTGTTAAACAGGGGCTGAAAAATTGGGCCTTAGCCACTGGTGGCGGTGCCCAGAACCAAAAATGTTCTTACAAGCTATCAGCATTAACATTGAGGAGGAAGAGGATAGTCACTCAGCATAACAGGATAGTTACTCAGCATCAGCATAGGCAGTCTTGAAGGGATCTCCCATTCAAAAAAAAATATTCGGTTACATCAGCATAAGGTGCTTGGCAGCTGGTGATCCAAGACTGATTCATTTTTATGAAGGTCAGCCGATCGACCGATTCGGTGGACAGGCGCACCCTGTGATCGGTTACAAAGCCTTCAGCAGCACTGAATGTGCTTTCCTAAAGAACCCTGGATGCAGGACAGGCCAGTAGCTCAATTGCATACTGTGCAAGCTCTGGCCAGTGATCCATCCTCAAGACCCAGTAACCTAGAGGATTTTTGTCAGTGAATTAGTTGACCAGACTGTGTGGACTGCACAGAGAGAACCAAAATGTATGTAAAGTGAAATATAATGAGGTTTATTGAGTTAGGTGATATAAATAAATACACAGTGCAAACCCACCAAACAACCCACAAACAACAAATAATATATACAGCAAAGGGCAGTACCAGAATCTTGAATGTAAGCCAGGCCAGGGTCATACACAGCAGATCAGGAGATTGACAAAGGAGTGTTCCAGAAGCATAAACGTAGCCAGGCCATGGTCATACACGGGGAGTCAGCAGATGGGGACAGGGAACAAACAAAACAGGGAGAGGACGGATGGATAGGCTCAGGATGGGGCTCAGGATGGGGCTCAGGATGGGGATCAGATCAGGTTGGGTCAGGAGAGGTGAGGTACAGGCTCAAGGTCCGGATAAAAGCAGCGAGGTCAGAGCTCAAGGAGAAAGATACCAAGGCGAGCATGTAAGGGCTCGCCGGGTATTTATACGACTGCTATGATTGTCCTCATGTGACAGCTGAGCGGAGGAAGTGCTGCCTGCCCCATACTGCCGGAATACACCCGCTGGTGGACGCTGGTACGACGGCCCATGAATCAGGCATTACCACCAGCAGGTGAGATCTTCTATCAAAGATACTGGCTGCAAGAGGAGACCTGCTGGTGGACACCAGTACTGCAATCCATAGGACCAACAGCGCCACCAGCGGGTGAAGCCTTTCCTGACAGTACCCCCCCTAAAGCAGCGGCCTCCGGACACTCCAACCAGTCTTAATTGTCCATAGTCTATGGCATTGAGTAGGCTCTGGGTCGTCGAGCTGGGCAGCAGGCTCCGGGTTGTCGAGCTGGGTAGCAGGCTCCGGGTTGTCGAGCTGGGCAGCAGGCTCCGGGTCGTCGAGCTAGGCAGCAGGCTCCAGGTTGTCGAGCTGGGCAGCAGACAGGAACACCTCAGGCTGGGCAGCAGACAGGAACATCTCAGGCTGGGCAGCAGACAGGAACACCTCAGGCTGGGCAGTAGACAGGAACACCTCAGGCTGGGTGGCAGACAGGAACACCTCAGGCTGGGCGGCAGACAGGAACACCTCAGGCTGGGCGGCAGACAGAAACACCTCAGGCTGGGCGGCAGACAGGAACACGTCAGGCCGGGCAGCAGACAGGGGCACGTCAGGCCGGGCAGCAGACAGGGGCACGTCAGGCCAGGCAGCAGACAGGGGCACATCAGGCCAGGCAGCAGACAGGGGCACGTCGGGCTGGGCGGCAGACAGAAGCTCCTCAGGTTGGGCAGCAGACAGAAGCTCCTCAGGCTGGGCAGCAGACAGGAACACATCAAGCTGGGCAGAAGGCAGGAACACCTCAGGCTTGGCAGCAGGCAGGAACTCATCAGGCTGGGCAGCAGACAGGGACACATCAGCCTGGGCAGCAGGCTCCTCAGGCCAGGAAACGGGCACCACAACCTCAGGCCGGGAAACGGGCACCACAACCTCAGGCTGGGAAACGGGCACCACAACCTCAGTCCGGGAAACGGGCACCACAACCTCAGAACGGGAAAGGGGCACCACAACCTTAAGCCGGGAAACGGGCACCAAATCTTCAGGCGGGGACACAGGCACCGGATCTTCAGGCGGGGACACCGGATCTTCAGGCTGGGACAGCGGATCTTCAGGCTGGGACACCGGATCTTCAGGCTGGGACACCGGATCTTCAGGCTGGGACACCGGGACTTCAGACTGGGACACCGGGACTTCAGTCTGGAAGACAGGCATCGGGACATCAGGCTGGAACATTGGCTCTGACACTTCAGGCTGGCACAGTAACTTCAGGCTGGCACAGGAACTTCAGGCTGGCAGGCTGGCACAGGATCTTCGGGCTGGAACACTGGCACTTCAGGCTGGAACACTGGCACTTCAGGCTGGAACACTAGCACTTCAGGCTGGAACAGATTGGTGGGTGTGGAGGCAGGTTGGGTTAATGGCAGGATCGTTTTGGTTGGACAAAACTTTTGCTTCTTCTTTGGCTTAGCCGCTGCAGATTTATAAATAACTGGAGGAATGTAAGAAAAGGAAGTAATTGGGCAAAAAGAAGGGCTGGAATGGGGTGGAGATATGGGGGCAGAGGCTGGGGGAGATTTTTGTGGAATTGTTACAGGAGGAAGGGAAGAGGCAGGTGGATTGAAGGCAGGATAAGTGCAGTAGACATGTGCAATTTGTTTAGTTACGAATTTGTTATTCGTCATAATTCGTTATATATACGGTTTGATAAAATTACAAACGAACAACGAACTATCAAAAAGAAGGAATATGGAAAACAACAAAAATACAAATTTAGTAAATTACGAAAAAGTAAAAAACGAAAACATAAAAACAACGAAAATACCGAACAAAGGTCAAAAAATAACGAAAATCAAAAAATTCTATTTTGTTAGTTCTGAATTCGTTCTGGATGTTGGCCAATGGCCAATAAGCTTGTCCCTTCCCCTGAAGAGGTTGTCTCTTCCCCCAATGAGCTTGTTTCTTATTCCCTTGTGTGTTTTTCTGTGTTAGACTGCAGTGCATTCCATCCGCAGTCCAGATAGGTTGTGGTTGGGTAGGTTGCACTGTTCTGTTGGATTTGTGAGTAAAGTTGTGACTTGTGAGAGAGAAATTCTTTGTTTCCTAAAGGGGTTGTAAAGGTTCGTTTTTTATTTTCTAAATAGGTTCCTTTAAGCTAGCGCATTGTTGGTTCACTTACCTTTTCCTTTGATTCCCCTTCTAAATGTTTTTTTTCTTTGTTTTCTTTGACTGAATTTCTCACTTCCTGTTCCTCCTCAGTAAGCTGTTCTGGCTGACTAAACACCGCTCGGATGATGGTGTGAAGTTTACCGAGGAGGAACAGGAAGTGAGCAATTCAGACAAAGAAAAAAAACATTAAGAAGGGAAATGTAAGGAAAAGGTAAGTGAACCAACAATGCACTAGCTTAAAGGAACCTATTTAGAAAATAAAAAAATGAACCTTTACAACCCCTTTAAGCATACTCTGTCTAGATTCTAATTTCTATATTTGTATTTTGTAATATCTCTGACATATTTTTGTTTTCTCCTATTCTGACACATAGGGGTTGATTTACTAATAACAGTGCGCTGCGCTGCTTCTAACCTTAATTGGTGCGCCGGATAACTCCTCCACTGGGCGCAGGAAGCAGCGGCGCACTGTTATAGTAAATAGAAATGTCAGCGGCGCTCTATTGAAAATGAATGGTTCCCTATGGGAGCCCATTGATTTGAATAGAGGTCGCCCGGGAAGTCGGATCCGACTTGCGGGCGACTCGTGTGCCGGCTGACACAGGGACAGCGCGACTTTGCGAGGCGACCTGGACACGACCTGAGCGTGAAGCAGCCGCTCAAGTCGTGTCCTAGAGGTGACTAGCCGGCCGAGAATGTGTCCAGCGTGATGTGATCGCGCTGGACCTCGGCAGCCTCGCTGTCCCATGTTTGGTATGAATCATGAAGGGGAACTCCAGGCCAAATTTTTATGAAAAAACCGGCATGGGTTCCCCTCCAGGAGCATACCAGGCCCTTAGGTCTGGTCTGGATTTTAAGGTGAACCCCCTAAGCCGTAAAACGGCGTGGGGGTCCCCCCAAAATCCAAACCAGACCCTTAGGTCTGGCCTGGATTTTAGGGTGAACCCCCTTAAGCCGAAAAACGGCGTGGGGGTCCCCCCAAAATCCAAACCAGACCCTTAGGTCTGGTCTGGATTTTAGGGTGAACCCCCTTAAGCCGAAAAACGGCGTGGGGGTCCCCCCAAAATCCAAACCAGACCCTTATCCGAGCACGCAACCTGGCAGGCGGCAGGGGAAAAGGGGGGGACGAGAGCGGCCCCCCCTCCCTCCTGAACCGTACCAGGCTGCATGCCCTCAACATGGGGGGTTTGGTGCTTCGGGGCAGGGGGGCGACCTGTGGCCCCCCCAACCCAAAGCATCCTGCCCCCATGTTGATCGGGACAAGGGCCTCTTCCCGACAACTAGGGCCGGACTTACCATTGGGCTTGACTGGGCTCAAGCCCATGGGCCCCGCCCAATAGGTGGCCCCGCTCTGTCCATGTAGACAAACTGTCTTCCTTTGGCATTTTTTTTTTTTTTAGCCTGAACACATCCGGCGCGCTGGGGCTGCTTCTGTCTCTGTTTTTTCTCCTCCGAGTCCCCTCTCACTACTGCTCTGCTGAGCTGAGCCGTGAGTCCCCTCTCACTGCTGTCTGCACGATCATCAGATGCCTGTCTCACTCACACATAGCAGAACGAAGCTGTCTACTCCCCCTCCTCCTTCAGCTCTGTATACACACAAGAGGAGGGGGTGCAGCAGGAACACGTGGTGATTTCAGGTCTGTAACAAACTTTTTCTATGCTTTGTAGATGGACAGGGAGGAGTTGGAGAGAGTGGCTGGGATTGGGATGGAGGAAACTAAAACGATGTACAGTTGGTGGAGTGATTGGGGGGTTAGGAGGATATGTGCTTTGGTATGAGAAAGGACATATGCCAGAAGTCAGTGTGGGATTCATTTGAAAAATGACAGCCCCTCCCAGCACTGACCTCCTCTCCCCCCAGCATATTTTCACCCCCCTCTTCCAGCACTGACCACCTCTCCCCCCAGCATATTTCCACCCCCCCTTCCAGCACTGACCACCTCTCCCCCCAGCATATTTCCACCCCCCCCCTTCCAGCACTGACCACCTCTCCCCCCAGCATATTTCCATCCCCCCCTTCCAGCACTGACCACCTTTCCCCCCAGCATGTTTCCACCCCCCCTTCCAGCACTGACCACCTCTCCCCCCAGCATATTTCCACCCCCCCTCCAGCACTGACCACCTCTCCCTCCAGCATATTTCCACCCCCTTCCAGCACTGACCACCTCTCCCCCCCCCAGCATATTTCCACCCCCCCCCCTCTTCTAGCACTAACCTCCTTTCCCCCCAGCACATTTCCACCCCCCCCTTCCAGCACTAACCTCCTTTCCCCCCAGCACATTTCCAACCCCCTCCCTTTCCAGCAATAGCCCCCCCTCCCCCAGCACATATCCACCCCCCCTTCCAGCACTAGCCCTCTCCCTCCCAGATATCCCCCCCAGCACATATCCAACTTCTCACAGAGGGCATGATCATGGCATCTGGGACCCCAAGACCCCCAAGAGATGGAGGACATTTTGCCCTGGAGGCCCACACTAGCTCCTGCTTGGCAAGTTGGCTGAGCCTAGTGCCAGGACTCAGCCCGGATTCATGGGACGCTGGGATTTTGTTCAAATCTCAGGAAAGGCCCATTAAAACTGGGACAGTATGGAGGTTTGGATTAGAAGGGGGGGAAAGGATTTGTGTTTGTGGGGGAAAAGTTTGTACTGGCAGGGGGGATTTAGGTGAGAAGATACGTGATGGAACTGGGGAGAGGATTTGTGTAGGAGGGGCTTGGAGGAAGGAGGATTTGCGCTGGAGAGGACAAGGGGAGAGGAATTGTTCCAGGATGAGGAGCATGTTGTGCTGGAACCCCCTTCCCCGATTTGGGGGAGAGAATCTGTACTGGGAGGAGGATTTATGCTTGGGGGATGTTGGGGTGGGGTATTTTTGCTGGGATGAGGAGCTGTGCTGGGATAGGGATTTGTGCTGGGAAGGGGGATTTTTTTTTAGGGAGAGGTTTGTGCTAGAAGTGGGATTTCCTTCTTTTTTTTTGGTGGGGGAGTGGGAGGAGGAGAAAGATTTATACTACAGGAGATTTTTTTGTTGGGGGGGAGGATGTTCTACTGGAATGAGAGGCTGTGCTCGGAGGTAGGATTTGGTGGTGGCAGAGGATTATTTCTGAGAGGGGTATTGGGGGGAAGGAGGGTTTGTACTGGTTGAGAAAGAGGATTTCTATTAGGAGGGGGAATTGAGGGGGGCAGGGATAAGTGCTGGGATGAGGAAGAATGGGGGCTAGGACTGGGCATAGTGGAGGAGGACTTGTGCTGAGGAAGGGGTGAAGAGGATTTGTTTTGAGGGGGGAATTATTTTTGTTGGTGGCGTGGAGAGTGAGCATAAAGATTAGTGCTGGCTTTTTTATTTTTTTTCGCAGAAGAGGGAGTTGGGATATTTGATAAAAGTGTACCATGGAGGAGAGTATTGCTTGCGGGGGGGAATTTTGCGCTCTTCTTACCCCTACACTGTGTTACACACCCCTGACTTCTGTACTCTTTTTGTTTTGTAGTCATGACTCCTACTATGCATTCCACACTCCTGTCCCCTGCATTTTGCACAGTAAATATTCCTGACCCCTGTATTCCATGCATAACACTCACAATTCGGCCACATCCACTGCGCTACGCATTACTGTTCTCCTGGAGGCAACCAAGTGTCCCAGGTCTTGTCTTTTACAATGTTATAGCATATACAAAAAAAAAAGATGTTGTGCGCCACTATAGTGTTCGGGTTTGGCTTGAGGAAAAGGTGGCAACCCTACCAGTCACACCTGAGCTGACCAGAGCTGCTGTGGTAAGAAGGAGGAGTGCTAAGAGGGGGGTGGTTGTTTTTACTGCTGGACACAGGTATATCATATATTTTATATATATATATATATATATATATATATATATAAAATATAGCTGTGTCCAGCAGCAGCACCCCCCCCCCCCCCACTGGTTATCAGCTATATTATATACAGGTATGGTGGCAGAGCTGCCCACCCTGAGACGGTCTGATAACCGGGGGGAGG
This sequence comes from Rana muscosa, assembly GCA_029206835.1. Lineage (NCBI taxonomy): Eukaryota > Metazoa > Chordata > Amphibia > Anura > Ranidae > Rana > Rana muscosa. The sequence goes on from CM055119.1 coordinate 231,458,700, forward strand.
CTGAGAGTGCTGCTGGACACAGCTAAATTATATATATATATGTGTATATAGCTGTGTCCAGCAGCACTCCCAGCCTCCCCCCCCCCAGTTATCAGACCGTCTCAGGGTGGGCAGCTCAGCCACTATACCTGTATATAATATAGCTGATAACCAGTGGGGGGGGTGCTGCTGGACACAGCTATATATATATATATATATATATATATATATGTGCATATCTATAATTTAGCTGTGTCCAGCAGCAAAAACACCCCCCCCCCCCCCATCAGACCAGTGGGATGTCTGCAGCCAGGGCTGCTGATGGGGAGTACCATCGGGCCTCTTGTAGGGGGCCCGGTCCCATCACTTTAACAGGGGGGCCGGCAGCTTTAAACTTCATAATGTAGTAAACATGGCATACATAGTGTGAACAAATAATGTTCCCCCGTGGCCCACTGGTGGTGAATCATATTTACTGGGTGGGGAGGGGGGGCATTCAGTTCATCCAGAGGGGCTCAAGAGACTGCAGAATAGAGGGACTTCTTTTTTCCTTTTCAGTACTGGCAGACTGACACAACAACCAGTGCCGCACTTGCATAAAGTCCTGGGTCACAGTTCCTGCTGCTGGCGGAGTGATATACTTGGCTTTCCCGCTGCCTGCCTCCTTCAGCAAGTAAGTGCTGAGGACAGGGCAGACTTCGGCTGAGGGCATCAGTGGCAGGCTCAGAGCAGGCTGACAGCTATTAACAACATCAGATACCTCACCTCCCGATCTACAATCTTAAACCACAATTTTTATATATATATATATATATATATATATATATATATATATATAAAAATGTAATTTAATTAGCTAAATTAAATGTCAGTCATCTTGAGGTTTGCTGATTGGTTATTGGCAGTTACGTATTACGTCTATTTAAAGTAATGTATTTGTATAGAAGGTAGGGCCCGAAAGTGACTCAAGCCCAGGGGCCCCCACCACCCTAAGTCCTGCCCTGCCGACAACCCTGGCCGTTGGTTTCGGGGTCTGCGGGCGGGGGGCTTTTCGGAATCAGGGCGCCCCCTTTAAAAAGGGGGCCCCCAGATGCCGGCCCCCCACACTATGTGAATGAGTATGGGGTACATCGTACCCCTACCCATTCACCTGGTGGCAAAATAAGTCAATAAAAAAAAGACAACACAGGTTTGAAAAGTAATTTATTGGGCAGCTCCGGGGGTCTTTCTGCCGGGCCCCCGCTATCTTCTGCTAGCTCTTTTGCTAGCGGGGGTCCCGGGCTTCCTCGCCGTCTTCTTCCGACTTCGGGGGTCTTTCTGCCGGGCCCCGCTATCTTCTGCTAGCTCTTTTGCTAGCGGGGGTCCCGGGCTTCCTCGCCGTCTACTTCCGACTTCGGGGGTCTCTTGTTCTGTTCTCCGGTTCTTCTCCCGCTTTCCGACGCCTTCTCCATGATCTCCGGTTCTTTCTGCCTTCTGCCGGGCCCCCACTATCTTCTCGCAGCTCTTTTGCTAGCGGGGGCCGGTCTTCTACGTCGCCTTCTTCCTTCTTCTCTTCGCCCGATGTTGCCTCGTCGCTGTCCACCGCCGCAATGATCTGTCCGAGCAGCGGTGCCACTTTTATTGGCATGGGGCGTGGTCACCGGATGATGCCACCGCTGACCCCGCCCCCGTTTCACGTCACAGTCCCATCATTCCCCGGGATTGTGACATCATACGGGGGCGGGGTCAGCGGTGGCATAAGCCGGTGAACACGCCCATGCCAATAAAAGTGGCACCGCTGCTCGGCCAGATCATTGCGGTGGTGGACAGCGACGAGGCAACATCGGGCGAAGAGAAGAAGGAAGAAGGCGACGTAGAAAACCGGCCCCCGCTAGCAAAAGAGCTGCGAGAAGATAGCGGGGGCCCGGCAGAAAGAACCGGAGATCGTGGAGAAGGCGTCGGAGAGCGGGAGAAGAACCGGAGAACAGAACAAGAGACCCCCGAAGTCGGAAGAAGACGGCGAGGAAGCCCGGGACCCCCGCTAGCAAAAGAGCTAGCAGAAGATAGCGGGGGCCCGGCAGAAAGACCCCCGGAGCTGCCCAATAAATTACTTTTCAAACCTGTGTTGTCTTTTTTTATTGACTTATTTTGCCACCAGGTGAATGGGTAGGGGTACGATGTACCCCATACTCATTCACATAGGGTGGGGGGCAGGTATCTGGGGTCCCCCTTATTAAAGGGGGCTCCCGGATTCCGATAAGCCCCCCGCCCGCAGACCCCGGCAACCAACGGCCAGGGTTGTCGGGAAGAGTTCCTTGTCCCCATCAACATGGGGGCAGGGGGCTTTGGGGTGGGGAGGGCCGCAGGTCGCCCCCCCTGCCCCGAAGCACCAAACCCCCCATGTTGAGGGCACGCGGCCTGGTACGGTTCAGGAGGGAGGGGGGCCGCTCTCTCGTCCCCCCTTGTTCCCCTGCGGCCTGCCAGGTTGAGTGCTCGGATAAAGGGTCTGGTGTGTATTCTAAGGGGACCCCACACAATTTTTTTTGTTTTTGGCGCGGGGTTCCCCTTAAAATACATGCCAGACCTGAAGGGCCTGGTATGGATTCTGGGGGGACCCCCACGCCATTTTTTTTCATTTTTTTTTGGGGGGGGGTCCCCTTTGAATCCATACTAGACCCAAGGGCCTGGTATGGACCTGGGGGGGACCCCACGCTGTTTTTTTGGGGGGGGTTTGTTTTTTGAACCGTTTTTTTTTTTTTTTTTTTTACATTTCCTTTAACAACCAGCTAGAAACAGGTCAAACAAAAAATCGCCGCAAAATTGCGGTACTTGCGTTTTGGATGCGGGTCCATTGAATTCTATTACATCCAAAACACTGTTCTTGTCCTGGCAAAAAAAATCTGCAGTTGTGTTTAAAATCGTTTTTCACAAACCCTCAAAATGCCTTCAGACGCCAAAGATTTCCACGTTTCAGACGCGGTACCAGCGTTTACCCGCATTTTAGTTTAGAAGCGTTTTTAAAGGTGACCTATTTTTTTACATTGATAAACTCCAAATTTATGGCAAATGAGGAAAAACCATAATATATATATATATATATATATATATAAAAGAAATTGCTTCCATTGCATTGTGGACAATCCACAACTTGGGGCAGCTGACGTGGCAAGTGGACAATCCACAACTTGTGGCAAGTGATGTGGCAAGTGACACGCTAAATACAACTACACTGCTGCTCTCAGCTGCTCATTTCACTCTGGTCTCACTAAATAGCTAAAATCGTAAATAATACTGTTTTTGGAGCTTAGGGCGGCTCCTTATCATATACACGCAAATGTGGTAAAACACGGCATGCAAACACCACAAAGCGCACCTTTCTAAACACCACTTTCAACCTTAGTTCTGAACACTTTGCACCAGCATCCCGTCTACATGGGGCCTAAAAACGCCTATGCCATTTACAGCTCAAAAACGCCATGGTGGCCATGAGGCCATAGGCTAACATGGAGAGATGTTTTTAAGCTGTAAAAAACGCTCAAACAAGTGGCTTGAAAAACGTCCGTGTGCATGTAGCCTTATATTAACCACTTGCGCACTGCCCAGACCAAGTTTCACATTTCAGCGCTGATGCACTTTTAATGACAATTGCGCGCTCATACAACACTGTAACCCAATGAAAATGTTGTATTTGTTGGCACACAAATAGAGCTTGCTTTTGGTGCTATTTGATCACCTTTGTGTTTTAGTTTTAGTTTTTTTCTATAAATACAAATGACCGAGTTTAAAAAAAAAACAAATGGATATTTTACCCACTTCAGCACTGGGCCTATTCTGGCACTTCTCTCCTTCATGTAAAAATTATAAATTTATGGCTATAAAATTACTTCAAAACACCAAACATTATATATTTTTTTGGAGCAGACACCCTAGGGAATAAGATGGCGCTCATTGCAAATTTTTATCTCGCTCGGTATTTGTGCAATAAAATTCAAACGCCTTTTGTTTGCTAAAAATATTACAAAACAGTAAAGTTACGGCCAATTTTTTTGTATAATGTGAAAGATGTTGTTATGCTGAGTAAATAGATACCTAACACGTCACGCTTTAAAATTGCGCACACACATGGCTTGACACCAAACTTCAGTAATTAAAAATCTCCCTAAGCGATGCTTAATTTTTTTTTACACATTACCATTTTGGCATTACAGAGGAGGTCTAGTGCTAGAATTGTTGCACTCGTTCTAACGCACGCAGCAATAACTCACATGTGTGGTTTGAACGGTGTTTACATATGTGGGCGGGACTTACGTGTGTGTTCGCTTCTGAGCGCGAGCTACCGGGGACATGGGCGTTTTTTCTTATTTTTTTTATTTTATTTTTTACTTTTTTGTATTTCTTACTCTTTTTTTATTATTTTTATTTATTTGGGATCACTTTTATTCCTATTACAAGGAATGTAAACATCCCTTGTAATAGGAATGTGTGTGACAGGTCCTCTTTATGGAGAGATGCAGGGTCAATAAGACCCTGCATCTCTCCTCCAGGCTGGAAAGCATGATATTGTTCCAAAAAAATCACAAATCTCATGTTGACAGCCGAGATCACGGCTTGGTTAACATACGGGAACACGGCATGATGTCATAACGTCGTGCCCGCGCCTCCGACGGTCATAGAGATGACTGATGACCATCTGGTCACCAGTCATCTCCAAATTGTTCTCCAAACCCCAGATGGCACGGGAGAGCCCAGAGAAGCACCGGATGGTGGCAAGAGGGGAGGGGAACGTCCCCTCCCCCCGCCTATAAGAACGATCAAGCGGCGGAACTGCCACTATGATCGTTTTTATTGTGCACAGAATCGCCGGCTGAAAAGAATGATATCTGAATGATGCCTGCAACTGCAGGCATCATTCAGATGTCACCGCCCAAAGCCAAGGATGTCATTTGACGGTGGGCGGTAGGAAACTGGTTAATATTTTTAAAAAAGGTAATTTTTCTTCTTCATTGATGTACACTGATGAGACTGCACTGATGGGCACCGATAAGGTGGCAAGGGTGGGCACTGAGAGGTGGCATTGCTATTTGGCACTGGTGGGCAGTGAGAAGTGGCACTGCTAGGTGGCAATGATAGTTGGCAGTGATGGGCACTGATAGGCAGCACTGCTAGGTGCCACTGATTGGCACCAGTGGTGGGCATTGATAGGTGGCACTGGCAGGGGCTACTAATTGTCACAGATGATGCAGAATTGCCTCTTCCTCTTCGGGCCCCATGTCCCTGGCACATAAGCCGGTGGTTGCCTTTTTTTATGCTCACGCTGTCAGCACAAGGAGAAAACAAAAACCATTACCCAGCTTTTGTTTACATCACGTGATCAGCTGTCATTGGCTGACAGCTGATCACATGGTAAAGGGCAGGTATCGGCCCCTTACTTTGATCTGTCATCACCCGAGTCTCAGTGACTCGGTGACCACAGCGCACGCGCGTGATGGGGAGGACGTTTATTGACGGACTCCCGGCAATTGAGGACCATGCTGTGGCCGTCGATCAGTTATAGCGCTGATCTCAAGTGATTAAAGAGGGTCTAAATGGGCCATTGACATGCATCACAATTCAACTTAGGAATGAGTCTTTGAAAAGTTAAACTAAATAATTTGGCCACTTTATCCTTCCAAATAATTCACTTCCTGTCACATAGCCACACAGGAAGTGAGGGGAAATCCCTAACAATGTCTTTCCTTGGGGACACACAGGTCAGTCTAAATACTTTCCCCATTATGCACATTGCACTCCAGCATATTGCGGGGTACACCACAATTTATTAGGTAGTTTGGACTGTGGGGTTTATTTACTAAAGGCAAATCTACTTTGCACTACAAGTGCACTTGCTGTATATCTGAGGGGGACATGCAAGCCAAAAAAAAAACACCATCTTTGCTTTTACATGATTGTAACATCCAATCACCAGTACTTTCCCTGGAGATTTTCAGCAGCTACACTTTTACTGCAGAGTGGATTTGTCTTTACTAAACCCCAAACTACCCAATGATTTGGGGTGTACACAACAAAGTGCTAGAGTGCAATTTGCTTAATGAGGACACTAGTTAGATTGATCTGTGTGTCCCCAAGAAAAGCCATTGGTAGGGTTTTACCTTCACTTCCTGTTTAGCTGTGTGGCAGGAAGTGAAGCCAATGTTAATAAAAAGGAGACAAAGGCCAAACTACAAAAAAAAAAATTCTAAAAAAAAAAAACACACACACGCAGGGGTTCTAACACTTACTTCGTTTCCCTCAAAATGCCCACAATTAGAATTGTATGGCCTTGAGCTATTTTTAAGTGCAGTGCTCTAAATCAGTGCTTCTCAAGTACCCCCAACAGGCCATGTTTGCAGGTTTTCCTTCATCTTGCACATGTGCTTTAAATCACAGTCAATGGTTTTGATTTTTGGACAGCAATTCTCGATAAGATAAATTCACAAAACATGTCCTGTTGGGGGTACTTGAGGACTGAGGCTGAGAACCACTGCAGTAAAAAAAGGAAAATTGAATACTTACCACTCTGTATTTTTCATTTCCTGGTGACGATCCATGGCAGCACACAATCCATGCATATACTACCATGAAGGCACCAGGGTAGACAAATCACACCAGTTTTGTTTTGACATGCCAATCAGCTGTCACATTTGTTGCAAAGAAAACACAAAACAAACATCAAAACTTTGCATCTAATTTTATTGTTCAACAAAACGAAAGGGAAGGCAAAATAAAAAATCATGGTCAATTTGAAACAGTTACACTCTCAACATCTTGAGCAATTTTTGGCCAAAAAAATGCAGCAGACAATTAAATCAAAGTGAACAAACAACACACATTAACAACATCAGAATTATTTCAGGGGAACATATCTCCCCCACACCAAAAATATACAATCCACATAAGTTAACCAATCACCTGTTTTGCAAAGACTTAACAAATAAAATACATGTGTTACAAACTCGATAAGGACACCAACATGTACATTTTGCCCCCCACCCCACACACTTGCCTCTTCTCAAGGCAAGCGACCGAATGCTCTGTGAGCTTTATATAACATATGTTTGTGTGCTAATGAGGCAATTGAAAACACATGCACAGTCCATGAAACACCCAAAATGCAAGTTCACTCAATGTAGAGACTGAAATTCAAAGTGGGTACACCTGTTAAGGATGTCCTTCAATTTCTAACCCATAAAAACACTCTCTGAGTGAACATGCCCAGAAATATCCAAGCGCTGTTCACACACAAAAAGCACGCCAAAAAAATAACTGGCTGGGCATGTGCAGAACAACCCCAATGCAGCTAGCAAAAAATAACCCCCCCCTCCCCCCGTCCAAAATTAAGCACAGCATCCAGCATGCTACAAAATTAGAGATGGGACAATCACCCCTCCCCCCCACCAACAAATCCCATTGCAGTCTATGGGAACTGACTTGTTAATTTTGCTAGTCCCCACTTGGCTGGCTTATCTTCTAGTTAATGGCCTTAAAATGGGGGCCCAGGTCCCACCCTAAGGGACACATATCAATGTCACCAATTTGGAAAACACCAAAAACAAAACAAGGAGAAGTGCCTTTAAATATGCCAAATTGCTTAAGGCCCATTTCACACCACATGCAGTGCATTGCGTTTTTTATGCATCCAAAATGCATGGAAAGTTGGTTATATGGTTCTAAATGGCAGTGTTTGTTCCAGTGCGTTCCAGTTCCACCAAAAAAGTAGAACATGCTGCATTTTACCTGCACTGGACTGTACTGGAACGCATCAAAACGCATCATAAACGCACTGGAACGCACAGGAACACACCTAAATGCACCAAAAACGCACTGGAACACACTTGTCCTTATCTATGGTTAATAAAAAAGAGGGGTGAAAAAAAAGCACTGGACTGCATCAAAAACGTAACAAAAATGCACTGGAACGCATGAAAAACGTGCATGCAGAAAAGCACCTGGAACGCATCCGGATTGTGTTTCTATGGTGTGAACTGGCCCTAGTTCACACTATAGAAACGCAGTCTGGGTGCGTTCCAGGTGCTTTTCTGCATGCGCGTTTTTGACACATTCCAGTGCATTTTTGATGCGTTTTTGATGCAGTCCAGTGTTTTTTCCCCCTCTTTTCACTTAGGACAAGTGTGTTGCAGTGCGTCTTGGGTGCATTTAGGTGCGTTCCGGTGCATTCCAGTGCATTTTTGGTACGTTCCGTTGCGTTTTTGATGTGTTTTACTGCGGTCCAGTACAGTTCTGTTCCTAAAAAATGCAGCATGGCCAATTTTTTTTTTTGCTTTCTGAAACGCACTGGAACGGACTGCAGTGGTGTGAACTATGCCATTGGCATTAATGTGATCAACTTTCTTTGCGTTTTCAGGCATCAAAAAAACGCACTGCACTGCATCCGGTGTGAACTGGCCCTAAATATCATCCCCGGGGGGTGTCTATAGTATGCCTGTAAAGTAGCACATGCTTTCCATGTTTATAACAGTTGGAGAGCAAAATGACATTTCTAAAGTAAAATAATAGTCATTTAAAAGTCCTTGCGGCTGTAATGAATTGCTGGTTCCTATCAATACAGATAAAAGTCATTGAAAGTCTTTGATTACACAAAAAAAAAGCGTGGGGGTTCCCCCAAATTCCATAACCAGGCCCTTCAGGTCTGGAATGGATATTAAGGGGAACCCCGCTGCAAATTAAAAAGTCCCCCCAAAAATCCACACCAGACCCTTATCCGAGCACATAACCTGGCCGGCCGCAGGGGAAAAGGGGGGGACGAGAGCGGCCCCCCTCCCTCCTGAACCGTACCAGGCCACATGCCCTCAACATGGGGAGGATGTCCCCATGTTGATGGGGACAAGGGCCTCATCCCCACAACCCTTGCCCGGTGGTTGTGGGGGTCTGCGGGCGGGGGGGCTTATCGGAATCTGGAAGACCCCTTTAACAAAGGGGACCCCCAGATCCCGGCCCCCCCCCTGTGTGAAATGGTAATGGGGTACAAATGTACCCCTACTATTTCACGAAGAAAGTGTCAAAATGTAAAAAATGACAAGAGCCGGTTTTTGACAATTCCTTTATTAATGTGTTTTCCTTTCTTCCATCTTCTTCTTCTTCCATCTTCTTCTTTTCTCCATTCGGGTTTCTTCCTCCATCTTCATCTTCCTCTTCATCTTTATCTTCATCCTCATCTTCATCTTTATCTTCATCTTCATCTTCCTTCTTCCTTCGGTCTTCTCGTCCGCATCTTGCTCCGGCGTCTTCCCTTCTTCTTTCTTCGGCCGCTCCGTTTGAATTGGAGGTTCCCGCTGTGCGACGCTTCAGTTCTTCAGTTTCCCATCGGGTCCGCTTACACCCGGTGACCCCGCCCCCCTCTGACGCACATGCATTTCACTGGGACTTTCCCCGTGGTGTCAGAGGGGGCGGAGCCACCGGGGGCAGCGGACCAAGTGGAGAACTGAGGCGTCGCACAGCGGGAACCTCCAATTCAAACGGAGCGGCCGGAGAAGAAAGAAGAAGGGAAGACGCCAGAGCAAGATGCGGACGAGAAGACCGAAAGAAGAAGGAAGATGAAGATGAAGATGAGGATGAAGATAAAGATGAAGAGGAAGAAACCCGAATATAGAAAAGAAGAAGATGGAAGAAGAAGGAAGAAGAAGAAGATGGAAGAAGATGGAAGAAGTAGATGGAAGAAGATGGAAGAAGATGGAAGAAAAGAGAAGACATTAATAAAGGAATTGTCTAAAACCGGCTCTTGTCATTTTTTACATTTTTTACACTTTCCTTGTGAAATGGTAGGGGTACATTTGTACCCCATTACCATTTCACATAGGGGGGGCGGGATCTGGGGGTCCCCTTTCTAAAGGGGTCTTCCAGATTCCGATAAGCCCCCCGCCCGCAGACCCCCACAACCACCGGGCAAGGGTTGTGGGGATGAGGCCCTTGTCCCCATCAACATGGGGACATCCTCCCCATGTTGAGGGCATGTGGCCTGGTATGGTTCAGGAGGGAGGGGGGGCCGCTCTCGTCCCCCCCCTCTTCCTCTGCGGCCGGCCAGGTTATGTGCTCGGATAAGGGTCTGGTATGGATTTTTGGGGGGACTCCACGCCATTTTTTTTTTAAATTTGGGGTGGAGTTCCCTTTAAAATCCATGCCAGATCTGAAGGGCCTGGTTTGGATACTTGGGGAAACCCGCACGTCATTTTTTTTTTAAATTTGCAGCGGGGTTCCCCTTAATATCCATTCCAGACCTGAAGGGCCTGGTTATGGAATTTGGGGGACCCCCACGCTTTTTTTTTTTGGTTAGCAAAGACTTTCAATGACTTTTCTCTATATTGCCGACAATTCATTACAGCCGCGGCTGCTTTTAAATGGGTTTTTTTTTCCTTTAGAAATGTCATTTTGCTGGCGCAGTGGCAAGTTCAGAGCTGCGCCTGTTCAACTTATGCAAATTGACTTAGGTGACTTGACATTTACTAAGATTTTGCCGGCGCAGTGTCCCGGCGCATTTGAACCATTGAAATTCCCGCGCTGAGCTCAAAAAAACCTCCCGCAGCTCGAATCGGAATTGCCGGCGCAGCGGGTTGGTTTTGAAAAAGTTACTTTATCACTCAATTTTGGCCATGTTTGTTATTTGGGCAGATGTCACTACACTTCCTCACATCACCCCACATCACCCCCATTATATTCTCACTTCCAGCTTCTTTATATTTAGTGTTTAACATGCCGTGCGCCATGTCCATAGTGGCGCACTGAGCGCCTCCTCCCGTCCGCCGACAACACTATAGTAAATGGGAAATAGGGCTGCGCTACAGGCGCTAATGTTTTGTAAATACCAAAACAGCCATTGCGCACACAGATGCGCCAATACTCATGGCGCAAACGTTTGGTAAATCAGCCCCATTATGTAAAATTACAAATTATGCCCCGATTACTAATCTACGAAAACAATGTTACGAAAGTACGAATAAATGAGCCAGTCAATCTCATGAAAGTACAAATTACAAAATTACGACTAGTAGTGTTTTAAATAAACGGAAAATGTATTCTAACGAAAGTACGAATGTAATTAAATCTACAAAAGTATGATTTTCCAATCAACGGAAATTAGATACGAAAATATGAATCATTGCAAATCAACGAAAATATAGTTCTTACGAAAATACGAATGCGGCCGAATATAAAATATAACGTAAATACGAATTTCGAATCAACGAAAACTAGACTAACGGATAAAACGAATCAACAGAAAAGTAACCCTTACGGAAATACGAAAGAGTCCGAATACGATAACCCACGTCTTACGAAATTACGAATCAACAAAAACGCACAGAAACTAAACCAAACTAAACAAATTTTTATGTTGTGCACATGTCTAAAGTGCAGCAAGTGGAGACTGGGTAATAGTACTTGGTGGGAAGCAGAGTATACTGGGCTGTAGCTGAGGTTGCCATGGGTGACGGGGAGATAGATTCTTGGGAAGGCAGGTAACTAAGGCCTCGTACACACGGCCGAGATTCTCGTTGAAAAAAACATGTCGTTTTTTTCGACGAGATTCTTGGACAAGAAACTTGTCCCGGCCGAGTGTACACACGCTCGTTTCAAAGAACCCGCGGTTCTTTGAATGGAGCGTACGCGGTGATGTCATCGACTACGACGAGCATGCGCTCGTCACATTCGATGCCGTCGCCGCCATCTTGGTATACCCTACGTATGCCTAGGAAGCTACCGCGCATGCGTCGAATTCATTTCGAACATGCGCGGGCTTCCGGGAGGACAGGTAAGTGTACACACACTCACTTTTCTCGTCGAGAAACATGCCGAGGAGAATCTCGATGAGAAAATAGAGAGCAGGTTCTCTATTTTCTCGTCGAGGTTTCTTGTCGGTTTTCTCGACGAGAAACCCGATAGCCGCGTACACACGACCGATTTACTCGGCAAGACCTCTCTGCCAGCAAGTTTCTTGCTGGTTCTTGCCGAGAAAATCGGTCGTGTGTACGAGGCCTAATGGCAGGGCTGGGTTGTTGTGGTTTGGATAAATACAGGAGATCAGACCAAGCCTGAAGCACAGGCTGAACAAAAGTTGGTTCACACACCCTGCTTAATCAGAGACTGCACTGCACAAATACAATCTTCTAACAACTGTTTGGAACAGGCCGAATAGTGCTCAAAAAAGGATGCAGAATCATCCTCCAACAGCCATACTAGGGACTCCACCTGATCAAAACCGAGGTAGCTTTAGGTGCACACTGTGCAAAGGACACAGTACACTAACTGAAAATACTGCAGCTCCCTGCCTGTGGTATTATTATGAGAACACCAGCAATTGTCTTCAGGTAGCTTTAGGTGCACACTGTGCAAAGGACACAGTACACTAACTGAAAATACTTCAGCTCCCTGCCTGTGGTATTATTAGCATGAGAACACCAGCAATTGTCTTCAGGTAGCTTTAGGTGCACACTGTGCAAAGGACACAGTACACTAACTGAAAATACTGCAGCTCCCTGCCTGTGGTATTATTATGAGATCACCAGCAATTGTCTTCAGATAGCTTTACGTGCACACTATGCAAAGGACACAGTACACTAACTGAAAATACTGCAGCTCACTGCCTGTGGTATTATTATTATGAGAACACCAGCAATTGTCTCCAGGTAGCTTTAGGTGCACACTGTGCAAAGGACACAGTACACTAACTGAAAATACTGCAGCTCCCTGCCTGTGGTATTATTATGAGAACACCAGCAATTGTCTTCAGGTAGCTTTAGGTGCACACTGTGCAAAGGACACAGTACACTAACTGAAAATACTGCAGCTCCCTGCCTGTGGTATTATTATGAGAACACCAGCAATTGTCTTCAGATAGCTTTACGTGCACACTATGCAAAGGACACAGTACACTAACTGAAAATACTGCAGCTCACTGCCTGTGGTATTATTATTATGAGAACACCAGCAATTGTCTCCGGGTAGCTTTAGGTGCACACTGTGCAAAGGACACAGTACATTAACTGAAAATACTGCAGCTCCCTGCCTGTGGTATTATTATGAGAACACCCGCAATTGTCTTCAGGTAGCTTTAGGTGCACACTGTGCAAAGGATACAGTACACTAACTGAAAATACTGCAGCTGCCTGCCTGTGGTATTATTATTATGAGAACACCAGCAATTGTCTTCAGGTAGCTTTAGGTGCACACTGTGCAAAGGACAACGTACACCAACTGAAAATACTGCAGCTCCCTGCCTGTGGTATTATTATGAGAACACCAGCAATTGTCTTCAGGTAGCTTTAGGTGCACACTGTGCAAAGGACACAGTACACTAACTAAAAATACTGCAGCTCCCTGCTTGTGGTATTATTATTATGAGAACACCAGCAATTGTCTTCGGGTAGCTTTAGGTGCACACTGTACAAAGGACACAGTACACTAACTGAAATTACTGCAGCTCCCTGCCTGTGGTATTATTATGAGTACACCAGCAATTGTCTTCAGGTAGCTTTACGTGCACACTGTGCAAAGGACACAATACACTAACTGAAAATACTGCAGCTCCCTGCCTGTGGTATTATTATTATGAGAACACCAGCAATTGTCTTCAGGTAGCTTTAGGTGCAAACTGTGCAAAGGACACAGTACACTAACTGAAAATACTGCAGCTCCCTGCCTGTGCTATTATTAGTATGAGAACACCAGAAATTGTCTTCAGGTAGCTTTAGGTGCACACTGTGCAAAGGACACAGTACACTAACTGAAAAATACTTCAACTCCCTGCCTGTCGTATTATTATTATGAGAACACCAGCAATTGTCTTCAGGTAGCTTTAGGTGCACACTGGGCAAAGGACACAGTACACTAACTGAAAATACTGCAGCTCCCTGCCTGTGGTATTATTATGAGAACACCAGCAATTGTCTGCTCAAAGCTCATCCCTAGTACCTACCATCTACATCATTCCCAAAGTTCATAAGTCACTCCAGAACCCACCTGGCAGACCAATTATCTCGGCAATAAAGGGCCCTCTGGAAAAGATAGGGAAATACCTAGATGCACTCCTTAAAGCGGATTTCCACCCAAAAATTGAACTTCCGCTTTTTGGAATCCCCCCGCCACCGGTGTCACATTTGGAACCTTTCAGGGGGGAGGAGGGAGCAGATACCTGTGTAATACAGGTCTTTGCTCCCACTTCTGGGCATAGATTACTGCGGTGACTGCGGTGACCTCCGCCACATCCGGCACCTACTCCGCCCCCCCCCCTGCTGTCTTCTGGGAGACACACAGGTCCCAGGAGACAGCAGGGGCCAGTGGGTTTGCGCAGCACGACTCGTGCATGCGCATTAGGGATCCAGGAAGTGAAGTCGCAAGGCCTCACTTCCTGATTCCCTTACCGAAGATGGCGGTGCCTCCACCCAAGAACCGAGGGACAAATCAGCTTTGGAACCCGACATCGTGGATAGGTAAGCGTCCATATATTAAAAGTCAGCAGTTGCAGTATTTGTAGCTGCTGATTTTACTTTTTTTTTTCGACAGGGAACTCTGCTTTAAAGAGATGGTCACCAAATTACCCTCATATGTGCAAGATACCAGACACGTACTAGCCAAAATTGACAATGTGGCTGTACCATTAAATGCCATACTGGTAAGCATAGATGTAGAATCTCTGTACACATCTATTCCCCATGCATGGGGCCTGGCTGCAATTGCACACTTTCTGGACTTTAGCTTTCCAACAATGAGAGCTCAGAATGAGTTCCTATAAGAACAATTACAATTTGCCAAATATTCAAAGAACGGGATATGGGACTTTAAAGGTGCTAAAATATCAGTAGATACAACAAAAACTTTTTTATAAAAAAACTGAAAATTTATTGTTCACATCAATTAAAAAACTGATATACATGATTCATTAACCGCTACAGGTATACATCTACTACCTAGCATGTAACAGTAAATGGTTGTATACAGTTGACAATGACGTCCATTTGTGTTCAACAGTTTCGCCTGTAAGGCTTCATCAGGACTGGACGCAGAGGAATACTTTAATGAATATTGCAATAGTAAATTCCAACTTTAGATGCAAAAGATAAAAACATACATTAGCATTGATTTTTATAACATATCAATATAAAAAACAAATCTTGGCAAGGCATGCATGCATGTTCTCCAAACAACAAAAAAAAGGGGGAAGAGAGGAGTCAAATGCAGATTAAGTCCATTATTCTTAAAGCACTCCCTACCTCAGGATGATATAGAGGTCATTGCAATGGAGTCAACGCCCCCAAGATGCGCATGTACACACGTCACTCCACTCCGTCCGGGGATGACAATGGCTCTCGTAAATGGGGGGATGATATATAGACGTATTGGTCAAAAAGTCATAAAGTGCCTGAAACATATGTTGAATTACTTATTTAGGAAAAAGGAATCCTTTGTATGTATATAGAAACGTATGGAAAGGTAGCACAGATCCATGGGCAAGCATGCCCTGTGAAGATAACTGCACTCACCTTCCTCAAGTTATGAGATTGAAAACCAGAAAAGGGAGCTCCATGGGAACCGGGATTAGATGGATGACTTGTCTTCATACACATGCTCGATCATACTATGCCTATAAATGTATAACAAAGGAAAAGAGCCCTTTAAGTAAGACAATATGAATTAAGCATAATAGCACAATAAGGTTGAAGACATATCCTCACCCAAGGGTATGTCCAATGAGATTCATAACAATACCCCTCCTGGGGCTATCAGGGGTTTCCTGCCAGAGAGGGGGGCTATGAATGTTGAAGTCCAAACGTCCAAAACAGTGGACAGCAGAGGACAGATACTCCTCCTATTAGTGAGCAAACGCCCAAACAAACATAGGGACCTATGAATGAGTCTCTTTCTTGATAATATACAGTAAATGCTAACAGCAGTAGATACCTGTAATACGAATATCGGTCCAGCGTGGGCTCCCTGTGTGATCCCATCATGGCAGTCGCCATGTGGGATTTAAATACCTCCCCCAAAGGCGACAAAACGTGGCGTGTGACGTCACGTCCCGCTGGCGCCTCATGGACGCAAAAAGGGGGAGGAGCCTGAGACTTGGGAAACAGGAAGTGACATCACTTCCTGTATTGATGCCGACTGCATAGAAGAACATGCCTCCAGCTTTTGCGGATGGATGGTATAGGGACATACATAGTTCCACATGATGCCGCGCTCTATGGGTAGCTCCATATGGGCAGACACTGATCCCTTCCTGGCAACCTGCTGGATCGGTGGGCACCCTTGGGCGTCCGTGCGGGAGCCTAGTGACCCCCGAACGGAATCTGTGTGGTGTGACAATGACACGCGCATCAAATGGGGGGGGGGGCGAAACCACCACAAATGATGGGAGAAAAAGAAAAGGAAAAAGAAAAATAGAAAATAATAAATATAAATGAAAAAGTGAATAAAAAATAAAATAAAATAAAATATAAAATAAAAAATGGGGAAACATAAAACTCCCCATCGTTTTATGTTGGGAGAACAATAACAGTCATGCATGGCAAGCACAAGAACATTGACACCAATACAATCAATACAGACCAAAAAACTAAATTTGTATAAATTGACATAACAATATAAACATAATGAATCAATAACCTTGCCTCCCATGTTATTGAGAGGTATTGCTGGCATAGAGTGTCATAGGCTACACCTGGGGAATATGTCCCGTATAGAATGACTCATGAGTGTGCCATCGTCTTCTTGGATAGTAGGCAAGAAAGGGAAAGGGGTCAGGAAAGGGGACGATGGGACTATATTCCCTGGGTGTTACTCTATGACAGCAATACCTCTCAATAACATCTAGGAGGGCCCCTTGGGCACCAGCCTATGCCTGTCTCCATTTGTAGTGGTGGGAGCAAGAAGTGTATTGTTTCGAAATGTACTTCAGCCACGCCTTGTTATGGCTAAGATGCATAGACGATAAATCACTGATAAAATCACTGATAAATGGGATACCCACTGGACAGTTCCTCAGGATATGCTGAAACTGTGCAATGGACTCGGATTACTAAACAGAGGCAGCGCAGGTACTGTATAAGCTTTAGGGATAGGAAGTGTAGCACTACCCCCGCAGGAGCTGCTGGTTATATTTTTGGGTCTACGCTCTGCCTATCAACCCCAGAAGTTGGCTCGAACCCTCCCTTGGCACAACTGGACTACAAGAGATTGTGAAACCCACTGGTAATTGGGTAACTCAATATTAAACTTTGTAAATAAAGAATTTACCTGGTAATGACCACCTGTCCAACAGGGCAACAGACAACTTCACACAGTATTCTGCTCAACCAAGGATTAAGTTTACTTGGTAAGAAAAAAAGTAACAACTTATACAGATTACAGTTAACTCTCACTGGGCCCTGTAGGAGTCAATGGCAAAGCAGAAAATGTTGTTTGAAATAATAAAACACAGTTCCAATACACAACTTCAATATGTATAAAGCCTATGCTCGCGAGCTCCCCCTAATGGGCAATATTATACAAGTGTTTCGGTACTATCTGCTCTAGTCAGGCCTGACTAAGTGCAGTGTAAAGTTCCTTCATTAGTAGGAGTCTTTGCTAGCAATTGTTGGTGCACATAAACATTTGTAATCCACAAGGTTGTATAACAGCAGAAACTGAATATCCTCAATGTCTGTGATGATGTAGAAACTCACTGACAGTGCAAACGCCAATCTTCAAACACGCGGCACTGCAAGATGCAATATGTCCTTGCGTGTGGTACACTACTGTGTCCTTGCGTGTGGCACACTAAGTCTCAGGCCTACACAACAGTTAATGAATTCTGGGCAGGCGCCCTCTCACCAAACCAGGCCTTGTCCCTCTAGTATGTTCCACTGCTGGCGTTCCTGTCCACAGTCTCTACGCAACTCGCAGGCTCCGGTCCCCCACACAGCCGCGCTGGATGTCGGTTGATGGACGACTCCGGTCTCTGTGGAGCGAGCGCTGGACACTTAGGATCCCTTTTTAGGCTGAGTGATCTCCTCACAACTGTAGGCCCAGGCCTTAGGCCTAGACGCTCCGGCAGCAGGCCTCAACACAGGCTTCCTCCTTGATAGAAGGCGATGTCCAGAAAGAGCGAGCGTAACTCCTCCCCTCCTTTAAGTAACCTCCCCCAGAAGGCTGTGCGATGATGCAATGCACTTTGGGAGTACAGCTGCACTGTGGGTACCATGGGTACCATGGTCTATTTGATACCCACGGCAATGGAGTCCCTTTCTCCCTGCACTATAAGTTCCACAATGCACCATTCCATATAGTTAAACAACAGTTGCTGCAATATCTTAAAGAGACTCCGGAGGGAGCTGGGGGTTATTCTCAAGATAACAATAGTCTTATAACGCACTGCAAAGTGGCACCCCGCTACACACTACCCCCACTTAAAATCTTTGGTCCCCAAAGACGACAACAGTTTGTAACCTGATACATGCTTTGTCCATAAACACAGAGAAAATTCAGTTTGTTTATACATGACAGTAAACAATTTGCATCTTCATAGGCAGGGCTCAACTTCAAACAGCTCATATCATGACACAGAGTCGACAGAGGAACCTCCCACCAATTGTCATAGGAGGGGAGGTTGTTCTGTCCACAAGCCACTGACACTGAAGTGTCCTGTATAGGTGTGCCAGGTGGGGAGCTAGGGTTGTCCTCCACCAAATTTTTAGTGGAAGAGCTAGGCATATTAATTGTCCTTTTAGAAGTGAGAATGGCTTCTTCAGAGCATTCACCCAGTTGATCGTATGTTAATCTTTTGGGAGGGTGAATGACTCTTCTTTCTCTTTGCTCCTTAGGTGTCAAAGTCTCAAGAGTATTAGACTCTACTGCCTCTGTGACTTCTTCTATTGTCCCTTCTTGTTGTTCGGGCACACTGAACTCTGTTTCCTCTGGAGCATCCAGTTCTCCGTCTGAAAGTAACAAGACCTCTTCGGAGTCCTCTATTTGCAGGGACTCCACATCATCCTCTAGTTCCATAGTAAGTATACTGTGAGGCACAAACTCAGGGGCCTCTGGTCGGAGAGTTCCACTGTCGGCCATTCCAGGTGAGGGTAGAGGAGAGGTCATGGGTTCTGATAGTTGAGAAGGCCACAGCCAATCTGACTCTATCCATTCATCCTCAAAGTCTTCATCTTCTACATCCTGAAGTGTTGACTGAGATGTAGTAACTGGTCAAGACCCTCGAGGGGTTGAGGGAAGCTCTTGTGAATCTGACACAGGAGGTAGGCGAACTGCTTCCGAGAGGGGCAGCAGGTGATTCCGGTGCCAAGTCTTGAGTAGGCCTACACTCCCTTCTGGTCTGATCTGATATACTGGGAGGCCTGGTAATTGTTTGCAGATGATGTATGGTTGTGACTTCCAGCGGTCAGCCAACTTGTGTTTTCCAGGAATGGCCAGATTTCTTAGTAACACTCTATCCCCTGGCTGTAAGTCTTGTATTCTGACCTTGAGGTCGATGTTTCTTTTATTCCTCAACCCCCGTTGATCTGACATAGCTTGGGCTTTCTCATAGGCCGTTTTCAGACTTTTCCGTAGCTGATCTACATACTGCTTGTGAGAGGTTGCTGAAGCATGATCGAGTGATGTGCCAAAGGACAGGTCCACTGGGAGTCGAGCTTCTCGCCCAAACATCAAATGGTAAGGAGAGTATCCAGTAGCATGATTCGCAGTGCTTTTGTAGGCATGTACAATGGCAGCTACATGCTTGCTCCAATGCTGTTTCTTCTCCGAGCTTAGCGTTCCCAACATATCCATGAGGGTTCGATTAAACCGCTCAGGCTGAGCATCCCCCTGGGTGTGGTACCGGGTGGTTCTGGTCTTTTTGACACCCAACAAGTCTAACAGTTTCTTTATGAGATTACTTTCAAAGTCTCTCCCTTGATCCGAGTGAATGCGTTGGGGCAGCCCATAGTGTACAAAGAACTTCTCTACTAGGACTTTTGCCACTGTTGAGGCTTGCTGGTCTTTTGTTGGATATGCTTGGGCATATCTGGTGAAGTGGTCAGTTACTACCAGGACATTCCCCTGTCCACTCAGGTCAGGCTCTAGGCATAGGAAATCAATGCACACCAGTTCCAGGGGTCCCTGACTCTGAAGATGGCCCATTTGGGCAGCTCGATGAAGTAGGGTCTTCCTCTGGATACATCCGATACAGGAGTGACAGTAACCTTCAACTTCAGCCCGCATGCAGGGCCAGTAGAGTCTGTCTCTGACTAGATGGAAGGTTCTTTCAGGACCCAGATGACCATGATTGTCATGGAGAGCAGTTAGGACCGTCTCTCTGTGCTTCCAGGGCAGAAACAGCTGCCACTTCTCTTTCGGACCATCAGAGGGGCCACTTCAGTAGACCACCCCTTGATGTAACTGCAATTGGTCCCACTCTCTGTGCAACAATCGAGCCTCTTTTGGAGAGTTTGTGAGAAGCATATCAGGACATTGGTCCTCCAGGGCCTTCAATACTAGTCTTCCAAGGGGGTCTTCCAACTGATCCTTCCTCAGATCCTTCTTGGACAACTTGGGTAGGCCTTCTTCCCCCACTTGAGTTACATTACAGTAGCCTTTGGGCACACCAACAGCCGAAGCTCCAATCTCTTCGGCTCTGGACCCTCCTCCAGCCTGAAGTTCAGCTCCCTGATATAGGGCTCGTACTCCTTCTGGGGTCAACTGGGTCCACTCCTCGGTGGGGTCACTGAGACCATGAGGCCTTCTGGATAGGGCGTCTGCATCCCTATTTCCAACACCTGGTTAGTATTTCAGGCTGAACGTGAACCCTGAAAGGGCAGCCAACCACCTATGTCCTGTGGCATCCAGTTTGGCTGTGGTTAATAGGTAGGTGAGTGGATTGTTGTCAGTCTTTACCACGAATTCGGCCCCATACAGATAGTCTCGTAACTTGTCCAGTACAGCCCATTTTAAGGCCAGGAATTCAAGCTTGTGCGTGGGATAATTCTTTTCAGCTGGGACCAGACTCCAACTCACGTAGGCAACAGGCCGCAGGTGACCATCATGCTCTTGATATAGTACCCCTCCTAGCCCGACTCGACTGGCATCAACATGCAATTCGTAGGGTTTCGTGGTGTCTGCATAGGCCAAAACAGGGGCAGTGGTTAAGCTTTTCTTTAACCGAATGAATGCCTCTTCACACTTGATGGTCCACTGGTCCTGAATAGACTCTTTAGGCTTCCTGGGCCCCATGGTGGACTTCACTGGTTTGACCGGTTCTGGTACATCATCTTCTCCTTCACTCCTTAGTAATTCATTAAGGGGCTGGGCAACCTTGGCAAACCCCTCTACAAATCTTCTATAGTAGGAGCAAAACCCCAGGAATGACCGGAGCTCGGTCACATTAGTGGGTCTTGGCCAGGAGGTGACGGCATCCAGCTTCTCAGGGTCTGTGGCTATCCCCTCTGCGGATACGATGTGGCCCAGGTAATGGACTGAGGGCTGGTAGAATTGGCACTTCTCTAGAGAAATGTCATGGATATGCACTAATGTCTGTCTGCAATCTTACCTTTCCTCCTCATGTGTTCATCTTAGAGGCCAGACCGTTTCACCTGGTTTCCTTTATAATCTCCTCCCAGCCTGACTCCACCCCAGGCCCTATCACAGAACACTATATTAACCTGTGCACTGCAAGCCTGCTTTGCTGATCAACGTGTTTGTTTAAGCATTGTGTGTTTGGGTTCCTGCCTGCCGTGTGCTACGTCTGTCTCTCTGTTACAATATTGGCTTGTTCCTGACTATCCCTGACTAACCCTTGACCTTCGGCTTGTCCTTCGTTTATCCTTGTCTGCTTATGACCCTAACCTTGGCCTTTCCCCTCACTATTCTTGTATCCTGTGCTGCTGCTTCCCCTCCTTCCTCCTTCCCCTACGAGGCGTGATCTAGGAGACTCTAGGGGTCGTGACCTGGACCTAGCTGCAGCGTAACATCCTCACCACTAGAGGCTCTGGTGAAGACCTGCTGGGTCTTAGACGCCCTGGGGAATTTCGGCTCTAGCTTCCTGTGGATCCCGGTTGTGCTCCTCTGGTCCCGCTTTCCACAACCACCCAGTATCCTATCCACAGCAGTCAGCCATAGGGTTCACTACCTTGTGGTGCACTCCTGACCCCCTACGGTGTGCATCTGTCATCTGGCCACAAGTGACCTGACAGTTTGATCAGCCATGGACCCAGCTGACATGCCGCTCCCCGCGGATGACCCATTACAGGGCATAGTCCGTAGACTTGAGACCCAGGTATCAGATCAGACTCAGGTGATGCGATTCCTCCAGGTTCTGGCTTTTCGCTTCGAGCAGCTTCAGACCTCCTTGGGTACCCCAAATCCGCAACCTCAAGTACAACCAGCGGCTGCGCCTTTCGCACCAGTCGCAGCCACACACTCACTAAAACTGCCAGCTCCGTTCCGTTTCTCTGGGGACTCCAAGGCCTGCAGGGGGTTTCTCAGCCAATGTACGATTAATTTTGAGCTTCAGCCTCAAAACTTCCAGTCTGATCGGGCTAAGGTAGCCTATATCATCTCCCTCCTCTCCGGTGAAGCTTTAGCCTGGGCTGCCCCCCTGTGGGAAAAGAATGATTTGGTGGTTTCCAGCCTGTCCAACTTCTTGGAGCTCTTTCGTAACATCTTCAAGGAGCAAGCTCGGGCTTCTTCAGCGGCTAGTGCCCTCTTACGTCTTCACCAAGAATCTAGTTCAGTGGGACAATATGCTCCTCAGTTTCGTAGCCACACAGCTGAATTGAGCTGGAACAATGAGGCCCTGGTCGCTACCTTTTTACATGGCCTCTCTGACCGAGTGAAAGACGAATTAGTGGGAAGAGCCATCCCCGTCGGTCTGGACGATGTAATTTCTTTGTGCAATCAGATCGACATTCGTTTTCAGGAGAGGTCCCTAGAAAAAAGACGCCAGAACTAGCCAGTCTGAGCTCCCCCCCCCCTTCGTCCCATGGAGCATCTTCTGCCTGCTGAGGAACCTATGCAGCTGGGCCGGACCAGACTAACCCCCGAAGAACGTGCTTGGCGCAGAACTCTGGGATTGTGCCTCTATTGTGGGGGCAAGGGTCGTTTTCGTGACTCCTGCTCGCTTCTGTCCGGGAAACGCTCGGGCCTAATACATTTGGAAGGTGGAGTATTGGACCCAGAGACATCACCTTCTCGCCTTCTCCTGCCGGTGTTCCTTCATGTAGGCACTTCTCCTCAATCAACCCTTGCATTTCTGGATTCCGGGGCTGCCGGCAATTTTATGGATTGGGGAACTGCTTCTTCTATGAAGCTTACCCTTTCACCTCTCGCTACCCCATTGGTAGTCTCGGCTATTGATGGCACTGTTCTCCCAGGGGGCCCTATTCGCTTCCAGACGCTACCCATTAGGATGTCGGTAGGGATTCTCCACCAGGAGTGGATATTCTTTCTCATTCTACCCAAGGCCTCTACCCCCATTGTATTGGGCCTTCCTTGGCTACAGCTCCACTCTCCACATGTGGACTGGGTCTCTGGGCAGGTCCTGGTTTGGGGTCCCTCATGTTTCTCGCCATGTCTTCTCAAGGTGGCCCCCAAGGAGAGACTTCCGGTTGCTACCACTTCTGTTTCTTCCGATCTTCCCGCTGCATACAGCGATTACCAGGATGTGTTCTGTAAGAAATCAGCTGAGGTGCTTCCTCCTCACAGGTCTTTTGACTGTGCTATTGACCTTGTCCCCGGAGCAACTCTGCCCAGGGGTCGTACCTACCCTCTGTCCATCCCAGAGACCCAGGCCATGTCTGAGTATGTCGCAGAGAATCTGGAGAGAGGTTTCATCCGGAAATCCGCAGCGCCTGCAGGGCAGGGGCAGGGTTCTTTTTCGTTGCCAAAAAGGATGGTACCCAAAGACCCTGCATCGACTATCGAGGTTTAAACGCAGTTACTATTGTAGCGGAACCTCACTCTCCCTCTTGGTTATTGAGAATGGCATGTGTCTAGGGGTACCTGGGAGAGGAGAGTGCAGGAACGCTACGCCAAGCTCTCCCCTCATGTGTATAAGAGGGTTGAGCAAAGTTAGTTGATTTACCTCCCGGGTCTGTCCACTGCATACGAAGCCTTGTTGTTCCCTGGAATTGTGTCTGCCAATAATAGAGCCCCACACCAATCGAAAGTCCAACACTCCTTTATTTCTCGTAACACAATCAGTTGAACTTCCATTAACAAACAAACATGGGGGTGTGGGAAGGAGTAGGCCCAGGCACAACTGTACTCTCCTATTCCTTTTTAGCGAATAGGCCAGGCGCAAGGTCTCTGCCACCGACCGTGAGTTTTGGTCGCTGCCACCGACCGGATAAACTGTTGAGGCCCCTGCCACAGGCCTAATTGCAGGCCTCTGCCACTGACCTGAGTGAAATAGCTGGACCGCTGCCATCGGTCATTGAACGTGGACTGAACTTCCTCTTTGAACTTGGCCCTTGTTCGGGAAAGATATCCCTCCGGTCGGTCTCCAGAGGTTCACCCGGCACTGCAATCTGCTGCACCAGGTCTTCGGGTGAGTCCCTCCTCCGGTCCCTTACGCCTCTGGATTCGGGTGCCCCACTCCCAGGGCCCCCTAGGACAATCCCTCCCTCGCGGGACCCAGCAGAAGGTACTGGGCCCCAGGCCTCCGGCTGAGTACCTCACCCCAGACTGAAGGTGTCTGGGATGGAACACGAACTCCAGGTGTCCAGGCCTAGGCCGCCTGGACACCGACCGCAACCACAGCCCTCAGGCTAAAGGTGCCCGGGACTCCGACCTCGTGGCGAAGATGTCCGCCCCCTTTATACCCTCTCCCAGGATGCACGGTGGGTTCCCCGCCCCGCCGTACAACCGCTGCGAGAGGTCACAAAGGGTACGGCACTGCAGCGATGGTTCAACCCCGGCCCAAAGTGACAGCGCCACCTGCTGGGCCGCAGGGAACTATGTATCACTGGTGTCCTCACCAGTTTAAAAAGTACATACCCGCTACACTCTCCCCCCTGTTATTTGACACTGGTCCCCAGTGTCTGGAGCAAACCATGTCCAAAAGGGCCATCATAGCCTGATCCAGAGACCGACTAACAAATTTCAAAAATAAAACGTTTTTTTTTTCTCTTCTGAAAATTAACCAACAATTGTGCCTGAACCTGACATGAAAGGGAAAGGAAGGAAACAAACAACAAATAACCACATTATCAGAATCACATGTTCACAACAACATTCCCTTACACCCATCCTGACTAAGACCCACCCCATTCTCAGTGGTCTTGATGAGATATTCTCCTGCAGAGGGGAAAAGAACGCACACATATACCTGACACATATGTTTGTGTAAGAATGAAAGAACCTCTCCATAGAGAAACCCTTTCCTTCTATAAGTGTGTGAGTGAACAGTGAATATCGATGCGCAACACTGCCACCTGGTGACAGTGTCGCGGTAACTGCACTGGTTGAAGATCTTCTTCTCTCTTTGAACTTTCTAACTACCCCAAAGTCCATGATCACTTTGCAGGATGGAAGAATGAAGAACAAACAACGGCAACAGACCTTCAATTCCTCCAGAGAGCACAAACACCCATAACACGGGTACAGTCACTGGGTTTTCCCGGGAAACAACCCCGGAAAGTTCAGCATTAACAAACACTAGGCAAGGAGTCTTTTCTCCTACAAATAGAATCTGGGATGCGGCAAGACAAGGGGCTTGAAATGCTTATCCACAATCTCTATGTGATATTCAACATCCTCCCCTTCTTTCCGTCGAATCAACACTTTGTCAGCATGGATGTGCCGACCCAACATCCACTCTGCTTTACAGTCCTTGAACCGCTCAGAGGTTTTCGGGGAACACGCAAGGTACCTGAGGGCATGTGGGACCTGAAGGTGCGTCCACACAAATTCGTTGTACCAGCGGTCCCGGCAGACTTCCACTTCGTACAGAAGCTCCTTGGGTAAGTACGGGTACTCCCACCCATACTCGGTAGCAACTTTTTGGCCGAAAAGACGCTGAAGTCTCGCCATGGAGGCATAGTGGCCCGATCTCCCTCACCCGGTTGGACGATGGCGTCTGGATGGCGAGGTGCCTTGACCACCTCCACTCTAGGCATAGGCGGCCGCAACAACAGTCTCTTTTCCCCGGTGCCAGATGCAGGAGGCACCGGAGGTAGAAGGGCAGACTGGGGACGGGATCCCTCCTCAGGCGCTGGTGCCTCCACCCGGGGTGTACTATCCCTTGTAGACATGGGTGGATCCCTGACTCTGCGGGACGAGGAGAGAGGCATCTTGTCCCAGCCCTTCTTAGCAAAAAGTTCATCTATGATGACATTGTCTCCCGGATCGGAGAGCGATTCTAGGTCGGAGGTGTCACACTCCTCCGCGGGCAGGTAGCCTGTAGTGGGGGCTGAATTGCCACCTCCCGCAGGCACACAGGGCCGTGACTCCCCGACACCTCCGTCCCAACACCAAGTCCCTTTGTCCGGCTTACCTCGGCCCAAAGTAGAGAAGGCATGTCCGGGACTCTTCCAACCGGATCCATCCCGGGCGGGCGTGGGCAAGCAGGGTGATCCACCGCGACCGCTGGATGGGGCAACCAAGCCAGTCTTCCTCTTTGGCGGTGGACGCTGGGAAACAGTGCTGACCGAGTCAGCATCCTCGGATTTCTCCCGTACCTCAGTGATTGCGACCTCCCCTGCGGTCGCTGCAGTGCGCACAGGGATGGCTGTAAAAGCAGCGATTCCTCCTTCATGAGTGGTGTGGCCTGTAGCGTGGTTGAGGTGGATGATTCTGGGTTTTTCAATGGTTGGTTCCACCTCAAATGAGAACTCTCCGCAGGCCTCGCAGCGCCCAAATGGCTTCAGCTGACACACCAGTCCCGAACATCCGGGACAAATCAAACCCAGGGCCTCAACGTCCATGCATGAGTACAGGGCGAATCGTCCCCGGGGCTTTAGCCGAATCCCCGTATCCGTTATTGGAGCAGCAGTAGTCAGACTCGTGGTAGTGGGATGAATAGGAATCCACGATGCATTGGTGAACATGGCGACTCTTTGCTGATCCATTGCGCACTGCCTTGTTGGCGCCAAAGTCCCCACGTGTAGTCCTTCACACGATTGGACTCCTCCCTTCTTGCACTCCGGTTCGCTGGCTTTCTCCTTCCCTGGGTCACGCCCACGAACTGAGCAGGGAGGGTGTGCCTGATGGCGCCGTGGCCAACAACATGGCCGACCTACTGGGAACTCTTTCGGGCAGACACTTTCAAATTCCAACAACTCCAGCTCCATTGTAGCACAAACACATCCCGGACCAGAGCCCCCACGTGTAGCGGAACCTCACTCTCCCTCTTGGTTATTGTGAATGGCTTGTGTATAGGGGTACCTGGGAGAGGAGAGTGCAGGAACGCTACGCCAAGCTCTCCCCTCATGTGTATAAGAGGGTTGAGCAAAGTTAGTTGATTTACCTCCCGGGTCTGTCCACTGCATACGAAGCCTTGTTGTTCCCTGGAAATGTGTCTGCCAATAATAGAGCCCCACACCAATCGAAAGTCCAACACTCCTTTATTTCTCGTAACACAATCAGTTGAACTTCCATTAACAAACGAACATGGGGGTGTGGGAACGAGTAGGCCCAGGCACAACTGTACTCTCCTATTCCTTTTTAGCGAATAGGCCTGGCGCACGGTCTCTGCCACTGACCGTGAGTTTTGGTCGCTGCCACCGACCGGATGAACTGTTGAGGCCCCTGCCACAGGCCTAATTGCAGGCCTCTGCCACTGACCTGAGTGAAATAGCTGGACCGCTGCCACCGGTCATTGAACGTGGACTGAACTTCCTCTTTGAACTTGGCCCCTGTTCGGGAAAGATATCCCTCTGGGCGGTCTCCAGAGATTCACCCGGCACTGGCAATCTGCTGCACCAGGTCTTCGGGTGAGTCCCTCCTCCGGTCCCTTACGCCTCTGGATTCGGGTGCCCCACTCCCGGGGCCCCCTAGGACAATCCCTCCCTCGCAGGAACCAGCAGAAGGTACTGGGCCCCAGGCCTCCGGCTGAGTACCTCACCCCAGACTGAAGGTGTCTGGGATGGAACACGAACTCCAGGTGTCCAGGCCTAGGCCGCCTGGACACTGACCGCAACCACAGCCCTCAGGCTGAAGGTGCCCGGGACTCCAACCTCGTGGCGAAGATGTCCGCCCCCTTTATACCCTCTCCCAGGATGCACGGCGGGTTCCCCGCCCGCCGTACAACCGCTGCGAGAGGTCACAAAGGGTACGGCACTGCAGCAATGGTTCAACCCCGGCCCCAAGTGACAGTGCCACCTGCAGGGCCGCAGGGAACTATGCATCACTGGTGTACTCACCAGTTTA
The DNA here is from genome assembly GCA_029206835.1 of Rana muscosa. Taxonomy (NCBI): domain Eukaryota; kingdom Metazoa; phylum Chordata; class Amphibia; order Anura; family Ranidae; genus Rana; species Rana muscosa. The sequence continues at coordinate 231,487,035 of CM055119.1, forward strand.
AAAAGTACATACCCGCTACACTATTAAAAATCGATACCCCTTGCCCTTAATATCTGAGCTATTCGATAGGTTGAAGAGTGCCTCCATTTTCACCAAGTTGGATCTCAGAGGCACGTACAATCTCATTCGAATACGGGAGGGTGACGAATGGAAGACTGCATTCAACACTAGAGACTGGCATTACGAATACCTGGTGATGCCTTTTGGTTTGTGTAATGCCCCAGCCGTGTTTCAAAACTTTGTCAATGAAATATTCAGAGATCTGCTGTACCAGTTTGTTGTCATCTATCTGGATGACATTCTGATCTTTTCTGAAAATCTGCTCGTCCACAGAAACTATGTCCGCACTGTACTTCAGCGTCTTAGAGAGAACAATCTCTATGCCAAGCTGGAGAAATGTTCCTTTGAATGTTCTGAGGTCCTGTTTCTGGGGTGCTTTGTCTCATGTTCGGGTCTTCGTATGGATCCTGGGAAGGTCTTGGCTAGTACCAACTGGCCTCTTCCTGCTAGCCTCAAGGCCACACAGCGCTTTCTTGGCTTCACAAATTATTATAGGCAGTTCATAAGGAATTACTCTTCCATTGCCGCGCCTATTTTTGCTTTGACCAAGAAGGGTGCGAATGCCAAAGACTGGCCTCCCGAAGCTGTCTCTGCATTTCACGACCTGAAACAGGCCTTTGTTTCTGGACCTCTCTTGAGGAGACCAAATCCTGGGGATGCACTTTTTATTGAAGTGGACGCTTCCTCAATGAGGGTGGGAGCTGTGCTTCTTCAATTCTTTGAGAAGAGATGTCAACCATGTGCGTTCTTCTCCAAAAAAAATTCTCAGGCAGAGAGGAATTATGCCATCGGTGATCGGGAACTTCTCGCAATTAAATTGGCGTTAGAGGAGTGGCGTCATCTCTTGGAGGGTTCCCCTCACTCCATAACGATCTTTACTGATCACAAGAATTTACAGTATCTACAGAATGCTAAACGTCTGAATCCTAGACAGGCCAGGTGGAGTCTCTTCTTTGCCCATTTTAATTTCACGATTACCTACAAACCTGGTTCCTGCAACAGTCGGGCTGATGCGCTCTCTAGGTCATTTGACACTTTGGACGAGGAGTCCGCCCCTGAACCTGAGCCAATCATTCCAACCTTGTGCATTGTTGCCCACTCTACCACCCTGAAGTCAAAAATTCCGCCTGGTAAGACCTTTGTCCCCACTGAGCTAAGAGCTAAGATCCTTCGTTGGGGACATGATTCCAAGGTGGCAGGTCATTCCGGATTCCTCCGATCCTTCTTACTCATCAGTCGTCTCTACTGGTGGCCTAATCTCCGCTCAGATGTCAAAGACTACGTTAAGGCTTGTCATGTCTGTGCTCAGTCTAAATCCTCCACACAAGCTCCTGCTGGTCTCCTCATGCCCTTGCCCATTCCTAAGGAGCCCTGGGCTCATATTGCCATGGATTTTATCACCGACCTCCCACTGTCTGAGAATAATACAGTCATTTGGGTGGTAATCGATCGGTTCTCCAAGATGGCTCATTTTGTTCCTCTTCCTGGTCTTCCTTCTGCTCCTGCCTTGGTTCCCATTTTTATTCGAGAAATTTTTCACCTCCATGGGGTTCCTTCTCATATTGTTTCCGACAGGGGAGTCCAATTTACGTCTCATTTTTGGAGAGCCTTTTGCAAATCCCTCAATATTGTCTTGGATTTTTCCTCTTCTTACCATCCTCAATCCAATGGACAGACTGAGAGATTTAATCAGGAGTAAAGCCCCGTACACACGATCGGTTTGACTGATGAAAACCGTCCGATGGATGGTTTTCATCAGACCAACCGATCGTGTATGGTACCCATCGGTCTTTTTTCCATCGGTTGGAAAAAATAGAACATGTTTTAAATTTTTCCGATGGATAAAAAACCGATCGAAAACTCAGATCGTCTATGGGCAAGTCCATCGGATCAAAAACCCACGCATGCTCAGAATCAAGTCGACGCATGCTCAGAAGCATTAAACTTCATTTTTCTCGGCGCATCGGAGTGTTTTACGTCACCGTGTTTGGAACGGTCGGTTTTTTGACTGATGGTGTGTGGGCAAGACTGATGAAAAACAGTTTCATCGGATTTGCCGATGGACAAATCCATCGGACGAAAATACATAGGTTATCCGATCGTGTGTACGGGGCTTTAGAGGTCTTTCTTCGCACCTTTGTGTCTTCTCATCATGACGATTGGTCCTCTCTACTCCCGTGGGCAGAATTCTCCCATAACAATCATGTGAATACCAGTTTGCAGAAGACACCCTTTTTCACAGTTTATGGAAAACACCCTCAACTTCCTCTTCCCATGATCTGTTCTCCAGATATTCCAGCTTTGGCTTTGGTTCAGGAGTCTCTCAATTCCGTTTGGGGTGACGTTCATGATTCCCTCCAGGCAACTGCTGAAAAATTCAAAGGCTTTACCGACCGCCGCAGGCGTAAATCACCTTCTCTTCAGCCAGGGGACAAAGTCTGGCTCTCCACCAGGAACATCAAGCTCCGAGTTCCTTCTCTGAAGTTTTCTCCACGATTCATTGGTCCATACACTGTAACTGCTAAACTGAATCCGGTTTGTTTCAAACTCCAAATTCCTAAGAGCCTTAAAATCACTAACTCCTTCCATGTTGCCCTTCTTAAGCCATTAGTCCTCAATAAATTCTCTCGTCCTCTCCCTACCGTGGCGCCTGTCTCTGAGGATAATCAGGAATACGAGGTCAGTCAAATTCTGGACTCCCGACTCTATAAAGGCGTTATTCAGTACCTCGTTCATTGGAAGGGGTTTGGTCCTGAGGAGAGGTCTTGGTTCGCTGCATCTGAGGTCTTTGCACCTCGTCTGTTAAAGGAGTTTCATCTGAAGTTTCCTCTAAACCTGGGCCCAGGCGGGGAAGGGGAAGGCATTGTAAGAGGGAGGGTACTGTCATGGATATGCACTAATGTCTGTCTGCCATCTTACCTTTCCTCCTCATGTGTTCATCTTAGAGGCCAGACCGTTTCACCTGGCTTCCTATATAATCTCCTCCCAGCCTGACTCCACCCCAGGCCCTATCACAGAACACTATATTAACCTGTGCACTGCAAGCCTTCTTTGCTGATCAACGTGTTTGTTTAAGCATGTGTGTTTGGGTTCCTGCCTGCCGTGTGCTACGTCTGTCTCTCTGTTACGATATTGGCTTGTTCCTGACTATCCCTGTCTGCTTGTGACCCTTGACCTTCGGCTTGTCCTTCTTTTATCCTTGTCTGCTCATGACCCTGACCTTGGCCTTTCCCCTCACTATTCTTGTATCCTGTGCTGCTGCTTCCCCTCCTTCCTCCTTACCCTATGAGGCGTGAGCTAGGAGACTCTAGGGGTCTCGACCTGGACCTAGCTGCAGCGTAACATCCTCACCACTAGAGGCTCCGGTGAAGACCTGTTGGGTCTTAGACTCCGCGCCCTGGGGAATCTCCTGCTTTAGCTTCCTGTGGATCCCGGTTGTGCTCCTCTGGTCCCGCTTTCCACAACCACCCAGTATCCTATCCGCAGCAGTCAGCCATAAGGTTCACTACCTTGTGGTGCACTCCTGACCCCCTATGGTGTGCATCTGTCATCTGGCCACAAGTGACCTGACAAGAAAGTTTCAGGCCTTCTGCGTGGAGCCTCTTTAAGACCTTTTCCAACCGCTCTTCGTGCTCTTATAAAGTTTTGCCAAACACTATAATGTCGTCCAGATACACCAGCACCTCAATTAGATTCATATCCCCCACCGTTTTCTCCATCAGTCTTTGAAATGTGGCTGGGGCTCCTGATAATCCCTGGGGCATACGGTTGAACTCAAAGAAAAGCACTGGGGTGATGAAAGCTGTTTTCTCTTGGTCCTCAGTGTGCATGGGAATCTGGTAGTATCCACTTTTTAAATCCATCGCACTGAACCACTTGGCCCCGGACAAACTCTACAAAGTGTCTTCTATACGGGGGGTGGTGTACTGATCAGGAATGGTTCTTCTGTTCAGTGTTCGGTAGTCGATACACAGCCTCAGTGACCCATTCTTCTTCCGGACCACCACTAATTGGAGAAGCGTAGGGACTCCTGGACTCCCGGATAATCCCTGTTCTTTTGAGTTCTGCCAATTGCTCACGTAGGTCTTTTAGGTCACCCAGAGGAACCCGTCAGACTCTCTCTCTAAATGGTTTATCTTCCTGTAGGCGAATCTTGTGAGTGGCACTCATCGCACACCCCACATCAAATTCATTTTTAGAGAATATCTTCTGCCATCGAGCAAGTTGAGCCTTCGCCCTCTCCTTCCATTCTGGTGGGAGGGTTGTGTCTTCAGAACAGAGCTTCTCTACTGTGACTTCACCCCTTTCTTTCTTTTTTAAGTCATACGGGGCAACTGGGGTGGCCGGATTCACTTGGCCCAACAGCATTCGGGCCGGTACCTTCACTGGTGTAGTAGCAGTATTCCTAATGCTTACTGAGACCTTCCCATGACTTTTCTTTAAGGCCTTCAATGGAATCACTTCGGGAATTACTTCTATCCCCTTTCCTTTCCTCTGTGGGTCAGTTTCAAGGACGATAAAGGGACCTGGTTGTTTCCAGGTAAGTTTGACAGAAGCCCTTAAACAAGTCACCTCCCCTGGTTGTAATACCTTCTTTGTTCTATCCAGCTTCCAGATCCTTCCGACCCCTTCTGCTGGGGCCTTTTATTCCAGTACTAAGCGCTGGTAGACTTGCTTCAACATGGGGTGGATTCTTGTCATTGAAGTATCCTGCTCCTGGGCTAAAGGTGTCAGAAGTCTCCTGACCAAGTCGGTGTTGGTCCCTATGATGAGGGAGCTCTTGCTAGCTCCTGGTGGCATACCACTGCCAATGTGTCAAAGGTCTCCGCCCCTCCGGCCACTGAGGGGTCAAAAGTTAGTTTGATGGGCAGGTATCCATCATAGGGAAAACTTTGAGTTCCAATGCCCCATATCTCCAAGTCCAGCTTCTGCAGTGGCAGATGTCTGAGGTGCTTGTTATAAAAGTCTCTATATAGAAGAGTCACTTGGGCTCCAGTGTCAAGAAGGCCCTTTGTGTAAATAACTTCTACCTGGATTGAGACTATTGGGGAGGGCCCCACTAACTTGGCAGGAAGTTTTCTTTGAGTGGCATTTCTGTTTGGCTCTCAGCTATTTGCACTCTTACTCCCTTCTTCTTTGGATTTCTTCTGGGTTTTGACCCCTGTTGGGTCTGGTGTGCACAGATCTCCCACCGCTGAGCAGTTTGAGTCGTGGGACAGGAGGCATTGGATCGCTCAGAGACAAAAACGGGGATGTTTGGTGAAGGTCCGTGTCCCTGACATTGTTTCCCCGCTTCATTGGATTTCTTGGAGTTAGCTGAGACATTTGGGGACCCCGGTTGACTCCTTCGCCGGGCCCTCTGAAGTTTTCTGCTGGCTTGCGGTATTGTGAAGCAGCTTTATCCGGGCTCGGACATATCTCTCTGACATGTCCGACTCCTCCACAATTGAAACAAGTTATTAGTCTCTTTGGTTTCTGCACTTGCTCAGCATTGGAGTTGAGGGACTTCTTGGGCTCCTCTAGAGTGTTTCTGTTGGGTAGAGCAGTTGCCTGACTAGTCAGCATGGACACCATCTCTATTAACTGAGACACCTGAGTCTTTAGAACCTCAACCTGAGAGTCACCTTCTTCAGCACTTATCACTCTGACTCAAGTAGTGGGTTCTTCTTTTTATAGTCCAACAGGACCTCTTCTTCCCTGACCATTCGGATCAAGTCAGGATACTCCAGGATGCCACTGCCTTGGCGGGTTCACAGCAGGAGGGCAATGGGGTCTAGAGGTTGGGCTCCTCTTAAGACTTGCTGTGCACGAACCTCAGCCACCTTTCTAGGATCCATCCCTTTCTTTAACAGGATCTGATGCAAGATCTTGGCTAGACGCCTTATGAACTCGGACAGTTTCTCTCCTTACATCTGGAAGCAGTGCTCCAGTTGATAGAGAAGTTCAGTAACTTTTTCAGTTCGGCCAAACACATCCTGCAGAATATCCAGGTAATCCTGTGCAGTGCAGTCTTTCTTACTGAGCTTAAGGTTACGTATGGCCTCTAGGGCAGGCCCCTTTAGACTCTCTGTAATCCTTTGCTTCTTATGTGGTTCGGGTATTTCCCACTCTTCCAGAGCCTGTGTGGCGTGATCAAGCCCATCTTCCACTGAAGGTACTGGCTGCTTCCCTGAGAAAGTTCTGAGCTTCCTATATCCAGTCATCAGGTAGTCTGGGGGATCTTTCTTGCATTTGGCTACAATTCCCCCGAGGTCAGCACATAGTTCTGGTCCAAGGGTGGTCAATGGTGATGAGATGGAACCCTCTTTTTGGACCTTCCCCCTTGTACTGGGGCCTACTTGACTAGTGGAGGTAGGGCCCTCTCCTGACGTTTCTGGGTGTATCAGAAAGAATTCTGTTTTTATACTAGCGCCCTTGAAATGGTCAGAAACTCCATTCTTCCATTCACACAATGCGTAAGTGTGTGGGTTGATGGTATCTGTCTTCATATCAATCACCCATGGTTTCCTGTCTGTAGATAGTGTTCTCAACACTGGGAGTAGCTGCTCCTCTTTCCAGGCTTCTGTTTTAATTTTGACCACCAGACCGTTGCCAGGGAGTATGTTTTCCTCCTGACACCACCGGGCTACAGCAGCAGGGTCCATTGTGACACTGACAAGGGTTCTGTCTAGGAGGAGGTTGATTGCAAAGCCGTAGAAATCCCAGACAAGCCTCCACGTGTAGCACTACCCCCGCAGGAGCTGCTAGTTATATTTTTGGAAAAGGTAGATAATCCGCGCTAACCTATCTAAACCAATGGTGATATCTAGTGGGATAAAACCATATAAAAGAGTGAAAAAAACTTTTGAAAAAAACTTTGAATGTGTATGTGACAGGTGCTTCAAACTTATAAACAGCCGGAATAGCAGCTGTAAACGTGTATGCTAAAATTTATATAAATCAGTGCGCAACCTATTAAATAAGCCAACACAGTGCTTATAATTGTACAAGTGAAAAATGAAAATAAACAAGTGACAAAATGGACACTTAATTAAATGTCCTATAGTAACACCTAATTAACAAGTGAAAAATGAATAAAAATAAATAAAACCAAAAAACAACAGTATATACTGTATTGTCCCCTAAGACTGTTATACTCCTGGGTACACAGTTCAAGTGTATTAAAGTTCATATAAACAGGAATGTCGGCATCAAACGATTTTCATCAAACAAACAAATCCTGATCCTGTGATATAGGCAAAGCGAGACTTTTTCAACTTGTTCGGATAAGTGATAAAGGCAATGGAGGCTTACCAGCTCAGGTGGATCCCGATTACAGAGATCTTATGGGGCTCATACATAGATAGAGACATCCACCGACATGCCGCAGATCAGTACCTCCAATCACCCGATATCCCGATCCTCCAGGGGCCCTCAAAGCAAAGTGATCATACAAAGAACTCCCTCGCTCACACAGCAGACAAGGATGTTGAAATGATAAAAGAAAAAAACCTCATGGTGCAATACTTCTCGTTTTAAAAGAAGATACCCTTTATTAGATTTGGGCAAATAAAATCGCTTCACATGAAGTTATCAAAAGAAAAGCGGCAATTTCGAAAAACGGATCGTACTCAGCTGCTGTGTTGCAGTCAGCTGTAGCGTAGTGACGGCCCCATCAACAGCTCCACCCGACGCTGCGTTTCGTCATACAAGGCGTCCACTGGGAAAGTTATATTTTTGGGTCTACGCTCTGCCTATCAACCGCAGAAGTTGGCTCGAACCCTCCCTTGGCACAACTGGACTACAAGAGATTGTGGAACCCACTGGTAATTGGGTAACTCAATCTTAAACTTTGTAAATAAAGAATTTACCAGGTGATTATGACCACCTGTCCAACAGGGCAACAGACAACTTCACACAGTATTCTGCTCAACCAAGGATTAAGTTTACTTGGTAAGAAAAAAAGTAACAAGTTATACAGAATACAGTTAACTCTCACAGGGCCCTGTAGGAGTCAATGGCAAAGCAGAAAATTGTGTTTGAAATAATAAAACACAGTTCCAATACACAACTTCAATATGTATAAAGCCTATGCTCGCGAGCTCCCCCTAATGGGCAATATTATACAAGTGTTTCGGTACTATCTGCTCTAGTCAGGCCTGACTAAGTGCAGTGTAAAGTTCCTTCATTAGTAGGAGTCTTTGCTAGCAATTGTTGGTGCACATAAACATTTGTAATCCACAAGGTTGTATAACAGCAGAAACTGAATATCTTCAATGTCTGTGATGATGTAGAAACTCACTGACTGTGCAAACGCCAATCTTCAAACACGCGGCACTGCAAGATGCGATATGTCCTTGCGTGTGGCGCACTACTTTAATAATGGCAGACCTCCCAGAGGACAGGAGTCCTCCCGCAAATCACCCAAACAGAAGACTGGCTGAGTCCCCACTGGGGGCCCTCCCCTCCTGGCACCCAGTTGAACTACCCACACACCTCTGTTTGCCTGGCCAGGCACCGCTGAGAGCTACCTTTTACTCATGGAAGATCACTAGCCTTATTTACATGACTATCCCCCACAAATGCCCTTGCATTATTTTTGTTTTTGTATTCCGGGCTGCCCTGGATTGGCCCTCCCTAGTTGGTCGACTCTACGGTTACAGACCCCCCCCCGTGGTTTACCACTAGATAGTTCCCTCCTGGACCTCGGTCCATTCGAGTCTTCCCGACCCGAATTTTCCTGACCCCAAGTTGGGGAGTCCAATCGGAACTGTTTAGGCCCTAGGACCTCTCGGTCCATGAGTGCCTATTTGAAAATGTTTGATTTGTTTGCTGATACTGTTCTTACCTTGTTTTTCTCTCTCCCTTGTAGATTTCTCTATTCTTCTCTTCCGCAGTCTGCCTCCTGGCCCCGTTGGCTCCCGGCCATCCTCGTGTGGACGCTGCGCTCTCTGACCCGGTCACGCCGTCATCCTAACCAGATAAGTACCTCTGTAGCCCACCCCCCACTGTACAATGGCTAAGATATTTTCACTGAACGTCCATGGACTTAACTCTAACAAAAAAAGACATTTGGCGCTCCGACAGTTTAGGCAGTCGGAGGCGGACATCATTATGGTGCAGGAAATGCACTTTACCAAAGGGGAATTCCTTTACATTTGCCTCCAGACACTTCCCTCAAGTATACCAGGCCTTTGGCCCATGTAAGCGGGCGGGCGTCGCCATCCTTTTTAAGAAGGGAACCCCCTTTACCTGCTCCTCCTCTTACCTTGATCCGCGGGGACACTTTCTCGTCCTTCGGGGTCTCTGGCAGACACAGGCCATTACCCTTTGTGTAGTATATGCCCCGAATGTACGCCAACACCGCTTCCTGACCAGGGTTCATGCCCGCCTGTCCCGGGAGTCCCATGACTTCCTAGTGATTGGGGGAGACATTAACTTGGCCCACTCCACAACTTGGGACCGCCTAGTGGCGAGCCCCAGGGCACCACAATCCCGAGCCCTTAGGGACTCTAAAATGTTCCGTCAGCTCACTAGGAGACATGCCCTATTTGATGCCTGGCGGGCTCTCCGCCAATACACATTGTATTCAGCCCCCCACCGCACTCACTCGCGGATAGATTATTTTTTCGTAAATAACAACACACTGCGTATTACGGACTCAGCGCATATCCTGGCCATCTCCTGGTCCGACCATTCCCCAATCACGCTCTCTTTAAACTTAGATACCCCCCTCCGCTGGCCCTACAACTGGAGGCTGAATTCCTTCCTCCTACAACACGCCCCGTTGAAAATTGAATTAGAGGCCACCCTACAACATTACTCGAAAATGACACCCCGGACATCACCCCCTCCACACTGTGGGCTGTCCTCAGGGGGCGGTGTATGGCACTCTCTTCGGCTATGAAGAGGTATGCCAACGCTGCCAAACTGTTAGCGGAAAAGCAGCTGAAGGCCCTTGAGGTCCAGCTCCTGCAGGCACCAACCACCTCACTCCTTAAACGAATCATACAAGTACGTATGACACTTCGGGACCTCGCTATGGGCCAGGTGGAGTAGGCACTGATCCATCTAAAAAGGCTTTACTATGACAAAGGCAATAAGGCGCAATCACTCCTAGCTAGGCAGCTGGCAGACCGGGCCCTCGCCTGTACCCCGCACCAGATAAAGAACAGATGGGACGACCTGGTGACCCACCCCCAGGACATAGCAAACACCTTTGCTGACTTTTATACTGACTTATACAACAAAGCAGAGATCCCACACAACCCCCCTTCACCCGACCTGACAGACTGGATGACTCAGTACCTCAAGCAGGCGGGACTGCCCCGACTTCGAGAGGAAGACCTACGAGACCTTAATGCCCCCATCTCGGTGGAGGAACTAGCGGCGACCATAAAGGACCTCCCGGCCCACAAATCCCCCTGGCCCGGACGGGTTACCGTATGTATATTATAAAGCCTTTTTGCCCCTCCTGAGTCCCCACATGACTAAATTATTCAACACCTTTCTCCAACAGACCACTATCCCACATGCAGGGATCCTTCTTGACGCTTATTCCAAAACCAGATAAAGACTGTGCCTTCTGCGCCAGTTACAGGCCTATAGCCCTGCTAAACTCAGATCTTAAGATCTTCACAAAACTTATTTCAATTAGACTAAATGTTATTCTCCCTGCTCTGATACACAAGGACCAGGTGGGCTTTGTCCCTCTACACCAAGCGGGGGACAACACCAGAAAGGTCATAGATTTAATTGACGTCGGCCATTTAGTTGACCCGAGATCCCATAGGCTGCTGACATTCTCGGAGCTCCAAACAAAACACAAATTGCCATGACAGGTGTTCTACAGCTACTTACAGATTAGGCACTTTGCCCAAACCATAGACCCGCGGCTTCAATTCTCACCGCCCTCCCTATTTGAACGTATTGTTTTGGAGGGACGCCATAGGAGGGGACTGATCACAGACTTTTACCAGATTCTGAATGCGTATGACATGCCAGTCCATGGGAAACATGCATACATGCTACGGTGGGAGAGAGAGTTGGGAAAGGTGATGCTGGTAGAAGCCTGGCAGGCTATCTGGAGGCAAGCTGCTAAAAGCTCCCTGTGTACTTTATATAAAGAAAACTCATACAAGATCTACCCCTCCGCCTCTGATCGCTGCTGGCGCTGCCAGCAAGACAGAGGCACTCTCTTCCACATCTACTGGTCTTGTCCCCTCCTGGCCCCGTTTTGGCAATCCACGCAACAATTACTGACCCGCCTTCTAGAGGTACCAATTCCCCTGAAACCCAAACTGTTTCTAATGGGCCTCTCGCAGCCCAAAGTCACCAAACCATACAACAAACTACTCAGACATATCCTACGGCAGCCAGATGCTTGATAGCCCTCAATTGGAAGAAATCCACACCCCCCATCCCAAGAGGCCTTGTATTCCAGGATCAAAGATGTAGAATGAATGGAGAGGATGACGGCCAGAATACGTGATAAGTTGGACGACCACGATGAGGTTTGGAGGGAGTGGCGTCGGCAGGAGGACATGCCGGGAGTGGGTGTAGGAGCAGACGCGGTAACCTAATCCTCTTCTTTTTTTTTTCTCTTCTTTTCTCCCCTATTCTTTATTTTCTTTCTCCCTCTCTCTTTCCCTCTCTAATTTAGTAGACTACTTATGCAGAAATATTAGTGGCACTAACTGTCAGTTACTGCCTACTGTGTTATGTTTGCTGACATAGCCATTGGAGGTGTTGGTTCCTATTTTTGCACTTTTTGGCCCATTGGCCTACACCCTACTGCACCTACCACATGTATAACACAAGCTGCTGTCTTTTGGCGAATGTCCATTTTGACCTTCTGACATCTGTGTATTTCTATGATCTGGGAACTGCTTTCTATTAATAAAAAACGTTATTTGGGAAAATAATGGCAGACCTGTAAAGTCTCAGGCCTATGCAACAGTTAATGAATTCTGGGCAGGTGCCCTCTCACCAAACCAGGCCTTGTCCCTCTAATATGTTCCGCTGCCAGCGTTCCGGTCCACAGTCTCCCCACAACTCGCAGGCTCCTGTCCCCCACACAGCCGCACTGGATGTCGGCTGATGGACGACTCCGGTCTCTGTGGAGCGAGCGCTGGACACTTAGGAAAGGATCCCTCTTTAGGCTGAGTGATCTCCTCACAACTGTAGGCCCAGGCCTTAGGCCTAGATGCTTCGGCAGCAGGCCTCAACACAGGCTTCCTCCTTGATAGAAGGCGATGTCCAGAGAGAGCGAGCGTAACTCTTCCCTTCCTTTAAGTAACCTCCCCCAGAAGGCTGTGCGATGATGCAATGCACTTTGGGAGTACAGCTGCACTGTGGGTACCATGGTCTATTTGATACCCACGGTAATGGAGTCCCTTTCTCCCTGCACTATAAGTTCCACAATGCACCATATAGTTAAACAACAGATGCTTCAATATCTTAAAGAGACTCCGGAGGGAGCTGGGGGTTATTCTCAAGATAACAATAGTCTTATAACACACTGCAAAGTGGCACCCCGCTACACAAGTATCCACATAGGACTCTGAGAAGATCCAGAAGAAAGGCATCTCAAAGACCAAGATCAGAACTACTAAAACTGAACAAGATCAGAGATCAGGCTGAAGAGGACCGACCAGACCCTGTGAGGATTATTACTACCTTCGGTCTACAATGGGATGAGGTCCGAAATACGCTCACTAAGCACTGGCACCTACTGACTCGCTCGCCCTAACTGGCAGATATTGTAAGACCCAGACCCCTCTTGGTGACAAAGAGGGTTAGAAACTTGGATGAGAAATTATTAAATCTACACCACGCAACTGGCCAACGGATCTCCCAGAACTCAAAGGCATGTTCCCCTGTGGGAGGTACCATATTTGTAAATTGGTGGACAGAACAAATGTTTTCACTGATGCGAACGGACGAAAAACCTTTAAGATAAAGCAATTTATTAATTGCAATACAACCCGGGTCCTTTACATTCTAGAATGCCCATGCCATAAATATTATGTGGGCAAAACAAAGCGCCATCTAAAAGTCAGCATTGGTGAACATCTGTCAAGTATCCTGGGAAAAGATAATGAAACCCCAATTGCCCAACATTTTGCCAAGTTCTACAAAGGTCAACCCGAGGGACTGAAAATCAAGGGTTTTTATGCCCTTAAACTATCAAACAGGAGGGGAGATTTTAACTCCATCCTTTTGCAAAGAGAAAAGGAATGGATTTTTTGTCTGGACACGATGACCCCCAAAATATTAAACAATCATTAAATCTCCAGGTGTTCCTAACACCATAGGGAAATGTAGCAAAACATGTGTCCTTGCATACATGCCCGACTTAACAAACATACATGTAAGATTGCATAGTTTTTTTGCTGTTGACTTTGAACAATATACCAAATGGCCACAAAATGGTGATACTTTATGACCAACTTCCACAGACTATTCTTAAACCCAGAAGGGGTTAACAGATTATATGTATAGACAGAACAAGCCCTACCTGACACTCCTCATCTGGGAATTCCCTAGGGACTTTAAAAGATCATGCAGCACGTGGCCATGCCACCCTGAGGAAGTCCATGCCAACTAGTGGATGAAACGCATCGGTGCATTTGCCTTTGCACATCCTAGTTCATGCTCAAACCCCTTGGCCCCCCACCACCGGCCACTGTACCAGCAACTACAAGCCGCCGCAACACTGCTCTGCCCAGTGGGAGGAAGCTCAAGATCTACTACTGAGCAAGTGAGAAGTCAAGGCTCACATCTGTGCACCTGAGGCCCTGATACCTCCACTACTCTCTATCCAGGTATTTCCCCACCCGGCTGACAGAATGACTCACCGCTAGAAGCACCCAGCAACAGTGACAGATCTATTGACAGCTCCTGCAGCCACATCTCCGATTAAGTGGGCTGTACAGTGAGCCCGGCCCAACATACACCCTGTGAACCAACTGGGATGGCCTTTTCCTCCCCTAGAGATCCCCACAGTACCCACAACCGTGAGTAATTTCCCACAGGGTTGCCAGCCCCACACAGGTCTAATCAAAGTCTACACTTCCCAAAGACTTCATGGATTTCTAAGGGTGAGCTCAGCTGGAGCCAGAGCTCCTTCAGCTGGTACCAGCTTGTGAAATGTACATGCAAGACATTATCCATTTGTGGCCCTCTCGGACTATGCAGTATCTGATAACCAGCGTATTATCACACACCGATTAGGTGTCCTTCAAAGATTGTGTATCAATTCAGATACCTGACCTCCTGCTCAGGGGAACACATCTACATAAATGCAGACAGCACTCCTAGTTAAGCTAGGCTACACACAACACAAGAAAGTGTATTTCATGATCTTTCAAAAAACAAATTCCTAGTGGAGGCATTTACATGTACAGTGAGAGAAAAAAGTGTTTGATCCCCTGCTGATTTTGTACGATTGCTCACTGACAAATAAATTATCAGTCTATAATTTTAATGGTAGATTTATTTTAACAGTGAGAGACAGAACAACAACAAAAATATCCATAAAAATGCATTTAAAAAAGTTATAAATTGATTTGCATTTTAATGAGTGAAATAAGTATTTAATCCCTATCAATCAGCAAGATTTCTGGCTCCCAGGTGTCTTCTATACAGGTAACGAGCTAAGATTAGGAACACTCTCTTTAGGCTGGGCTCACACTTGTGCGACACGACAGCCATCCTACTTTGGATCCGACTTTGCCCCGTGACATGAAGCCGACATATGTCCGACTTTCAATGAACGGGGATCCGACTTGGATCCCCGCCAATGGCAGACACTGTGTTTGGTATGAATCTTGAGGGGGAACTCCAGGCCAAATTTTAAATAAAAAAACGGCATGGGTTCCCCCTCCAGGGGCATACCAGGCCCTTGGGTCTGGTCTGGATTTGAAGGGGAACCCCTACGCCGAAAAAACGGTGTGGGGGTCCTCCCCAAAATCCAAACCAGACCCTTATCCGAGCACGCAACCTGGCAGGCCGCAGGGGAAGAGGGGGGATGAGAGAGCGCCCCCCCTCCCTCCTGAACCGTACCAGACCGCATGCCCTCCACATGGGGGTTTGGTGCTCTGGGGCAGGGGGGCGACCTGCGGCCCCCCCACCCCAAAGCACCCTGCCCCCATGTTGATGAGGACAGGGCCTCTTCCCGACAACCCTGGCCGTTGGTTGTCGGGGTCTGCGGGCGGGGGGCTTATCGGAATCCGGGAGCCCCCTTTAATAAGGGGGCCCCCAGATCCCGGCCCCAACACCCTATGTGAATGAGTATGGGGTACATCGTACCCCTACCCATTCACCTGGTGGAAAAAAATGGCAATAAAAACACAACACAGCTTTTTAAATTAATTTATTGCACAGCTCCGGGGGTCTCCGCGCTCTCTGGTTCTTTCTTCTGCCGGGCCTCCGCTATCTTCTTCCAGCTCTTTTGCTAGCGGGGCCCAGTCTTCTCCATCGCCTTCTTCTTCTCCCGCTCTCCGGTTCTTTCTTCCGCCGGGCCTCCGCTATCTTCTTCCAGCACTTTTGCTAGTGGAGGCCTGGTCTTCCCGTCTCGACCGGCTCTCCGTTGTCCTTCTGCCGGCCTCTCCACTATCTTCTTCCAGCTCTTTTGCTAGTGGAGGGGCCGGTCTTCCCACCGCCGTCGCCGTCTTCTTCTCTCTTCTCCTCCTCGATATTGACTCGTGCGTCGCTTCCTCCCGCTGTAATACTGGCTGTTCGCTCCGCTCCGAATTAATATAGGCTTCTCATGATGTCACAGTCACATGCTCCCATGACGTCACAGTCACATGCTCCGGGGCCACCCGGAGCATGTGACTGTGACGTCATGAGAAGCCTATATTAATTCGGAGCGGAGCGAACAGCCAGTATTACAGCGAGAGGAAGCGACGAGTCAACATCAAGGAGGAGAAGAGAGAAGAAGACGGCGACGGCGACTGCGACGGGAAGACCGGTCCCTCCACTAGCAAAAGAGCTGGAAGAAGATAGTGGAGGGGCCGGCAGAAGGACAACGGAGAGCCGGACGAGACGACGGGAAAACCGGGCCTCCACTAGCAAAAGAGCTGGAAGAAGATAGCGGAGGCCCGGCGGAAGAAAGAACCGGAGAGCGAGAGAAGAACCGGAGAGCGGTAGAAGAAGAAGGCAATGGAGAAGACCGGGCCCCGCTAGCAAAAGAGCTGGAAGAAGATAGTGGAGGCCCGGCAGAAGAAAGAACCGGAGAGCATGGAGACCCCCGGAGCTGTGCAATAAATACATTTAAAAAGCTGTGTTGTGTTTTTATTGCCATTTTTTTCCACCAGGTGAATGGGTAGGGGTACGATGTACCCCATACTCATTCACATAGGGTGTTGGGGCCAGGATCTGGGGGCCCCCTTATTAAAGGGGGCTCCCGGATTCCGATAAGCCCCCCGCCCGCAGACCCCGACAACCAACGGCCAGGGTTGTCGGGAAGAGGCCCTGTTCTCATCAACATGGGGGCAGGGTGCTTTGGGGGTGGGGGGGCCGCAGGTCGCCCCCCTGCCCCAGAGCACCAAACCCCCATGTTGAGGGCATGCGGCCTGGTACGGTTCAGGAGGGAGGGGGGCGCTCTCCCGTCCCCCCCCTCTTCCCCTGCGGCCTGCCAGGTTGCGTGCTTGGATAAGGGTCTGGTTTGGATTTTGGTGGGACCCCCACGCCGTTTTTTCGGCGTTGGGGGTTCCCCTTCAAATCCAGACCAGACCCAAGGGCCTGGTATGCTCCCGGAGGGGGAACCCATGCCGGTTTTTTATTTAAAATTTGGCCTGGAGTTCCCCCTCAAGAGCAGCACAGCACAAGTCGCATGCCAAAGTCGGATCATGCAAGACTGCGGTCCGACTTTGATCCGACTTCAATGATAGTCAATGGGCTGAAGTCGGATCAAAGTCGGACCGAAGTAGTACAGAGAGCATTTTCAAAGTCGGACCGACATGTCTCGGACCAGTTAAGACGGCTCCCATAGGGAAACATTGATTTTCACACGTCATGCAACATGAGCTCCCAATGTCGGAGCGTTTGTCACCCCAGTGTGAACCCGGCCTAAAGGGAGTGCTCCTAATATCAGCTTGTTACCTGTATAAAAGACACCTGTCCACAGAAGCAATCAATCTGATTCCAATCTCTCCACCATGGCTAAGACCAAAGAGCTGTTCAAGGATGTCAGGGACAAGATAGTAGACCTACACAAAGCTGGAATGGGCTACAAGACCATCACCAAGCAGCTTGGTGAGAGGGTTACAACAGTTAGAGCAATTATTTGCAAATGGAAGAAACACAATATAATTGTCAATCTCCCTCGGTCTGGGGCTCCATGCAAGATCTCACCTCGTGGAGTTTCAATGATCATGAAAACGGTGAGGAAACAGTCCAGAACTACAAAGTAGAATCTTGTCAATGATCTTAAGGCAGCTGGGACCATAATCACCAAGAAAACAATTGGTAACACACTACGCCATGAAGGACTGAAATTCTGCAGCACCCACAAAGTCCCCCTGCTTAAGAAAGCAAATGTACAGGCCCAAATCAATAAAAGATACTAAATGACCTGGCCCTCCTTCTTAGTAGATGCCCTCAGAAGAAGTCAGCTATTGACGAAATGTCAGGACAAGACCAGCATACTAAGCACACCAGAAGGTGACGCTGCAGGCGCTGTAGGATCTGCCTAAAACCAGGAGAGAAAGCCAAAAAGGAACCTTACATTGGCGCTCATCAGGGGCAAGTCACAGCGCTATTGCGCTCACTATTTAACGCCTGTTATTTTTATGTTTATGGTACGCATAATTGTAAAGGGGACACAAGTGGGATTTTTTCACAATAAATTTTCCAAACAGTACTACCCTATGTGGTGTTGTTTTTTCCCCCGCATATGCTATCATCACCATACACATAAGAAGTGTGGCAAAGAAGAGAGTCAGACTGAAGGAGGATTGTTTAATTTTGCCCATATTAATTAAACATCTGGTGAGTGCATCCCCTGAAGGGTCTTTCTTACCCCCCACGTGGTGAATTACACTTTGGTGAAAGAAGCACGGGAACTAGAATTGGAATCGATTATAACCAGATTCACTGCTCACTCCATACCACCTATATGGTCAAATATATAGAAGACGCACATATGAAAATTTGTCCGTAGCGCTGCTGCAGTTTTAATCTGAACTTTGAATTTAAGTTTTATAAGACTGTGTTTATATAAATGTACAGGCCCGCCTGACGTTTGCTAATGAACATCTGAATGATTCAGAGGAAAACTGGGTGAAAGTGCTGTGGTCAGATGAGACCAAAATCAAGCTATTTGGCATCAACTCAACTCGCCGTGTTTGGAGGGGGTGGAATGCTACCTATGACCCCAAGAACACCATCCCAACAATCAAACATGGTGGTGGAAACATTTTGCTTTGGTGGTGTTTTTCTGCTAAGGGGACAGTACAACTTCACTGCATCAAAGGGACGATGGAAGGGGCCATGTCCTGTCAAATCTTGGGTGAGAACATCCTTCCCTCAGCCAGGACATTGAAAATGGGGCGTGGATGGGTATTCCAGCATGACAATGAACCAAAGCACACAGCCAAGGCAACAAAGGAGTAGCTCTGGAAGAAGCTAATTAAGATCCTGGAGTGGCCTAGCCAGTCTCCAGACCTTAATCCCATAGAAAATATGTGGAGGTCACTTAAGGGTTCGGGTTACCAAATGTCAGCCTCAAAACCTTAAGGACTTGGAGAGGATCCGCAAAGTCATTAAAATGCAAATCAATCACTTTGTAAAAAAAATAAAAATAAAAAATGCAAATCAATTTATTACTCTTTTCAAAAGCGTTTTTCTGGATTTTTTTGTTGTTGTTCTGTCTCTCACTGCTAAAATAAACCCAACATTAAAATTATAGACTCACCATTTTTTGTCAGTGGGCAAATGTACAAAATTAGCAGGGAATCAAATACTTTTTTCCCTCACTGTATGATACTTTGTGTTTAACAGCTATCACTGGCTGATCACTGGTTATATAGTGAGGTCAAATGTCAACAGTGCATTGTATAGCCATATATTGGCTGACATCACTGAGAATTCCTGATGCTCACTGCAATCTGATCCCCAGCATCTATTTGCTAAACTGTACCAAAACTGTAGACACTGCATATGTGGTTTAACTGTGAGCCTGGGTGTGTGTGTTTTTAGCGGCAATGTTGTCCTATTTTTTAACCCATTGTGTGTAGTTTGATTCATTTCATTTTGCCCTTCTCTTTTGATACTTAAAGGGGTTGTAAAGGTTTGTTTTTATTTTCTAAATAGGTTCCTTTAAGCTAGTGCATTGTTGGTTCACTTACCTTTCCCTTCGATTTCCCTTCTAAATGTTTTTTTTCTTTGTCTGAATTTCTCACTTCCTGTTTCTCCTCAGTAAACTTCACACCATCATTCGAGCAGTGTTTAGTCAGCCAGAACAGCTCTCGGATGATGGTGTGAAGTTTACTGAGGAGGAACAGGAAGTGAGAAATTCAGACAATAAAAACAAAGAAAAAAAACATTTAGAAGGGAAATCGAAGGAAAGGGTAAGTGAACCAACAATGCACTAGTTCAAAGGAACCTATTTAGAAATAAAAAACAAACCTTTACAACCCCTTTAATAAAGTCTACAATTCAAGAAAATACCATGGTTTGCCACATTCCCTCTCCCCCAGAACTCGTGGGTCCCTTACCAACCATTTTGTTCAACAGTCTTTAGTGTTCGAGCGTTGAAGGAAAGGACTCCACCATTACTGGTGAGTTGGTACTCCTTACCTGTGCTGGCTCAAGTACTAACCAGCACTTTGATCCTATGTTACTTATTTCACCCTTTTTTACATTTAATATTCTGCCAGAAGAAAAGTTCCTGGTCCAGACAGGTTGTCTAAAAAAATTAAAATAAAGTAATAGCAGATGAATTGTTCTTTCTCAATATTAACACTATTAAACAAAAAAACACATCATCCATCATGCAAATCAGATAGTATTTGTGCCCAGAAGAGGATCAAAAGTTGTGATTGGTATGCCCCAGGGTTCTCTCTTGGGGCCAATGCTGTTCAAGTTGTTTATTAATGATGTAAAGGTTGGAATAAAGAGCTCAGTTTCAGTGTTTGCTGATGATACAAAATTATGCTGGGAAATAACTTCAGCAAAGGATATAGGAGAATTAAAGTAAGACCTTGACAAAATAAGGGGTTGGCAGCTACATGGCAAATGAGATTTAATATTGGGAAATGTAACTTGAGCACTTGGGTACCAAAAATACACATGCAAAATACAAGTTAGGAGGGGCTCCCCTGGGACAATCAGTGATGGAAAAGGATCTGGCGGTGCTTGAAGATCATAGACTTAGCAATAGCATACAATGTCAAGCCACAGCTAACAAAGCTATCAAAATATTCTCACGCATTAAATGCATATATTCCATAGATAAATCAATTCTCAGGAAAGATGTTGTCGAATTAGAAAGAGTTAAGCAATAAGCAGCAAAATTAACCACTTCCTGCCCGGACACTGTGCATAAACAGCCGGGTAGGACAGATGTCATTCTTGGAAGATGTACAAGTATGTCCCCCTGCTCACACACCTCATGAGTGCTGTCACGGACATGCTGCAGAGGGATCTGTGATTGCTGTGTCCCTTTGGACACAGCAATTTACAGATCAGGGTATGTCATTGGCCCTGTATCATGTGATCACTGAAACCAATCATAGCAATCACAGTAACCGTAGTAAATAAAAGGCTTTCATTTATGATGTCCTTGTTTATTACTGTGATCTCTGTGACCAATCACAGTGATCACAGTATTAAACAAGTACATCATGAATGCAGCCAAACGCACAGTGATTGCTTACACAGTGATCACAGTAATCAATCACAGCGTAGAAAAATCACCCCCCAGAGCAGTAAAGTATCACTATAATCTTGTAACAGTATGTAAAAAAAAAATCTGAAAAAAGTTGTTTCACCAGAGCAAGTGCATTGTCATTATAATGACATTGTACCGCCACTGTGTACGACTGGCTGCTTTGATATCACTGAATGTCAGTGCTGCCAGCCATTGTCTCTGATCACCTCCACACCAGTACAGTGTCACAAAACCAGTGCTACCAGCGGGCTCCATTCACAAAGTGGTATCTATCACTTTAAAAAATGCCGTAAAATACAGCTCAGTGTTTTTCAAAATTGTTTTGGCATTCACAAAAAAAGCTACAAAAATACTGTATGCGCTATTTTATGAAGTGATGTAGTATTTTAGTAGTGGAAGCATGATGTAATTAAATGCCAGAGGTAGATCGCGTCCTTAACAACCATTAGTAAATAGCTGGTTGTTAAGAAACGAGCGACGGTTGTGTTCTTAACAACCAATGAATCATCATCGGTCATCACCGCTGACAGCTGAATGTAAAGAAAATAATTGCCAGCATTAAAAAAAAATCACAGAAAAAAATGGTGAGGGGGTCCCCCCAATCCATACCAGGCCCTTTGGTGAATTGAGTTTAACGCCTGCTCATGTGGTGTTTACTGAGCATTTTTAGAGTTTTGCTGTTAGAAACCGCAAAATGGTATAGTGAATTGACAGTTTCAGGATGGAATGCGATATTTAGGCAAAATACGTCTGGACACCTAAATACTGCATGCAAGATGCTTTTGTGAATGGAGCCCAGTGTCCCTAATCACCACCACTCACACACAGTGTCCCTAATCACCACCACACAAGTCACAAAGTCCCTGATTACTACCACACCAGTAGTATTGTTCCTTATCACCGCCACAACAGTCACAGTGTCCCTGATCACGGCCAAACCAGTCCCATTGTCCTGATCACTGCCACACTAGTCCCAGGGTCCCTGATTACCGCCACACCCATCATAGTGTCAGTATAAGGACTTGTTCACATGTACGATGCACCCTAAAGAGCGATCCATGTTCAGATTGCTTTTCAGAAAGCATCGGACAGACAGTGAGGAGGCAATGCATTGCCTCCTCGCTACCTTCTTTAACCTCTTGAACAAGCACCTCTATTCACTTGAATGAGTCACCTATGGGTGTACAGGGGGTATAATTACTACTACAGCTGTGAAGCAAAGCATCACGGCGGTGGCATATGTATACCCTCGGCCGCTGCCTTTGCAGCTTAAGGAGGTAGCGGTTGAGGGGCAGTAAAACCGCAGCTCAAATGTGAGGTTTTACCACCCCCAACCGCACATGTAAACAAGCCCTAATAGTGAAGCCAGTCAGTGTCTCCAATTACCACCACACCAAAGTGTCACTAGACCAGTGTAGCTACAATCAGTGTTTTTTTTTTTACTCAAAGTTGTCAGTTTACTGTATTCAGATATATCTCACACATAGCATTCACATACTTAGAACTACATCCCAAAGTACATTCTGCTACTCCTTACAAGTATGGTGATACCACATGTGAGAGACTTTTTCACTGTTTGGACTGATTATGTACACTGGACATTGTATCTTGTGCGTCACACAAATCAACCAATAATGTCAAAACCAATGTTCAGAAATGGTCGCCTCTGTATCAATGGTCAGGGAATAAAGCTTAGTGTAGTGTCTCCTATATTATTGGTTGATTTGTGTGATGCACAAGACAGTGTAAACAATCAGTCCAAACAGTGAAAAAGTCTCTGACATGTGGTATTGTAATGGATCGATTCTGGTCCAATCCCAGAAACTATTTTCTTGTTCTGCCGCTGTTCCAAATCTGTGCTGGAGAGAAATAGGCCCATTTGCTAGCTTGAAAGAAAATACGCTACTCTGTGATGATCAGCATAAATTCTTTATTCCTCCAGACCTTAGTCTCGGTGGTCAGCCCTTTTTAAAGGCAAATCTTACACAGGCTACGTCACAGGTATGTGCATATAATTAGTTCGTGATCCTATATGGAGCTTCTTCTGACGTCAATTTCTTCCCTCGTGGCAAGTGTCCCGAAATACTCTTTTCTCCTTTTTAGTCTTGCTCGGAGGGGGGAAGAGTTGAAGATAGCCACGTGGTGATGTAATGGACTTCTGTTCTTTTTCCTTTATTCAGAACTAAATATTTCTGCTATATTTCTTAATCAAGGAAAACATATTTTTTCTTGTTTCATAAACACTAAAAGACACACCTATAATATTTCAACCGTGTACCCTTAATATACACAAAACCCAATGATTCCCAATATTAAAATCAAGGAACTTCTCTTTGTACAGAAATATCTCAGCATGTATTTCTGTTGCTAACAGATGGTTGTCGTAAAAGGACACTAATTAGCCTTGAGTTATATGAGATGGGTAAAAAATAGACTGTCAGCAGCAGAAAATAAAGGAAAGAAACATTTAACCCCTGCTAAGCTCCTCAAACTATATTTAAATGGATAATAGAGATAAAACGTATGTAAATAAAATATTATTTTTATATACTCCATCACAGTATCACCATACTCGTAAGGAGTAGCAGAATGTACTTTGGAATGTAGTTCTTATGCGGCGTACACACGATCGTTTTTCATGCCGTTAAAAATGCCATTTTTAAAAATGCCCATTAAAACCGATCGTGTGTATGCTCCAGAGCATTTTTAACGGCGTGAAAAACGTCCATTAAAAATTTCGAACATGCTCTATTTTTTCACGTCGTTTTTCATGTCGTTTTTTTAACGACGTGAAAAACGATAGTGTGTATGCTTTGACGAGGTGAAAAAAAACTCGCATGCTCAGAATCAAGTATTAAACGGGAGCGCACGTTTTGGTAAAGCTATCGTTTGAAATGGAGATGGCACATTCGTCATGGTGGAAAAAATAGCATCGTTTTAATGGTGCACATTACGTTCTTCTTTTGATAATGCTTAAATAATTACCTTCTTTTGCTAATGATATTCATAGTTATGCCAAACTTGTTTCTTAAGTAATTCCTAATTGATCTAATGATTGTAAAATATTCTTGTTAAGCCAGATCTCCCTCATAAATTCATAAATAAATGTAAAGATCCCAATTTTTTTTTTTGTGTTTGTGTTTTTTATTTTGGAGTTTTTTATTTAAGTTAGATTTCCTAAAAATTTTTGGGCTTCTTTGCTATATTTAGGCTTATTTTTTTAGTTTGGATTTCGTATTGTATATTTTTTTTATAATTGTTTGTGTGTAAAGTTACCACACCAACCTTCAAAATTTGTCTAATTTTGCCTCAAGGAGGTTTGTGTCCCTTGTTAATAACAATAATATTATTAGAAATGTCCCTGCCTACTCCCTAGCAAACTCTCTTTTAAACTCGAAATCACATAGTCAAGTATTTTAAGCAAAACAAAAGAATCCTTTATTTAGGTACATTACAAATTAAAGGGGAAGGCAGCACTGGAGAGACTGCTCGCATTTGTGCATCCTTTGGACCCCACAACAACCATCCAAGATGTGAAAACCAAACTCTTGAATTCTTCAACAAAAAAGGAGCCCAATCTTGGCTTGAACTCCCAGAGGTCAGGAACAGCAGCAGATAAGTAAGATATATCCCCAGTCTGTGGTACTACAGCAGTCATTATTTTTTCCTCTTCCTTGTAGCCTTCTCTCCAGCCTTCTCTGCAGCCTTCCCTGCAGCCTTTGTTGCTTGCTTCCTCGGAGGCTGGGGATCAGGAGGAGAGGTTGTGGCAGGAGGAGTAGTAGGAGGAGGAGGAGGAGGTGGAGGAGGAGGGACAACCTCTCTGAGGGCCGCAGTAGCCTCTCTTAGGAAGGCTCTGGTTTCCTCCTCCACCTGCCTAGCTCTCCTTGGCCCTCGTTGGATTATTTTCAGGGGAGGCATCTGGGCTCTTGTGCTGGGCCCAGCCTCCTCCTGTGTGCCACTGGGCCCTGCCTCCTCCTGGTCCCCAACATCACACTCTTCCTGGCTCTGCTCTGGCTGAAAAAAAAAGGGACATTCTTTCGTTTTTGCCACCATCAATCACACACATTGTTCACCTCCAGACATTTTTAAATTGAATGGCAAAAGGGATTTAATTTCCATAGATTCCGACTCCTGATATTTTTGGCTTGTCCCCATCAAATTTGACCAGTACTGTCTATTGCTCTGTAAATCTTTTTTTTTTCAGACATTAAATACATAACAATACTAACATCAATTTAAAATGATCACTTTTGTAACATATAAATGTAGATATCAATACTCTACCTGGCTCCATATATCCAAATCTGCCTCCTCAAGGACCTCTGCTGGATCCTCAGAGGAAGCCAGAGCAGGGTTGCTAGGAAGGCTGGAGGGCTGGCTGCAAGGAAAGCTAGAGGGTTGGCTACAAGGAAGGCTGGATTGACCTCTGGGGGGGAAGGGTGGACAGAGATTCCCTCACTTCCAGCTGGTCATCCAGAAAAGATAACTTGCTGTAGTACCACAGACTGGGTTTATACACATCATCTGCTGCAGCACCTGACCTCTGGGACTTCAGGACCATATTCCTCTGGGTCCTGTATGTCCCCCTGATGGTAGCAATTTTGGTTTTAACATCTTGGATAGTTGTTGTGGGTATCTGGGTTTGGACAAATGCAAGCAGGCTCTCCAGTGCTGCTGTCCTGGCCGCTTTATTTTTATTGGAACCACTGGATAGGGAGTTCCTTCCATCTATCGATGAACTCCCCCATAAATTCAGGATTTTTGTAACTCTTCATTTTCTCTGTAAAATCAAGAACCAAGAAAATACATTTGTTTCAGTCAACATTCATCAAATAATCATTTTGGTCAGATTTAAGCCCCAAATCTCATCCTCTGAAGAAACCCAAATCCTTAAAATGTTATGTACCTTGGTGAACACGTTCGTTGCTAACTCCCTCTCCCGGCAAATGAACGTATTTTCGACACATGGATATTCGCTTGATATACACTGCGCATGCGTGAAACTCTGCACGCTTTCCTAACCCCTGACGTTCGATATTGTACTTTGACCGCCCCTTCTCGCTCGTCGTAGTGCTAAACAACATGGCGGAGACACAGGTGGCTGAGATTACCTCTACAGTGGACTAAATTCATGAGGAACCCAAATACAGATCCCGGAGATATAAGGCATCCAACATGTCATTCGAGGAAATGGTGGAGATGGTCGCCATTTTGAGGAGGGAGGATTATGATGCCAAGCATGGGCCGTATAAAAGGCCTAATCTTGTAAAGTCAAAAATTATGGGCAAAGTGGTCAAAACTCTTCACCAAAAATTCAGGGTGTGCAGAACGAAGGAACAGCTCAGAAAACGATGGTCTGATCTGAAGTTGCGGGAGCCCGACCAATACAAAAGGATCAAGAAAGTTATGAGAACAAGTAAGTAATTTTCATACATTCTCCCTGCTAAAGATTATTATTACTTGTATTAAGTAGTGTATTTTGGACTTTGATATAGTACAGTGAAAGATAACAACTTTCATGTTTGTCCGCACAGTAAACGGACGTAGTAAAGCTCTTTCTCCGTACCCTTATTAATACAATGTTTTTGGATCATCCAGTGTGAACTCCAAAATTACAAATTATTTTTGGGGGAGCTAATTTTAGAAACAAGTTGAATTATTTTTTGAAGATAACTTTTATTTTTGAATAATTAAAAGGGTATGCATTGTAATGTTAAAGGAAGAGAATGCTCAGCAGCTGATTAAACATCAGAACGCAGTAGTAGAAGTATGGCCCAAAACCAAAAGATTTTGAGGGTGTCACACACAGGTGATCCAGTGTATATAGTTTGGGGTGTTTCAATGTGCCAAACTTAATTAAATAAAGTATATGTTCTTGTTTTGGCAATGTATCCAATCATGTGTTCAGGTTGTCACTGGGGGTATATTTTAAATTGGACCACACTTCCAAATAAGCTTTATAAATTCCCTTTCAGGGTATATTTTGGTATATAATTAATTTATAGCAATTAAACGAAACCTATTTTTTCAATCTCCATAGGGCTTCAAAAAGCTACGTCAGATGAGCCTATAAATCCAACACCTTCAACAAGACCCCCAGAACCACATGATGTAGAGGAACGTGAAGTTGAGGAAGTGGAAAGTGGCACCACAACAGGTCAGTGTCAAACCAGACAGATGCAGTTTAATAGATGTAGGCCTACATATTCTATAGTACATGTTTTTTTTTTTATTTAGGTGCTGTTCTGGCCGAAGACCCCGAAAAGTTTACACATCACAGTGCCCAGATCCTGATCCAATACCTAATGGTCTGCTGTCGTGACCTTGAAAAAATAAAGGGAGACTTGATAGAGATCAGGCAAAATACCAAGCGGGTGGAGGAAAGGCTACAAAAGATCATGGCTGTGCTTGGGCGTGTTTAATTTTTTTACTCAAAAGAACGTTGATCTTGCTGTTTTTTGGAAGGTTTTTGTTGCTTTTACATTTACATTCCAGTTTTTTAGATTGTTTTTTATGCATGGCTGTTCATGCGTTTTACCCCCCAAAATAATTTGGATACATCTACATTTAAAAGGAAGTTTCCCTAAAAAAAAGAAAAAAAGGTATTTTATTAACAAGAATTTGTGGCTTCATTATGTAAATGTTGTGCAAAGTGAACTAATCAATGTTTTGTGTTTACACTGACAATGAAGGCTATTTAAGAATGCTAAATACACATGGCACTACAAGTGCACTAGGTAAACCCACGAGAAACATAAAAGAATACAAATTAAAAACACAATACCAATATTTTCACATAAAAAAGCTTTATTTAAGCCAAGATAGTTTTACACATCCTCAGGCATATCAATGGCCCCCCTACCCACAAAATATTTGACATATTTTTGTCTGACATTTCGTCCGGTTTGGGGGGCCAAGCCTGGACGGCCAGCTTCCAGGGCCACTAAATTCTCTGGATCAACTAATGAGGCCTCCGGCCCACTCAAAGTCAGGTAATTAGACAAATGCACCCTCAAAAAATTATGGAGCAAGCAACAAGTCATTACTACATGGTTCCATTTATAGGGGGCAAGGTGGATGGAGGTGAGGAACAGGCGGAATCGGCTGGCCATGATGCCAAAGGCATTTTCCACCACCCTTCTTGCTCTGGCCAGCCGATAGTTGAACACCCTCCTCTCAGGGGTGAGGGTGCGTTGAGGGAATGGCCTCATCAAATGGGGACCCAGGCCAAACGCCTCATCCGCCACAAAAACAAATGTTAGTCCCTCCACATTCTGCTCCGCTGGTGGCAAGGCCAGCTGATCCAATAGGAGCCGTTCCCCAAACTCGGTCTGTGCAAAGACTCCTCCATCTGACATCCATAAAAACTGAAACTGAACAGCGGTGAGCTGTATGTTTGTAGACCAGATCTGTGTCCAGCGGTCCTTATATTTGCCGTCAGAGCCATATGTTAATGAACACTTGTGCGTTTATATAATTAAGAACTGAATTGTGGTGAACTGTGGTGCTGTCAGAAAGTGCAAGTCTAGCCCAGTTCTCTACCCCCTCAAAGCTGTTTGCTTGGCTAAATAACAGGACATAAGTGGAGGGAGGGAGGGCTCTTTAAGGGAGAAAGGAGAAAAAAAAAGAGAAAAAATGTATCCAGGGCCAGGTTTGTTTGTGCACTGGTGTGCTATAGCATTTAGGCACTTAAGAATTGAACTTTAAAAGTGGCAACTGCAGATTTTTTTTTTTTTTTTGCTGGACTGTACTTTTTGGCTTACCTTTTGCTTACTCTCCCCCCCCCTCTTGCCTCCTTACTCTCCAAAGCTGGTGTAGAGAGAGGGGAAAGCATTGTACCATGTATGAATTTGGATTAAATCTGGATTAAAGTCACTCCCATTATTATGTCTAAAAAGCATGAAGGATCCTTAGTTACACGCTCCGCAAAGAGTCAGGCAACAGCGTCTGCAATAGCAGCATCAGCAAAACTTGAGCGCTTTGCCCGAACTTCACTGTCCCCAGCAAAGGGGATCCAACAGCAGCCAGCACAAGCAGGATCCCCAATGGATAGGAAAAGCCAGGGCAAGGGTCAGGTACAGGCAAATTTAGTAAACCAAGCGGCAACACCTAGCGTAAAAACTGGGAGTGCCGAAGGGGCAGGGAGAGGAAAAATCAATACGGTAATTTCTACAACAGCTCCCGCTAAGCCAGCTGAGGCGAGTATGGAGAGTGGACATTCAGGAAGGGAGGCAGAGCCTACATTAAGGGACCTTTTGAATGCCATAAATGCATGCAAGGACACAATAACTGCCTTTAACATCCAACTGAAAGGAATAAAGGAGGAAATACACTCAATGGGGGATAAATTAAGTAGGACAGTGGAAAGAACTACTATCCTAGAGGAGAGACTAAGTACAATGGAGGATGACTTATTTCCACTCAAACAGGAAGTTATGGGGTTGAAGAAACAAATGGACATGCAGGGGGATAAGATCGACGAATTGGAAAACAGGAATAGAAGAAGTAACATCAGAGTGATAGGCATGCCAGAACAGAGCCAGGGAAGTGACCCTATAGCATTCTTGGAGGGATGGTTCAAAGAGACCTTTGGGGCTACTTCTTTTACACCATTTTTTGGGATTGAGCGCGCCCATCGGGTCCCCTTTAAACCTCGTCAGGCAAGCGGATACCCTAGACCAATACTCGTAAAAATGTTCAATTTTAGCGATAAAGCAACCCTGCTTCGGAAGGCCAGAGAAAAGGGGGATATCAAATATAAGGGGGTTAAAATCTCACTTTATCAGGATTTCTCGCCAGACCTACAGAGGCGCAGAGCGGCTTTTATTCCAATTAAGCGTGCCCTCCAGCAATATAAAATTGTCTATGCCTTGCTTTACCCTGCCCGTCTGCGAGTGACAGCGATGGGAGGCACGCATTTTTTTGATTCCCCGACAAGCGTGGAGAAGTGGTTGGAGGACAATAAAAAAGACCTATAGCGCTTATGGCAGCATGAGACAAATGACAAGTGAAAAATGGAGGAAAGGATTTTTGCATTTATGAACCCCTAAATATATATATATATATTTTTTTTCTTCTTCTTCTTCACATCTAAAAAACACTGTGATAAACAGAAAAGCACCTTAATTGAAATAATTGGTTTATAATATATGGGGAAGATTTGGGGAAGATTTGATTTGACAAACATAACACAAGGTGGAGAGAAAATAGAGAGAAACTTAAAAATACTTTAAATAGCACTTCAAAAACACGAGGGAAAGAGACACGGTGTGATCACTAAGGAGGGGGGGTGGGAGGGGGGAGGTGGACATCTATAAGGGTATAGATGTACGCTGAGTGGGTGAGGAGAGGGGATGTGTGTAGAGTGGAGGTCACTGGTACAGCCCCTAGGGTAGGCCCAGCTGGGCAAAGGGGGAGAGGGTGGGGGAGGAAGGAGAGAGGGAGGGAAGTAAAGGGGGTAGGGGGGGGAGAGGTGGGATAGGGGAGGGGGAAGGAATAGGGGGAAGCAGGATAAGGGAGGGGAGGGGAGACATATTACAATCAAAAATTAGGAGATACGATTTTGAAAATGATTCACAACTGCAAACACAAGCATGGACATATATGTTTTTAAAATACACTAGATAGTATAAAAACACTATTTGTAAGCTTTTGGGTAACACTGCCAATATTAGGTTAATTTTATATAGGTATATATATTCTGGGTTTGATGGTAGATTATTTAGAGGAGCATTTTTTTTATTTGCACAAGTACTACCTCGTTTTTCTCAATGGCCAACGTAAATAAAATGGGCATATTACTTATGACATGGAATGTCAGGGGGTTGGGGGATAAGGTCAAGAGAGATGCAATGTTTAAATACTTTGGTAGATTGCAACCGCAGATAATTTGTCTCCAGGAAACACACATGCGACCTGAATCTGTCCACCTGTTGCGTTCACGAAAATACCCGACGCAATATCATTCTATGTACTCCTCTTACTCCAGGGGAGTCAGTATTCTGGTGTCTGTTAATGTCCCCTTTGAATGCATTCAGCAACAGGTGGACAGAGAGGGCAGATACGTCTTTTTGCTGTGTAAGCTTAACAGGTTACTATGTATTGTTGCTGCGATTTATATTCCTCCGCCATTTTCGGAGGCACCTCTTAGAAAGTTGGCACAACTTATGGCATTATTCCCAGAGGTCCCGGTGCTAGCGTTGGGGGATTATAATAATACCCTAATACCCTAGATCCAGGACTGGATAGAATGACATCCTGCCATTTTTGCCAACGTCCACGTACAGGAATTCATAGGTGGCCGACACCACTGCCATCATGACGATGCTGTGGAACCCCTTATAATTATAATAAAAGGATCCCGAATGGGGTGGTGGTACGACCCAAACATGCTTGCCGTCGATGACCCCTCCACAGTTCGGAAAGTTCCATCGTTGGGCAAACTCAGATGCCACATTCTGCCATTCATGTGGCGCAGAAGGGAACTGTGGAGTTAAATTAAAAATAAATTAATACTTTGAGACAGAAACATTGCAAGCAGATTTTAGAAAACCATTCATGGCCAAAATTAGGATAAACAGACAAATTAAAACATTATTAGTAAGCAACAAAAAACCTAAAACAAACACAAAAAAAAAAGAGAGGGTTGAAGATGGGTTGGGGAGATCACAAATGAAGGCTGTAGCACTCTGTATGAAGTTTAACTAAATGTAACATTCCTAGGCAATCTTTAGGGTGCGTTTAGGGTAAAGCACTACAATGGAGCATAGAGAAAAAAAATGGAAATGACTAGGCAAGGTGGGTATGGCCCCAGGATAGCATGCTGGAGAGGTTAGGTAAGGGAAATTTAAATGTAGGCCTAAAAAAAATCCTAAAAATAAAAAAGGAATGTGGAGAAAGGGGACATTCCCTGCAGCTAAGAATCATGGGAATTAGGGACTGATAATAAAACCCAAAAAAATAAATTAAGCAAGAAATACATACAATGTGATGTTTTAAATAAGAACACTTACCTTAATATAGTCCTCCTGCAAAACTTGAAGGATGGCAGAACAAGTCTCTGGTATAATGATACCCAGAGCGTGGGGGGATATGCCTGTGGAGAACTTTAGGTCCTGCAGGCTTCTCCCAGTTGCCAGGTATCGCAACGTGGCAATGAGCCTCTGTTCAGCACTGATGGCTTCACGTATAACGGTGTCCTGCCTGGTAATGTAGGGGGACACCAAAGCCAACAGATGCTGAAATACGGGGTCAGACATCCTGAGAAAATTCCTGTAGTCCTCAGGATTATTCTCCCTGATCTCCTGCAACAAAGGCATGTGACAGAACTGGTGCCGCTGGAGCAACCAATTCTTGGTCCATGAACTCCTCCTCACCCTGTTCATGGCCTGGAGTAGGGATACAGCATGAACCCCTGCACCAACTACAGCACGAACTCTACGACGAGTACGTAGCCGCAACATGGCTAGATAACGGTCGGCTGCTCAGAACGAACTAGAAGAACGAACGGAAGAACAGCAAGGCCTATGAAGAACAAGCTGAAAAACAGGAACGAGCAGACAAGAACGCACTGAATAAACAGATACGAACTGACTACAAGCACTGCAAGACAGATACGAACCCACAGGCACAAACTGAACTCCAGAAAACGATCTTCAAAGCACGAAGACTGAAAAGCGCGAATCGTCTCTCACCAAACTTTTACTAACGCGCGGTAACACGAAATTAGCAAAAGCGTTCCAAAGGGTGGCGTCATTAGAACGGAACTTCCCCTTTATAGTGCCGTCGTAC
Organism: Rana muscosa; assembly: GCA_029206835.1. Taxonomy (NCBI): domain Eukaryota; kingdom Metazoa; phylum Chordata; class Amphibia; order Anura; family Ranidae; genus Rana; species Rana muscosa. The sequence continues at coordinate 231,519,763 of CM055119.1, forward strand.
GTGTTGTACTTCACTGTGCTTTGCTCGAGCGTTTTTTTTAATGATCGTGTGGATGCAAGACAGGCTTGAGAGGAAACATGAAAAAAAACGACGAGAAAAACGTTGGTTAAAAAAATGGCATGAAAAACGATTGTGTGTACGCCGCATAAGTATGTGAATGCTGTGTGTGAGATATATCTGAATACAGTTATGTAGCGATACCCCCAGCTTAAGAGGGCTGCTTGTTTGTTTGGGCCCTGTAATGCACTGCTACCAATCCCTGGCAATCGGCTCTGACTTCTCTCTGACACAGTTAGGAAAGGGGAGGATGGTACAATTGTATTATCTCGATACACTATTATACAGTACAACCCCCTGCGTATACCAGCAAGTAATTGACACTCACCACCAAATTACTTATCTATAATTCTTTAACTGGAAGTAGAAAAATAACAGAGTAATTTGTATAAAATGTTCTATGCAGATCCCTGCAGTATAGGTGTGCACATTAAAAGGGTATAACAGTCAATAATGCAATAACACATCAATCCTACTGCTGCAATCCTCCCTCGTGAGCAATAAAAATGGCACCCAGCAGAGTCCTAAACTACCCAGTCAGGCCTGACTATAACTTAGGGTATAGTTCGCTGGAGAATCTTCGCTAGCAACTGTCGGTGGTGCACATGGAGAAACCAATTTGTAATCCAGAAAAAAGGGGTAACAGATGTTAGCCAACCAGGCAAAGATGGAGAGACCGACAAACTCAGTTCAGCACAAACAGTCTCTCCAAAGTATAACTGTGTTCAAAGAGGGGGGCCTAAGCAAAGTCAATAGGCACAAAGTTATTCTTATAAGGTTCTGAGCTGACGCTCTCTCACCCAGACCGGACCGACTCCTGTCCGGTTCCTCCGCTACTGTAAGTGGCGTCACCGTGTCCACGATGCATCGAGTCCTCGGTTCTTCAAAAGATGATGGCACCTCAGGTGGATCGGATGCCTCACCAACTCCCCAGCGGAACGGAAGGGCTCTCTGGAACAAAAGAACGCGAGGCCCAGGCTTCAGGCCTAGCGCGCGCAGCAGGTGAGTGCAGGGGATCCTCTTGCAAGGAGGGCGGCATTCCAAGAGACCGAGCGAACCCCGCCTCTCCCCTTTTAAAGTCCACCCCAGCAGTCCTTGCGCGGGGAATGGTACCCTGGGTGCCGCAAAGCGTGCTGGGAAACGTAGTCTTGCGGGTAAAACGATACCCCGCTACACACTCTCCCCACTTGAAATCTTTGGTCCCTCAAAGACAACATCAACAGTAGGAAAACACAAACTCATTAAGGGCAGCTAGAGAGGTCGGCAGGGGAAACTTCCACCAGAACGGGGAAGGGAGCTTGTCCTGCCCACTGGTTACATCAAAGGGGCTGACCTGTCTAACTGTGTCAGAGAGTGAGCTGGGGTTGCCTTTCACTAAATGCACAGCAGAAGGATCAGTTATTGGCAATGTTCTACGAGCAGTGGTCTCTGTATCCTCAGAACTTTTCCCCATCTGGGCATAGGTTAACTTCCGAGGAGGACGAATGCTTCTCTTGGCTCTTTGTTCTCTTGGGGTGGCCGTTTCTCCCCTCACTGTATCTTCTTCTAAAGTGGGGGTATTGGGCTCTAAAGCTTCTGGTGCATCCAGATCAGACGTAGGAAGATGTAGGGAGTAATCTTGATGCCTAGTGGAAGGTGACCACGTGGCATCTTCCCATTCTTCAACCAGAGGACTAGACGGAACAAACTCAGTGGCTTCCACATTCAGTGTACTATCCACAGTACCTTCAGAGGGTGGAAGATCTATAGACGGGGGTTCTGGGGTCTGAGAAGGCCACAACCATCCAAGCTCTTCTTCTTCCAAACTCTGCTCCGAGACACCCATTTCTCCAGACTGAGAGACCTGAGACCGAGTGTATGGCCTAGGTGTCTCCAAGCTTGAGGACGGTCCAGGGGAATCTTCCACAGGTGGTATCCGAACCGCTTCTGAAAGTGGGAGTAAATGGTTTCTGTGCCATGTCTTCAGTGGCCCTATCTTCCCTTCTGGTTTTAGCTGATACACCGGCAGATCTGGTAACTTCTTACAGATCACATATGGTTCAGGTCTCCACCTGTCTGCTAACCTATGCTTCCCTGGAACACCTAGGTTGCACAGCAGCACTCGGTCTCCTGGCTGGAGGTCCTGGATTCGAACCTTGAGGTCGAAGTTCCACTTGTTCCGGGCTCCTCTTTGTTCTGAGGCCACTTGAGCCTTCCTCAGTCTGTCAACATAGCCCTTGTGTGAGGTGGCTGAAGTGCGATCCGTGGATATGCCGAATGCCAGATCCACAGGCAGTCTTGCTTCCCTGCCAAACATAAGGCGATTTGGAAAGTACCCTGTGGCATCGCTAGTGTTACTGTTGTAGGCGTGCACGATGGCCGCTATATGCTTGCTCCAGTGCTGCTTCTGCTCACTACTTAGAGTCCCCAACATATTTAATAGAGTCCTGTTGAACCTCTCTGGCTGAGCGTCACCCTGAGGGTGATAAGGGGTGGTGCGGGTCTTTTTGATACCCAAAGAGTCCAACAGTTTCTTGATCAATCGACTCTCAAAGTCTCTCCCTTGGTCAGAGTGCAAGCATTGTGGCAGTCCATAGTGCACAAAGTACTTCTCTACTAAGATTTTAGCTACAGTGGAAGCCTTCTGGTCTTTGGCTGGAAAAGCTTGGGCATAACGGGTGAAATGGTCGGTTATCACCAGAACATTTCCTTGTCCACTTAAGTCAGGTTCGAGACAGAGAAAGTCAATGCACACCAAGTCCAAGGGTCCTTGACTCTGTAGATGGCCCATTGGGGCAGCTTGACGTGGCAATGTCTTCCTCTGGATACAGCGTGCACAGGAGTGGCAGTATTCTTCCACTTCAGCCCGCATACAAGGCCAATAGAACCTATCCCTTACAAGTTGGAATGTTCGTTCAGCCCCCAAGTGGCCATGATCATCATGTAAGGCAGTCAAAATGGTACTCCTGTACTTCTCCGGCAGAAATAACTGCCACTTATCTTCCAGGTCATCAGAAGGGCCCCTTCGGTAGACCACCCCTTGATGCACCTGCAACCTGTCCCATTCCTTGTGGACCAACCTGGCCACCCTTGAGGGGTCCTTCAAAAGTCTGTCTGGATCCTGGCCTTCCAATGTCTCCAGTGCTAATCTTCCCCAAAGATCTTCCAGCTGGTCTCTTCTTAAGTCTTTCTTGGACAATTTGGGTTAGGTCATCCTCTCTGACTTGGGTCACATTGCAGTAACACTTAGGCACTCCCACGGCAGAAACGCAGATCTCTTCAGCCCTCGACCCACCACTTGCTTGAAGCTGTACTCCTTGACACAGGGCCCAGTACCCCATCTGGGGTTACCTGGGTCCAATCTTCTGGATGGTGGGTGGGTGCATGGCCTCTTCTGGACAGTGCGTCCGCATCATGGTTTCCAGCTCCGGGCCTATACTTCAGGCTGAAGTTGAACCCGGCTAGGGCGGCCAACCAACGGTGACCAGTGGCATCCAGCTTAGCCGTGGTGAAGAGATAGGTGAGTGGATTATTGTCAGTCTTTACTGTGAAGTCAGCTCCGTACAGGTGTACAGGTAATCTCTGAGTTTATCCACGACTGCCCATTTTAGGGCCAGGAACTCCAACTTGTGGGTGGAGTAGTTCTTTTCAGCGGGTGCCAAACTTCTGCTAATGTAGGCAACTGGGCGCAACTGCCCTTCATACTCTTGGTATAGCACCCCTACTAGGCCATCATGGCTGGCATCTACATGCAGTTCATAAGGCTTCTTTGGATCAGCATAGGCAAGGACTGGTGAGGTGGTAAAACTCTTCTTTAACATCTGGAAGGCCTCCTCGCACTCCCCTGTCCACTGGTCTTCCACAGACTCTCCAGGCTTCCTGGGACCAGTATCATCCTCCTCTCCTTCCGTCTTCAGTAACTCATTTAGGGGTCTGCCAATCCTTCCACAAATCTACTGTAGTAGGAACAGAAGCCTAAGAAGGACCTGAGCTCAGTCACTGTAGTTGGTCGGGGCCAGGAGGTGACCGCCTCCAGTTTATCCGGGTCTGTAGACACTCCTTCAGCAGATACTATGTGCCCCAAATAGTGGACTGAGGATTGATAAAACTGGCATTTTTCTCTGGAAAGTTTCAGTCCCTCCTCACTGAGTCGTTTCAGGACCTTCTCCAACCTTTTTTCATGCTCTTCCAGAGTCTTCCCAAAGACAATGATGTCGTCTAAGTACACCAGGATTTCGATCAGATTCATGTCCCCAACGGTCTTCTCCATCAACCTCTGGAAGGTAGCAGGGGCTCCTGACAGGCCTTGGGGCATCCTATTAAATTCATAGAATCCCACTGGGGTGATAAAGGCCGTCTTCTCCTTATCTTCAGGGTGCATGGGGATTTGATAATACCCACTCTTCAGGTCCATGACGCTGAACCACTTAGCCCCAGACAGACTCTGCAAAGCATCTTCTATCCTGGGGGTAGTATACTGGTCAGGAATGGTCCTCCGGTTAAGAGTCCTATAGTCTATGCAGAGTCTCAGCGACCCGTTTTCTTCCCTACCACCACAATGGGGGAGGCATATGGACTTCTGGACTCTTTAATGACCCCTGTCCTCTTTAGCTCTGCCAACTGTTCCCGCAAATCTTTCAGATCAGCCAGGGGAACTCTTCGGACCCTCTCCCAAAAGGGCTTGTCTTCTTGAAGACGGATTTTATGGGTGGCACTTCTCGCACACCCTACATCAAACTCATCTTCAGAGAATATTCTTCTCCACCGAGTCAGCTGAGCCTTGGCTCTCTCCTTCCATTTCTGTGGCAAGGCTGTATCTTCAAGGCAGAGCTCTTCCAAGGTGGCTTCTCCATCTTTTGACTTCAATTCAGACATGGTCACTGGGGTAGCAGGGTTCACCTTGCCCAGTAGCACCCGGGCTGGGATCTTCACAGGAGAATTTGTGACATTTCTAACACTCACTGGAATCTGTCCCTTGGCTTTCTTCAGTGCCCTCAACTGGACCACTTCAGGGAGTACTTCCAATCCTTGGTGGGTGTTGAAGGGGTCTGGTTCCATGACCACAAAGGGACCTGGCTGCTCCCAGGAGAGTTTTACTGTAGCCTGAAGACAGATCACCTCACCAGGCTGTAGTATCTTCTCTCTTCTAGACAGTCTCCAGACTCTTCCCACCCCCTCTTCCGGGGCCTTTTGCTCCAGGATCATCTTCTGATAGACCTATTGCAGCATGGGGTGAATCTTCTGTCTGGGAGAACTCCGTTCTTGCACCAACGGGGTCAGCAGTCTCCGGACCAAATCAGTGTTGGTCCCTATCAGCATGGACATCGTATTGGCTCCTGGTGGGCGAGGGCACACGACCGTCAAAGTGTCAAAAGCTTCGGCCTTCCCAGTCACCGAGGGGTCAAAGGCCAACCTGATCGAAACATAGCCATCGTAGGGGAAACTGCGAATGCCAATTCCCCCTATCTTCAGGTCTTCCAGCTTCTGCAAAGGTACGTGACTTAAATGCTTCTGATAAAAGTCTCTGTATAAGAGAGTCACTTGAGCTCCAGTGTCTAAGAGTGCCTTTGCGTAGACTCCCTCCACTTGAACGGAGACTAGAGGGGAGGGCCCAACTAATTTATCCGGGAACTTCTTAGGAGATATTTTCTCCCTGGAACTCCTTGATTTTTCCAATGTTTTTTTTTTCTTTTTCCATTTCTCTCTAGATCTCAACCCTTTTTGAACCTGGTATGCATTGATCTTTTTCTGGTTGTCAAATTGCAACTCCCGACAGACAGTATGAGAGTTTTTAGGAGGGGCATTGTTTTTTTTTTCTGCTTGTCTCTGGATTTTCTTGGATCTTTCTGTAGGTAGCGGGCGCCCGGCTGACTCCTTCACCGGGGCCCCCTGAAGTTTTCCGCCGGCTGGTATTGAGTGCCTCGGTTCTTTCTTTGGACTGGTACACACCCTTACAGGGCGACCGGTTCCTCCACAATTGAAGCAAATGATTTCCTTCCTGATCTTTGGGGATGCTGGAATAGGGACATTCTGTTCCGGTTCCTTCCGGATCTCTTCTTTCTCCTTGACTCCAGGGTTCTTGGCCAATAAAGAGGTCAATAAGTCCAGTACTTGGGCCATTTGAGACTTCAAGGTTTCTACTTCTGGGTCACGTTCTGTGACTACTGTCATTCTGACTCCTATCGAAACAGGCGGGGTTGCTCTCTCAAACCCCTCTTGATCCTTCATCAGAGCCTCCTCGTCCCTTATAATCCACACAAGGTCTGTGTAGTTCAGGGCCATGACTCCGTCAGAGGTCTTCAGGTGGAGCCAGACTGGGTCCGACCGTAAGGCTCCCCTTAGGATCTGTTTCATCCTGGTAGCATCTATGACCTGTGGTTGCATCCCTTTTCTCAGTACAATCTGGCACAGCATTCTATTCAGTCTCCGGACATACTCGGACAACTTCTCCTTTGGCTGTTGGAAGGTATGTTCAAAACCAAAAATGCAGCGCTTCAATGTGTAAATGAAAATTCAGTCCATATAAATCAATAAAGAAGGAACAGATGCAAAAATTGAAGAAAGGACTCCACCACCAAGGACTTCAGTGTGAACAGATGACACACCACCACAAAAAAAAAACGTGCTCACTGTCTGCTTACCAGAAAGTGAACGTCTTGAGCAGTGTAGTGAAATGCAGAAAGTCACAGATGGATACAGCTTCCAAACTTGACAGCAGTGGCGGAATTTTCAGGGTCGCAGCAGTCGCAGTTGCGACTGGGCCCTGTAGTTCTGTGAAGTCCGGGGGGCCCGCCCGCCGCCCGTGTGAGGGGCCCGCCCGCCGCCCGTGTGAGGGGCCCGCCCACCGCCCGCCAGTGGATGCAGGGGCGGCACCGCGACAACCCCCCAAGACTCCCAAGTCATCTCCCCCTGCACCTCTGGCTGGCCATTTAGAGTGCAGTGGGGAGATGTGGTAGGAGGTGGAAGGCGGCGATCGGCAGCTCTATGGTGCCTGTGTGGGCAGGGATCTCCCTGGGGCTTGTAGTACTCTCTCTCTCTCTCTCTCTCTCTCTTGTGTCAGTGTGTATACAGTGGAGAGGGAAGGGGAGGGGCCTCTGACCCGGGCAGGTATTAGTTTCACTTTCACTCTGCTTGTACAATGTTGCTGATGCCCGGGTCAGAGGCCCCTCCCCCTCCCCCTCTGCTGTATACATGATTCGGAGATAGAACTACTAGCCCCAGCAAGACCCCCCTGCCTGTGGACACCATAGAGCTGCCGATCGCCACCTTCCACCTCCACCAGCCAGGTACAGGGGAACCCCTGCATGGGGGGAGTCAGCTGTTTTGGGACCCTGATGTAAGAGGGGGGGGGGTCTTTCTGGGGACACTAATGTAAGGAAGGGGGCCTCTGGGGACACTAATGTTAGGGATGGGCTCTTTGGGGATCCTGGTATAAGGGGGGAGCTCTATGTGGACCCTGGTGTAAGGGGGAGCTCTATGTGGACCCTGGTGTAAGGGGGGGCTCTCTGGGGACCCTGGTGTAAGGGGGGCTCTATGGGGACCCTGGTGTAAGGGGGGCTCTCTGGGGACCCTGATGTAAGGGGGAGGCTCTCTGGGGACCCTGGTGTAAGGGGGGCTCTCTGAGGACCCTGGTGTAAGGGGGGCTCTCTGGGGACCCTGGTGTAAGGGGGGGGCCTCTCTGGGGACCCTGGTGTAAGGGGAGCTCTCTGGGGATCCTGGTGTAAGGGGAGCTCTCTGGGGATCCTGGTGTAAGGGGGGGCTCTCTGGGGACCCTGGTGTAAGGGGGAGGCTCTCTGGGGACCCTGGTGTAAGGGGGGCTCTCTGGGGACCCTGGTGTAAGGGGGGGCTCTCTGGGGACCCTGGTGTAAGGGGAGCTCTCTGGGGACCCTGGTGTAAGGGGGAGGCTCTCTGGGGACCCTGGTGTAAGGGGGGCTCTCTGGGGACCCTGGTGTAAGGGGGGGCTCTCTGGGGACCCTGGTGTAAGGGGGGCTCTATGGGGACCCTGGTGTAAGGGGGGCTCTCTGGGGACCCTGATGTAAGGGGGAGGCTCTCTGGGGACCCTGGTGTAAGGGGGGCTCTCTGAGGACCCTGGTGTAAGGGGGGCTCTCTGGGGACCCTGGTGTAAGGGGGGGGCCTCTCTGGGGACCCTGGTGTAAGGGGAGCTCTCTGGGGATCCTGGTGTAAGGGGAGCTCTCTGGGGATCCTGGTGTAAGGGGGGGCTCTCTGGGGACCCTGGTGTAAGGGGGAGGCTCTCTGGGGACCCTGGTGTAAGGGGGGCTCTCTGGGGACCCTGGTGTAAGGGGGGGCTCTCTGGGGACCCTGGTGTAAGGGGAGCTCTCTGGGGACCCTGGTGTAAGGGGGGAGGCTCTCTGGGGACCCTGGTGTAAGGGGGGCTCTCTGGGGACCCTGGTGTAAGGGGGGGCTCTCTGGGGACCCTGGTGTAAGGGGAGCTCTCTGGGGATCCTGGTGTAAGGGGAGCTCTCTGGGGATCCTGGTGTAAGGGGGGGCTCTCTGGGGACCCTGGTGTAAGGGGGAGGCTCTCTGGGGACCCTGGTGTAAGGGGAGCTCTCTGGGGACCCTGGTGTAAGGGGGAGGCTCTCTGGGGACCCTGGTGTAAGGGGAGGCTCTCTGGGGACCCTGGTGTAAGGGGAGGCTCTCTGGGGACCCTGGTGTAAGGGGGGGGCTCTCTGGCGACCCTAATGTAAGGGGAGGCTCTCTGGCGACCCTGATGTAAGGGGAGGCTCTCTGGTGACCCTGATGTAAGGAGGGGCTCTCTGGCGACCCTGATGTAAGGAGGGGCTCTCTGGCGACCCTGATGTAAGAAGGGGCTCTATGGGGACCCTGATGTAAGGAGGGGCTCTCTGGGGACACTAATGTAATGTAAGGGGGGGCTCTCTGGGGACACTAATGTAAGGGGGGCTCTCTGGGGACCCTGATGTAAGTAGGGAGGCTCTCTGGGGACCCTGATGTAAGGAGGGGCTCTCTGGGGACACTAATATAGGAGGGGAGGCTCTCTGGGGACACTAATGTAAGGGGGGGCTCTCTGGGGACCCTGATGCAAATAGGGAGGCTCTCTGGGGACCCTGATGTAAGGGGAGGCTCTCTGGGGACCCTGATGTAAGGAGGGGCTCTCTGGGGACACTAATGTAAGAGGGGAGGCACTCTGGGGACACTAATGTAAGAGGGGAGGCTCTCTGGGGACACTAATGTAAGGGGGGGCTCTCTGGGGACCCTGATGTAAGGGAGGCTCTCTGGGGACCCTGATGTAAGGGGAGACTCTCTGGTGACCCTGATGTAAGTCTGGGGACCCTAATGTAGGGGGAGGCTCTCTGGGGACCCTGATGTAAGTAGGGAGGCTCTCTGGGGACCCTGATATAAGAGGGGCTCTCTGGGGAGTCCCCCTATGTGATGGTGTGTGTGTGTGGGGGGCGGTATTGAAGGACCTGGCCTTGGGGCAACAAAGGGAGTAAATCTGGGCCTGGGCAGAGGCAGCGCTGAGACTGGGGGCAGACACTGAAAAATAAGTCAGCAGACATGCTGACACCAATGAGAGAAGGCGAGGGAGGAGCTTTCCTCTCTGCGTGGAATACCTACCCGTCTACCCATGAGGCAAGAAGGCATCCTGGCGGGAGATTAGAAGGCACCGTGACCGATCGAACGGAATTCCCGGGGAATCGATTAATTGACGGTAAGTGACATTTTGCAGAGCTGAGCAATCGATGCCAACCTCCACCACCTGTGCCTCTTACTGATCCCATCCCCCCACCACTGATCTCATCCCTATCCCCCATTACTTCTATAACAGAGGTGATGGGGGGGATAGGGATGAAATCAGTGGTGGGAGGATGGGATCAGTAAGAGGCACAGGTGGTGGTGGGAGAGGATGGCACCACCACTGCCACCGCAGCCGCCACCCCCTCAAGTACAACTGCAGCCACCCCCCTCAAGTACCACCACTGCCACCCCCTTCAAGTACCACAGCTGCCATCCCCCCTCAACTACCGCCGTTGCCACCCCCTCAAAAAAAAAGTATAAAAGTCATGCTTTTTCGGGGGGGGGGGGCCTTCGTGATTTCTTGCACCGGGGCCCAGAGGTTTATAGTTACGCCTCTGCTTGACAGTATGACAACCGAAGTATCCAATGACGCCAGCATCAAAAAGAGTCTCCAGGACTTGAATCATATGTGTGTTGTTATGCAGACCACAGCAGGAGATGTTTAACCACTTAAGCCCCGGACCATTTGGTAGCTAAAGGACCAGAGGTGAATTCAGAATTTTGTACTGCGCTGCTTTAACTGTAAATTGTGCGGACATGCAATGTTGTACCCAAACGAAATTTGCGTCCTTTTCTTCCCACAAATAGAGCTTTCTTTTAATGGTATTTGATTGCCTCTGCGATTTTTATTTTTTGCGATATAAACGGAAAAAAAAACGAAAATTTTGAAAAAAAATGATATTTTCTACTTTTTGTTCTAAGAAAAATCGAATAAACTCAATTTTAGTCATACATTTAGGCCAAAATGTATTCAGCCACATGTCTTTAGTAAAAAAAATGTCAATAAGTGTATATTTATTGGTTTGCGCAAAAGTTATAGCGTTTACAAACTAGGGTACATTTTCTGGAATTTACACAGCTTTAAATTTATGACTGCCTATCTCATTTCTTGAGGTGCTAAAATGGCAGGGCAGTACAAAACCCCCCCAAATGACCCCATTTTGGAAAGTAGACACCCCAAGGAAATTGCTGAGAGGCCTGTTGAGCCCATTGAATTTTTATTTTTTTTGTCCCAAGTGATTGAATAATGACAAAAAAAAATAAAAAATTACAAAAAGTTGTCACTAAATGATATATTGCTCACACATGCCATGGTTATATGTGGAATTGCACCCCAAAATACATTCTGCTGCTTCTCCTGAGTACGGGGATACCACATGTGTGGGACTTTTTAGGAGCCTAGCCACGTACGGGACCCCGGAAACCAAGCACCGCCTTCAGGATTTCTAAGGGCGCAAATTTTTGATTTCACTCCTCACTACCTATCACAGTTTTGAAGGCCATAAAATGCCAAAATAGCACAAACCCCCCCCCAAATGACCCCATTTTAGAAAGTAGACACCCCAAGGAAATTGCTGAGAGGCCTGTTGAGCCCATTGAATATTTTTTTTTTGTCCCAAGTGATTGAATAATGACAAAAAAAAAATTACAAAAAGTTGTCACTAAATGATATATTGCTCACACATGCCATGGTTATATGTGTAATTACACCCCAAAATACATTTTGCTGCTTCTCCTGAGTACGGGGATACCACATGTGTGGGACTTTTTAGGAGCCTAGCCGCGTACGGGACCCCGAAAACCAATCACCGCCTTCAGGATTTCTAGGCACAAATTTTTGATTTGACTCCTCACTACCTATCACAGTTTCGAAGGCCATAAAATGCCAAAATAGCACAAACCCCCCCCCAAATGACCCAATTTTGGAAAGTAGACACCCCAAGCTGTTTGCTGAGAGGCATGGTGAGTATTTTACAGCTCTCATTTGTTTTTGAAAATGAAGAAAGAAAATTTTTTTTTTTTTTTTTTTTTTTTAAATTTTCAAAACTTTGTGACAAAAAGCGAGATCTGCAAAATACTCACAATACCTCTCAGCAAATAGCTTGGGGTGTCTACTTTCCAAAATGGGGTCATTTGGGGGGGTTTTGTGCCATCTGGGCATTCCATGGCCTCTGAAACTGTGATAGGCAGTGAGAAGTGAAATCAAAAATTTACACCCTTAGAAAGCCTGAAGGCGGTGATTGGTTTTTGGGGTCCCGTACGCGGCTAGGCTCCCAAAAAGTCTCACACATGTGGTATCCCCGTACTCAGGAGAAGCAACAGAATGTATTTTGGGGTGTAATTCCACATATGCCCATGGCATGTTTGAGCAATATATCATTTAGTGACAACTTTGTGCAAAAAAAAAAAAAAATTGTATTTTTTCCGCAACTTGTGTCAACATATAAAATATTCCATGGACTCGACATGCCTCTCAGTATATAGCTTGGGGTGTCTACTTTCCAAAATGGGGTCATTTTGGGGGGGTTTTGAACTGTTCTGGCATTTTATACACAACATTAGGAAGCTTACATCCACTCTTCTAACCACTTGAAGACAAAGCCCTTTTTGACACTTTTTGTTTACATGAAAACATATTTTTTTTTGCAGGAAAATTATGTTGAACCCCCAAACATTATATATATTTTTAAAGCAAAGGCCCTACAGAATAAAATGGTGGGTGTTGCATTTTTTTTTCTACACAGTATTTGCGCAGCGATTTTTCAAACGCATTTTTTGGGGAAAAAATACACTTTTTTTAATTTTAATGCACTAAAACACACTATATTGCCCAAATGTTTGATGAAATAAAAAAGATGATCTTAGGCCGAGTACATAGATACCAAACACGACATGCTTTAAAATTTCGCACAAACGCGCATTGGCGACAAACTACATACATTTTTAAAAGCCTTTAAAAGCCTTTACAGGTTACCCTGTTAGATTTACAGAGGATGTCTACTGCTAAAATTACTGCCCTCGATCTGACCTTCGTGGTGATACCTCACATGCATGGTGCAATTGCTGTTTACATATGACGCCAGACCGACGCTTGCGTTCGCCATTGGGCAAGAGCAGGGTGGGACAGGGGTGCTTTTTTTTTTTTTTTTTTTTTTATTATTAATTGAGCTTTTTTTTTTTTTATATTATTCCTTCCATATTTTATTTTTTTTATCATTTTTATTGTTATCTCAGGGAATGTAAATATCCCCTATGATAGCAATAGGTAGTGACAGGTACTCTTTTTTTGAAAAAACTGGGGTCTAGACCCTAGATCTTTCCTCTGCCCTCAAAGCATCTGACCACACCAAGATCGGTGTGATAAAATGCTTTCCCAATTTCCCAATGGCGCTTTTTATATCCGGGGGGGACATTCCCTCCCACTGCTTGTAAAAGCAGTCCAGAGGCTAATTAGCCACTAGGATTGCTTTTACATGAAATCCGGCCGCTGGCTGAAAAGAATGATACCAAGATGATACCTAAACCCGCAGGCATCAATCTGGTATAACCATTCAAAGTCCAGCAACATACCAGTACGTTGCTGGTCCTTGTTGGACATGTATTGTAATCTTTTTTTTTCATGCAGCCAGGTGGCTGAACGAAAAAAGAGATTGATCGGTGGGTATGCCCACCATTAGAATACCGCCCTTCATCCACCCACTTCTAATGATGGGCAAGCATGGGGGCATCCTCCCGCAAAAAAGTTATGCCGCGTACACATGGTCGGACTTTTCCACGGGCAAGCCTCCGTCGGAATTTCGACCGTATGTACGTGGCATTAGGAGCAAAATCGCTCCTCTGCTCCTGCTGCCCCAATGCTTCGGCATATATGCTTTTTTTTTTTAACTGTGGTGGTGAAATCACCTCCTACAGCACTGGAGTCGCAGGGATCAGGCCTGTCTCTGCGAACGCTGCAGTTATGTGTGTTGTGTTTTGTAAGTGACAGTGATCGATCGATACTGCACTTGGGTGGCCTGGGCTGGACGGAGGGGCAAAACGCAGGTGCTAGCAGGTATCTGGGCTGATCCCGCTAACACTGCGTTTTTGGGAACCCTAAACTGCTGGGGACGCTAGTATAGATCTGATCAGATCAGATATTGATCTGTTCAGATACTATACCACTAAGGGAGGTGTATGCTTCACGCGTGGGTGTTAGCGTTACTGGCACTAACCTGACGCTGCCTGGGGTGTGACGCAGACCCTCTCTGATGCTAAAACCTAATTGATATCACCCGCCGGGCGATCAGGGGGTTAAACATTTATTGGGTTATATACGGCGGGTGCCCTGACACTATAAAAAGCAAACTAACTAACCAGCGTCACCCGTACACTTATATGATGATCACTGGTGAAAGGGTTAACTAGGGGCAATTAGGGGGTTAAAACCTTTATTAGATAATATATGGGGGTACCTGACGCTATAAAAACCTGCGGCGAACCTAAAAAAAATTACTGGCTACCGATCTGCATCACCGACGCTAAGACAGCAATCAGAAAAATGATCGCTTAGCGACAGTGGTGATAGGGGTGAAAGGGTTACCTGGGGGGCGATCAAGGGGGTTAAACCTTTATTAGATAATTTATGGGGGTACCTGAAACTATAAAAACCTGCGGCGAACCTAAAAAAAATTACTGGCTACCGATCTGCATCACCGACGCTAAGACAGCGATCAGAAAAATGATCGCTTAGCGACAGTGGTGATAGGGGGTGAAAGGGTTACCTGGGGGGCGATCAAGGGGGTTAAACCTTTATTCGATAATTTATGGGGGTACCTGACGCTATAAAAACCTGCGGCGAACCTAAAAAAAAAATACTGGCTACTGATCTGCATCACCGACGCTAAGACAGCGATCAGAAAAATTATCGCTTAGCGACAGTGGTGATAGGGGGTAAAAGGGTTACCTGGGGGGCGATCAAGGGGGTTAAACCTTTATTAGATAATTTATGGGGGTACCTGACGCTATAAAAACCTGCAGCGAACCTAAAAAAAATTACTGGCTACCGATCTGCATCACCGACGCTAAGGCAGCGATCAGAAAAATTATCGCTTAGCGACAGTGGTGATAGGGGGTGAAAGGGTTACCTGGGGGGCGATCAAGGGGGTTAAACCTTTATTAGATAATTTATGTGGGTACCTGACGCTATAAAAACCTGCGGCGAACCTAAAAAAAAAATACTGGCTACCGATCTGCATCACCGACGCTAAGACATCGATCAGAAAAATGATCGCTTAGCGACAGTGGTGATAGGGGTGAAAGGGTTACCTGGGGGGCGATCAAGGGGGTTAAACCTTTATTAGATAATTTATGGGGGTACCTGACGCTATAAAAACCTGCGGCGAACCTAAAAAAATTACTGGGTACCGATCTGCATCACCGACGCTAAGACAGCGATCAGAAAAATGATCGCTTAGCGACGGCGGTGCTAGGGGGTGAAAGGGTTATCTGGGGGGGTGATCAAGGGGTTAAACCTTTATTAGGGGGGTTAGGGGGCTACACTGGACCTAAAACTAAATGTAGTGACACTTTTACAGTCACAAATGTCACTGATTGCAGTGATCACTAAATAAATGGTCACTGCAATCAGTGACACTGTGACTGGGGGCTGGGGGGTGATCTGGGGGGGCCTGGGGGGCGATTTATGTGCCTATGTGTGCTAGTGTTAGTGTAGTGTTTGTGCACTAACCTGTGTGTCTTCTCTTGTACGGCGCTCGGTATATGTGAGCGCCGCACAGGAGATGACATCACTTCCTCCTGCTTCTTCTGTCTGTGTAAACATTACACAGACAGAGGGGGCATTTCCATTCGCCGGGAGCGATCGCGGGGGGTGGCCGGAATCGAACGGCCGTCCCCTCATGTCGGATCGCTCCCCAACAAATTCCGACCGCTCACTGTACAGAAGGGGGGTCCAATTGGACCCCCCAACTGTACAAAGGCAATCACGTACACTCTACGTTAGGGATATGCAATTAGCGGACCTCCAGCTGTTGCCAAACTACAAGTCCCATGAGGCATAGCGAGACATTTGACAGCATCAAGCATGACACCCAAAGGCAGAGGCATGATGGGACTTGTAGTTTGGCAACAGCTGGAGGTCCGCTAATTGCATATCCCTGCTCTACGTGATTGTGCCTGTCGGTGCCATTGTGCCGACGTATATATACAGTGAGCGGTCGTTAAGGGGTTAACCCATACAAAGACAAAAGGCAGCATAGTGAAGCCCGTAAGGTCAAAGGAAAGGTTTATTTAAAATTCTACTTACAGGTAAAAAGATCATCAAAGCAAAAATACAATCCGCGGTTCTTTAGCGTGCTCACAATGTTCAAATTTATACACCAAGTCTGACACCTTCTCCAGCTGGCCAAACTCTTCTTGCAACATAGACAAGTAATCCATTGCTGCAGTATTGCTGCACCTAAGGTTTTTCACCGCCTCAGCAGCAGGGCCTTTCAAGCTCTCACTGATGCGCTGCTTCTTCTACGCTTCTGGAACTTCCCAACCTTCTTCTGCCTGCATTGCCTGCTCGATCCAAGTATCGAAATCTTCCTCCCCGGGTGGTACAGGTTGTGTTCCTGAAAACACCCAAAGTTTCCGGTACCCAGCTTTCACATGCACCGTGTTATTATTTTGGCATTTAACAACAAAGTCCCCCAAAGCAGTCAACAGTTCGGGACCTATGGCGGTCAGGGGTGACTTTGGTGCTTTCGTTTTGCTACTGCCTCCCATTTTGGAGAGGAGTGACGGAGATAACTGTGGGGAGGTCCGTGGGGACTCTTTCTTCACAGCCCCAGTATGCACTAAGCGATATGTTCTGTCATCTAAGTCTTTTATACTTTGCCCTTTGAACTCCTCTGGGACTCCTCTTGTCCACTCTATTAGTGTATATGTCCCCACGGCATTTGTCTTCACATCTACCGGCCATGCTTTCCATTTTGGGGAGATTGACATTATTAGTTGTTTTATCTCTTCTTTATCCCGGATCTCTCTCGGGAGTTCAACAACTACCGCCCGGAGTGGATCCACGCCCTCCTCTGCACACCATTCTATTACTGCCTGCGAGTCCATGCTGGTATTTCAGGCCGCCTTGATTGCAGCGTGCAATATACACGGGTCCCGGACCGAGCCCCCACGTGTAGCGATACCCCCAGCTTAAGAGGGCTGCTTGTTTGTTTGGGCCCTGTAATGCACTGCTACCAACCCCTGGCAATCGGCTCTGACTTCTCTCTGACACAGTTAGGAAAGGGGAGGATGGTACAATTGTATTATCTCGATACACTATTGTACAGTACAACCCCCTTTGTATACCAGCAAGTAATTGACACTCACCACCAAATTACTTAAAGTGGTTGTATACCCAAATTTTGTACAAGCACCTACAGGTAAGCCTACATTAAGGCTTACCTGTAGGTGCTTGTAATATCTCCGAGACCTACACAGTCTCGGAGATATTTGCAAAAAAGACTGTACCGCTATCTACGGCGCATACGCGCCGTAGATAACGGCGCAGGCGCACTGAGCGTGGCGGCTCTTGAATGGGAGCCTGCCGGACACTGCCGGAAATTCGCGCATGTGCGGGAGTGACGTCATCGCCACTCCGGCCAATCACAGCGCCGGAGCGGCGATACCCGGAAGTCACTCCGGGTATCATGGATTCGACGGAGGACGCGTCCAAGGACCGCTGCGGGGGCTTCGATCTAAGGTAAGTGATTGATAATGAGCTAGTATGCTAGTCATACTAGCTCATTATACCTTTGCCTTGCAGGTTGACCAAAAAAAAAAAAAAAAGTTTTGCGCTTTAACTATAATTCTTTTACTGGAAGTAGAAAGATAACATAGTAATTTGTATAAAATATTCTATGCAGATCCCTGCAGTATAGGTGTGCACATTAAAAGGGTATAACAGTCAATAATGCAATAACACATCAATCCCACTGCTGCAATCCTCCCTCGTGAGCAATAAAAATGGCGCCCAGCAGAGTCCTAAACTACCTAGTCAGGCCTGACTATAACTTAGGGTATAGTTCACTGGAGAATCTTCGCTAGCAACTGTGCACATGGAGAAACCAATTTGTAATCCAGAAAAAAGGGGTAACAGATGTTCGCCAACCAGGCAAAGATGGAGAGACCGACAAACTCTGTTCAGCACAAACAGTCTCTCCAAAGTATAACTGTGTTCAAAGAGGGGGGCCTAAGCAAAGTCAATAGGCACAAAGTTATTCTTATAAGGTTCTGAGCTGACGCTCTCTCACCCAGACCGGACCGACTCCTGTCCGGTTCCTCCGCTACTGTGAGTGGCATCACCGTGTCCACGTTGCATCGAGTCCTCGGTTCTTCAGAAGATGATGGCACCTCAGGTGGATCGGATGCCTCACCAACTCCCCAGCGGAACGGAAGGGCTCTCTGGAACAAAAGAACGTGAGGCCCAGGCTTCACGCCTAGCACGCGCAGCAGGTGAGTGCAGGGGATCCTCTTGCAAGGAGGGCGGCATTCCAAGAGACCGAGCGAACCCCACCTCTCCCCTTTTAAAGTCCACCCCAGCAGTCCTTGCGTGGGGAATGGCACCCTGGGTGCCGCAAAGCGTGCTGGGAAACGTAGTCTTGCGGGTAAAACGATACCCCGCTACAGTTAATTGACAACTTTGAGTAAAAAAAAAATGTTTTCATTTTCTTTCTGCCTTTTCAAAAAAACTTGTGGCAAAAAAAAAAAACTATGTCTTGAAAACACTCATCATACTTTTTAAAAAATCATTTAGGGTGTTTATTCTCCAAAATGTAGTCATTTTGGTGGATGTTTCTACTGTCCTGGTGCTCCAAAAATTTGATAGGTAGTCAGGAAATTAGTTGTATAATTTATTCTCCTTAAAAGCCCAAAGGTACTCCTTAGATTCTGGACCCCTCTATGCATCTACACTGTGAAAAAGTTTCACACATTTGGTATCCCCATACTTGGGAGGCATATCCGAATGTGTTAAAGGGTATAAGGGTACATGTATGCCTATGCTGTGTGTGAGAAAGAAACGTGTTAAAATAACAACTTTGCAAAAAGAAAATTTGTGACAATAAATTTAATCTTTCAAAAACTCACCATGACTCTCATTAAATAACTTGGACTGTCTATTTTCTAAAAAGGGGTAATTGGAGGGTATTTGTACTGTCCTTGCTCAATCAGAATTGAGAAGTTTTACATATATACTGTATATCATAGTTCAAAGACTTTATAACTGTCACACAGGTAAATTGCACATTGATTTGTTTTTTTTTTATTAAAACAAATGTAGCAGAATGCATTTTGGTCTAAATTTATGAAGGAAGATTATTTATTTGCAAAACAAAAACTAAGATTTTTTTATATAATTTTCAGTCTTTTTTCCTTTATAAAGTACAACAATTTAAAACCCAGTGGTGGTTAAATACCACCACAAAAAAGTTCTATTTGTTACAAAATATTTATTTAACATTTATTTGGGTATAGTGTTGTATGAATGAGTAATTGTCAATCAAAGCGTGACAATGCTGCAAACTGAAAAATGGCCTGAGCAGGAATTGGATGAAAGCGTCCATTATCAAAGTGGTTAAACATAATCTGCCAATGCCTGAGTGCTTTTGATAGCATTTCCTTACTGTTTGTTCTAGTTGCTGATAGAGTTGGGTGAATGGTTCAGGCAAACACACAAATTCGCAGGGCATTCTGCAGGTGTTCACCCTGCCGAACGCCCTGTAATGCACTGCACACTGCACAGATCATTATAAGCCCTGATTGGGCCTACCACTGTTAAGCGTCTGGTAGGGATTTTTTGGGGGGACCACATGCCATTTTTAAAAAACAAATTGGAGTGGGGGGGGGGGAATGGGACCACACGTCGGTTTTTTGGAATTTTTCTATTGCCAGATATAGTATTGCATTGCTGGCAGATTGGGGTAGGGAGTTCCAAAGGATGGGAGAAGCTCTGGAGAAATCCTGGAGGCGAGAATGGGAGGAGGTGACAAGGGAGCTAGAGAGCAGAAGGTCTTGGGAGGACCGAAGAGAGCGGCTTGGTTGGTATTTTGGGATTAGGTTAGTGATGTAGCTGGGGGCCAAGTTGTGGGTGGCTTTGTAAATTATTGTTAGTACTTTGAATTTTATTCGTTGGGTGAGTGTGAGCCAGTGGAGGGATTGGCAGAGAGGGGTAGAGGACACTGAATGGGTGGTAAGGTGTATGAGTCTTGCAGCAGCATTCATGATGGACTGAAGGGGGGATAGTCTATGTTTACTACTGTAACTGTAATCGCTGTGATTGGTCACAGCATTCACATGGTACCAGGGCTGCTCACAGTGGCCCAATATTATGAGTAGTCAGAGTGAGAAATGTCACCAGCACACCATGGATCTCCAAAAATACAATACCTTGAAAAAGTATTCATACCCCTTCGAAATTTTCCACATTGTCATGATACAACCAAAAACATGCATGTATTTTATTGGGATTTTATGTGATAGACCAACAGTCAGGGTGACTCCCCTAGCTGCCAGGGGAATGACTCCTCCAGTGAGGGTGGGAGTAAAGCCAAGGGAATGGAAATACAGATTCTGGTTGCAGGTGACTCAATTCTTAGAAGGGCAGAGAGGGCAATCTGTCACAAAGACCTGAAGCACCGAACTGTATGTTGTCTACCGGGTGCTCGGGTTCGGCACATCACGGATCTGGTGGAAAGATTACTGGGAGGGGCTGGGGAAGACCCGGCTGTAATGGTGCACGTTGGCACCAATGACAAAGTCAGAGGAAGATTTAGTGTCCTAAAAAAAGATTTTAGGGACTTAGGAGCTAAATTGAGAAAAAGTACCTCCAAGGTAGTATTCTCAGAAATACTACAGGTACCTCGAGCCACACCAGAAAGGCAGAGGGAGATTAGGGAAGTAAACAAGCGCCTGAGGAGCTGGTGTAGAAAGGAGGGGTTTGGGTTCCTGGAGAACTGGGGTGACTTCTCAGTCGGTTACTAGCTCTATAGAAGGGACGGACTGCACCTAAACGGGGAAGGTGCAGATCTGCTGGGAGTGAAGATGGCTGAAAAGCTGGAGGGGCTTTTAAACTAGGCGACGGGTGGGAGGGTCCAGAGGTAGAGATGGTCAGAGCGGAACATATTCCAGAGTGTAGTATTGGGGGCATTATTGGTAGGTTGGCTAAAGCACTTAAACCCGAGGTAAGTATAGTAACAAGTCCTATTTGCAACCCCAGAGCACCCAATAAAGAGATAGTATGTGACCAGTCTAAACTACGTGGCATGTACACGAATGCCAGGAGTTTGGCGGACAAGATTGGAGAACTAGAGCTACTGTTGTACAAAGAGGATTTAGATATGTAATTTTTGTGATTGGCTGGCAACCATTCAAGGGTATTTCCTATATTACAAGGATAGAAAGGGTAAAAAATGGGGAGGGGTATGCCTGTATATCAAAAATTATGTACAAGTGAATGTGAGAGATGACATCACTAAAAAAGCAAGGGAGGAGGTGGAATCCTTATGGGTAGAGCTTCAAAGGGAGAAAACTAAGGGAAAGGTAATACTGGGAGTAGGCTATAGGTCCCCTAACCAGAGGGAGGAAGGGGGGGGTGGACCTCTTATCACAATTTGGATTAGCGGCAAGAATGGAAAGTGTCATTATAATGGGGGATTTTAATTATCCAGGCAGAGACAGGTTGGAAGGAACCGTGCATTCATCTAAGGCTCGCCAGTTCCTAAATGTTTTGCAGGACAATTTCATGGGTCAGATGGTAAATGCACCAACTAGAAACAAAGCGTTACTCGAACAACTGATTACCAAGAATACAGACCTGATCAAGGATGTGGAAAGAAGCGGCAATTTTGGAAACAGCGATCACAGGTCAATTAGTTTTAGTATAAATCACACAAATAGGAAACATAAGGGGAATACAAAGACACTGAATTTCAAAAGGGCCAACTTCCCTAATCTATGATCCTTGCTAGAAGATAATAATTGGGATAAAATCTTAGGAACAAAGAACACGGAGGAAAAAAGGGTATGCTTTAAGAGCATATTAAATAAGGGCATTAGCCAGCGCATCCCAATGGGAAATACATTTAAAAGAGCTATTAAAGTCCTGGGTGGCTTAACTCTGTAAAAAAGGCATATAAAAGCAAAGGAGAAGGCCTTTAAAAAATAAAAGGCTGAGGTATCATCATCAGCATTCCAACTTTTCAAAGAATGCAACAAGAAATGTAAGGGTGCAATCATGGCGGCTAAGATAGAACACGAAAAGCACATAACGGAGGAGAGTAAAAAATGTATTTAAGTACATAAATAGTAAAAAAAGGGAGGTCAGATCATATTGGTCCCATAAAAAATGATAAAGGGAATCTGGTTACTAAGGATGGAGAGATGGCAAAGGTATTGAATTTATTCTTCTCTAGGGTTGAGCGAACCCGAACTATAAAGTTTGGGTCCGTACTGGACTTTTGGGTTTTTGGTACCCGGACCCGAACCCAAACAATGTACTGTATGTTCTGGTTCGGTGTTCGGCAATGTAATGGCGCATTTTAAAAATCTGCAGGGCAGCCAATCAACATTCGTTTAACTCGTGTGCCCTTAGAAGCCATCACAGCCATGCCTACTAATGGCATGGCTGTGATTGGCCAGTGCAGCATGTGACCCAGCCTCTATATAAGCTAGAGGCACATAGCACAGCATGTCACTCTGCTTCAGTTAGTGTAGGGAAAGGTTGCTGCTGCTGCTGCTTTGAGGGAGAGAATTAGATAGGAGTCCTGATTCAGAAATCAAATTACTCAGCGATCTACCTTGCTTTTCTTGCTTTTTTATCCTGCCCTGAGCCCAGTGCCAGAGAAAAGATAACTTTTATCCGTCTGTTAGTTAGGTTGGCCTCCGCAGGCATTTTATGCAAGCTCAGTGCACCAGCACTGCATAAGTTACTGTGAGATACACACTTTAGATACTGTTCTCCTATTCTGCTGTTAAAAAAAAAAAACATTTAGGGCAAAGAAAAAAAAAATTGGTGCATTTTCTGCATATCTGTACGTGTGAGGTACACACTTTAGATACTGTTCTCCTATTCTGCTATTCCAAAAAATAATAATTTATCCTAAATTTCAGAAATATGAGGAGACCGTCAAATAAGGGACGTGGCCCCGGTCGTGGTGCTGCTGGTGGAGCTCCTGTTGCAGGGAGAGGACGTGGTCGATCTGTGCCAGCTACACGCACAAGTGAAACACCTTCCTCAGGTGCGAGTAGGCGACAGAGCCTGCAGCAGTATTTGGTCAGTCCTAATGCGACTCTATGAATGTTGAGGTCAGGCCCAGGACAAGTACAGGCGATAGTAGATTGGGTTGCTGACAGTGCCTCCAGTTCCTTCACATTGCCTCCCACCTAGTCTACTGCTGAAAGATCAGAGTTGGCACCTGCAGCCGATGTCCATCAGTCTTTCACCTCACCCCCTTTCAAATCAGCCTAGCAGTCTGAGCCCCAAGTCCTGCAGCAGTCTCTTCTGCTTTTTGATGACTCTGTTAGCAGGGTTTCCCAGGGCCATCCACCTAGCCCTGCCCCAGTAGTGGAAGAGATTGAGTGCACCGATGCCCAACCACTTATGTTTCAAGATGAGTACATGGGAAGACCATCGCAGCACGTCTCGGATGAAGAAACACAGGTGCCAACTGCTGCTGCTTTTGCAATTGTGCAGACCGACAAGGAGGGCAGGGGTGAAGACTGGGTGGAAGATGATGTGGAGGACGATGAGGTCCTCGACCCCACATGGAATCAACGTGATGCAGGTGACCTGTGTAGTTCGGAGGAAGAGGCGGTGGTCACACAGAGCCACCAGCACAGCAGAAGAGGGAGCAGGGTGCAAAAGCGGAGCATCCGTCCCATAGACAGTACGCCTGCTACTGCCCAACGCAGCAAGGGACCGAGCACACCAAAGCCAGGTCCAAGGAGTTCCCTAGCGTGGCAGTTCTTCAGTCTATGTGCTGATGACAAGACACGAGTAGTTTGCACGCTGTGCAATCAGAGCCTGAAGTGAGGCATAAACGTTCTCAACCTGAGCACAACCTGCATGACCAGGCATCTAAGTGCAAAGCATGAGCTGCAGTGGAGTAGACACCTCAAAAACCAAGAAAGGTCTCTGGCTCCTCCTGCTTCCTCTTCTGCTGCAGTCTCGGCCTCTTCATCCACCTCTGTAGTGACAAAATTCCTGGCCTTTGAAATGCTGTCATTCCGTCTGGTGGAGACACAGAGTTTTAAAAGCCTGATTGCATTGGCTGTCCCACAGTACGTCGTGCCCAGCCGCCACTATTTTTCCAGGCGAGCCATCCCTTCCCTGCACAACCAAGTGGGGGACAAAATCAGGTTTGCACTGCGCAGCGCCATCTGTGGCAAGGTCCACCTAACTACGGATACGTGGACTAGTAAGCACGGTCAGGGACGTTATATCTCCCTAACAGCACACTGGATAAATGCAGTGGCGGCTGGGCCTGAGGCGGATAGCAGCTTGGCGCATGTCCTTCCACCACCGAGGATTGCAGGGCGCTTCAGTTTGCCTCCTGTTGCTAACTCATCCTACTCCGCTTCCTCATCCTCTACCACCTCCTCATCCGGTCAGTGTAACACCTTCACCACCAATTTCAGCACAGCCAGGGGTAAACGACAGCAGGCAGTTTTAAAACTTTCCTGTTTGGGGGAAAACACCACACGCGCAGTTGTGGAGGGACATGGAACAACAGACCGATGAGTGGTTGGTGGCAGTGAGCCTCAAGCCCGGCCTGGTGGTGTGCGATAATGGGCGAAATCTCGTAGCAGCTCTGGGCCTAGCCAGTTTGACGCACATCCCTTGCCTGGCGCATGTGCTGAATTTGGTGGTGCAGGGGTTCCTTAAAAATCACCCCGATATGCCAGAGCAGCTGCAGAAAGTGCGGGCTGTCTGTGCGCACTTTCGGCGTTCTCACCTTGCTGCTGCTCGCCTGTCAGCGCTGCAGCGTAACTTCGGCCTTCCCGCTCACCGCCTCATATGTGACGTGCCCACAAGGTGGAACTCCACCTTGCACATGCTGGCCAGACTGTGCGAGCAGCAGCAGGCGATAGTGGAGTTGCAGCTGAAGCACGCACGCGTGAGTCGCTCTGCGGAACAGCACCACTTCACCACCAATAACTGGGCCTCCAGTCGAGACCTGTGTGCCTTGTTGCTCTGTTTAGAGTACTCCACCAACATGGCCAGTGCCGATGACGCCGTTCTCAGCGTTACTATCCCAGTTCTATTCCTCCTTGAAAAAATGCTTTGGTCGATGATGGAAGAGGATTTGGCACAGGAGGAGGAGGAGGAGGAAGAGGGATAATTTCCAAGGCTTTCAGGGCACTCATTCACAAGTGGCTCCGAGGGTGGGTTCCTGCACCAACAAACGCCAGGTACACATTTGTCCAGCAAGGGCACAGTTCTGGAGGATGACGAGGTAGAGGATGAGGAGGAGGAGATGGAGGAGGAGGAACCATGTTCACAGCAGGGTGGCACCCAGACCAGCTCATGGCCATCACTGGTGCGTGGCTGGGGGGATTCAGAGGACACAGACGATACACCTCCCACAGAGGACAGCTTTTCGTTGCCTCTGGGCAGCCTGGCACACATGAGCGATTACATGCTGCAGTGTCTCCGCAACGACCGCCGAGTTGCCCACATTCTAACAGGTGCTGATTACTGGGTGGCCACGCTGCTGGATCCCCATTACAAGGACAACGTACCGTCCTTAATTCCCTCACTGGAGCGTGATTGTAAGATGCGCGAGTACAAGCGCACGCTGGTAGACGTGCTGCTGGTGGCATTCCCACCTGACAGCGGGGGCACAGTGGAAGCACAAGGCGAAGGCAGAGGAGGAGGAAGAGGTCGCCAACACAGCCGGGCCACCGCCAGCACCTCAGAAGGCAGGGTTAGCATGGCCGAAATGTGGAAAAGCTTTGTCAGCACGCCACAACAACCAGCACCACCAGCTGATATGGAACGTGTTAGCAGGAGGCAGCATTTCACCAACATGGTGGAGCAGTATGTGTGCACACGCCTACACGTACTGAATGACGGGTCTGCCCCCTTCAAGTTCTGGGTCTCCAAATTGGTCACATGGCCTGAGCTTGCCCTTTACGCCTTGGAGGTGCTGGCCTGCCCTGCAGCCAGTGTATTATCTGAATGTGTATTTAGCATGGCAGGGGGCGTTATCACAGACAAGCGCAGCCGCCTGTCCAGAGCCAATGTGGACAAGCTCACGTTCATTGAAATGAACCAGGCATGGATCCCACAGGACTTGTCCGTACCTTGTGCAGAATAGACATGTATACCGACCTTACCCAGCCATTGTTGTATTTTTGATCTCTGTCACTTTTTTGGGGGTGTACCCTAATTAAATTTTTTTTAAAAAAAAACAAACACCAGTGTTGGCTACCTCGTCCTCCTCCACCGCTGCTTCCATGTACACCGCCACATCCACCGCCACCTCAACCTCCTACTCCACATGGACCTCGTCCTCCTAGGTCAAGATTATTATTTTTTATTTGTATGTATTTTATGTTATTTTAAGTTATTTCCCTATCCACATTTGTTTGCAGAGCACTTGCCATGTTCTTAACAACATTTTGCTGCCATTTTCAGCCCTCTAGCCCTTTCCATTACTTTTTTAGAGACATTTTAGTCCTCAAAAGTTCGGGTCCCCATTGACTTCAATGGGGTTCGGGTTCGGGGTCAAGTTCGGGTCCCGAACTCAAACTTTTTTTCCGAAGTTCGGCCGAACCCGTCGAACCCGAACATCCAGGTGTCCGTTCAACCCTATTCTTCTCCTCAGTCTTCACGAGGGAATCGGGGGGCTTCAGTAACCAAAACTGCAATGTTTATCCTCATGACATGTCACAGGAAGCACCCTCATGGCTAACAGAGGACAGAATTAGAAATAGACTTGAAAAACGTAACATTAATAAGTCACCAGGACCAGATGGCTTGCACCCGAGGGTCCTTATGAAACTCAGTCAAGTAATTGCCAGGACCATTGTTGCTAATTTTTACGAACAGTCTACTGACTGGAATGGTACCAGCTGATTGGAGAAAATACAATGTAGCACCAATATTTAAAAAGGGGACAAGATACATCCCTGGGAATTACAGCCCAGTTAGCCTAACATCAATTGTATGCAAGCTCTTAGAGGGGATGAGAAGGGACTATATACAAGATTTTAGTAATGACAAGGATATCATTAGCAGTAATCAGCATGGATTCATGAAGAATCGTTCTTGCCAAACAAATCTATTAACCTTATATTAGGAGGTGAGCTGCCATCTAGATAAAGGAAGGCCCGTAGATGTGGTGTATCTGGATTTTGCAAAAGCATTTGATACAGTTCCCCATAAATCTTTACTGTACAAAGTAAGGTCCGTTGGCATGGACCATAGGGTGAGTACATGAATTAAAAACTACAGGGGTGAGTTCAGAGGGTAGTGATAAATGGGGAGTACTTGGAATGGTCCGGGTGGAAAGCGGGTTCCCCCAGGGTTCTGTCCTGGGACCATATCTATTTAATTTATTCATAAATGACCTGGAGGATGGGATAAACAGCTCAATCTCTGTATTTGCAGATGGTACTAAGCTAAGCAGGTCAATAACTTCTCCGCAGGATGTGGAAACTTTGCAAGAAGATCTGAACAAATTAATCGGGTGGGCAACTACATGGTAAATAAGGTTTAATGTAGAAAATTTAAAAATAATGCATTTGGGTGGCAAAAATATGAATGCAATCTACTCATTAGGGGAAGATCCTCTGGGGGAATCTAGGATGGAAAAGGACCTGGGGGTCCTAGTAGATGACAGGCTCAGCAATAGCATGCACTGCCAAGCTGCTGCAAGCAAAGCAAACAGAATATTGGCATGCATTAAAAAGGAGATTAACTCCAGAGATAAAACTATAAAGCCCTGTACACACGATCGGATTTGATTGTTAAACTTGAATGTGCGCACGATGTTTGTGTGCGGGAGAAAAAATTCCTGTAAGTTCTTGTGCATTGAAAACTGTTGATATATATCTTATGTTCAATAAAAACCTTTTTGATTCAAAAAAACTCTGACAAGCTTCCCTGTCCCTGCTTAAGAAAAGCATCCCCACAACATGATGCTGCCACCACCATGTTTCACGGTGGGGATGGTGTAATCAGGGTGATGTGCAGTGTTAGTTTTCCGCAACAAATTGCAGTTTGCTTTTAGGCCAAAAAGTTAAATTTTGGTCTCATCTGACCAGAGCACCTTCTTCCACATATTTGCTGCGTCCCCCACATGGCTTCTCGCAAACTGCAAATGGGACTTCTTACTTTCAACAATGGCTTTCTTCTTGCCAGTCTTCCTTACATTTTGGAAAAAAAAATCGTTTTTATTCGTTTCTGTTGTAAAATTGTATAAATAAGTATGTTTTCTCCTTCACTGACGGGCATTGATGAGGCTGCACTGACGGGCACTGATAAGGTGGCACTGATGAGCACGGATGAGGTGGCACTGATGGGCACTGATATGCGACAATGATATATGACACTGATAGGCGGCACTGATGGGCACTCATAGGCGGCACAGATGAACACTGATGGCTACTGATAGGTGCCACTGATGGACACAGATTTACACTGATAGATGGCACTGATGGGCATCACTGCTATTGAGGCACTGGCAGGTATTGCTAATGGGCACTGATGGACACTGATAGGTGGGCACTGGTGGGCACTAATAGGTGGCACTGATGGACACTGATGAGTGGCACTGATTTACACTGATAGATGGCACTGATGGGCATCGCTGCTATTGAGGCACTGGCAGGTATTGATTGGCATTATGTGTGAGCACACATTGGCATCATGTGTGGGCACACATTGCCACCCATGGCCACCAGAGATGATAAACAATCAGCGCAGACCCCCCACATCATAGGAGCAGCCGATCGGCTCTCCTCTACTCGCGTCTGTCCGACGCGACTGAGGAAAAGTCGATAAACAGCTCTTCCTGTTTGTTGTAATCGGGCCTTCTCATGAATACACCATGTATTTTAAGAATAAGACCTGGGAACATGTTCAGCCATTTCAATATACGGAATAGTTTAGATCTGCAACTATCAGCTGATGTTTGGAAAGATGCTGGCATAGACACTATGTATAAATAAGGAATTGTGGGTTGATGTGTCTGGGACAGAATGAGTCATCGCCAGATGGCCTGATGACTTGTGTTAACTCATGATGATGTAGGGATGATGAGGGTCACTGACTTAAATATATTCATGATATTACTGTATTTTTCCACTAACCACTCCCCCTCCCATACTGTAATCAATTCTGATTGGTTGTGTCACACAAATATAACTGTATGCACGCCCAAATAAAGCAGCCATTTTCTTTGAGCTTACTTATCGAGAGGGTTTTGGTAAGTTGCTCCATTAAACCTCAGGGTGGTTTGTCAGGTAATTCAAGTACCATTTGTATTCCTTTCGCTGTTTACATCAAGATCAGCCATGACTGGACATGGCTGATCACGTGGTAAAGAGTCTCCGTCAGAGACTCTTTACCTAGATCGGCGTTGCGGTGTGTCAGACTGACATGCCGCAACAACGATCGCTGCGATGCAAGACCCTGGGGGTCATATGACGTCTGATTAGGATAACAGAACCACTTTGCCATTGTCATTTTGCTAGATGTGGCAAGTGGTTAATGGACAGATTTGTGGAGTGTACGACGAATAGTTGTCCTGTGGACAGGTTCTCCGAACTGAGCTGTGGATCTCTGCAGCTCCTCTAGAGTTACTATAGGCCTCTTGGATGTTTCTCTGATTAATGCTCTCCTTGCCCGACCTGTCAGTTTAGGTGGATTGCCATGTCTTGGTAGGTTTGCAGTCGTGCCATACTCTTTCCATTTTTGGATGATGGATTGAACAGTGCTCTGTGAAATGTTAAAAGCTTAGGATATTTTTTTATAACCTAACCCTGCTTTAAACTTCTCCACAACTTTATCTCTGACCTGTCTGGTGTGTTCCTTGGCCTTCATGATGCTGTTTGTTCAATAAGGTTCTCTAACAAATCTTGTAAGACTTCACAGAACAGCTGTCAGGAAAGGGTTCACCCATTGGTGGCGCCGTCGGTCTCTTGGATCACAGTACCAGTGTCCACCAGCGGGTGTCTTCCAACACACTGGATCTGTAGTGGAGGGATTCACCTGCTGGTGGGACTGTTGGATCCTTTGGCTGTAGTCCCGGTGTCCACCAGCGGGTGTTTCCCGGCAGTGTGGAGCAGACATCACCTCCTGCGTTCAGGTGTCACTTGAGGCTAATTACAGGCATTCATATAAATACCTGGCAACTCACATTCTCTAGTTGCCTTGGAATCGTCCTTGCGCCCTGACCTATTAGCCTGTATCCAGTATCCTGTGACCTGCACCTTCACCTGTACCTGTACCTGAGCCTGTACCCGATCCTATCCTGATCCTGTCCCTCCTGTTCCTGTTCCCTTGTAGCCTGATCCCATCCACATTCTCCCTCTCCTATCCTGCCCTTGTTCATCTGCTGATCTGCTGTGTATGACCCTGGCCTGACTAACGTTTGTGATTCTGAAACTACCCTTTGTTATCTGCTGATCTGTGTATGACCCTGGCCTGGCTAACGTGTATGATTTTGGTACTTCCCTTTGGCTGTATATAATTATCTGTTTTCTGTGGGTTTCTGTTGGTTGGTTGAGCACTATTTGTATTTGGGGTGTTTACCTATTTACCTCTAGGGATGAGCCGAACACCCCCCGGTTCTGTTTGCACCAGAACCTGCGAACGGACCGAAAGTTCACGCAAACTTTAGAACCCTATTAAATACAATGGACTTGAACGTTCCAAATCAAAAGTGCTAATTATAATGGCTAATATGCAAGTTATTGTTCTAAAAAGGGTCTGGGGACCCGGGTCCTGCCCCAGGGGACACGTATCAATGCAATTTTTTTTTTTTAAAACGGACGTTTTTTCGGGAGCAGTGATTTTAATGATACTTAAAGTGAAAAAAAAGTGAAATATTCCTTTAAATATTATATTTGGGGGGTGTCTAAAGTATGCCTGTGAAGTGGTATGTGTTTCCCGTGTTTAGAACTGTCCCTGCACAAAATTACATTTCTAAAGGAAAAAAAGTCATTTAAAATTGCTTGCGGCTTTAATGTGATGTCTGGTCCCGGCAATATGGATGAAAATCATTGAGAAAAATGGCATGGGTACACCCCCAGCCCACTACCAGCCCCTTTGGGTCCTGTATGGATATTAAGGGGAACCCTGCACCCAAATTAAAAAAAGGCCCTATATACTCTTAACAGCAGTATACAGGCGGTGCAAACAAGACAAGGACTGTAGGTTTGTTCTTAAGTAGAATCTGTTTGTAATTTGTAACAGGTACATTTTTTAAATGTAGCTCTAGCCAAAAAATCTATTTTTAAGCTTTTTGGAAAACATAGGGAAGGGTTATCAACCCTGTAACATTTGTTTTGCTGTCTGTGCACCTGTTCAGAACATTTCACCTCACTTTCCGTCCCAATGACAAATGTTTTTTGATAATTTGTTTTTTTTAGTGAAACAAGGATTGGTGATAAAGCATCAGTGGAGAGGAGACACCTTTTTCCCATATTAAATCTTACAGGAGAGAATTTCCGTTCCTAGGGGTAGATTTCCTCTCACTTCCTGTTGTCTCCTTCCGTTTGCAAGTAGGAGTCGTTTGTAAGTTGGATGTTTGAAAGTAGGGGCCTGCCGTATATACTCTGCAGAAATTTGGTGTTGCCACAACACTGTAAGCCCTCACAGTTACTCTTGGTGGGCGCTGGAACGCCCCGCTGTTAACTATTATATCAAGAATTGTAATTACATGCCATTGTTGAACAGTGGTAGGAAAAATTGGGCTTTTGGTGGTGGTGCAGTGCCACAGTTACTCTTGGTGGGCGCAGGAATGGGCCCAGCTGTGAAATATTAGATCAAGAATTGTAATTACATGCCCCTGTTGAACAGGGGCAGAAAAATTGGGCCTTTGGTGGTGGTGGTGGTGTTGCCACAACACTGTAAGCCCTCACAGTTAATCTTGGTGGTCGCAGGAATGAGCCCTGCTGTGAATTATTAGATTAAGAATTGTAATTGCATGCCCCTGTTGAACAGGGCCAGAAAAATTGGGCCTTTGGTGGTGGTGGTGTTGCCACAACACTGTAAGCCCTAACAGTTACTCTTGGTGGGTGCAGGAATGGGCCCTGCTGTGAATTATTAGATCAAGAATTGTAATTACATGCCCCTTTTGAACAGGGGAAGAAAAATTGGGCCTTTGGTGGTGGTGGTGGTGTTGCCACAACACTGTAAGTCCCCACAGTTACTCTTGGTGGGCGCAGGAATGGGCCCTGCTGTGAATTATTAGATCAAGAATTGTAATTACATGCCCCTGTTGAACAGGGGCAGAAAAATTGGGCCTTAGGCACTGGTGCCACAACACTGCAACCCCTCACAGATACTGTACTTGGAGCGCAGCAATGAGCCCTGCTGCAAAGCATTGCATCAAAAATTGTAAATACACGCCCCTGTTAAACAGGGGCTGAAAAATTGGGCCTTAGCCACTGGTGGTGGTGCCCAGAACCAAAAATGTTCTTTCAAGCTATCAGCATGATCATTGAGGAGGAAGAGGATAGTCACTAAGCATAACAGGATAGTTACTCAGCATCAGCATAGGCAGTCTTGAAGGGATCTGACATTTAAAAAAAAAAAAAATTGGTTACATCAGCATCAGGTGCTAGGTAGCTGGTGGTGATCCAAGACTGATTCATTTTTATGAAGGTTAGTCGATCGACCGAGTCGGTGGACAGGCGCACCCTGTGATCGGTTACAAAGCCTCCAGCAGCACTGAATGTGCGTTCCAAAAGAACGCTGGATGCAGGACAGGCCTGTACCTCAATTGCATACTGTGCAAGCTCTGGCCAGTGATCCATCCTCAAGACCCAGTAACCCAGAGGATTTTCGGTGGGAAAGGTATCCAAGTCTGATCTTGCCCCTAGGTATTCCTGCACCATGTAAACCAGACGCTGGCGATGGTTGCTGGAACCAATCATACCTTGGGGCTGCGTACTAAAAAATTGTCTGAACGCATTGGTCAGACAGCGACCTTTTCCACCGCTCCTTCTTTGACTGACCGAAGCCTCAGCAACACGTTGTCCAGGACCAGGAATTTGTAACCTCCCAGTCTCTGGGAACGCGTTGCACAGACCTTTCTGCAAGGCCTCCCGAAGATGCTTCATCCTCTGCTCCCTCTGCGACGGCAAGATAAGGTCCGCAACCTAACCCTTGTAACGTGGATCAAGAAGGGTTGCCAGCCAGTAATGATCCCTCTCCTTGATCACACGAATACGAGGATCCTTCCGCAGGCTTTGCAGGATCAGGGTGGCAATGCAGCGTAGGTTTGCTGAGGCATTTGGTGGGGAGTCCTCTGGGTCACTGAGGATGACATGATCCGCAGCCACCTCCTCCCAGCCACGTACAAGTCCATGGGTGTCTTGGGACTGTAATTGATCCCTTGAAGACTGCTGCTGATGCTGAGTGCTAGGCTCCACCTCCATGCTGACACAATAATCCTCCTCCTCCTCCTTCTCATCCTCTTCCTGTGTGATAGCCGGGCCAGCAGGAACACTGTCTGGATAAAGGGGGCCTTGAGAGGTAAGGAAGTCCTCCTCTTCCTGCCTCTGTTCTGCCTCAAGTGCCCTGTTCATTATTCCATGCAGCGTATGCTCCAACAGGTGGACAAGAGGGACAGTGTCACTGATGCATGCACTGTCACTGCTCACCATCCTCGTGGCCTCCTCAAATGGTGCCAGGACAGTGCATGCATCCCTGATCATGGCCCACTTGCGTGGGGAAAAAAATCCATGCTCCCCTGACCCTGTCCTGGTGCCATATTGCAACAGATACTCATTGATGGCCCTCTGCTGCGTGTGCAGCCGCTGCAGCATGGCCAACGTAGAGTTTCACCTGGTGGGCATGTCACAGATTAGGCGGTTCTTGGGCAGGTTGTAATCCTTTTGCAGCTCAGCTAGCCGAGCACTGGCATTATATGACCGGCGTAAATGCTCACAGTTTCCTGGCCTGCTTCAGGACCCCCTGTAAGCCCGGGTACCTGCCCAAGAACCGCTGCACCACCAAGTTAAGGACGTGAGCCAAACAGGGCACATGGGTCAGTTGTCCCTGTTGGAGGGCGGAGAGGAGGTTGGTGCCATTGTCGGAAACCACCTTTCCTGGCTTAAGCTGGCGTGGCATCAACCACCTCTGAGCCTGCCCCTGCAGAGCTTACAGAATCTCTGCCTAAGTGTGGCTCCTGTCCCCCAAGCACACCAGCTCAAGAACCGCATGGCATCTTTTTGCCTGTGTACTTGCGTAGCCCCTTGAATGCCTACGGAGCATCGCTGGTTCCGAGGACAAAGCACAGGTAGAGGCCATGGAGGAAGAAGAAGAGGAGGGGTGGAGGAGAGTGGTGTGTCAGAATCACCAGTAGTAACATTTTGGAGGCGTGGTGGCGGAACAACCTCCAACACTACTGCACCTTGTCCTGCATCCTTCCCAGCTGCCAGCAGTGTCACCCAATGCACCGTGAAAGATAGGTAACGTCCCTGTCCATGCCTGCTGGACCATGAGTCAGCGGTAATATGCACCTTACTGCTGACCGCCCTGTCCAGCGAGGCCAAGACATTGCCTTCCACATGCCGGTAGAGAGCCGGAATCGCCTTCCGTGAGAAAAAGTGGCGTTTGGGAACCTGCCACTGGGGAACCGCACATTCCACAAACTCACGGAAAGGGGCAGAGTCTACCAACTGAAAAGGCAGCAGTTAAAGTGCTAGCAATTTAGCCAAGCTAGCATTCAACCGCTGGGCATGTGGATGGCTGGGAGCGAACTTCCTTTGGCGGTGCCGCAGCTGGGGCAGGGAAATTTGCCTGGTACAATCGGACATCGGTGTACCGATAGCAGATTGCCCGCAAGTACTTGGCTGTGACACACCTAATTCTACACCTTCATTCCTCTCAGTGGAGGTTTCAGAGAGGACAGAAGTTATAGTGTTGTTGGAGATCCCAGCTGATGAGGAACAAGGAGAGGTCCCTTTGTTCTTTGGTGTGGGTCTTTTAGGTAAGCTTGACAATGAACTGCATGGCATGTCGACATATGTCTGGTCAAGCACGTGGTGCCCAAGTGGCTGATGTTTTGGCCACACGAGATATGCTTTAGACATATGTTGCAAATGGCCATGGTGCGATCTGCTGCACGCGTCTGAAAAAAGGCCCACACCAAAGAACTTTTGGAATAACACGCAGAGACAGCAGGGCCCTGCACATGCGGAGCTCTGCGGTGTGATGCAGTCGGTGTGCTGCCCTTAAGCTGGCCCCTGGAGGGCATCCTGCCTCGTTGGAGATGTGCCTCCTCCTCCTCCTCCTCCTCCTCTCTCCTATCAGGCACCCACGTGGAGTCAGTGACCTCATCATCCCCTCCCTCCTCATCACTGGAGAAAATCTGGCAGTATGCTGCAGCTGGGGGAACATGACTGCCAGATAGCTGTCCTTGTTGGGCACCCCCTCTCTCTGGGCTCACGTTACTACCCCCTCTCTCTGGGCTCATGTTACTGCCTTCCTCCAGCTGGGTTCCATCATCGGAGCCTTCAAAACGCTGGACATCCTCCTGGAGCATGTACCCAACAATGTGGTCAAACATTTCGGGGGACCTCTAAGGAGGATATGGCGGGGCTAGGGAAGGAGTGACTGATGCCATTGAGCCGAGGGAATAGGCCGCTTTGCCGGACAAAGTACCCTGAGCCTGGGTGAGAGAGGATGAGGAGGAGGAGGGCCGCTTGCTCATCCACTCTACCAAGTCTTGGGCATGTTGCGGCTCAACATGGCCAGCTGCCGAAAAGAAGGACGAGCATGTCCCACGGCCACGTGTTGATGAGGATGCACCATGTCCACGACCAGCACTGTTGCCTCTAGACACAGAGCCTACTTGCCCTCTTTTATTGCCTCGTGACTGCCTGCCTCTTCTTGTTTGCCTTCCAGACATACTAATGGCCTGCAGTGAGATGTAGCTGCACAAAGGTGGGATGTATATATATATATATATATATATATATATATCTGTACTGATTATTATAATGCAGCTATCAGAATCAACTGCCTGCTGTGGTATTAGTATGGGAAAAGCAGCAATTGTCTTCAGTTAGTTTTAGGTGAAAACTGTGCAGAGGACACAGTACACTAACTGAAAATACTTGCAGCTCTCTGCCTGTGGTTTTATTATGAGAACGCCACTATAATAGTCACTAACTGTATTCAGGTAAGCTTTAGGTGAATGTTATGCAAAGCACACAGTACACTAAGTGAAACACTGACTGCGGCTAGCACAATCACCTGCCTGCCTGTCACAGTATAGAGAATAACAGGAACGGATCTAGCTAAACTGAATACAATAAATATATATACAACACCTAGGATGCATATATATCCTCTACACATTGTAACTGCAGCTAACTGACTCGCCTGCCTGCTCTATCTAATTCAATATAAATGACACTGTCTCTCTCTATAATCTCTCTATTTTAACAACTCCAACACACTACACAAGGCCGCCAAGCTGCCTTATATAGTGTGGGGCGTGTACTAAACCCGCTGAGCCATAATTTGCCAAAGCCACCCTGGCTTGGGCCAATTACGGCTCTCGGTTAAGACGGCGCTGTGATTGGCCAAGCATGCAAAATGACCCGCATGCTTGGCCAATCAGCCAGCAATGCTCAGCCAGCAATGCACTGCGGTGCCGCAGTGAATTATGGGCTGTGACGCGCCACTCGAATTTGGCGCGAACGGCCCATAATGTTCGCAATTCAGCGAACAGCCGAACAGACGATGTTCGAGTCGAACATGGGTTCGACTCGAACACTGAACTCATCCCTATTTACCACTTATCTTTAATAAACCTTATATTATTCGCCTTACATGCGTTTTGGTTTCCTCTTTGCAATCCAAACAAGTCTGTTCACACCTGGTTAATGACAACAGCTGTGTTTATATTTTGATTAAATTACACACAGGTGGACTCTATTTACTAATTAGGTAACTTCTGAAGGCAATTGGTTACACCAGATTTTAGTTTAGGGGTATCAGAGTAAAGGGGACTGAATACAAATGAATGGCACACTTTGTATATACTTATTTGTAAAAAATTTGGAAAACCATTTATCACTTTCCTTCCACCTCACAATTATGTGCCAGTTTTGTGTTGGTCTATCACATAAAATCCCAAAAAATACATTTATGTTTTTGGTTATAACAAAATGTGGAAAATTTCAAGGGGCATGAATACGTTTTAAAGGCACTGTAGGTCCAAAGCTTTATTCAGCAATCACATCATAGCAGCAAATAGCAATGTTTCGGAGCCTTGCAGGACCACTTCATCAGGCATGTGACAAAGTGTGATACAGAACAGAAAATATTTAAAGAACCATCCACCAATCAGTGGCCAAACAAAATGACCCTTGTCCTGCCCCCTGAAGTCATAATGATGTAATATTCCTGCCATAGGCATAGACATTTAAATAATGACATAACAGCAAATCTCATATATATATACAAAATAGTAAAACAGCAATCAGGTGGGCTTAGGGTCTAGCACAAGATGCCTAATGGCCACATGGTCACATCAAAATGCATAGTAATGTGCGAAAGGGAAAACCGATTTGATTTTGAAATGGAACTGTTTAAGTTTGAGAGAGCATTAAAAATAAAACAATTCTTTCACACACAACCAGGGACCAAGGAAATGGCCAAGGACCAACCATTCAAACTTAGGAGCAAATTCATGCTTCCCGGTCAATACCAGTCCATAGACAGTTATATACGAACTCTGAAATATGATGTTTGTTCTGGTGTGTCTACAAGGGAAATACACCAATTTGAGTCCCAATGAATTTATGACATTAAAGATGCTTAGAGATGACAAGAACATTATTATCAAGCCCGTCAATAAGGGGCGGCAATTGGGGTCATGGTATGACCAACACAGCTCATCAAGAATGTCTTATCTTCTCTTATCAACATTGGCCGGTCAAATGGCTGAATCTCGAATGAGATAGCTGAATTTCTGATGGATGAACATCCTAGACTACCAGTTATCTATGGTTAACCCAAGGTCCACAAGGGAACTACACCTTTGAAATTCAGGGCTATAGTCTCAGGATTTGGATTGATTACTCAGCATCTGGCTCGGTTGATAGACTTTTATCTTCAGCCGTTGGTCAAGAATGTGCCAGCGTATGTCAGGGATACAAGTGACTTTTTGGATAAACTTGGAAGACTCTTGACATCTGATGCAAATTGCAAATTGGCAACTATGCCGTTTGACGGCAGTGAGGTATTTCCTATCCAAATCATCAGCCCAGAATCTCCCATGTGAATATCTGTCTGAGTGCTTGCAATTTGTACTCAAAAGTAATTTTTTTGCATCCGAAGGAACGAAGTATGCCCAGATTTGTGGCACAGTCATGGGCAGCTCTGCTGTCCCCTCATTTGCGAATCTGTTTGACGGAAAAATGGAAGAATACAATATTTACCCCGCAGCTCTTTTTTCTGAACAGAAAAGAAAAAAGAACAAGGGAAGCACTCCCCTAGTGTAAACCTCCTTTATTAAAAATATGACAACAAATAAAAGTGATGCGCTCACATGGTTCCAATCTAAAACACGCCTGTTACAAAGCTGTCAGTGCGAGCAGAGGGATCCAACCATTCCTGCCAGGTGGCTATCTTCATATCTTCCCATGGATCCAGCTGAGAGCTCTTAGCCGGGAACCTGCCACCAGAGTCAGGACGGAGACACCCTGAGCTGCTGAAACCTCTGACAATCAGTGTGCTCTACTAAGCTCCACTGCAACAAAAGCTAAGCCAGCTAGAACCACCAAACTATCATACATGAGGAGCTGCAGTACACAGGTCCATATAGCTAAGAGTTGCCATGGATACCGCAATGCGTTTTCAAGGGCGTTTTTTATTTCTCTATTTGTTTTCCTTTTTTTTCCAATTTTCCCTTTTTTTCATGTCTCCAATCTTTATTATTTTTTGGTCTGTTTTTGGGCTCTTTCACACTGATATGCATTTTTACCACAGTTTTGCTACAGAGCAGTGTGAAAGTATCCTTATGCCGCGTACACACAACCGTTTATCATGACGAGAAAAATGCAATTTTTTAAAATGGTCATTAAAAACGATCGTGTGTGGGCTTCAGAGCATTTTTCACGACGTGAAAAATGGCCATGAAAAATTTGGAACATGCTCTAATTTTTCTCGTCGTTTTTCACGTCGTCGTTTTTCTCTTCATGAAAAATGTCCGTATGTAGGCTTTAACGACGTGAAAAAAACCGTGCATGCTCAGAAGCAAGTGATGAGACGGGAGCGCTCGTTCTGGTAAAACTAGCGTTCGTAATGGAGATAGCACATTCGTCATGCTGTAAATTATTGCATCGTTTAATGCAGCGCGCATTCTTTTCTTCGTTATAATGCTGCATTAATCCAATTCTTTTGCTGATGATATTCTCACAGAGTTATGACAAACTTTTTTATTTATTATTTATTGTGATCTCATGATTAATCTATATTTTTTGTAAGCCAGATCTCCCTAAAAAAAAAAAAAAAAAATTACCATGTTTTATTGAAGATGTTATTTTTTGTTATTATTTGGATAATATTTTATACTGCTTTCCATTATTTTTTCTTATTTTTGAGTGTGTCAAGTTACCACAACAACATTATTATTTATTATAATTTACCCTCAAGGAGGTTAGTGTCCCTTGGTAATTTCAA
Source organism: Rana muscosa (assembly GCA_029206835.1). Lineage (NCBI taxonomy): Eukaryota > Metazoa > Chordata > Amphibia > Anura > Ranidae > Rana > Rana muscosa. Next base: position 231,559,262 of record CM055119.1, read on the forward strand.
AATGTTTTCTGGAAATGTCCCAGCCTACTCACTAGCAAACTCTCTATTTTGAATAAAAACACATGTTCAATTTTTGGCTGGAAACAAAAAATCCATTTATTCTGGCATAAAAACGAATTAAAGGTGAAGGCAAACCAAAACCACAGGTAAACGAAAAACAAAGAAGCCAGGAAGACAGCACTGGAGAAACTGCTTGAATTAGTGCAGACACAGATCACCACAGCAAACAACAAAGGATGTCAAGAACAAAATTGGGACCATCAGAAGGACATATCATGTAATTATTTTTTGCTCTTCTTTGTAGCCTTCCCTGTAGCCTTCCCTGCAGCCTTTGCTAACTGTGTATTTGGAGGCTGTGTCCCTGGAGGAGATCTTGTAGCAGGAGCAGGGATTGGAACAGGAGCAGGGACTGGAGCAGGAACTGGAGCAGGAGCAGGGACTGGAGCAGGAGCAGGAGCATGAACATACTTAATATCCACAAGGTCAGTGATATCGTTCAGCTTACCCATCATGCCCATGTTGACCGCCTTCAATATGATGGTCTCACATTGGAGACGCTGGCCCATGTCCATTTGTGGCAGTTTGTGCCCAATAAGGGCAGCAAATCGCTCTGCAGCGGTGGGGGGCTCTTTGAGGGCCGCAGTAGCCTCCCTAATTAGGGCTCGTGTCTCCTCCTCCATCTGGATAAGCCTCCTGGCCCTTTTTTGTGGAATCCGGGGAGGAGGTATCTGGGACCTGGTGTTACGCCGTGTCCCACTGGGGCCTGCCTCCTCCTGGGTCCTACTGGGGCCTGCCTCCTCCTGGGTCCCACAGGGGCCTGCATCCTACTGGTTAAAATTTTCTCCCTCCTCATCCTGGCTTTGTTCTGTCTGTGTATAAAAAAGGTACATATTTAACATTTTGGCTTCATCTATCACACACATTTGTCACCTCATGGCAGTTGCAAATTGAATGCTAATAAATATTAAAGACAATCATTCTGTCCCCATCATTTTAGGCCACTACTGTCTATTGATATGTCAAACACTTTTTGGTAAATGGTAAAAAATTTCACACAAGTTTAACATCTATTTGACATCATTATACTTTTAGTACAAGAAATCTTTAGCTAAATACTATACCTGGCTCCAAATGGTCAAATCAGGCTCCTCCAGGAATTCAGCTTGTTTCTCCAAAGAAGGTTGAACTTGGCTGCAGGGAAGGCTGGAGTGTTGGCTGCAGGGAAGGCTGGAGCTACTTCTGGGGGGTAGGCTTGAAAGGGATTCCCTTGATTCAATATGGTCATCCAGGAAGTTCAGCTGACTGTAGTACCACAGATTCGGCTTGTATATTTTATCTGCAGCTGCTCCTGACCTCATAGATGTTAGGACTCTGTTGCGTTCAGTCCGATATGTGCCCCTAATGGTCCCATTTTTCTTCTTGACATCCTCGATTGTTGCTGTGGGTATCTGTGTTTTCACAAATTCAAGCATGCTCTCCAGTGCTATCTTCCTGGCTTCTTTATTTTTATTTGTTTTATTTTTGGTCTGCCATAAAACAGGAAGATTCTTCCACCTTTGCAGGAACTCTGCCATAAAATCAGGATCTTTAAATACCTGCATGATTGCTGCAAGTCAAAAACCAGACAAAAATCCTAATGTCAGTCAAGACCACTACTAATCTTTCTCACCATATATAGGCCACAAACTCATCAATTGATAAGTCATCAAGTATAAAAAATGTTACGTACCCTCGATCTACACGTTCGTTGCTTCCGACCTTCTTCCAAACACTGAACGTCGTTTTCATCCATGCGTATTTCCGTTATATACACTGTGCATGCGTGAAGCTCTGCACGCTTTCCCCGCCCCTGACGTTCGTTATACTACTTTCCCCGCCCCTTCTCGCTCGTAATAATGCTTATACACAAAATGGTGAAGACTCCGCGAATTGAGGAGGAAAGTCTGGAAGAACCACAGACCAGATCCCAGAGATACTAGGCCACAAACATGACGTTCGAGGAGATGGTTGAAATGGTGGCAATATTGAGGAGGCAGGATTATGATGCAAAACATGGCCCATACAAAAAGCCTAATCAGGTCAAGGGAAAAATAATGGACAAAGTGGTGAAAACTCTGCAAAGAAAATTTGGGGTTCGCAGATCAAAAGAACAGCTCCGCAAAAGATGGTCTGACATCAAGTTGAGGGAGCCGGAGCAATACAGCAAAATAAAAAAAGTTATTAGAAAAAGTAAGTAGATTTACAGTTACTCAGATTATTATTACTAGCATGGTGCTGCATGTGCTTTTTCTTTAATGTAGTACAGTTCAAGATGTCAAGTTTCTCATGTTCTTGGGCACAAGAATCGATCATAGAAATCATCGTTCATTCGCAATAATACAATGTTTTTTTTCGGATACAGTGTTTACTAAATTTGAACATGCCTATTTAGGAATGCTCAAATTTAGTTAACACTGTATCAGACAAAAACATCGTAATTTAATTAGTGAACGATTGAACAATGATTCCTACGACTGATTTTTGTGCCCAAGAACATGAAACTTGACATCTTGAACTGTTTATGTGAGAATATTTTTGAAACATGGTTGTGTAGATGTGTTGGTAACTATATTTAACTAATCTAACTGGATTCAGTGTACGGTAAGGAGACTATGCTCAGCAGCTGGTTACACATCTGAACTCATTAGCACAAGTGTGGGCCACAAGAACAACCTTTTTATGGTGTCACACACAGGTGATCCAGTGGATACATGGTGTGTTTCCATGTGTGAAACTTGACCAAAATAGATCAATCTACCAGCTTTGGTAATGGATACAATCATGTGTTCAGCTTAGAACTATTGACAAAACAGACAATTGTACCACACTTCCAAAGGATGATTAATATTCCTTTTTCAGGCCTAAAATTTTTTTTACTTACTCAACTATACCTTTTGGTTCAATCTCATAGGGCTTCAAAGAGCTTTGAGACAGGAGCCTAGGAACCCCACACCTCCAACCCAAGACCCACAACCGCGGGATGCGGAGGAAGAAGTGGAAAATGGCAACACAACAGGTCAGTGTCATACACCACAGCTTCAGGTAATAGATATAGGCCTGCATATTTATAAGACATGGGGGCTGATTTACCAAACGTTTGCGCCATGAGTATTGGCGCATCTGCGTGCGCAATGGCTGTTTTGGTATTTACAAAACATTAGCGCCGGTATCGCAGCCCTATTTCCCATTTACTATAGTGTTCTCTGCGCCCGGGAGGAGGCGCTCAGTGCGCTACTATGGACCTGGCGCACAGCATGTTAAAATCTAAATATAAAGAAGCTGGAAGTGAGGATATAATAGGGGTGATGTGAGGAAGTGTAGGGACACCTGCCCAAATAACAAACACGGCCAAAATAGAGAGGGAAAGTAAGTTTTTCAAAACCAGCCCGCTGCCCCGGCAATTCCGATTCGAGCTGCGGGAGGTTTTTTTGAGCTCAGCGCGGGAATTTCAATGGTTTAAATGCGCCGGGACACTGCGCCGGCAAAATCTTAGTAAATGTCAAGTCACCTAAGTCAATTTGCATAAGTTGAACAGGCGCAGCTCTGAAATTGCCAGTGCGCCTGCAAAATGACATTTCTAAAGGAAAAAAAAACCCATTTAAAACCAGCCGCGGCTGTAATGAATTGTCGGCTCCCGGCAATATAGAGAAAAGTTGTAGAAAGTCATTGCTAACCAAAAAAAAAAGCGTGGGGGTCCCCCCAAATTCCATAACCAGGCCCTTCAGGTCTAGAATGGATATTAAGGGGAACCCCGCTGCAAATTTAAAAAAAAAATAATGTGCGGGTTCCCCCCAAATATCCAAACCAGGCCCTTCAGATCTGGCATGGGTTTTAAGGGGAACTCCACCCCAAATTTTCTAAAAAAATGGCGTGGAGTTCCCCCAAAAATCCACACCAGACCCTTATCCGAGCACGCAACCTGGCTGGCCGCAGGGGAAAAGGGGGGACGAGAGCGGCCCCCCCTCCCTCCTGAACCGTACCAGGCCACATGCCCTCAACATGGGGAGGATGTCCCCATGTTGATGGGGACAAGGGCCTCATCCCCACAACCCTTGCCCGGTGGTTGTGGGGGTCTGCGGGTGGGGGGCTTATCGGAATCTGGAAGACCCCTTTAACAAAGGGGACCCCCAGATCCCGCCCCCCCCTGTGTGAAATGGTAATGGAGTACAAATGTACCCCTACCATTTCACGAGGAAAGTGTCAAAAATGTAAAAAATGACAAGAGCCGGTTTTTGACAATTCCTTTATTAATGTCTTTTCTTTTCTTCCATCTTCTTCCTTCTTCTTCTTCCATCTTCTTCCTTCTTCTTCTTCCATCTTCTTCTTTTCTCCATTCGGGTTTCTTCCTCCATCTTCATCTTCCTCTTTATCTTTATCTTCATCTTCCTTCTTCCTTCGGTCTTCTCGTCCGCATCTTGCTCTGGCGTCTTCCCTTCTTCTTTCTTCTCCGGCCGCTCCGTTTGAATTGGAGGTTCCCGCTGTGCGACGCTTCAGTTCTCCACTTGGTCCGCTTACACCCGGTGGCTCCGCCCCCCTCTGTCACCACGGGGAAAGTCCCCGTGAAATCCATGTGCGTCAGAGGGGGGCGGGGTGATGGGTGTAAGCGGACCCAGAGGCGAACTGAAGCGTCGCACAGCGGGAACCTCCAATTCAAACGGAGCGGCCGGAGAAGAAAGAAGAAGGGAAGACGCCGGAGCAAGATGCTGGACGAGAAGACCGAAGGAAGAAGGAAGATGAAGATAAAGATAAAGAGGAAGATGAAGATGGAGGAAGAAACCCGAATGGAGAAAAGAAGAAGATGGAAGAAGAAGGAAGAAGATGGAAGAAAAGAAAATACATTAATAAAGGAATTGTCAAAAACCGGCTCTTGTCATTTTTTACATTTTTGACACTTTCCTTGTGAAATGGTAGGGGTACATTTGTACCCCATTACCATTTCACACAGGGGGGCGGGATCTGGGGGTCCCCTTTGTTAAAGGGGTCTTCCAGATTCCGATAAGCCCCCCGCCCGCAGACCCCCACAACCACCGGCAAGGGTTGTGGGGATGAGGCCCTTGTCCCCATCAACATGGGGACATCCTCCCCATGTTGAGGGCATGTGGCCTGGTACGGTCCAGGAGGGAGGGGGGCCTCTCTATCGTCCCCCCCTCTTCCCCTGCGGCCGGCCAAGTTATGTGCTCGGATAAAGGGTCTGGTGTGGATTTTTAGGGGGACTCCACGCCATTTTTTTTTTAAATTTGGGGTGGAGTTCCCCTTAAAATCCATGCCAGATCTGAAGGACCTGGTTTGGATATTTGGGGGGAACCCCACGTCATTTTTTTAAAAAATTTGCAGCGGGGTTCCCCTTAATATCCATTCCAGACCTGAAGGGCCTGGTTATGGAATTTGGGGGAACCCCCACCATTTTTTTTTTGGTTAGCAAAGACTTTCAATGACTTTTATCTGTATTGACAGGAACCAGCAATTCATTACAGCCGCAAGGACTTTTAAATGACTATTATTTTACTTTAGAAATGTCATTTTGCTCTCCAACTGTTATAAACATGGAAAACATGTGCTACTTTACAGGCATACTATAGACACCCCCCGGGGATGATATTTAGGGCCAGTTCACACCGGATGCAGTGCAGTGCGTTTTTTTGATGCCTGAAAAATGCAAAGAAAGTTGATCACATTAATGCCAATGGCTAAGTTCACACCACTGCAGTCCGTTCCAGTGCATTTCAGAAAGCCAAAAAATAATTGGTCATGCTGCATTTTTTAGGTGCAAAACTGTACTGGACCCCAGTAAAACACATCAAAAACGCAACGGAACGTACCAAAAATGCACTGGAATGCACCGCAACGCACCTAAATGCACCAAAGACGCACTGCAACACACTTGTCCTAAGTGAAAAGAGGTGGAAAAAAACACTGGACTGCATCAAAAACGCCTCAAAAATGCACTGGAATGTGTCAAAAACGCGCATGCAGAAAAGCACCTGGAACGCACCCAGACTGCGTTTCTATAGTGTGAACTAGGGCCAGTTCACACCATAGAAACACAATCCGGATGCGTTCCAGGTGCTTTTCTGCATGCACTTTTTTCATGCGTTCCAGTGCATTTTTGGTAAGTTTTTGATGCAGTCCAGTGCTTTGTTTTCACCCCTCTTTTGTATTAACCATAGATAAGGACAAGTGTGTTACAGTGCATTTTTGGTGCATTTAGGTGTGTTCCTGTGCGTTCCAGTGCGTTTATGATGCGTTATGATGCGTTCCAGTACAGTCCAGTGCAGGTAAAATGCAGCATGTTCTACTTTTTTGGTGGAACTGGAGTGCACTGGAACAAACACTGCCATTTAGAACCATATAACCAACTTTCCATGCATTTTGGATGCATAAAAAACGCAATGGACTGTATGTGGTGTGAAATGGCCCTTAAGCAATTTGGCATATTTAAAGGCACTTCTCCTTGTTTTGTTTTTGGTGTTTTCCAAATTGGTGACATTGATATATGTCCCTTAGGGTGGGACCTGGGCCCCCATTTTAAGGCCAATAACTAGAAGATAAGCCAGCCAAGTGGGGACTAGCAAAATTAACAAGTCAGTTCCCATAGACTGCAATAGTATTTGTTGGTGGGGGGGGGGGGGAGGGGTGATTGTCCCATCTCTAACTTTGTAGCATGCTGGATGATGTGCTTAATTTTGGACGGGGGGGAGGGGGGGGTTATTTTTTGCTAGCTGCATTGGTGTTGTTCTGCACATGCCCAGCCAGTTATTTTTTTTTGCCGTGCTTTTTGTGTGTGAACAGCGCCTGGATATTTCTGGGCATGCTCACTCAGGCTGGATTCACACCTATGCAGTTTTAGTGCATTTGGCATTTTGCAGATTTGCACTAGACTATTTAACATGGTTTACTATGGAACATGTTCTGTAGTGCAAATCTGCAAAATGCGCTAAAACAGCATAGATGTGAATCCAGCCATAGAGAGTGTTTTTATGGGTTAGAAATTGAAGGACATCTTAACAGGTGTGCCCACTTTGAATTTCAGTCTCTACATTGGGAGAATTTGCATTTTGGGTGTTTCATGGACTGTGCATGTGTTTTCAATTGCCTCATTAGCACACAAACATATGTTATATAAAGCTCACAGCGTGTGTGTGTGTGTGTGTGTGTGTGTGTGTGTGTGTGTGTGTGTGTGTGTGTGTGTGTGTGTGTGTGTGTGTGTGTGTGTGTGTGTGTGTGTGTGTGTGTGTGTGTGTGTGTGTGTGTGTGTGTGTGTGTGTGTGTGTGTGTGTGTGTGTGTGTAACTGTTTCAAATTGACCATGTTTTTTATTTTGCCTTCCCTTTTGTTTTGTTGAACAATATGCATGAATTGTGTGCTGCCATGGAGCGTCACCAGGAAATGAAATACAGAGCGGTAAGTATTCAATTTTCCTTTTTACTGCAGTGGTTCTCAGCCTCAGTCCTGAAGTACCCCCAACAGGACATGTTTTGTGAATTTAGCTGTAGCGGGGTGTTCCCCTATAATGGGAAGAGACTACATCACCCATAACCCCATTCTTCACATGTTCCACCGCAGAGACTCATGGGAGGGGTTATAAAAGGAGGAGGCGAGGCCGGGCTCGGCCTCTTTGGGGACACGAGACTTCACAGACGGATCCTCCTGTGCGGATGTGTCGGAGTGCAAGGCCTGAAGCCTGAGGCCTTGCTCAGCACCAAAGAGCCTTCCACCCCCCTCTGCGAGCCTGGGTGACATCTGACTTTGTGCGCTACAGCCTTGTTGGTTTGGGGACCCGATCGTTGGAGAGATCGAGTGTGTGTGACATGGCCGGTGGAGGTTTTCCCGGACTGGATCCGTAGTCCGGCGGGTGAGAGGGCATAAGCTCAGCTAAGATACTGTTACTGCATATAGGCCTATAGACTGCCGTGGCCTACAAGTTATTTTTGATACCCCTATTGAAGAGTCCTTGGATTACAAAGTTATACTCTGTTTAAAGTGCACCACCATTACAGACCTGCCGGTGAAGAAAGAAGGACTAAGTTAAATATTAGAACCAGGCCTGGTGGGGATTCTAGCGTGTTTGATTACTGCGCCATAGGGCACTTAGTTAACGGTCGCCCGTATGGCGCACCTGTAGCGTGTGTTACTACATAGTGTGTTAGAGTGGTTAGAAGATGGTCTACCAGCTGCCCTTAGGAGTGATTATCTTGAACTGTGATTACTGTTACCCCCTTTATCCATATTGAGAAAATAAGTAAAACACTTTACCTATTACAATTCATTACTGTGTCCTTGCTTAGTTATTATATTGCATAGGATATATCATTGATTGTTAGTACTAGCTGTGCCAGAAGGGGGTAGAGCCTATTGCCGGGGGTTGGCGGAGCTGCACTCAGGGCCCAAATCTAATTCTGCGGCCTCCTTAGTTGGAGGTATCGCTACACGTGGGGGCTTGTCCGGGATCCTGATGCAGCAAGCGAACGCCAGAAGTGCCGGCATGGACCCCATGGATCCAAGAGCGGTAGAAGAGTGGTGCAAAGCCGCTAATACAGAGCCAAAACAGTCGATAGCCATTAGCCTCCCTGGGGAGAAATGGTCGAGTGAGACGGTAGAGGAACTAATGAGTTCAGTGTCCCCAGATCACACACCGTGGGTGATAGACATAAAGACAGACCCAGACATCTCATATCAATACGCATTAGTGGAATATTGGGACGGGATGCCAGAGGCCTGTAAGCACAAGTGTCTGCAGACGCCAGACAACAGAACATTTAGGCTGGCGCACGCAATAACTGTAGAAAGGGAACCATCCCCTACGGGATCGCCACAGGCTGCGGCCCGAACTCCACCTGAAAGAGAAGACAGGGCGACACCCCCGGTGGCACCTGCACCGGCCACTGCTATATCACCAGAACTCATAAATGCAATAGGGGATTTGCTAGCCAAATGTCAGAAGACAAGCACGGTGCATGTGGAAACTAGCTACCGGAGACTAAAAATATTCTCAGGGAAGCTCCCTGTCCCGGCAGGGGAAGAAGATTTTGATACCTGGGTGGAGCAGGCATTACAGGCGGTGGAGGCATGGGAGGTGCCTGAAGCACAGAAGAGGCAGCGAGTGTTAGAAAGCCTTAAAGGTGCAGCAGCAGAAGCAGTGAAAAGTTTCCGGTTTGGGAATGCAGGGTGCACGGCGCAGGACTGTCTAGCTATGCTGCAGGAAGAGTTTGGTCAATTAGACAAGGTGACAGAGATGGTCTACCAGTTTGAACACACTTTCCAAAAACCGGAGGAGAAACTTTCCGAGTATGTCAGAAGGCTAAACAGGCTGCTGTGCAAGATTGTGTTAAAGAAAGGGATGAAGCCCCAAGATGCCGATGCGGCAAGAATGAAGCAAGTCTTAAAGGGAGCGCTACGCTCCGATCCAGTCTGGCTGCACCTGAAAACCTTTGGAGGAGGAATGTTGCTGACTTATGCTGATTTAATAAAAATCATCAGAGATGAGGAGGCGCTGCAACAGGACCAGCAGAAGGATAAGACAAGTGTTGTACCCGCACAGGTGCTGGTCAATCCAGTAATGACCCCTGAAAGAGAGGCGGAGATAGACACCCTAAAAACTCAGATGTCCAAGGTGTTAGAGATATTGACCTCTCTGATAGCAAAAGACACAGAGTGTCCCAAGAAGAAGGAAAGTCCAAGGAAGGAATTGTTCCCGATTGCCTCAGCACCCGAACCTTTACAAGAATGGGGAGATATAGTCTGCTTCAACTGTGGGGGAGTTGGCCACATTGCAGCCACATGTTCTAGTCCGAAGAAGAAGAGACCAGACAACCGCAAGCCGGCGGGAAACTCCAGAGGGCCCCGGTGAAGGAGTCAACCGGGTGCCCATCATCTTCAGTAAACTCCAAGCTGAATGCGAAGAAAAACAAAAAGAGAGATAGAACACCAAAGGGGAAACGCAATACCCCTCAACAAAGCTATACTCCAGGAGGAAGGGGGGAGACCCCTCAGAAGAGGCACAGCACTCCCCAAAGGGGGTGCCCACCCATGAAAAATAATAGTACCCCTCAGCGGGTTCCTACACCCATTAAAAGGAGGGAAGTCAGTGCATACCAGGCTCAAGAAAGGTTCAAGTCCAAAGGGAATAGGACAAGAGAGAGTCCAAAGGGAAAAGGCCTGAAGAAGGCGGCTCCTGCCGGACCATATCCAGAGAAGCTGGTAGGCCCATCCCCTATAGTGCCCATTCAAGTGGAGGGAGTCTACACCAGGGGCCTCCTGGATACCGGGGCACAAGTGACCCTACTATACCGGGACTTCTACGACAGGCACCTGAGTCATCTGCCTATCCAGAAGATAGAAGAGCTGGAAATATGGGGAATTGGAACCCAGAGTTTCCCTTACGACGGCTACCTTCCTATCAAAATGACCTTTGACCCATCCGTGGCTGGGAAGGCCGAAGTGTTTGACACCCTGGCAGTTGTGTGCCCTAGGCCGCCTGGAGCCAACAAGAATTCCCTTATAATAGGGACGAACACGGACCTGGTCCGAAGACTCCTGACCCCTCTCGTGACAGAAGAAAGACAAGCAGCTACCAAGATCCATCCCATGCTGAAGACAGCCTACCAACGGCTGGTCCAAGAGCAGGAGACCCCTGGAGAGGGGATAGGGAAGGTGTGGAGACTTGGAAGAGAAGGGGTAGTGTTGCAGCCCGGCGAAGTAACCTGTCTCAGGGCCACTGTGAAGCTTACTTGGGAGCAGCCTGGTCCCTTTGTCATGCTGGAGTCAGACCCAAGGGGTGAGTCCTCAGGCCTGGAGGTGATACCGGAAGTGATTCCGCTGAAGGTCCTGAAGAAGGCCCATTATAGAGTTCCAGTGAGTGTTAGGAATACTACCAAAGACCCCATGGAAATCCCAGCCAGAATGCTGCTAGGCCAGGTGAGCCCGGCGGCCCCTGTTACCCTGTCAGAAGTGAAGAGGACAGGTGGAGGAGGGGATGTTTGGGAGAAGCTGTCCATGGAAAACCCGAATCTGTCCAGGGCTTGGAAAGAGAGAGCCAAGGCCCAGTTGAATAGATGGGAGAAGATCTTCTCTAAGGATGAGTTTGATGTGGGGTGTGCAAGGAGTGCCACCCATCGGATCCGCCTCCAGGAAGATAAGCCCTTCCGAGAGAGGGTCAGGCGGGTCCCGCTAGCAGATCTGGAGGATCTGAGGGAAAAACTTGCAGAACTCAAGAGGACTGGTGTGATACGGGAGTCCAGAAGCCCCTATGCCTCTCCCATAGTGGTGGTCCGAAAGAAGAATGGATCATTGAGGCTCTGTATCGACTACAGGACTCTCAACAGGAGAACCATACCTGACCAATACACCACTCCGAGGATAGAGGATGCCCTACAGAGCTTGTCTGGAGCCAAATGGTTCAGCATTATGGATCTCAAGAGTGGGTACTATCAGATTCCGATGCACCCAGCAGACAAGGAGAAGACAGCTTTCATAACCCCAGTGGGGTTCTTTGAATTCGACCGGATGCCCCAAGGTCTGTCTGGAGCCCCAGCTACTTTCCAACGTCTCATGGAGAAGACAGTAGGAGACATGAACCTGATCGAAGTCCTTGTATACCTGGACGATGTCATTGTCTTTGGGAGAACCTTGGAGGAACATGAAGAGAGGCTGGAAAAAGTGTTGAGAAGACTCAGTGAGGAAGGACTTAAGCTTTCGCCTGAGAAGTGTCGGTTCTACCAGTCTTCTGTGAACTATCTGGGGCACATAGTGTCTGAAGAAGGGGTGGCCACAGACCCTGAGAAATTGGAGGCAGTTACCTCCTGGCCACGGCCCACCACAGTAACAGAACTCCGATCCTTCTTGGGCTTCTGCTCCTACTACAGGAGGTTTGTGGAGGGATTTGCCCGAATTGCTAGACCATTGAATGAGTTGCTCAAGACTGAAGGAGAAGAGGATGGCTCGGGGCCCAGGAGGCCAGGAGAGTCCATCAGAGATCAGTGGAATCAGAAGTGTGAAGAGGCTTTCCAGGTATTGAAGAGGAGCCTGACCACTGCACCTGTCTTGGCCTACGCAGACCCAACCAAACCCTATGAACTGCACGTGGATGCTAGTCATGACGGTCTGGGAGGAGTACTTTACCAAGAACACAAGGGGCAATTGCGGCCCGTTGCCTATGTGAGTAGGAGCCTGACCCCCTCTGAGAAGAACTACCCCACTCACAAGCTGGAGTTCCTGGCCCTCAAGTGGGCGGTAGTAGACAAGCTCAAAGACTACCTGTATGGAGCGGAGTTCACTGTGAAGACCGACAACAACCCCCTTACCTACCTGTTCACCACGGCCAAGCTGGACGCCACTGGACACAGGTGGCTGGCCGCACTGTCTGGATTCAACTTCAGCCTTAAGTATAGACCAGGAGTGGGGAATCGAGACGCAGACGCTCTGTCCAGGAGATCTCATTCCCCCACCATTGAAATAGAAGATTGGACCCAAGTGGCACCGGACGGGGTGCGGGCCCTTTGTCAAGGAGCTGAATTCCAAGCCCGAGGAGGCTCCAGAGCAGAGGAAATAGGAGTTACCACAGTGGGAGTCCCCAAACACTACTGTGGAGTAGCTCAATTGGAAGAGGACAACCTACCAAGACTGTCCAAGAAGGAACTGAGGTGTGACCAATTGGAAGACCCCATGGGGAGATTGGTCCTGGAGGCCTTGGAGAATCAGGATCCAAACAGACTCATGCGTCAACCTTCAAAAGAAGCTCGCCTGCTGAGGAAGGAGTGGGATAGGTTGCAGTTACATCAGGGAGTGGTCTACCGAAGGGGCCCCTCTGATGACTCAGAAGATAAGTGGCAGCTGTTCCTCCCAGAGAAACATCGGGAGACTGTTCTGATTGCCCTGCATGACAATCATGGCCACCTAGGGGCTGAAAGGACCTTTCAACTTGTCAGAAGTCGGTTCTATTGGCCCTGCATGAGGGCAGAGGTAGAGGAGTACTGCCACTCATGTGCGCGATGCATCCAGAGGAAGACTTTGCCCCATCAAGCTGCCCCAATGGGCCATCTACAGAGCCAAGGGCCCATGGACCTGGTGTGCATTGACTTTCTCTGCCTCGAACCCGACCTGAGTGGACTAGGAAATGTTCTGGTGATAACCGACCATTTCACCCGGTATGCCCAGGCTTTCCCCACCAAAGACCAGAAGGCCTCCACCGTGGCCAAGGTACTTATGGAGAAGTACTTTGTCCATTATGGGCTGCCACAGAGACTCCATTCAGACCAAGGGAGGGACTTCGAGAGTAAGCTGATCCGGAAGCTCTTGGATTCTTTGGGAATTAAGAAGACTCAAACTACACCTTACCATCCTCAGGGAGATGCTCAGCCGGAAAGGTTCAACCGAACCTTGCTCAACATGTTGGGGACTCTGGAAAGCGAGAAAAAGCAACATTGGAGCCAACACATAGCAGCCATAGTACATGCTTACAACTGCACCATCAGTGATGCTACAGGCTACTCTCCATATCGACTCATGTTTGGGAGAGAAGCGAGACTACCGGTGGACTTGGCTTTTGGCACCTCACTGGACCATTCCTCAGCCACATCCCACAAAGGATATGTGGACAGGCTCAGACACAGCCTGAAAGTAGCCTATGAACCAGCTCAAGCGGCCTCAGATCAAAGGGGAGCTCGGAATAAAAGAAATTTCGACTTGAAGGTCCGGGTACAAGACCTACAGCCCGGGGATCGAGTACTGTTGCGCAATCTGGGAGTCCCCGGAAAGCACAAACTTGCAGACAGATGGAGATCTGAACCCTATGTCATCTGCAGGAAGTTGCCGGCCTACCTGTCTACAAGGTGAAGCCAGAGGGAAAGGTAGGCCCACTGAAGACATGGCATCGAAACCACCTGCTCCCACTTGCGGAGGCAGTTAGAATACCTCCCGTGGGAGACTCCCCTGAACCGGCCTCTATCTTGGATACTCCTAGGCCGAACACTCGGTCACAGACCTCCCGAGCTGAAAATGGAGAAGCCTCCCAACTTAGTGGAGATGAGGAGGGAGAACTTGATTGGCTGTGGCCTTCCCCAACTCCTGGAACTTCTATCATAGATCTTCCAGTCACCCAAGATACCACAGATGAAACACTGAACCCAGAGGCTACAGAGTTCATCCCCTTTAGTCCTTCAGCAGATTACTGGGAAGATGCCCATGATAGTTGCTCCGAGAAAGAGGAGCCTGTGGCGCCAGAACCAGAGATTCCAGGAGAGCAAAGGGCTCGAAGAGTCATTCGACCTCCTAAGAAGCTGACCTACCCTCAGATGGGGAACAGTTCGGAAGACTCTGTAGTCACTGCTAGGAGAAATGCTGAGATTCCGGATCCCTCCACTGTCCATTTGGTGGAGGGCAACCCCAGCTCACTCTCTGGCACAGTTAGGCAGGCCACCCATGATAATGTGACCTGTGGGCAAGGGAATTCTACCCCTCAGTTATGGTGGGAATCCCCTATCCCAACATCGTTTTCAGAATTGTCCAGTGTTATATATAGTTGTTGTTAAAATTTATCTTTGGGGACCAAAGAGTTTAAGTGGGGGGAGTGTGTAGCGGGGCATTCCCCTATAATGGGAAGAGACTACATCACCCATAACCCCATTCTTCACATGTTCCACCGCAGAGACTCATGGGAGGGGTTATAAAAGGAGGAGGCGAGGCCGGGCTCGGCCTCTTTGGGGACACGAGACTTCACAGACGGATCCTCCTGTGCGGATGTGTCGGAGTGCAAGGCCTGAAGCCTGAGGCCTTGCTCAGCACCAAAGAGCCTTCCACCCCCCTCTGCGAGCCTGGGTGACATCTGACTTTGTACGCTACAGCCTTGTTGGTTCGGGGACCCGATCGTTGGAGAGATCGAGTGTGTGTGACACGGCCGGTGGAGGTTTTCCCGGACTGGATCCGTAGTCCGGCGGGTGAGAGGGCATAAGCCCAGCTAAGATACTGTTACTGCATATAGGCCTATAGACTGCCGTGGCCTACAAGTTATTTTTGATACCCCTATTGAAGAGCCCAGTCAGAACTGAGCCTGCGGCTTTATTTAACCAAGTTCTATACCCCTTGGATTACAAAGTTATACTCTGTTTAAAGTGCACCACCATTACAGACCTGCCGGTGAAGAAAGAAGGACTAAGTTAAATATTAGAACCAGACCTGGTGGGGATTCTAGCGTGTTTGATTACTGCGCCATAGGGCACTTAGTTAACGGTCGCCCGTATGGCGCACCTGTAGCGTGTGTTACTACATAGTGTGTTAGAGTGGCAGGACACTGCCCTTAGGAGTGATTATCTTGAACTGTGATTACTGTTACCCCCTTTATCCATATTGAGAAAATAAGTAAAACACTTTACCTATTACAATTCATTACTGTGTCCTTGCTTAGTTATTATATTGCATAGGATATATCATTGATTGTTAGTACTAGCTGTGCCAGAAGGGGGTAGAGCCTATTGCCGGGGGTTGGCGGAGCTGCACTCAGGGCCCAAATCTAATTCTACGGCCTCCTTAGTTGGAGGTATCGCTACATAGCTTATCGAGAATTGCTGTCCAAAAATCAAAACCATTGACTGTGATTTAAAGCACATGTGCAAGATGAAGGAAAACCTGCAAACATGGCCTGTTGGGGGTACTTGAGAAGCACTGATTTAGAGCACTGCACTTAAAAATAGCTCAAGGCCATACAATTCTAATTGTGGGCATTTTGAGGGAAACTAAGTAAGGTTTCTTTCACACGGGACGGATCAGTCATGATCCGCCCCGTGAACCTCCGCTTGCTCAGCGGGGATCGCTCCGTTGATCCCCGCTGAGCCGGCTGATGACTGGGCGGTCCCCGCACACTGTGCAGGGAAGCCCTGTCAGATCTCCGCTCTCCCCTATGGGGGGATCGGATGAACACGGACCGTCTGTCCGTGTTTATCCGATCCGCTCCGCAGACGGATAGAAAAATATAAATTTTTCTATCCTGAAAAACGGAGCGTAGCGGACACGGGTGAGATCGGGTGTCAGCGGATGTTCATCCGCTGACATCCGCTGTCCCATAGGGATACATGTATGTCCGTTTTTCATCCGAAAACGGATGGGTGAAAAACGGACATACGGTCCGCCCGTGTGAAAGGGGCCTTAGTGTTAGAACCCCTGCTTGTGTGTTTTTTTTTTTTTTTTTTTTTTTTTTGTAGTTTGGCCTTTGTCTCCTTTTCTTAACACAGCTAAACAGGAAGTGAAGGTAAAACCCTACCAATGGCTTTTCTTGGGGACACACAGATCAATCTAACTAGTGTCCCCATTAAGCAAATTGCACTCTAGCACTTTGTTGTGTACACCCCAAATCATTGGGTAGTTTGGGGTTTAGTAAAGACAAATCCACTCTGCAGTAAAAGTGTAGCTGCTGAAAATCTGAGGGAAAGTACTGGTGATTGGATGTTACAATCATGTAAAAGCAAAGATGTTTTTTTTTTGGCTTGCATGTCCCCCTCAGATATACAGCAAGTGCACTTGTAGTGCAAAGTAGATTTGCCTTTAGTAAATAAACCCCACAGTCCAAACTACCTAATAATAATTTGTGGTGTACCCCGCAATATGCTCGAGTGCAATGTGCATAATGGGGAAAGTATTTAGACTGACCTGTGTGTCCCCAAGGAAAGACATTGTTAGGGATTTTCCCTCACTTCCTGTGTGGCTATGTGACAGGAAGTGAATTATTTGGAAGAATAAAGTGGCCAAATTATTTAGTTTAACGTTTCAAAGACTCATTCCTAAGTTGAATTGTGATGCATGTCAATGGCCCATTTAGACCCTCTTTAATCACTTGAGATCAGCGCTATAACTGATCGACGGCCACAGCATGGTCCTCAATTGCCGGGAGTCCGTCAATAAACGTCCTCCCCTTTGCGCGCGCTGTGGTCACAGAGTCACTGTGACTCGGGTGATGACAGATCCGAGTAAGGGGCCAATCCCTGCCCTTTACCATGTGATCAGCTGTCAGCAAATGACAGCTGATCACGTGATGTAAACAAAAGCTGGGTAATGGTTTTTGTTTTCTCCTTGTGCTGACAGGGTGAGCTTAAAAAAAAGGCAATCACCGGCTTATGTGCAAGGGACATGGAGCCCGAAGAGGAAGAGGCAATTCTGCATCATCTGTGACAATTAGTAGCCCCTGCCAGTGCCACCTATCAATGCCCACCACTGGTGCCAATCAGTGGCACCTAGCAGTGCTGCCAGTGCCTATCAGTGCCCATCACTGCCAACTATCATTGCCACCTAGCAGTGCCACTTCTCACTGCCCACCAGTGCCAAATAGCAATGCCACCTCTCAGTGCCCACCCTTGCCACCTTATCGGTGCCCATCAGTGCAGTCTCATCAGTGTACATCAATGAAGAAGAAAAATTACCTTTTTTAAAAATATTAACCAGTTTCCTACCGCCCACCGTCAAATGACATCCTTGGCTTTGGGCGGTGACATCTGAATGATGCCTGCAGTTGCAGGCATCATTCAGGTATCATTATTTTCAGCCGGCGATTCTGTGCACAATAAAAACGATCATAGTGGCAGTTCCGCCGCTTGATCGTTCTTATAGGCGGTAGGAGGGGACGTCCCCCCCCCCTCTCTTGCCGCCATCCGGTGCTTCTCCGGGCTCTCCCGTGCCATCTGGGGCTCGGAGAACGATTTGGAGATGACTGGTGACCAGATGGTCATCAGTCATCTCTATGACCGTCGGAGGCGCGGGCACGACGTTATGACATCATGCCGTGTTCCCGTATGTTAACCAAGCCGTGATCATGGCTGTCAGCATGAGATTGGTGATTTTTTTGGAACAATATCATGCTTTCCAGCCTGGAGGAGAGATGCGGGGTCTTATTGACCCTGCATCTCTCCATAAAGAGGACCTGTCACACACATTCCTATTACAAGGGATGTTTACATTCCTTGTAATAGGAATAAAAGAGATCCCAAAAAATTAAAAAAATTAAAAAAGAGTAAGAAATACAAAAAAGTCAAAAAACAAAAACAAAAAAAAAATAAGAAAAAACGCCCATGTCCCCGGTAGCCCATGTGCCCCGGAACATGTGACTGTGACGTCATGAGAAGCCTATATTAATCTCTGTGGACCGAAAATTTAGCATTACTGCGAGAGGAAGCGACGAGTTAACATCGAGGAGGAGAAGAGAGAAGAAGACGCCGACGGAGAAGACCGGCCCCTCCACTAGCAAAAGAGCTAAAGAAGTTAGTGGAGGGGCCGGCAGAAGAAAGAAGCGGGAGAAGAACCGGGAGAAGAACCGGATAGCGGGAGAAGAAGAAGGCGACGGAGAAGACCGGGCCCTCCACTAGCAAAAGAGCTAAAGAAGTTAGTGGAGGGGCCGGCAGAAGAAAGAAGCGGGAGAAGAACCGGGAGAAGAACCGGATAGCGGGAGAAGAAGAAGGCGACGGAGATGACCGGGCCTCCGCTAGCAAAAGAGCTAAAAGAAGTTAGCGGAGGCCCGGCAGAAGAAAGGAAGAACCGGAGAGGAGAAGAGGGGAGAAGGCGACGGAGAAGACCGGGCCTCCGCTAGCAAAAGAGCTAAAGAAGTTAGCGGTGGCCCGGCAGAAGAAAACCGGAGAGCGGCGGCGACGACACCGGAGACCCCCGAAGTCGGAAGAAGACCCCCGGAGCTGTGCAATAAAATACTTTAAAAAGCTGTGTGGTTTTTTTATTGCAATTTTTTTCCACCAGGTGAATGGGTAGGGGTACGATGTACCCCATACTCATTCACATAGGGTGGGGGGCCGGCATCTGGGGGCCCCCTTTTTAAAGGGGGCGCCCTGATTCCAAAAAGCCCCCCGCCCGCATACCCCGACAACCAACGGCCAGGGTTGTCGGGAAGAGGCCCTTGTCCCCATTAACATGGGGGCAGGGTGCTTTGGGGTGGGGGGGCCGCAGGTCGCCCCCCTGCCCCGAAGCACCAAACCCCCCATGTTGAGGGCATGCGGCCTGGTACGGTTCAGGAGGGAGGGGGGCCACTCTCGTCCCCCCCTTTTCCCCTGCTGCCTGCCAGGTTGCGTGCTCGGATAAGGGTCTGGTTTGGATTTTGGGGGGACCCCCACGCCGTTTTTTGGCTTGAGGGGTTCACCTTAAAATCCAGACCAGACCTAAGGGTCTGGTTTGGATTTTGGGGGTGACCCCCACGCCGTTTTTCGGCTTAGGGGGTTCACCTTAGAATCCAGACCAGACCTAAGGGCCTGGTATGCTCCTGAAGGGGAACCCATGCCGGTTTTTTCATTAAAATTTGGCCTGGAGTTCCCCTTCATGATTCATACCAAACATGGGACAGCGAGGCTGCCGAGGACCAGCGCGATGACATCGCGCTGGACACATTCTCGGCCGGCTAGTCGCCTCTAGGACACGACTTGAGCGGCTGCTGCACGCTCAGGTCGTGTCCAGATCGCCTTGCAAAGTCGCGCTGTCCCTGTGTCAGCCGGCACACGAGTCGCCCGCAAGTCGGATCCGACTTCCCGGGCGACCTCTATTCAAATCAATGGGCTCCCATAGGGAACCATTCATTTTCAATAGAGCGCCGCTGACATTTCTATTTACTATAACAGTGCGCCGCTGCTTCCTGCGCCCAGTGAAGGAGTTATCAGGCGCACCAATTAAGGTTAGAAGCAGCGCAGCGCACTGTTATTAGTAAATCAGCCCCATGGTGTTTTTAAAACTTTTAGGTGCTTTTCTGCCTGTGGCCCAAGAAAGATTCACCAGTCACAGTGCCCAGACGGTGATCCAAGAACTCATGGTCTGCTCTCGTGACCTGGATCATATCAACCAAAACTTGCTCCAGATCAGGCAAAAGACCAAGCAGCTGGAGCAAGAATAAAAAAGATCAGAGATGTGCTTGGGAGGGGTTAAATCTTTTATATGGCAAAAAATGTTACTTTTATTTGTGCTTGTTGATTTTATATTTTGTTTTGTAATGTTTTAATTGTTTTTAGTACTATTGTACATGTTGAACTTTACAAGTTACATATGGTTCACACGTTTTAGCAAGATAAATACCCCCCCAAAAAAAAAAACATTTTCTATTTAAAAAAAAAAATAATATTTAAAATGTCCAACAATTAAAAATATTTTATACTCAACAATGTGTGGCTTCTTATATCAATGTTGCCAAAAATAAATAAAAAATTGGGGGTGTTTACACTGACAATGATGGTTATTTACTTATTAAAAATACAGATGGCACTACAAGTGCACTAGGATAACCTAGGACAGTGATGGTGAACCTTGGCACCCCAGATGTTTTGGAACGACATTTCCCATGTTGCTCAGGCACTCTGCAGTGTAGTTGAGCATCATGGGAAATGTACTTCCAAAACATCTGGAGTGCCAAGGTTCACCATCACTGACCTAGGAGAAAGATCATATCAACCCAAATAAAAAAAAAACAAGATGTTTTCATTATAAAGAATATTTTTATTAAAAACAAAGATTCAAAGGTCATCAGGCATTGCAATGGCACCCCTACCCATAAAATAATCAACATAACGTTGGCGCACATCGCGCCCGCTTTGGGGGGCCAAGCCTGTAGGGCCAGCTTCCTGGGCTGGCAATGCTACATCAGAATAGTGTGTGGCCTGAAGGCCAACTGAAGAAATATAATTTGTTGAGTGTTTTTTTTTTTAATTGTGTAGGATGCAACAGCACATTACAATGTGATTCCACTTGTACTCCGCCATATTTAGAGAGGTCTGAAAGAGGCGGAAACGGCTGGCCATGATGCCAATGGCATTTTCAACCACCCTTCTGGCTCTGGCCAGCCTATAATTAAAGACCCTCCTCTCAAGGGTGAGGGTCCTTTGGGGAAAAGGCCTCATCGGATGTGGACCTAGCGCAAACGCCTCATCTGCGAGGAAAACGAAGGGTAGTCCATCTTCATTCTCTGCCGCAGGTGGCAATGCCAGGTCTTCTGATAGTAGCAGGTGGGCGAAATCTGTCTGGGCAAAAACTCCACCGTCAGACATCCGCCCATTTTTCCCAACATCAACAAAAAGAAACTCATAATTGGCAGACACCACCGCCATCAGCACAATACTGTGGAACCCTTTGTAATTATAATAATAGGATCCCCAATGGGGTGGTGGCACAATGCGGACGTGCTTGCCATCAATGGCTCCTCCACAGTTGGGAAAATTCCAGCGCTGGGCAAACTCCGATGCCACATTCTGCCATTCCTGTGGCTTAGAAGGGAACTGTGCAGTCAAACAAAAACAAAAAAATAATACTTTGTTACCTAAACATTGCAAGCAGATTATCACAAAACATTCTTGCCAAAACATCAGTATAACATACATTTTGAAGAAGTATTTTAATAAGAGCTAAAAATTAGCAAGAATCAGATTCCTCACCCCCTCTGATGGACCAATTAAATTATTTTGTGGGGGGGGGGTTGAGATGAGTTGGGGACATCAGAAATAAAGGCTCTAGCACTCTGTCAGAATTATTAAAAAATATAAAATAAAGACATTTTGGGGGGGAGGGTCAAGCACATAGGCGTGTGCAGCCTATTGCATTAGGGTGTGCACCCCAAAGCTCAACACATACTACCGATCACTCACGATGAAAGGGAAGGGGCCGGTAAGTTACATATTTACCTGTCCCTTCCCCCACTCATCCTAAAACATCCCCAGCAGCAACAGCCGGTGGGAGAGGAGAGTAGGGAAGCTGGAAGCACTGCGAGGGGAAGGAGGGGGGCAGCCAGGGCAGTAGGGGGAATCTGTGCTGCACAGTGTGATTAGGGTGTGCCTGGGCACACCTGGCACACCCTGTGCGCACGCCTATGGTCAAGCACTACAATGGAGCTGACAAAAAACATTAGGAAGTGACTAGGCTAGGTGTGTTTGGGCCCAGGATAGAATGCTGGAGAGGTTGGTTTTTGTAAATATGCATGTAGGCCAAAAAAAAGGAGCATTAAAAGCTTACAACATGCATGGGGACAAAGGGGACCTTCACAGCATATTACAATCATGGTAATTAGGGACTGTTTAAAAAAATACTATACATTAGCAAGCATTAAATACATAGAATGTGAGGTTAAAGGACAAAACTTACCTTAATATAGTCCTCCTGCAGGACTTGGATTATGGCAGAACAGGTTTCTGGGATAATGACGCCCAGAGCCTGGGGGGAGATGCCTGTCGAGAACTTGAGGTCCTGCAAGCTTCTCCCTGTTGCCAGGTAGCGCAACGTAGCAACTAGCCTCTGCTCAGCAGTGATGGCTTCCCGCATAACGGTGTCCTGCCTGGTGATATAGGGGGACACCAAAGCCAAGAGCTGCTGAAAAACGGGGTCAGACATCCGCAGAAAATTCCTGTAGTCATCAGGGTTATTCTCCTGGATCTCCCGCAGCAGAAGCATGTGACAGAATTGGTCCAGCTGAAGCAACCAATTCTTGGTCCATGAACTCCTCCTCACCCTGTTCATGGACCGGAGCTGGGATAAAGCAACAAGCCCAGCACCAAGCACAGCACGATCTCGGCGACAAGAACGTGCCCACAACATGGCTGCAAAACGGTCGTCTAATCAGAACGAACTAAAAGAACGCACTGAAGAACAGCAAGGCCTCTGAAGAACGACCTGAAAAACAGTAACGAGCGGACAAGAACGCACTGCAAAAACAGATATGAACTGACTACAAGCACTGAAAGACAGATACGAACCCACAAGCACAAACTGAACAACAGAAAATGATCTTTAAAGCACGAAGACTGAAAAGCACGAATCGTCTCTTCCCAAATTTTTACTAACACGCGGTAACATGAAATCAGCAAAAGCAGCCAAAAGGGTGGCGCCATCAGAATGGAACTTCCCCTTTAAAGTGCCGTCGTACGTGTTGTCGTACGTGTTGTACGTCACCGCGCTTTACTCAAGCATTTTTTTCAATGATAGTCTGTAGGCAAGGCAGGCTTGAGAAGAATGACGTTGAGAAAAGCGCCGTTTTTTTTCAATGACATTAATAACGGTCGTGTGTACGCGGCATTAAAGTGGTTGTAAACCTCAGTCATGGAATCTGTGCAAAGCACATATATCTGTAGTGTTTACTTATTTCTCACCAAAGTTTTAAGTGTTGTTTCTCTCTGGTGCTTTGTCTTTTCTGAGAAGTTTTCCCGACACATGAGATAAATTTGTGTAGGGAGGGAGGGGGGGAGAGCTCAGAAGACAGCTTGTCTATTTAGAACACAATTCTGCTGTGTGGAGGGGGGTGTGTGCCTTTCTTCCAATCAGCTCTTACACACTGTTACTGTAGCCCCCCCCCCCCTAATCTGTGCCCCTGGTAAATGAAGAAAGATCTTAACACTTCCATGCCTTTTTAAAGGGGTGTAGGAAAAAGAAGACTGCGTGTAAACAAGTAAAGCCTATGTGGGAGGATTTGTTTTATCTCTGTGTATCATCTGAGGCTGTTCACCTCTCTGGGTATATGTAAGGGTTTACAACCACTTTAAGCCCTTTTTCATTCTTTTATCTCTGATCTTTACTATTCCTGTCTGGCTTTACTTCTCTCCCCTTTTGCAGCTGACCAGCATCTCACTATGCACTCTATGTACACAGTATTCCTCTTCTCTCAGCCTGCCCAGTGTTCCATCTAGTGCTGGCATCATACTTTGGCATGGCACCAGCAGCCGCCTCTCTGAAGTCCAGATGTCCCAGGGCGCATGTGTGCAGCGGGACACGCCAGTGGAGGCAAAATACACACCTCCTCCTCCTGCCTAGCAACAGTAGTAAACTGTTCAGTGTTGTGTTTATCTTAGTCTGCTGCAGTCTATACGCTAGTCCTTCTGCAAATTACTATACATTTTGATGCAAGCATGCTATTTTCTGTTACAATGTGATCACTGAATGAAGCTTAGGACCCATTTCTGGAGATCCATGGTGTGTTGGTGACATTTCTCACTTTGAGTATCCACAATTCCAGCCGGTGGTCACTTCAACACCCATTTTTTACACACCGCCATTTCTACAGGAATCTGTGCGTTGGAAATAGTGCGTTGGAACCAATACTATCATTGGCGGTTACCGATCGCACCACTGTGTGCCCCAGGGGTGCGCCTAGAACTAAAGAGCATCCGCCTGGCCACTTATATACATTGAATGAGCAGAAAGTGATTATATAAGATCAGCCATGACCAACATAAAGGGATTTTTATAACAGCTTACCTGTAAAATCCTTTTCTTGGAGTACATCACGGGACACAGAGCGACTTAGTCATTACTAATGGGTTATATAGATTACCTTCAGGTGCTGGCACTGGCCACTTCCAAACCGGAAGTACCCTCCCCTATATAAGCCCCTCCCATCCGGGAGCACCTCAGTTTTGTAGCAAAGCAATAAGTGTCCCAAAAAGAGGGGTGGGAGCTCTGTGTCCCGTGATGTACTCCAAGAAAAGGATTTTACAGGTAAGCTGTTATAAAAATCCCTTTTTCTTTTTCGTACATCACGGGACACAGAGCGACTTAGTCATTACTAATGGGACGTCCCAAAGCAATGCCAAATGAGGGGAGGGATACACTATACATAAGCTGGGCGCCATCAGGCATGAGGCTCTTTTGCGGCCTGCAACACACTGCGCCCAAAGGCGACATCCTCCTGACTTCTAACGTCTACCTGGTAGAATCTAGTAAACGTGTGTACTAAGGACCATGTTGTGGCCTTACAGACTTGAGCCAGGGAGGCTTGGTGATGCACTGCCCATGAAGTTCCAACTGCTCTTGTGGAGTGCGCCCTAACTTTGAACGGAGGCGGTCTCCTTTTCAAGCCATAGGCTTGTATTATGACCTGTCAAATCCACTTGGCTAAAGTAGATTTTTGATGCTGCCTGACCCTTTCTGGGGCCTTACAGCAGAACAAACAAAGTATCCGTTCTACGAATCTGAGCAGTGGCTTTAAGATAAGCTTTAACTGCTCTTACTACATCCAAAGAATGCAATAACTTTTCCTCTACCGAACTAGGTTTGGGGAAAAAGGAAGGAAGAACCACATCTTGGTTCAAATGGAACCTCGATACCACCTTAGGGAGAAGGCTGGATGAGGACGTAATACTACTCTGTCCTTATGGATAACCAGATATGGCTCCTTACAGGACAAGGCGGCTAATTCCGATACTCTTTTAGCCGAACAAATGGCTACTAAGAAAATCAATTTCCTGGTGAAAAGAACCAAGGAAATGTGCCGCAATGGTTCAAATGGTTGTTTCTGTAGAACCGACAGAACCAGGTTTAAGTCCCATGGACATATGGGAATACTAACCGGAGGGCTAATACGCATCACTCCTTGTATGAAAGCTTTGACTAATGAATGCAAAGCCAAGGGCCTTTGAAAAAAATATTGACAAGGCCGTCTGACCCTTGATAGTACTCAAGGCAAGCTTCCTATGTACAGCCCACTGTAGGAAGTCCAGAATCCTACCTATTACGTACTTACGTGGATGCCATTTCCTGGCCTCACACCACGTGATGTACGCCTTCTAGATCCTATAATAGATCTGCCTGGATACCGGTTTCCTGGCATTGATCATGGTAGATACCACAGGATTAGAGAGCCCTCTCTTTTTTAGAATGTGGGCTTCAATAGCCAGGCCGTCAAACCTAGGGCTGGTAAGGAAGGGTAGTATATCGGTCCTTGCGAAAGCAGGTCCGGACGATGTGGGAGGGTCCAAGGACTTCCCACTGACATTTTTACAATCTCCGCGTACCATGCCCTTCGGGGCCACGCTAGAGCCACCAGAATCACTGGTTTCTTTTCTACCCTGATTCTGCGGATTAATCGCGGTGGGAATGCATATATCAGCTTGAACTGATCCCAAGGGAACACTAGGGCATCCGAACCGCAAGCTAGGGGATCCTTTGTGCGAGACACAAATCTGTCCACCTTTGCGTTGAATCTGGATGCTAGCAGATCTACATCCGGTGTTCCCCACCGCTGGCATATTGCCTGGAAAACCTCGGGGTGAAGAGACCATTCCCCCGGGCATAATTGCTGGCGACTTAAAAAGTCCGCTCTCCAATTTTCCACTCCTAGGATGAAAACCGCGGATATGGCTGTGACATACCTTTCTGCCCATTCCAGGATGCAATTCGCTTCCCTCTGGGCTGCACGACCCTTGGAGTTTGGATGTCCATGCTACTAGGGCATACCGGGCTGCTCGTATCTCTAAGAGATTGGTGGGCAGGGCCTTCTCTGCTTCTGACCACTTGCCCTGGAGAGACCATTGCTCCAGTACTGCCCCCCAGCCTATGAGGCTGGCATCTGTAGTGACCACCTTCCAAGAAACCGGACTGAAGGGTTTCCCTTTTTCCAGATTCTGGGGCACCAACCACCAATGGAGGCTCTTGCGAACGGAAGGGGACAGGGACATTGGTAAGTCTAAAGCCTGAACTTTTTGTTCCAGGCTGACAGTATGGCCCTCTGCAAGTTCCTTGAATGGAATTGACCGTAGGGTACTGCTTCGAATGAAGCCACCATTTTTCCCAGCAGCCTTATACACAGGCGTATGGATGGTTTTCTTTTTTGTACCCACTAAGTGGGTCAAATCTTTCAAAGACGACACCTTCTCTGGAGGTAAGAAAATCTTTCTCTGATTTGAATCCAGTCTTAGCCCCCAAGTATTCCAGACTTTTGACTGGTTTTAGGGCTGACTTGTCTCGGTTGATAATGCAACCATGAGATTCCAGATACTTGATTATCTTGTGAACGACCACTTCTATTTTTTTTCACTGAGTGGTCTATCAGCAACAAGTCGTCTAGATATGCCATTATCGTTACACCTTGTGTTCCTAGTTTGGCCAATCGTAGGGCCAGAATTTTTGTGAACACTCGTGGTGCTGTGGCCAGACCGAAAGGTAAGGCTCTGAACTGAAAATGGCGCCCTTCTACTGCAAAGCGTAGAAATTTCTGGTGGGCCCGGACAGATGGGAATATGCAAATAAGCATCCCTTATGTCGATCGAGGCTAACCATTCCTGCCCTTGTAGGGCGGTGGCCACCGATCGGATCGACTCCATCCGAAAAAGTCCTGATATGTAGGAACTTGTTTAGCCCTTTTATATTTAATATGGGCCTCATGTCCCCATTTGGTTTGGGGACTGTGACAAGGTTCGAGTAAAACCCGAACCCGTTTTCTTCCAAGGGAACCTTCATGATTACCCTTGGGGCAATAGTTGCTCTAGTGCCAGAAGGAGGGATCCACTCTTCTGGGGATCGCTTGGCACGTTTGACCTTATAAAATGGGCAGGAGGAATGTCTTTTAACTCCAGCCTGTATCCCAGACTTACTGCGGAGATCACCCATCTCTGATGGTGTCCCGCCAGGTCTCTGTGAACAACTGAAGTCTTCCCCTCACCCGATTGAGTGGGGGCAACCCTTCATGACTTAGGGGGAGGTTTTGTACCTCTCTTGACCCAGGGTTTCTTGTTACCCTGTGATTGTCCCTGATTTCTGCCCCCTGGATTTGACCGTGGAGGCCGTCGGAACTGTTTCACAGCCGATGTGCCAGGGACTGGAGAAGTAGGCCTCTTAAAAGAAGGACTTCTACCCTTGTTCTTACCCGGCAAGAGTGTACTTTTACCGGCAGAAGTTTTCTGGATATATTTGTCCAGATCATCTCCAGATAAGCGTTCTCCATGAAATGGGAAGCTAATCAGCAATTTCTTACAGGGAGCTTCAGCAGACCAGTTTTTGAGCCATAGAAGCCTACGCATATGTCTACAGACAGCGTAAAGCGGGATGCCTGTTGGATTGTATCCTTTATGGCGTCCACCGCAACACAAGGCTCTAGGTAGGTCAGCTAGGGCAAGAGTCTGCTGATCTGGTAAGTCCCTTAAGACTTGTTTCAACTGATCTTTCATTGCTTGGCAGACTCCAATCGCTGCTACTGCAGGTTGTGTCACCATGCTTGCTGTAGAGAAAGCAGATTTTAGTAAAGACTCCAATTTTTTATCTATTGGGTCCTTGAACATTGGAACATTATCTACTGGACATGTCAGTGATTTATTTACACAAGAGATGGCTGTGTCCACTGTAGGGGCCCTCCATTTTTTTTTTTTTTTTTTATGAACTTATCCTCCATGGGATAGATCACTGGAAATCTCTTGGGGGGAGTAAATATTTTACAGGATGCTCCCAATCCTGGTAAATAAACCCTTCCAATAAAGGGTGGATTGGGAAGGAACAGACAGTCTGGGGAGCTTTCAGCGACCCCAGCGAGGAGACAGTAGTGGTTGATGGTTCCGCCAGAGGCATTTAAAATGCTGCTCGGACCATGTTAGTCAGAGACTGAACCCATAATCTTTCAGCCTGAGATGCTGAGAAAGGTTCTTCCACTGTTGATTCCTCTATAACTTTATCAACCTCACCTGATCCCCTTCAGGTAGGTCGATCTCTGGGACTGTTCCTCCACTAACAGGCACTCTGCAGGAGGAGACGGAGATCGGACGCACTTTTCCTGACAGGGAAGCAGCGATCAATACTGTTAATCTCTCTTCCAATCCTCCCAGAGTTGAGGATAAAACCTCCTCTGTTATATATACAGGAGCAGGTGGACTGGGGACAGCCGCAGTACCAGGTACACCTGCGGGGTTCCTACGGCTACTGACCTCTGAAATTTCAGGGGAGATTGGCGCAGTACAGCATGCCCAAAATCCTCAGAGCCCGACGGAGACCCCTTTCGCTTCTTGGAAGATCTATTTCCAGAGCGTCTGGACGACATATCCTATAAGCACAAAGCTGAGGTATTCCCGTCGTCATACACCAATTTTGCTGGTAATAGTCTAACACAGTTGCTGCTATATACCCGCTGGTGTCCACTAAAGTGCCTTTCTATGGGGATGCCTGCATCAACCGCCTCTGTGTGCCACTGTTTGTTGCTAGCTCTGTTTGCATCCAGCTGACACTTGTACTGTGTCTTTATACAAGCTGGGACGCCTACACATGCGCAGAAGCGCCGTGGCGTGCATCGAGCGTCATCCACCCGCCCCGCCCCTTTTTTTTCATAGGAGGCGCGTGCACGCGCCCGCGCGCCCGTGCGCCATTGGCGCCCTTTTCGAAAATCAAACAGGGACTAGGAGCCAGGGCCCTTTTTGCCGGAGGGCCTGTGCGGTGGATGAGCGCAGCAACAGGGCAGAGGAAGTGGATTCCCACAGAGAAACTTACCAACTGCCTGGATCTTTTGACTTGAGAAAACCAAAGATCCACATGACAAGAAAAATGGACCACAGCGGCCTCTAGTGGTTTAACACAGGTACCGCGGTCCTTTTTTTTTTTTTTTGACTACTATTAAAATTTTACATTTTCAGTAGTTACAGGCATACACAGATATTAGCGGGAATACCGTTAGGTAACAGACAGAAAGACAAATTAGGCTTGGGGGTCCCCCAATAGAACCAAGTTCCTGGGGGCCCCCACTTACCTGATCCCCACCGCAGGACTTTGTTTGGTCCACAGAAGCCCAAACTTCACCTATCACGGCAGGCATTGTAATTAAACCTTCAGGGACCGGGTTCCCAAGGATTCCACTCCCCTGGACCTGTATAGCACCCTGCACAGACAACATCTTGGTCGTGGGTATGACCAGAGCTCTGGATCCCAGGGTCCAGCCCTCCTAAGAGAGGCATTACAGGCAAAACCTTGCTCTTCTGCTGCAAGGCCCGGGTACCGACCGTTTAGCTATGAAGCTTTTTTGGTGGGATCCGGAACAGCTTACTAAGGCCCAAAAGAACCTGTACGCAAGCCCAGTGAAAACACATGTTACTCTTTGGCCAACACCTTAGACACTGGCAAAAAACTGAGGTGCTCCCGGATGGGAGGGGCTTATATAGGGGAGGGTACTTCCGGTTTGGAAGTGGCCAGTGCCAGCACCTGAAGGTAATCTATATAACCCATTAGTAATGACTAAGTCGCTCTGTGTCCCGTGATGTACGAAAAATAAAAAAATTTTTTTTAACAGTGTGGAAATACCACAGATTGCTTGTGTCTTCTCTATTGTTGAGTTGAGTTGAGAGGTATCTTAATATAGCGCGGTCTTACCCCGAAGGGTCCTGACGCACCATATGTGCTTTGCCATATTGGTGCTGGACACAGAAAAGGCATTTGACACCATGAATCGTGAAACAATTTAGTCATATGGGCTTTAAGGGGTTTTCCTCGTATAACTATCTAAATTTAGACTACAATTAGGTCCCAGTGGGGAGAAAGGAACTAAATGCAACAGTGCAGTCAGAAGGTGGACTGTCTACTTGCTCCAAATAGATTACTCTGAGAAATTGCATAACAGCTGTGTGCTGCCTTACTAGATTGTTGTATCCCTACTTTTATTTGCCATCTCCATTGCACCCTGGCTAGATCATTTGCTCTTTCTTCCCCATTCCAAGGTATCAAGTAGGACAGATAGGAGTTGCATCGGCACTACAGTATTTGGAGATAATATCATTGTCTTCTTAGTAAACCCTAAACTACACATATCCGAACTTATCCACCACATAAAGGAATGTGGTTGTCCTTTGAGTTAACAACCATTTGGGCACAAATAGGAATTACTATTTCTATCAAATACCCCCCACCACCAGAAACAAAAAAATAGTCCAAACAATGTGGATGTAAGTGGTACCCCAATTTATTACCTATCTGGGAATTTCTATACAAATAAATATTGCTTATCTTTACTTGCTATGTCTCTCCAACAGAGGTGATGACTAGGACTGTCCATGAAAAACAGCTTACTCCCTCTTTCCAAAAAGTTTAATAACAGCAGCAAGGATGTAAATAGGTTTGAGTATCTCTCTCTCCCAACTACCTACTGCAAATATGCCAGGTGCAAGCTTTATGTCTGCATTTGCAAGATGGTGGCAGCCGAAGGAGGTGGATTAGGTACTGGTAAGGCCAAAAAATCCAATTCTAGCAAAATCAATAAGTGTGTGTGTGCGCCTCTAGTATTATGTACGTGCATGTGCCCTGCTAGACATGTGATGTGTCATCTGTTTGTTCCAATCTGTTGCATTGAGAACCAACACACTTGGCCTAAGTTACCAATGTGTGTGTGAAATTAGAACTGTCTATGTTCAAATCTGCTCTACAGCCAATCATATTTGGCAGGTTTGTTAAGAGATTAACAATTGAATCTGAAAGCTGTAATCAGTGTTTTAAAGAGCAGTACAAACATTTTTTTTCCTTTTCAGATACCTAGTGACATGGAAATTGTCTCTCAGTAGTGGCGAGGGACCAGAAGCAACTTTTCAAAATTGCACAGATGTATTTTGTCCTATCAACAGAAATAAATAACGTGAATAAAGAAACTGAAAAAACCTTGTGCAGCAGTCGAGCACACACATATGGTATTGTGGTTAACATGAAACTCACAGTTGTTTCAGCATTGAAGCTATTTATCTTGATAATTTGACAGAGTATTTATATACTGTATATATATTGGGTGGACTGCAAGGGTTGTGATTTGTTTGTGCAAAATACAAATCTGAGATAGTTTGGTTTACTGGGTTTTTTGCTTTTTGATCAGAAAAAAATTAAGATTTAGGTTGGCAATAGGAATGAGTGAACCGGTGACCAGGTTCAATTCTCCAAGAGTTCAGTAAATTCAGCTGACCAAACTCATTGCAAGCAATCAGAAGTAAAGTACAGTCTCCTAACTGACCTAATTTCTCCCTATGCAGTTTGTCAGCTTTCTCTATCTTCTCCTTTTAGCAGCCTATTAATTTGCCCTTCTAAGCCTGTTGGTCATGGTTCTAAAGCCATGCAGTACATTCTGACTGAAAAAAAGAGAAGGGCTTGCACATTTCCAGCCAACAAAATTCACCACAACCATGGATTTGCATTCTAGGCTTTTCCATCATCACACAAATACAAACAATATTCAGCCTCTTGACTATTTGGTCAGCTTAGACTCCCAGCCTATTCCAGAAGACTGAACCTTCCTCATACACAAGTCTGGTTTAGGTGGCTGTCTGAACACGTGCTCCCTGCATCTCTACACATACTGTCAAGCGTCTGTGGTAGTGAGCCCTTGTAGATTGCCAACTCGGGGTTCCCCAAGGCACAGAGTCTAAACCCCAGCCTGTTTCTTCACCAGAGCCCCTGATGGTGGGGATGGACTTACAGCAAGCTGGAACCAGGTTGTGGCCCCCAGGAATGCCCAGCTGAGGATGCAGAGATCACTCGCATGTGGACAGTGAACGAAGCTAGGGTCGGCAAACGGATAGTCAGGCACAGGATACACAAGTAACAAGCAAACGGAAGCTCAGAGAACTATGAAGTTGCCTAGGCAATGTGGGCGACACTGAGCATGTCTTATATAGGCAAGAAAACTAGGAGACGGGCCAGGAAGTCATGTAAGGGAAGGAAATAAAAGCCCACAGAATAGCAGGCGATGCCCATAGGTGAGCACAGCAAAGCCACACATATGAAAGGAATCAGGGTAGAGAAAGCACTGCAGCAAGGAGATAAGAATACACAAGCAGAAAATTGCAGGCTAACTTGTGACACACACACGCTTACAGCAATCTGTCCTTACAAGAGGAGCCCCAGCTAAGTGGAAAATATTTCCGTTTGTCGATAAAACTCATCTGTCTCTAATAAGTCACAAAATGGTTAATGTCTCTTTCCACCCCCCATGCTTTTCCATAGGATAAAGAATCAGCTATTTTTAGGGAATAGTATAAAAAGTGCATACACTTTAATATGTATTCAGTGTGGCAGAAATATGTATTTAAAACAATATAAAAAAAGATTTAATTACAAATGTACCAGTGCGGATAAAGATAGTTAACATATATCATACATAGCATATGTAGCACACGGACCCTTTTCCCTACCTTTGGCTCACTTGCAGTAAAAAAGCACACCGTACTATATGCCCATACCCTCCTGGTTGAGGAGGTTAAGCGGTGTTATGTATTTGGGTCCCACAGCTAGGTTCTTCCGTCAGTTGGTTCTCGTCTCCTAGGATATAGGGACAAGTCTCTTTTTTCCCCCCAAGTAATTCCAATGTCCACACCACTCTAAACTCCAACGTTGAGTTTATTTTCTCAATGCTCAGCAGATAGGAAAGGTTGGATGAGAGACAGGACAGCAAGGCTTTGGGAAGTTAGTCAAGGCACAAGTAGATATTACAATTGCCACTCTATCCCAGAGTAGGTTTAGCTCACCCGGATAGTCTCCTGCAATGGGGATCCTAGCAGCCAAAGTGATTCTCGGACGTTTAATCAAGTTCTTTTCCTAGATACGATCGGGAGACTCTCTGCCACAGAATCTATCAGACCCCGAACTTCTCAGCTTTTGTTATGTAAGGACAGGTGCCAGCAGTAGCACATTACTAGGCCCTTGGTGGATAGATGAATCCCTCCAGAAAGTTACCGGGCCCCTTCCTTCACCGTGAACTCTCACCGGTCTGTCAGAAAGGTCCTCCCCGGGCCTCCTCTTCTTAGAAGCGGGCTCCCTTGCGAGGGACACCCTGGGATTCCTCTTCCCAGAAGTGGGCTCCAGCTAAAGGTGCTGGGCCCAGTGTTGAAGACGCAGCCCCAGGACTAAAGGTGCCTGGGACTGATGCACACGTGGCCCCATGGCCTGGAGGGCCATGCGCCACACACTTGGACTCCGACTCCTCTCCTCCTCCGAAGACCCCTCCCAGACGGTGTCTGCCCCTTATGTGTCATCTCCCAGAATGCAGAGCAGGCCAACCACGCCCACTGTACCGCTGCTGAGAGAGGACACCCCAAGGCACAGCACTAGTACTGATGGTTCAACCCTGACCCGTTATGGCAGTGCCACCTACAGGCCACAGGGAACTGCACACCAGTATACCACCTGGAGAAATAAAGTAGCACAACCTATAAATGAGAACGGCCTGAGCCCAACTACTATCTCAGACCAGCCCCTAAATTTGGGTATATAGCACCCCTAAATGGGGTGGGCGCTACATACACCCCCCTCTAAAAGAGACACTGTCCCCAGTGTCTGGGATAAACCCACGCTCCTCAAGCCTGAGCCAGCGCAGATTTATCTCCAAACTATGTACAATTTGAAATCCTTGTGCCAGAACCAACATAATGGGGAAGGGACATGAAATAAAAAGATGAAGGAAGGGTTAACAAGAATACAAACAGGACATCCCATACTCAATGTCACATTCACATAGCATTATACATTATCAATCCCACCCCTCTAGACTTCACCCATTCTCCGGCAGTTGCTAGTAGTCCACCTGCAGAGGGAGAGAAACACACAAAAACAAATAACATCCTACCGATATCTATATGTACATGAAGTAAACCATCTTTCCGAGAAAAGATGACTCCCTTCAACTAAAGTTGCATACACTAGGCCTAGCATATGTAATAACGCTCCTCAAGGGAGATGCATAATAAAAAGTCCTGCAAATCACCGCCACCTGGTGGTAGTGCAACCGTCATAGCACTTAACACTACCTAACATGGTAAGGTACCACTGTCATACATTTCCCATTTTGAGCACGGCGATCTCAACGGTGAACCTAACTATCTGTACCCCAAAAGTTGAGTTGAGTTGAGAGGTATCTTAATATAGCGCGGTCTTACCCCGAAGGGTCCCGACGCGCATAGCAGAGTTTCTGGGAGAAGAGGACCCAGGAACCAGAAGCAGCAGAGAGTGGCAGAAAGGGTGGAAGGGAGAGGCTACTCAGGGAAGGCTTGCGTGAAAAGCCAAGTCTTCAGTAACCCGCGGAAGACCGGAATAGAAGTTCAGTTCTCTTGTGGTGCCGTAAGCGGAGAGAAACAGCTCTCCTGACTCTTTGGCAGAGCAGATTACCCCAAGCAGTGAAGGGCAAAGTCCTTGAGTTCCCAACGGAATAAACTTCCAGAAGACAAGGGAGAAAAATAAAAAAAAAGTCTTGTCTTTAGAGATAGAAGCGAGGATCGGGTAAAACAAGAAGCTTCCACTTTGTATCAAAGGTCTCTACAGAGTACACGGAATCCTCTCGCTCCTTGTTACAAACGACCACCCGATCCGCATGTATGTGTCGGCCATAACTCCACTCCTGCTTGCATCAATTGAACCGTTCAGTCATAGCAGCGGAGCACACAAAGTATCTGCGTGCGTTAGGCACTTTTAGGTGGTTCCAATCAAAGTCCGCATACCACCTCTCTCGATATGCTTCGACTTCAAACAACAAGTCCCTGGGAACATAGGGGTTATCCCAGCCGTATTCAACAGCCACTCTCTTGTTAAAGAGCCGTTGTAGTCTCAAAAGGGGATGAAGGGTTGCACGGTCTCCTGCACCCGGTAAAACAATGGCTTTCGGGGATCTGGGCACTTTCACTGCCTCAAGTTTTGGTAAAGGTGGGGCCCGCAGTGGCACACGTTCAGCCACAGCAGCAGGCGCTGGCAATACAGGTGCGGACAATACAGGTGCGGGAACATCTCCTTCCTCACATGCAGGGGCCTCCACCCGGGGTGCAGTCTCCCCAGAATCCATGGGCGATCCCTCTTTTATGCTTCAGGGTGCAGACAACAGGGTTTTGTCCCATCCCTTCCTGGCAAACAGTTCATCTACCTCAAAATCGTCTCCCACATCAGAAGACGACTCCAAATCGGAGGTATCATACTCCTCTGCCTGCAGGTAGTTTTTGGTCGACATTGACTCATTGTCTCTCAAAAGTTCCTGCGGGTCAGGCACCCAAGCGTCCCCTATAGTACGGACACTGAGCCTCTTCCCTTTCCCTGGCAAACTCTTCATTGACATGACCCCAGCCTCCTTACCGTGGCCTGTCGTGAATCTCCTGGAGGTCCCTCCGGGCTGGAGCTCCGGCTGGGGTGTTCCTCCACCGCAGCCGCGGGAGGCTTTCATGTAGCCCACTCTGCGCTTGGGAGGTGGAAGGGAAGTCTCGGTAGCAACAGAGGCAGCATCCGCCGGCTTCTCCGTCTCCGCAGCAACCGGAACCTTGAGCTTGACTTCCTTCTCGGTCACAGTGGTGCGCGTGGGGGTGGTTTTTGAAACGCAGGTTTCCTCCTCTAGAGTGGTGGCGCCTGTTAAGCAATTCCCCCGGTAGGCCCGGGGCTTTTCCGTAGGCTGATCCACCTCAAAGAGAAACTCTCCACATCTGGTACATCTTCCGAAAGGCCAAAGGTGCACCACCAGTTCCTGGCACGCGGGACAGACCATCCCCAAGACCTCAGCATCTCGGCACGTGTACAGTGCAAAGCGGCCCCGAGGCTTCAACCGAATCCCCGTATCTGTCAAAGGGGCAGCCAGTGAGGCAACGTCCGTGGTGGAAGCAGACACCGAACTCCATGGAACAGCAGACATGTTGCTACTCACTATTCCAGCACGCACTGTCCACAAGGTCACCACGTGCAACTCATGATATGTCGGGGCTCCTCCCCTTTTCTTCCTGTTGCACGCACTTCGCAGGCTTTTTCCTGTTGAGACACGCCCACGAACTACGCAGCCAGAAATACAGTGTAGGCCTGTACCTCCATTACTCACATCAGTGGCGCAGTTCAAAATTCACCAAAATGGCCGACCTCCTCGGAACCCCACGGGGAAACAAAGTCCAACTTCTGGGGGGGTATAGCTGCAGAATC
Source organism: Rana muscosa (assembly GCA_029206835.1). Classification (NCBI taxonomy): domain Eukaryota; kingdom Metazoa; phylum Chordata; class Amphibia; order Anura; family Ranidae; genus Rana; species Rana muscosa. The sequence continues at coordinate 231,595,897 of CM055119.1, forward strand.
CTGGACGAGCTCCCACGTGTAGCACACAGACCCTTTTCCCTACCTTTGGCTCACTTGCAGGAAAAAAGCACACCGTACTATATGCCCGTACCCTCCTGGTTGAGGAGGTTAAGCAGTGTTATGTATTTGGGTCCCACAGCTAGGTTCTTCCGTCAGTTGGTTCTCGTCTCATAGGATATAGGGACAAGTCTCTGTTTTCCCCCCAAGTAATTCCAATGTCCACACCACTCTAAACTCCAACGTTGAGTTTATTTTCTCAATGCTCAGCAGATAGGAAAGGTTGGATGAGAGACAGGACAGCAAGGCTTTGGGAAGTTAGTCAAGGCTAGTGATGAGCCGAACACCCCCGGGTTCGGTTCGCACCAGAACCCGCGAACGGACCGAAAGTTTGCACGAACATTAGAACCCTATTAAATACAATGGATGCGAACGTTCGGATTGTAAAGTGCTAATTATAACGACTATTATCCATGTTATTGTCTGAAACAGAGTTTGGGAACCCGGGTTCTGCACCAGGGGACATGTATCAATGCAAAAAGAAGTTTTAAAAACGGACGTTTTCCGGGAGCAGTCATTTTAATGATGCATTAAGTGAAAAAAAAAGTCAAATATTCCTTTAAATATTGTACCTGGGGGGTGTCTAAAGTATGCCTGTGAAGTGCCACGTGTTTCCCGTGTTTAGAACTGTCCCTGCACAAAATAACATTTCTAAAGGAAAAAAAACCATTTAAAACTGCTTGCGGCTTTAATGCAATGTCTGGTCCCGGTAATATGGATGAAAATCTTTAGGAAAAATGGCATAGCTACCCCATCAACCCCCCCCCCTACCCCAGCCCATTACCAGCCCCTTTGGGTCTTGTATGGATATTAAGGGGAACCCCGCACACAAAATAAAAAAGGCCCTATATACTCTGAACAGCCGTATACAGGCGGTGCATACAAGACAGGGACTGTAGGTTTGTTCTTATGTAGAATCTGTTTGTAATTTTGAACAGCTGCATTGTTTAAGTGTAGCTCCATGCCAAATTCCTTTTTTTTAGCTTTTTGGAAAACATAGGGAACGGTTATCACCCCTGTCACATTTTTTTTGCTGTCGGTGCCCCTGTTCAGAACATTTCACCTCACTTTGCGTCCCAATGACAACTGTTTTTGAAATGTGGTGTTTTTATTGAAACAAGGATTGGTGATAAAGCATCAGTAGAGAGGAGACACCTTTCTCCCATATTAATTCTTACAGGAGAGAATTTTCCTTCCAAGGGGTAGATTTCCTCTCACTTCCTGTTGTCTTCTTCCGTTTGCAAGTAGGAGTCGTTTGTAAGTTTGATGTTTGAAAGTAGGGACCTGCCGTATATACTCTGCAGAAATTGGCCCCTTAGGTGTTGGTGTTGGCACAACACTGTAAGCACTCACAGTTACTCTTGGTGGGTGCTGGAACGCCCTGCTGTCAACTATTATATCAGGAATTGTAATAACATATAATTGTTGATCAGTGGTAGTAAAAATTGGGCCTTTGATGGTGGTGCTGGTGCCACAACACTATAAGGCCTGACAGTTACTCTTGGTGGGCGCAGCAATGGGCCCTGCTGTGAATTATTCGATCAATAATTATAATTGCATGCCCCTGTTGAACAGGGGCTGAAAAATTGGGCCTTTGGTGGTGGTGGTGGTGGTGATGGTGGTGCTGGTGCCACAACACTGTAAGGCCAGACAGTTACTCTTGGTGGGCGCAGCAATGGGCCCTGCTGTGAATTATTAGATCAATAATTAATTGGGCCTTAGGCACTGGTGGCACAACACTGCAACCCCTCACAGATACTGTACTTGGAGCACAGCAATGAGGCCTGTTGCAAAGTATTGCATCCAAAATTTTAATTACACGCCCCTGTTAAACAGGGGCTGAAAAATTGGGCCTTAGCCACTGGTGGCGTCACCCATAAACCAAAACGATCTTCCAAGCTATCATCATTAATCGTATCATTGAGGAGGAGGAGGAGGATAGCCAGTCAACATAACAGCACAGGCACTCAGCATCAGCATCAGTCTTGAAGGGATGTGACATTTTAAAATCAATTAGTCTGTTATATCAGCATCAGGTGTGTGGTAGGTGGTGGTGATCCAAGACTGGTTCATCTTGATGAAAGTCAGTCGATCAACCGAGTCGGTGGACAGGCGCACCCTGTGATCCGTGACAAATCCTCCAGCAGCACTGAATGTGCGTTCTGAAAGAACGCTGGATGCAGGACAGGCCAGTAGCTCAATTGCATACTGTGCAAGCTCTGGCCAGTGATCCATCCTCAAGACCCAGTAAGCCAGAGGATTTTCGGTGGGGAAGGTGTCCAAGTCTGACCTTGCCCCTAGGTATTCCTGGACCATGTATATCAGACGCTGGCGATGGTTGCTGGAACCGATCATACTTTGGGGCTGCGGACTAAAGAATTGTCTGAACGCATCGGTCAGACGGCCACCTTCCCCACCGCTCCTTCTTTGACTGCCCGAAGCCTCAGTAACTCGTTGTCCAGGACCAGGAGTTTGTAACCTCCCAGTCTCTGGGAACGTGTTGCACAGACCTTTCTGCAAGGCCTCCCGGAGTTGTCTCATCCTCTGCTCCCTCTGCGACGGTAAGATAAGGTCCGCAACCTTACCCTTGAACCGTGGATCAAGGAGAGTGGCCAGCCAGTAATGGTCCCTCTCCTTGATCCGAAGAATACGAGGATCCTTCCGCAGACTTTGCAGGATCAGGGAGGCCATGCAGCGTAGGTTAGCTGAGGCATTCAGTCCGGAGTCCTCTGGGTCACTAAGGACGACATGATCCGCAGCCACCTCCTCCCAGCCACGTACAAGTCCACTGGTTTCTTGGGACTGTAAATCATCCCTAAAAGACTGCTGCTGATGATGCTGAGTGCCAGCCTCCACCTCCATGCTGACACAATCCTCCTCCTCCTCCTCCTCCTCTTCCTGTGCGATGGGTGGGACGGAAGGAACACTGTCTGGGTAAAGGGGGCCTTGAGAGGCAAGGAAGTCCTCCTCTTCCTGCCTCTGTTCTGCCTCAAGTGCCCTGTCCATTATTCCACGCAGCGTGTGCTCCAACAGGTGGACAAGAGGTACAGTGTCACTGATGCATGCACTGTCACTGCTCACCATCCTCGTGGCCTCCTCAAATGGTGCCAGGACAGTGCATGCATCCCTGATCATGCCCCACTGGCGTGGTGAAAAAAACCTGAGCTCCCCTGACCCTGTCCTGGTGCCGTAGTCGCACAGGTACTCATTGATGGCCCTCTGCTGCGTGTGCAGCCGCTGCAGCATGGCCAACGTTGAGTTCCACCTGGTGGGCATGTCACATATAAGGCGGTTCTTGGGCAGGTTCAACTCCTTTTGCAGCTCAGCCAGGCAAGCACTGGCATTATAAGATCTGCGGAAATGCACACAGACTTTCCTGGCCTGCCTCAGGACATCCTGTAAGCCCGGGTACCTGCCCAAGAACTGCTGCACCACCAGGTTAAGGACGTGAGCCATACAGGGCACATGGGTCAGTTGTCCCTGTCGGAGGGCGGAGAGGAGGTTGGTGCCATTGTCGCAAACCACCATTCCTGGCTTAAGCTGGCGTGGCGTCAACCACCTCTCGGCCTGCCCCTGCAGAGCAGACAGGACCTCTGCCCCAGTGTGGCTCCTGTCCCCCAAACACACCAGCGCAAGCATGGCATGGCATCTTTTTGCCTGCGTACTTGCGTAGCCCCTTGAACGCCTACGGAGCACCGCTGGTTCCGAGGACAAACCACAGGAAGAGGCCATGGAGGAAGAAGAAGAGGAGGGGGTGGAGGAGAGAGGTGTGTCACAACCAGTAGTAGCATTTTGGAGGCGTGGCGGTGGAACAACCTCCAACACTACTGCACCTTGTCCTGCATCCTTCCCAGCTGCCAAAAGAGTGACCCAATGGGCCGTGAAAGAAAGGTAACGTCCCTGTCCATGCCTGCTGGACCATGAGTCAGCGGTAATATGCACCTTACCGCTGACCGCCCTGTCCAGCGAGGCCAAGACATTGCCTTCCACATGCCTGTAGAGAGCCGGAATCGCCTTCCGTGCGAAAAAGTGGCGTTTGGGAACCTGCCACTGAGGAACCGCACATTGCACAAACTCACGGAAGGGGGCCGAGTCTACCAACTGAAAAGGCAGCAGTTGAAGCGCTAGCAATTTAGCCAAGCTAGCATTCAACCGCTGGGCATGTGGATGGCTGGGAGTGAACTTCTTTCGACGGTCCAGCAGCTGGGGCAGGGAAATTTGCCTGCTAGAATCGGACGTTGGTGTACTGCTAGCAGAGTGCCCGCAAGTACTTGGCTGTGACACACCTAATTCTACACCTTCATTCCTCTCAGAGCAGGTTTCAGAGAGGACTGAAGGTATACTGGGGTTGGAGATCCCAGCTGATGCGGTGCAAGAAGAGGTCAGCTTTGTTCTTTGGTGTGGGTCTTTAAGGTAGGCTTGCCAACGAGCTGCATGGCAGGTCAACATATGTCTGATCAAGCATGTGGTGCCCAAGCGGCTGATGTTTTGGCCACACGATATACGCTTGAGACATATGTTGCAAACAGCAGCTGTGCGATCTGATGCACTCGCCTCAAAAAAGGCCCACACCAAAGAACTTTTTGAATGACGGGCAGAGGCAGCGCCCTGCACAGGCGGAGCTCTGCGGTGTGATTCCGTCAGTGTGCTGCCCATACGCTGGCCACTCAAGGGCATCCTGCCTCGTTGGAGATGTGCCTCCTCCTCATCCTCCTCCTCCTCCTCTCTCCTATTAGGCACCCACGTGGAGTCAGTGACCTCATCATCCCCTCCCTCCTCATCACTGGAGCCAATCTGGCAGTATGCTGCAGCTGCTGGAGCATGACTGCCAGATTGGTGTTCTTCTTGAGCATCCCCTCTCTCTGCTCTCACGCTACTGCCTTCCTCTAGCTGGGTATCATCATCAGATCCTTCGAAACGCTGGGCATCCTCCTGGAGCATGTACCCAACACTGTGCTCAAACAGTTCGGGGGACTCCTCAGGAGGAGGACATGGTGGGTCTAGGGAAGGATTGACTAATGAAGATAATGATACCAGAGAAGAGGACGCTTTGGCAGCTGCTTTGCCAGTACCCTGAGCCTGGGTGAGAGAGGATGAGGAGGATGAGGTGGGCTTGGTCATCCACTCTACCAAGTCTTCGGCATGATGTGGCTCAACATGTCCAGCTGCCGAAAAGAAGGACAAGCGTGTCCCATGGCCATGTGCTGATGACAATGCACCGCGTCCACGACCAGCACTGTTGCCCCCAGACACAGAGCCTGCTTGCCCTCTTTTTTTGCCTCCTGACTGTCTGCCTCTCCTTGTTTGCCTTCCAGACATTTTAATGGATGGCCTGCAGGGAGATGGGAAAAACAGCAATAAGGGCTACCTTCAGGTGTATACTGTGCAACAATGACACTGACACTGTCCCCTGCCTATCCTTCTCTGTCCCTAAACACAAGGATTTGCAATATGCTTCAGCAAGATTGGTTTAGCACAGAACAGCACACTGACAGTTTCCCTCACTGTCCTTCTCTGTCCCTACAAACAAGATTTAGCACAGAATAGCACACTGATAGTTTCCACGAGTGTCCTTCTCTGTCTCTAAACTCAAGGATTTCAAATATGGAACAGCAAAATTGGTTTAGAACAGAATAGCACACTGTCAGTTTCACTCACTGTACCTCTCTGTCCCTAAACTCAAGGATTTCAAATATGGTTCAGCAAAATTGGTTTAGAACAGAATAGCACACTGACACTTTCCCTCACTGTCCTACTCTGTCCCTCCCTACAAACAAGATTAAGCACAGAATAGCACACTGATAGTTTACACGAGTGTCCTTCTCTGTCCCTAAACTCAAGGATTTCAAATATGGAACAGCAAAATTGGTTTAGAACAGAATAGCACACTGTCAGTTTCACTCACTGTACCTCTCTGTCCCTAAACTCAAGGATTTCAAATATGGTTCAGCAAAATTGGTTTAGAACAGAATAGCACACTGACACTTTCCCTCACTGTCCTACTCTGTCCCTCCCTACAAACAAGATTAAGCACAGAATAGCACACTGATAGTTTCCACGAGTGTCCTTCTCTGTCCCTAAACTCAAGGATTTCAAATATGGAACAGCAAAATTGGTTTAGAACAGAATAACACACTGTCAGTTTCACTCACTGTACCTCTCTGTCCCTAAACTCAAGGATTTCAAATATGGTTCAGCAAAATTGGTTTAGAACAGAATAGCACACTGACACTTTCCCTCACTGTCCTACTCTGTCCCTCCCTACAAACAAGATTAAGCACAGAATAGCACACTGATAGTTTACACGAGTGTCCTTCTCTGTCCCTAAACTCAAGGATTTCAAATATGGAACAGCAAAATTGGTTTAGAACAGAATAGCACACTGACACTTTCCCTCACTGTCCTACTCTGTCCCTCCCTACAAGCAAGATTTAGAACAGAATAGCACACTGATAGTTTCCACGAGTGTCCTTCTCTGTCCCTAAACTCAAGGATTTCAAATATGGAACAGCAATATTGGTTTAGAACAGAATAGCACACTGTCAGTTTCACTCACTGTACCTCTCTGTCCCTAAACTCAAGGATTTCAAATATGGTTCAGCAAAATTGGTTTAGAACAGAATAGCACACTGACACTTTCCCTCACTGTCCTACTCTGTCCCTCCCTACAAACAAGATTAAGCACAGAATAGCACACTGATAGTTTCCACGAGTGTCCTTCTCTGTCCCTAAACTCAAGGATTTCAAATATGGAACAGCAAAATTGGTTTAGAACAGAATAGCACACTGTCAGTTTCACTCACTGTACCTCTCTGTCCCTAAACTCAAGGATTTCAAATATGGTTCAGCAAAATTGGTTTAGAACAGAATAGCACACTGACACTTTCCCTCACTGTCCTACTCTGTCCCTCCCTGCAAACAAGATTAAGCACAGAATAGCACACTGATAGTTTCCACGAGTGTCCTTCTCTGTCCCTAAACTCAAGGATTTCAAATATGGAACAGCAAAATTGGTTTAGAACAGAATAGCACACTGACACTTTCCCTCACTGTCCTACTCTGTCCCTCCCTACAAACAAGATTAAGCACAGAATAGCACACTGATAGTTTCCACGAGTGTCCTTCTCTGTCCCTAAACTCAAGGATTTCAAATATGGAACAGCAAAATTGGTTTAGAACAGAATAGCACACTGACACTTTCCCTCACTGTCCTACTCTGTCCCTCCCTACAAACAAGATTAAGCACAGAATAGCACACTGATAGTTTCCACGAGTGTCCTTCTCTGTCCCTAAACTCAAGGATTTCAAATATGGAACAGCAAAATTGGTTTAGAACAGAATAGCACACTGACACTTTCCCTCACTGTCCTACTCTGTCCCTCCCTACAAACAAGATTTAGAACAGAATAGCACACTGATAGTTTCCACGAGTGTCCTTCTCTGTCCCTAAACTCAAGGATTTCAAATATGGAACAGCAAAATTGGTTTAGAACAGAATAGCACACTGTCAGTTTCACTCACTGTACCTCTCTGTCCCTAAACTCAAGGATTTCAAATATGGTTCAGCAAAATTGCTTTAGAACAGAATAGCACGCTGTCAGTTTCACTCACTGTACCTCTCTGTCCCTAAACTCAAGGATTTCAAATATGGTTCAGCAAAATTGGTTTAGAACAGAATAGCACACTGACACTTTCCCTCACTGTCCTACTCTGTCCCTCCCTACAAACAAGATTAAGCACAGAATAGCACACTGATAGTTTACACGAGTGTCCTTCTCTGTCCCTAAACTCAAGGATTTCAAATATGGTTCAGCAAAATTGGTTTAGAACAGAATAGCACACTGACACTTTCCCTCACTGTCCTACTCTGTCCCTCCCTACAAGCAAGATTTAGAACAGAATAGCACACTGATAGTTTCCACGAGTGTCCTTCTCTGTCCCTAAACTCAAGGATTTCAAATATGGAACAGCAATATTGGTTTAGAACAGAATAGCACACTGTCAGTTTCACTCACTGTACCTCTCTGTCCCTAAACTCAAGGATTTCAAATATGGTTCAGCAAAATTGCTTTAGAACAGAATAGCACACTGACACTTTCCCTCACTGTCCTACTCTGTCCCTACAAACAAGATTTAGCACAGAATAGCACACTGACACTTTCCCTCACTGTACCTCTCTGTTCCTAAACTCAAGGATTGAAAATATGGTTCAGCAAGATTGGTTTAGAACAGAATAGCACACTGACACTTTCCCTCACTGTACCTCTCTGTCCCTACAAACAAGGTTTAGCACAGAATAACACACTGACACTCTCCCTACCTATCCTTATTTGTCCCTAAACACAAGGAATCCAGGATTAGTAAAGGAAAAAAATGACACTGTCCCTGCCTATGCTTCTCTTTCCCTGCTCCGGAACACACTACACAAGGCCGCCGCGCTGGCGGCCTTTTATAGTGTGGGGCGTGTACTAAACCCCCTCAGCAATAATTGGCCACAGGCATCCTGCCTGTGGCCAATCATTGCTCTCCTCGCTGCCGGCGCTGTGATTGGCCAAGCATGCGGGGTCACAGTGCATGCTTGGCCAATCACACCGCCTGGATGACACTGCAATGGCGTAGTGCATTGTGGGGCGTTCGCGTCACTCGAATTTGGCGCAAACGGCCCAAATCGTTCGATCTTCGTCGAACGATCGAACAGCCGATGTTCGACTCGAACGTATGTTCGACTCGAACACGAAGCTCATCCCTAGTCAAGGCACAAGTAGATATTACAATCGCCACTCTATCCCAGAGTAGGTTTAGCTCACCCGGATAGTCTCCTGCAAAGTGGATCCTAGCAGCCAAAGTGATTCTCGGACGTTTAATGAAGTTCTTTTCCTAGATACGATCGGGAGACTCTGTGCCACAGAATCTATCAGACCCCAAACTTCTCAGCTTTTGTTATGTAAGGACAGGTGCCAGCAGCAGCACATTACTAGGCCCTTGGTGGATAGATGAATCCCTCCAGAAAGTTGCCGGGCCCCTTCCTTCACCGTGAACTCTCACCGGTCTGTCAGAAGGTCCTCCCCGGGCCTCCTCTTCTTAGAAGCGGGCTCCCTCGCGAGGGACACCCTGGGATTCCTCTTCCCAGAAGTGGGCTCCAGCTAAAGGTGCTGGGCCCAGTGTTGAAGACGCAGCCCCAGGACTAAAGGTGCCTGGGACTGATGCACACGTGGCCCCATGGCCTAGAGGGCCATGCGCCACGCACTTGGACTCCGACTCCTCTCCTCCTCCGAAGACCCCTCCCAGACGGCGTCTGCCCCTTATGTGTCATCTCCCAGAATGCACAGCAGGCCAACCACGCCCACTGTACCGCTTCTGAGAGAGGACACCCCAAGGCACAGCACTAGTACTGATGGTTCAACCCTGACCCGTTATGGCAGTGCCACCTACAGGCCACAGGGAACTGCACACCAGTATACCACCTGGAGAAATAAAGTAGCACAACCTATAAATGAGAACGGCCTGAGCCCAACTACTATCTCAGACCAGCCCCTAAATTTGGGTATATAGCACCCCTAAATGGGGTGGGCGCTACATACACCCCCCTCTAAAAGAGACACTGTCCCCAGTGTCTGGGATAAACCCACGCTCCTCAAGCCTGAGCCAGCGCAGATTTATCTCCAAACTATGTACAATTTGAAATCCTTGTGCCAGAACCAACATAATGGGGAAGGGACATGAAATAAAAAGATGAAGGAAGGGTTAACAAGAATACAAACAGGACATCCCATACTCAATGTCACATTCACATAGCATTATACATTATCAATCCCACCCCTCTAGACTAACTACTCCACCCATTCTCCGGCAGTTGCTAGTAGTCCTCCTGCAGAGGGAGAGAAACACACAAAAACAAATAACATTCTACCGATATCTATATGTACATGAAGTAAACCATCTTTCCGAGAAAAGATGACTCTCTTCAACTAAAGTTGCATACACTAGGCCTAGCATATGTAATAACGCTCCTCAAGGGAGATGCATAATAAAAGTCCTGCAAATCACCGCCACCTGGTGGTAGTGCAATAGCAATAAGAACGAACATAAAAATGAAAGGATTTGTGAGACCGACAGGAGAAGAGAGAATCGCATTATATGCGGATGATGTTCTTCTCTTCTTGGGGGACACAGATCATTCACTTAAGCAGGCTATGAGTATCTTTGGAGAATTTGGTAGACTCTCAGGATTGGTTATAAATTGGGAAAAATCAGCCTTGATGCCGGTGGATCCCATTGCCAATCAAACCTTAGCAGAAATACCCCAATTAGAAATGGTGGATACAATGAAATACCTGGGAATACATATAACAATTGACCCCAATAAATATATAAATAACAACATAGTTCCCCTCCTGTCTAAATTTTAAAATAAAATTCAAATATGGCGGCGGCTCCCACTGTCAGTTGCAGGGAGATGTAACCTGATCAAAATGCTGGGATGCCACAATTATTATATGTATTGCATAATGCGCCAATATGGATACATAAGAAATGGTTTAAGAAAATTGATACACTATTTAGAGAATTAATATGGAAAGGAGGCCAAGCAAGGATAGGACTACAGACCCTGCAACTGTCAACAAGGGAGGGAGGCATGGCGGTACCACACCCACGGTGTTATTTCCTGGCAGCACAGCTGCAGCAGATAGGAATGAGATCAGAGATGGGAGGGAATACAAATGGGCGGCTGATGACAATGGGGTCATCCCATAAGTTGGTGATGGAGGCACTGGAGGCAAATTCATTTCTATACAAATCCCCTACGGTCAAGATGGTAATAAAGGTGTGGAAAGCTGTGAAAGCAATAGGGGGATTAGAAGGAGAGACAGAATATACACGGCTTTGGGATAATAGGAATCTTCAGGAGTTGGAGCCGATGGGGAAAATTAAGGAATGGGAAGGGAAGGGGATAACTAGGTTGGCCCAGCTGTATGAGGGAGAAATCCTAAAAACTTTTGCTACACTCAGAGAGGAATATGATGTCCCTAAACATACATTTTACAGATATTTGCAAATTAGACATGCATTAGATATGCAGTTGATAGACAGGGACCAACCTGACATAAATCCCCTATCTTTCAGAGATTGGGCAACCAGAGTGAGACTGGGGGCCGTATACCCAGAAATTTTCATTCTTAATGTTATTACATAGGACATATTATACACCAAAAAGGCTGTTTGACTTTGGGTGGAGAGCAGATGCAGGGTGTCCCAGATGTCAAGACACAGGGGACCTGATACACATGCTATGGAGGTGCCCGAAATTATTCAGGTATTGGACAGGGGTACTGGATAGTATAAATAGGACATATATGACAACAATAGAAATGGACCCTAGAATATGTGTCTTGGGACTAGAGGAGGGAACAAACAGAGCGATCAGCATAACAAAAGCAGTGCCTTTTTCATGCCAGAAAATTGATAGCGCAAAGATGGCAGGCAGAAGACCCCCCCTCAGTGAGAGAATGGGCTAACACAGTTACCGCAACAATATGGAAGGAGAGGGTAGTATATATTAAGAGAGGGAACACAAGAGAGTTTGAAAAGGTGTGGAACCCGTGGTTGGAAAAAATAGGGATACCCCTGTAAAGCGGAGTGAGAGGGAAAGAGAGTAAGAAAAATGGCACAAGGAAAATAAATGAAAATAGAAATAAACTTTGAATAATGTGTAAAAATGGAAGAAAGGAAAATAGGAAAAAAACTAATATGAGAAAATAGTAAAGGGGAGGGGGGAAGGAGGGAGGGATGAGGGTTAACAGAGTGAAACTTACATTGATAATATTTTGCTAATTTATTGTTGTGAAAAGTAAATATAAATAAGCATGTACAATGTTAATTTGAATATGCAAGAAAATTAATAAAGAGAATATAAACAAAAAAAAAAAAGTTGCATACACTAGGCCTAGCATATGTAATAACGCTCCTCAAGGGAGATGCATAATAAAAAGTCCTGCAAATCACCGCCACCTGGTGGTAGTGCAACCGTCATAGCACTTAACACTACCTAACATTGTAAGGTACCACTGTCATACATTCCCATTTCGAGCACGGCGATCTCAACGGTGAACCTAACTATCTGTACCCCAAAAGTTGAGTTGAGTTGAGAGGTATCTTAATATAGCGCGGTCTTACCCCGAAGGGTCCCGACGCGCAAAGCAGAGTTTCTGGGAGAAGAGGACCCAGGAACCAGAAGCAGCACAGAGTGGCAGAAAGGGTGGAAGGGAGAGGCTACTCAGGGAAGGCTTGCATGAAAAGCCAAGTCTTCAGTAACCCGCGGAAGACCGGAATAGAAGTTCAGTTCTCTTGTGGTGCCGTAAGCGGAGAGAAACAGCAACAGCTCTCCTGACTCTTTGGCAGAGCAGATTACCCCAAGCAGTGAAAGGCAAAGTCCTTGAGTTCCCAACGGAATAAACTTCCAGAAGACAAGGGAGAAAAAAAAAACAAAGTCTTGTCTTTAGAGATAGAAGCGAGGATCGGGTAAAACAAGAAGCTTCCACTTTGTATCAAAGGTCTCTACAGAGTACACGGAATCCTCTCGCTCCTTGTTACAAACGACCACCCGATCCGCATGTATGTGTCGGCCATAACTCCACTCCTGCTTGCATCAATTGAACCGTTCAGTCATAGCAGCGGAGCACACAAAGTATCTGCGGGCGTTAGGCACTTTTAGGTGGTTCCAATCAAAGTCCACATACCACCTCTCTCGATATGCTTCGACTTCAAACAACAAGTCCCTGGGAACATAGGGGTATTCCCAGCCGTATTCAACAGCCACTCTCTTGTTAAAGAGCCGTTGTAGTCTCAAAAGGGGATGAAGGGTTGCACGGTCTCCTGCACCCGGTAAAACAATGGCTTCCGGGGATCTGGGCACTTTCACTGCCTCAAGTTTTGGTAAAGGGGGGGCCCGCAGTGGCACACGTTCAGCCACAGCAGCAGGCGCTGGCAATACAGGTGCGGACAATACAGGTGCGGGAACATCTCCTTCCTCACATGCAGGGGCCTCCACCCGGGGTGCAGTCTCCCCAGAATCCTTGGGCGATCCCTCTTTTATGCTTCAGGGTGCAGACAACAGGGTTTTGTCCCATCCCTTCCTGGCAAACAGTTCATCTACCTCAAAATCGTCTCCCACATCAGAAGACGACTCCAAATCGGAGGTATCATACTCCTCTGCCTGCAGGTAGTTTTTGGTCGACATTGACTCATTGTCTCTCAAAAGTTCCTGCGGGTCAGGCACCCAAGCGTCCCCTATAGTACGGACATTGAGCCTCTTCCCTTTCCCTGGCAAACTCTTCATTGACATGACCCCAGCCTCCTTACCGTGGCCTGTCGTGAATCTCCTGGAGGTCCCTCCGGGCTGGAGCTCCGGCTGGGGTGTACCTCCACCGCAGCCGCGGGAGGCTTTCATGTAGCCCACTCTCCGCTTGGGAGGTGGAAGGGAAGTCTCGGTAGCAACAGAGGCAGCATCCGCCGGCTTCTCCGTCTCCGCAGCAACCGGAACCTTGAGCTTGACTTCCTTCTCGGTCACAGTGGTGCGCGTGGGGGTGGTTGTGGAAAAGCAGATTTCCTCCTCTAGAGTGGTGGCGCCTGTTAAGCAATTCCCCCGGTAGGCCCGGGGCTTTTCCGTAGGCTGATCCACCTCAAAGAGAAACTCTCCACATCTGGTACATCTCCCGAAAGGCCAAAGGTGCACCACCAGTTCCTGGCACGCGGGACAGACCATCCCCAAGACCTCAGCATCTCGGCACGTGTACAGTGCAAAGCGGCCCCGAGGCTTCAACCGAATCCCTGTATCTGTCAAAGGGGCAGCCAGTGAGGCAACGTCCGTGGTGGAAGCAGACACCGAACTCCATGGAACAGCAGACATGTTGCTACTCACTATTCCAGCAGGCACTGTCCACTTGGCGCCAAGGTCACCACGTGCAACTCATGATATGTCGGGGCTCCTCCCCTTTTCTTCCTGTTGCACGCACTTCGCAGGCTTTTTCCTGTTGAGACACGCCCACGAACTACGCAGCCAGAAATACAGTGTAGGCCTGTACCTCCATTACTCACATCAGTGGCGCAGTTCAAAATTCACCAAAATGGCCGACCTCCTCGGAACCCCACGGGGAAACAAAGTCCAACTTCTGGGGGGGTATAGCTGCAGAATCCCGGACGAGCCCCCATGTGTAGCACACAGACCCTTTTCCCTACCTTTGGCTCACTTGCAGGAAAAAAGCACACAGTACTATATGCCCGTACCCTCCTGGTTGAGGAGGTTAAGCAGTGTTATGTATTTGGGTCCCACAGCTAGGTTCTTCCGTCAGTTGGTTCTCGTCTCATAGGATATAGGGACAAGTCTCTGCTTTCCCCCCAAGTAATTCCAATGTCCACACCACACCACTCTAAACTCCAACGTTGAGTTTATTTTCTCAATGCTCAGCAGATAGGAAAGGTTGGATGAGAGACAGGACAGCAAGGCTTTGGGAAGTTAGTCAAGGCACAAGTAGATATTACAATCGCCACTCTATCCCAGAGTAGGTTTAGCTCACCCGGATAGTCTCCTGCAAAGTGGATCCTAGCAGCCAAAGTGATTCTCGGACGTTTTTTTTTTTTTGAATCAAAAAGGTTTTTATTGAACACCAGATAGATCACAACAGTTTCCATTGTACAAAAAATAGCAAAGGTTTCCCTCTGCTGGCGAACTGTAAAACAACATATAAGATCACATCAAAAACAGCACCACAATCTTGCATGTATAAGCATATTAATCCTCGGCCGCTTGGTTTCAATTTTACTGCAAAAGTCGGGACATCACCAGCTCCCTGGGGCTCAGGCCAGGGGTATCAAGCCATTGGGACCAAATTCTCTCAAACCTGCTCGGGCTTCCCCTGTGCTGGTATATGTACTTTTCCATTATAAGAGTATTCCCCATGTGTGCTACCCAAGAGGTGGTGGTAGGCGGTGAGACTGACTTCCAACCCATCAAAATAAGCTTCCTAGCCTGAAACAGGGCCCTAGAGACCGCGACCCTGGTCAACTCCCCAGGGATCGCTTCCTCCAAGATCCCCAGCAGGCAGCACTTAGGGTCCAAAGGGATCGTAGTTTGAAACACTCTGTTTATTGTACCCACCACCTCAGTCCAATACCTGTGAAGCTTAGGGCATCTCCACAGGAGATGAATGAGATCTCCATTGTGCCTCTGACATCTACCACACACAGGGTCCCCGAGCTTACCCATCTTATATAATTTCAGCGGGGTGTAATGTACCCTCAATAATATATATAGCTGTGACACTTTCTGCGCAACGTTTAAAGAACAGGTAGTGACTGACCGCCACGCCTCCTCCCATTGGTCCCCTGACAGTGTACCTATGTCCTTCTCCCACATGGATTCCGCCCTGCTCGGGAATGCCTGTAGGTGACTTGCCAGTAACATCTGGTAGCATTGTGAGATAAATCCTTTTGTTTCAGTGCTAGTGTGCAGCACACGGAACACCGGGGCGGGCGACTGAACCCATTCCACCGCATTCCCGTGTGCCGCAACCGCATGTTGAAGCTGCATGTAGTAATAATGCATATGAGCTGGGAGGTCAAATCTGGCCTGCAGTTCGGGGAAAGTGAGAAGCCTGCCGTTAACGAAAATGTGGGACAGCAGAGCCACACCATGGGCACGCCATCTGGGCCCCTGCTGCAGCTTCACCAACTCCACATAAGACCTATTGCCCCATATTGGGCTGTCCTCTGTGAATCCCTGCACTCCCTGGAGTTGTCGGCCCTTATTCCAGACTTTCTGGATAAGTGCGAGCGTCGGGGTCCGCTTGTTGGATTTGAGGAACATTTGCGCCTCCAGCCCCATCGGGATAGTCTCAGCGCCAGTGGCCGACAGCATCAGTCGTGCCGCCGAGCTCCCCGGGTCCTGGGACATAGAGCCGATCAAATGCTGTAACTGGGCCGCTATGTAGTACAGCCAAGGATTGGGAACCGCCAGCCCCCCACTGTCCTTGGCCCGCTGCAAGTGTTCCAGTCTAATCCGAGGGGGCCTAGTATGCCATAGCAACCGTCGGAAGAGAGTGTTCACTATTCGGAAGATTTTCAGGTGTATCACTACAGGCGAGTTATGAAGAAAGTAAAGTAGTTGTGGCATTAAAATCATTTTGATCAGATTGGCTTTACCTGCAAGTGACATTTTTAGGGTGTTCCAAGTATTAATTTTGTCCCTAAACCGGGACAGCAATGGGTGCACATTAAGGGAGCAGTAGTCCCCCAGCCTGGGCGACACCTGTACCCCCAAATATTTAAAGCTAGATACAACTGGGATGGGACAAGATTCCGGCAGGGCAACCCCACCATCCTCATCCAACAGCATCAGGGCGGATTTTGACCAATTAATGGTCAATCCCGAGTAGTGGCCGAATTGCTCTATTATTGACATAGCCCCGGGGATGGAGTGCGTGGGGTCCTCCAGGAACAGCAGCATGTCGTCCGCGTACAACATGATTTTTTCTTGCAGCGTGCCATATTGGAATCCCCGGACGCGGGCACTAGCCCGTATCAGGGCAGCCAATGGCTCTATAGCGATCGCGAAGAGCAGGGGGGACAGGGGACATCCCTGCCTCGTCCCCCTACCCAGAGCAAAGGCCGGTGACATCCTACCCGCGACCCTAATGGTCGCCTGGGGGGACGCGTACAGCAGCCTGACCCACTCTATAAACTTGTCCCCAAAGCCAAACTTGGCCAACGTCGCCCAGAGGAACCTCCAACTGACACTATCAAATGCCTTGTTGGCATCAAGGGACAAGAGCGCCCTACGGCCCCCATTGTCTGCCTGCACCTGCATGTTCAAGAACATGCGCCTCAAGTTGGTGGCGGTGGACTTCTGCGGCATGAAGCCAGCCTGGTCTGGGTGGATAATAGACGTGATTATCCCGTTGACCCTGCGCGCCAGGACCTTTGCCAGGATTTTTACATCGCTCTGCAGCAACGATATAGGCCTATAGGAGCCAGGGTCAACCGGATCCTTTCCCGGCTTCAACAGTAAAATAATATTAGCCCTAGCCATGGAACCAGGCAGCTGACCACCCTCTAGTGCGGCGTTAAAGGCCTTCAATAGTTCAGGTAACAAGTGCTCCCCAAATTGAGTGTACACTTCTATGGGCAGGCCATCCTCTCCGGGGGCTTTACATGTAGGAAAAGAGCTTGCCGCTAATTGCAGCTCGCCCAGAGTAATTGGTGCATCTAACTGTTCTCTGGCAGATGTGGAGAGAGCAGGCAGATCAATACTAGCCATGTATGTTCCAAGGTCCGCATCCGAGTAGGCATCTCTCGATCCATAAAGGCCTTCATAGAAGGACGCCAGCTCGGATATAATGGTTTCAGGGGTATTAACCACCTTACCCGTAGAGGCGCGTATAGCACCGATGGCCGGGGATTGTGTTTGAGACCTCGCTATCTTGGCCAGCAATCGTCCAGTTTGTTCCCCTTCCTCATAGAATGCAAGTTTGGTAAAGAACCTCTTCCGCTCTGCCTGTGAGGATCGCAGACGGTCCAGAGAGTCCTGGGCCGACATCCAAGCCTCCCTGGCCAAGTCAGTGGGGCTAGTCACATAAGCGAGTTCCAGCTGCCTCACCTGGTCTCCCACCCGCTCCACCAAGGCAGAGGAGTTGTTCCTGACAATTTGTATTTCCTCGATAAATACCCCTCTAAGATAGGCTTTCAAAGTTTCCCATTTTAGCAGTGGGTCTAGGTAGTGCTCATGGGCCCGGAGAAAGACTTCAATCTTGGTTTCAATACGTTCTGGGGATGTAAACAGTTTGAGCCAATAAGCATTCAGTTTCCATGGGGCTCTAGGTAGGGAGCTAGACGGTTGAGTTACCAACCAAAGTACTAGCGGGGAGTGGTCTGATACCCCCCGTGGGAAATACTCCACCTTAGAGGTGCAATTAACCATGTTGGGAGTGCCCAGACACAGGTCTATACGGGAGAGGGAACCATGTGACTTGGAGAAACAGGAGAATTGTTTACACTTGGGGTTCCTAACCCGCCAAATGTCAACCCAACCCACCCCACCTCCTCCATCAGGCGTCCAAGAGCCGTACCCCGGTTGCCCTTAGGGGGCATCACCGGGGGGTGTCTGTCCAATTTAGGGTCTAGGTAGCAATTAAAGTCCCCTAGCAACAGTAGTGGGACGTCAGGCTTGTTTGCCAGGTAAGACAGCAGCAACTGCAGCACCTCTCTAGAAAAAGGTGGAGGCACATATACAAACGCCAGAATCATAGTAACGGTAAACAGTTTGCAATAAAGAAATACAAATCTCCCAGATATATCAATAAGCGAATCTAACTCCTGGTATACCAGAGCCTTGTGGATCAATACACTCACTCCGCGTGAATAGGCGGAGTGAGTGGAGTGATAGGCCTGCCCCACCCACGCATATCCCAAGAAACTAGTCGTATCTTTCAATAGATGGGTCTCCTGTAAGCCAATTATGGCCGGGTGAAATTTACGCAATACAGTGGATATCATGGTCCTTTTCAGAGGATCATTTACCCCTCTGACATTCCACGACACTATGGGTGTAGAAGACATGGCGATTGTATACTAAGAGTTCTGTCTGAGTGGGAGGAGTACCCAGAAGAGAGCAACAGTCCTGTATCCCCCCATCCAGCTATCAAAAAACAGCCCTGTGGTTCAAACAGCTTTGACTGTGGTGCATCAGTAAGATCAGTACAGTCCCTTGGGAAAGAAAAAAAAATCTTGCAGAAACTGTGGCAGAAATTCCTGCGCATCGGCGCTGTGGTGTCGATACAGTAAAAATAGAAGTAGTAAGCATAAGAAAAACAAGAACAGTAAAACTTATCTGCATCTGCCGGTGGCTCCTGGACTGCCAACTGGGCGTCACTGGGGACTCCCCACCGGTGTTGAGTAATAGCAACACTGGCATTTCCAGTGCCAACAGGGCACAAAAACATAAGCCATGTCCACCATAACAGCAAACGGTACATGGGGGGGTGCAGAGACACACTCCACCCATAAACTCAGGTCAGCGAAAAAAAAGAAAATTCAGAAAAGTTAGTGGAAAACTATTCGCTGGTAACTTCAAGTAGGTATTGATCCTCTCAAGTGACATCATTTCAGCAACAGCACTTCTTTACCCGGATTGCTCTTGATATAGATAGGATTGTCCACATCAACCTGCACCATTCTCCGGTCCCCTCCTGCGGAAGTCTTGTTCGTTGCGGTCTAGCCAGTCCGCAGCATCCTGTGCATTCTCAAAAAAGTGGGCCTCATCTCTGGCTGTTACGCGAAGCTTGGCTGGTTATAGCATGGCATAGGACAGCTGAAGCCTCTGCAGCCTTTTCTTGACATCCATAAACTTTGATCTTCTGCGTTGCACTTCTGCAGAGAAGTCAGGATAAAAGGAAATCTGGGCTCCGTTATAATGTACAGCCCCCCTTTCTCTGGCCATTCGAAGTATCACTTCCCGGTCCCTGTAGTTAAGGAGTCTAGCAAGCATGGATCTCGGGGGATTACCGGGGGGGAGGGGGCGAGGTGGCACCCTGTGCGCCCGTTCCACCGTGTAAATCGGAGAAAAAGCCTCTTTACCAAAGGTCTCCTGTAGCCAGCCTTCTATGAACGTCGTGGGGTCCCTGCCCTCCACCTTTTCTGGGAGCCCCACAATGCGTACATTGTTGCGTCTCAGGCGATTTTCGATCTCATCATGGCGATCAAAGGCCTGGCGTGCCTGCTGAGCAGCGACTCTCACTTCCCGGGTCATGTGTGGCATCTGATCCTCTATATCACTGACTCTGCCCTCCACGGCCGTGGTCCTCTCCCTGACCTTCTGTATATCATGTCTCAGGAGATTAACTTTCTCCTCCAGCCCCCCAAATCTCTCCTTCAGGGCATCCACTGAGGCAGTGCACCTGTGAACAGCATGCAGGATTTCACTGAGTGTGGGCTGGGGACTATCCTCTGTCTGCTGGTCAAGCAAGGCTGGAACAGAACCAGGGGCTGACTCCATTTCATCATCCTCAGCTTCCAGCATGTCAGTGTGTCCCTGCTCAGCCTGCTCTGCGGGCATTGCATGACCCTGTGCAACAGTCTGCAGGGAATCTTCCGGGCCTGTCAGTTTCCTGGCATAATATAGCATGTCTCTCGTTTGGTCTGTCCCTTTAGGGGCTTTGGTGGACTTACCCCCCAGCTCCGTCTTCTTCTCCTGCCCTCGTGGAGTCCTGGGAGGCAGAGACTGAGACATCCAGGCGCCATCTTGGAAGGCCTGGGAGGCCGCAGCCGCAGCGTCTCCTTTGTTTCCCCGGGTCATCATGCCGGGATTAACGAGCACCGCTGGAACCGAGGGTCTCTGGAGGTCTTTAGGCGCAGGTTGTGGCTGAATCGGGCGTTGTAGGTGGCGAGGAAAGGATCACAAACAGGATCTACAGCGGGAGCTCCGTCGAACAGGTCTGTTCACATGCCGCGTCAGGCCACGCCCCGATTCTCGGACGTTTAATCAAGTTCTTTTCCTAGATACGATCGGGAGACTCTGTGCCACAGAATCTATCAGACCCCAAACTTCTCAGCTTTTGTTATGTAAGGACAGGTGCCAGCAGCAGCACATTACTAGGCCCTTGGTGGATAGATGAATCCCTCCAGAAAGTTGCCGGGCCCCTTCCTTCACCGTGAACTCTCACCGGTCTGTCAGAAAGGTCCTCCCCGGGCCTCCTCTTCTTAGAAGCGGGCTCCCTCGCGAGGGACACCCTGGGATTCCTCTTCCCAGAAGTGGGCTCCAGCTAAAGGTGCTGGGCCCAGTGTTGAAGACGCAGCCCCAGGACTAAAGGTGCCTGGGACTGATGCACACGTGGCCCCATGGCCTGGAGGGCCATGCGCCACGCATTTGGACTCCGACTCCTCTCCTCCTCCGAAGACCCCTCCCAGACGGCGTCTGCCCCTTATGTGTCATCTCCCAGAATGCACAGCAGGCCAACCACGCCCACTGTACCGCTTCTGAGAGAGGACACCCCAAGGCACAGCACTAGTACTGATGGTTCAACCCTGACCCGTTATGGCAGTGCCACCTACAGGCCACAGGGAACTGCACACCAGTATACCACCTGGAGAAATAAAGTAGCACAACCTATAAATGAGAATGGCCTGAGCCCAACTACTATCTCAGACCAGCCCCTAAATTTGGGTATATAGCACCCCTAAATGGGGTGGGCGCTACATACACCCCCCTCTAAAAGAGACACTGTCCCCAGTGTCTGGGATAAACCCACGCTCCTCAAGCCTGAGAAAGCGCAGATTTATCTCCAAACTATGTACAATTTGAAATCCTTGTGCCAGAACCAACATAATGGGGAAGGGACATGAAATAAAAAGATGAAGGAAGGGTTAACAAGAATACAAACAGGACATCCCATACTCAATGTCAAATTCACATAGCATTATACATTATCAATCCCACCCCTCTAGACTAACTACTCCACCCATTCTCCGGCAGTTGCTAGTAGTCCTCCTGCAGAGGGAGAGAAACACACAAAAACAAATAACATCCTACCGATATCTATATGTACATGAAGTAAACCATCTTTCCGAGAAAAGATGACTCCCTTCAACTAAAGTTGCATACACTAGGCCTAGCATATGTAATAACGCTCCTCAAGGGAGATGCATAATAAAAAGTCCTGCAAATCACCGCCACCTGGTGGTAGTGCAATAGCAATAAGAACGAACATAAAAATGAAAGGATTTGTGAGACCGACAGGAGAAGAGAGAATCGCATTATATGGGGAAAATTAAGGAATGGGAAGGGAAGGGGATAACTAGGTTGGCCCAGCTGTATGAGGGAGAAATCCTAAAAACTTTTGCTACACTCAGAGAGGAATATGATGCCCCTAAACATACATTTTACAGATATTTGCAAATTAGACATGCATTAGATATGCAGTTTGATAGACAGGGACCCACCTGGCATAAATCCCCTATCTTTCAGAGATTGGGCAAGCAGAGTGAGACTGGGGGCCGTATATCTGAAATATACCCACACTTATGCAAAGGAAGTATTACAGCTCCTGAACATCTCAAAAGCAGAGGGAAATGGGAGGAAGATCTGGGGCCCATATCCGGGGGGCAATGGAAAAAGGTACTAGAGAGTGGACACCATGTATCTGTTTCACCGGCCCAGAAATTTTCATTCTTAATGTTATTACATAGGACATATTATACACCAAAAAGGCTGTTTGAATTTGGGTGGAGAGCAGATGCAGGGTGTCCCAGATGTCAAGACACAGGGGACCTGATACACATGCTATGGAGGTGCCGAAATTATTCAGGTATTGGACAGGGGTACTGGATAGTATAAATAGGACATATATGACAACAATAGAAATGGACCCTAGAATATGTGTCTTGGGACTAGAGGAGGGAACAAACAGAGCGATCAGCATAACAAAAGCAGTGCTTAGATGCCTTTTTCATGCCAGAAAATTGATAGCGCAAAGATGGCAGGCAGAAGACCCCCCCTCAGTGAGAGAATGGGCTAACACAGTTACCGCAACAATATGGATGGAGAGGGTAGTATATATTAAGAGAGGGAACACAAGAGAGTTTGAAAAGGTGTGGAACCCATGGTTGGAAAAAATAGGGATACCCCTGTAAAGCGGAGAGTGAGAGGGAAAGAGAGTAAGAAAAATGGCACAAGGAAAATAAATGAAAATAGAAATAAACTTTGAATAATGTGTAAAAATGGAAGAAAGGAAAATAGGAAAAAACCTAATATGAGAAAATAGTAAAGGGGGAGGGGGTAAGGAGGGAGGGATGAGGGTTAACAGAGTGAAACTTACATTGATAATATTTTGCTAATTTATTGTTGTGAAAAGTAAATATAAATAAGCATGTACAATGTTAATTTGAATATGCAAGAAAATGAATAAAGAGAATATAAACAAAAAAAAAAAGTTGCATACACTAGGCCTAGCATATGTAATAACGCTCCTCAAGGGAGATGCATAATAAAAAGTCCTGCAAATCACCGCCACCTGGTGGTAGTGCAACCGTCATAGCACTTAACACTACCTAACATGGTAAGGTACCACTGTCATATATTTCCCATTTTGAGCACGGCGATCTCAACGGTGAACCTAACTATCTGTACCCCAAAAGTTGAGTTGAGAGGTATCTTAATATAGCGCGGTCTTACCCTGAAGGGTCCCGACGCGCATAGCAGAGTTTCTGGGAGAAGAGGACCCAGGAACCAGAAGCAGCACAGAGTGGCAGAAAGGGTGGAAGGGAGAGGCTACTCAGGGAAGGCTTGCATGAAAAGCCAAGTCTTCAGTAACCCGCGGAAGACCGGAATAGAAGTTCAGTTCTCTTGTGGTGCCGTAAGCGGAGAGAAACAGCAACAGCTCTCCTGACTCTTTGGCAGAGCAGATTACCCCAAGCAGTGAAGGGCAAAGTCCTTGAGTTCCCAACGGAATAAACTTCCAGAAGACAAGGGAGAAAAAAAAAACAAAGTCTTGTCTTTAGAGATAGAAGCGAGGATCGGGTAAAACAAGAAGCTTCCACTTTGTATCAAAGGTCTCTACAGAGTACGCGGAATCCTCTCGCTCCTTGTTACAAACGACCACCCGATCCGCATGTATGTGTCGGCCATAACTCCACTCCTGCTTGCATCAATTGAACCGTTCAGTCATAGCAGCGGAGCACACAAAGTATCTGCGGGCGTTAGGCACTTTTAGGTGGTTCCAATCAAAGTCCGCATACCACCTCTCTCGATATGCTTCGACTTCAAACAACAAGTCCCTGGGAACATAGGGGTATTCCCAGCCGTATTCAACAGCCACTCTCTTGTTAAAGAGCCGTTGTAGTCTCAAAAGGGGATGAAGGGTTGCACGGTCTCCTGCACCCGGTAAAACAATGGCTTCCGGGGATCTGGGCACTTTCACTGCCTCAAGTTTTGGTAAAGGGGGGGCCCGCAGTGGCACACGTTCAGCCACAGCAGCAGGCGCTGGCAATACAGGTGTGGACAATACAGGTGCGGGAACATCTCCTTCCTCACATGCAGGGGCCTCCACCCGGGGTGTAGTCTCCCCAGAATCCATGGGCGATCCCTCTTTTATGCTTCAGGGTGCAGACAACAGGGTTTTGTCCCATCCCTTCCTGGCAAACAGTTCATCTACCTCAAAATCGTCTCCCACATCAGAAGACGACTCCAAATCGGAGGTATCATACTCCTCTGCCTGCAGGTAGTTTTTGGTCGACATTGACTCATTGTCTCTCAAAAGTTCCTGCGGGTCAGGCACCCAAGCGTCCCCTATAGTACGGACACTGAGCCTCTTCCCTTTCCCTGGCAAACTCTTCATTGACATGACCCCAGCCTCCTTACCGTGGCCTGTCGTGAATCTCCTGGAGGTCCCTCCGGGCTGGAGCTCCGGCTGGGGTGTACCTCCACCGCAGCCGCGGGAGGCTTTCATGTAGCCCACTCTCCGCTTGGGAGGTGGAAGGGAAGTCTCGGTAGCAACAGAGGCAGCATCCGCCGGCTTCTCCGTCTCCGCAGCAACCGGAACCTTGAGCTTGACTTCCTTCTCGGTCACAGTGGTGCGCGTGGGGGTGGTTGTGGAAACGCAGGTTTCCTCCTCTAGAGTGGTGGCGCCTGTTAAGTAATTCCCCCGGTAGGCCCGGGGCTTTTCCGTAGGCTGATCCACCTCAAAGAGAAACTCTCCACATCTGGTACATCTCCCGAAAGGCCAAAGGTGCACCACCAGTTCCTGGCACGCGGGACAGACCATCCCCAAGACCTCAGCATCTCGGCACGTGTACAGTGCAAAGCGGCCCCGAGGCTTCAACCGAATCCCTGTATCTGTCAAAGGGGCAGCCAGTGAGGCAACGTCCGTGGTGGAAGCAGACACCGAACTCCATGGAACAGCAGACATGTTGCTACTCACTATTCCAGCACGCACTGTCCACTTGGCGCCAAGGTCACCACGTGCAACTCATGATATGTCGGGGCTCCTCCCCTTTTCTTCCTGTTGCACGCACTTCGCAGGCTTTTTCCTGTTGAGACACGCCCACGAACTACGCAGCCAGAAATACAGTGTAGGCCTGTACCTCCATTACTCACATCAGTGGCGCAGTTCAAAATTCACCAAAATGGCCGACCTCCTCGGAACCCCACGGGGAAACAAAGTCCAACTTCTGGGGGGGTATAGCTGCAGAATCCTGGACGAGCCCCCACGTGTAGCACACAGACCCTTTTCCCTACCTTTGGCTCACTTGCAGGAAAAAAGCACACCGTACTATATGCCCGTACCCTCCTGGTTGAGGAGATTAAGCAGTGTTATGTATTTGGGTCCCACAGCTAGGTTCTTCCGTCAGTTGGTTCCCGTCTCATAGGATATAGGGACAAGTCTCTGTTTTCCCCCCAAGTAATTCCAATGTCCACACCACTCTAAACTCCAACGTTGAGTTTATTTTCTCAATGCTCAGCAGATAGGAAAGGTTGGATGAGAGACAGGACAGCAATGCTTTGGGAAGTTAGTCAAGGCACAAGTAGATATTACAATCGCCACTCTATCCCAGAGTAGGTTTAGCTCACCTGGATAGTCTCCTGCAAAGTGGATCCTAGCAGCCAAAGTGATTCTCGGACGTTTAATCAAGTTCTTTTCCTAGATACGATCGGGAGACTCTGTGCCACAGAATCTATCAGACCCCAAACTTCTCAGCTTTTGTTATGTAAGGAGAGGTGCCAGCAGCAGCACATTACTAGGCCCTTGGTGGATAGATGAATCCCTCCAGAAAGTTACCGGGCCCCTTCCTTCACCGTGGAACTCTCATCGGTCTGTCAGAAAGGTCCTCCCCGGGCCTCCTCTTCTTAGAAGCGGGCTCCCTCGAGAGGGACACCCTGGGATTCCTCTTCCCAGAAGTGGGCTCCAGCTAAAGGTGCTGGGCCCAGTGTTGAAGACGCAGCCCCAGGACTAAAGGTGCCTGGGACTGATGCACACGTGGCCCCATGGCCTAGAGGGCCATGCGCCACGCACTTGGACTCCGACTCCTCTCCTCCTCCGAAGACCCCTCCCAGACGGTGTCTGCCCCTTATGTGTCATCTCCCAGAATGCACAGCAGGCCAACCACGCCCACTGTACCGCTACTGAGAGAGGACACCCCAAGGCACAGCACTAGTACTGATGGTTCAACCCTGACCCGTTATGGCAGTGTCACCTACAGGCCACAGGGAACTGCACACCAGTATACCACCTGGAGAAATAAAGTAGCACAACCTATAAATGAGAACGGCCTGAGCCCAACTACTATCTCAGACCAGCCCCTAAATTTGGGTATATAGCACCCCTAAATGGGGTGGGCGCTACATACACCCCCCTCTAAAAGAGACACTGTCCCCAGTGTCTGGGATAAACCCACGCTCCTCAAGCCTGAGCCAGCGCAGATTTATCTCCAAACTATGTACAATTTGAAATCCTTGTGCCAGAACCAACATAATGGGGAAGGGACATGAAATAAAAAGATGAAGGAAGGGTTAACAAGAATACAAACAGGACATCCCATACTCAATGTCACATTCACATAGCATTATACATTATCAATCCCACCCCTCTAGACTAACTACTCCACCCATTCTCCGGCAGTTGCTAGTAGTCCTCCTGCAGAGGGAGAGAAACACACAAAAACAAATAACATCCTACCGATATCTATATGTACATGAAGTAAACCATCTTTCCGAGAAAAGATGACTCCCTTCAACTAAAGTTGCATACACTAGGCCTAGCATATGTAATAACGCTCCTCAAGGGAGATGCATAATAAAAAGTCCTGCAAATCACCGCCACCTGGTGGTAGTGCAATAGCAATAAGAACAAACATAAAAATGAAAGGATTTGTGAGACCGACAGGAGAAGAGAGAATCGCATTATATGCGGATGATGTTCTTCTCTTCTTGGGGGACACAGATCATTCACTTAAGCAGGCTATGAGTATCTTTGGAGAATTTGGTAGACTCTCAGGATTGGTTATAAATTGGGAAAAATCAGCCTTGATGCCGGTGGATCCCATTGCCAATCAAACCTTAGCAGAAATACCCCAATTAGAAATGGTGGATACAATGAAATACCTGGGAATACATATAACAATTGACCCCAATAAATATATAAATAACAACATAGTTCCCCTCCTGTCTAAATTTTAAAATAAAATTCAAATATGGCGGCGGCTCCCACTGTCAGTTGCAGGGAGATGAAACCTGATCAAAATGCTGGGATGCCACAATTATTATATGTATTGCATAATGCGCCAATATGGATACATAAGAAATGGTTTAAGAAAATTGATACACTATTTAGAGAATTAATATGGAAAGGAGGCCAAACAAGGATAGGACTACAGACCCTGCAACTGTCAACAAGGGAGGGAGGCATGGCGGTACCACACCCACGGTGTTATTTCCTGGCAGCACAGCTGCAGCAGATAGGAATGAGATCAGAGATGGGAGGGGATACAAATGGGTGGCTGATGACAATGGGGTCATCCCATAAGTTGGT
This sequence comes from Rana muscosa, assembly GCA_029206835.1. Lineage (NCBI taxonomy): Eukaryota > Metazoa > Chordata > Amphibia > Anura > Ranidae > Rana > Rana muscosa. The sequence goes on from CM055119.1 coordinate 231,623,523, forward strand.
GATGGAGGCACTGGAGGCAAATTCATTTCTATACAAATCCCCTACGGTCAAGATGGTAATAAAGGTGTGGAAAGCTGTGAAAGCAATAGGGGGATTAGAAGGAGAGACAGAATATACACCGCTTTGGGATAATAGGAATCTTCAGGAGTTGGAGCCGATGGGGAAAATTAAGGAATGGGAAGGGAAGGGGATAACTAGGTTGGCCCAGCTGTATGAGGGAGAAATCCTAAAAACTTTTGCTACACTCAGAGAGGAATATGATGTCCCTAAACATACATTTTACAGATATTTGCAAATTAGACATGCATTAGATATGCAGTTTGATAGACAGGGACCAACCTGGCATAAATCCCCTATCTTTCAGAGATTGGGCAACCAGAGTGAGCCTGGGGGCCGTATATCTGAAATATACCCACACTTATGCAAAGGAAGTATTACAGCTCCTGAACATCTCAAAAGCAGAGGGAAATGGGAGGAAGATCTGGGGCCCATATCCGGGGGGCAATGGAAAAAGGTACTAGAGAGTGGACACCATGTATCTGTTTCACCGGCCCAGAAATTTTCATTCTTAATGTTATTACATAGGACATATTATACACCAAAAAGGCTGTTTGACTTTGGGTGGAGAGCAGATGCAGGGTGTCCCAGATGTCAAGACACAGGGGACCTGATACACATGCTATGGAGGTGCCGAAATTATTCAGGTATTGGACAGGGGTACTGGATAGTATAAATAGAATATATATGACAACAATAGAAATGGACCCTAGAATATGTGTCTTGGGACTAGAGGAGGGAACAAACAGAGCGATCAGCATAACAAAAGCAGTGCTTAGATGCCTTTTTCATGCCAGAAAATTGATAGCGCAAAGATGGCAGGCAGAAGACCCCCCCTCAGTGAGAGAATGGGCTAACACAGTTACCGCAACAATATGGAAGGAGAGGGTAGTATATATTAAGAGAGGGAACACAAGAGAGTTTGAAAAGGTGTGGAACCCGTGGTTGGAAAAAATAGGGATACCCCTGTAAAGCGGAGAGTGAGAGGGAAAGAGAGTAAGAAAAATGGCACAAGGAAAATAAATGAAAATAGAAATAAACTTTGAATAATGTGTAAAAATGGAAGAAAGGAAAATAGTAAAAAACCTAATATGAGAAAATAGTAAAGGGGGAGGGGGGAAGGAGGGAGGGATGAGGGTTAACAGAGTGAAACTTACATTGATAATATTTTGCTAATTTATTGTTGTGAAAAGTAAATATAAATAAGCATGTACAATGTTAATTTGAATATGCAAGAAAATTAATAAAGAGAATATAAACAAAAAAAAAAAAGTTGCATACACTAGGCCTAGCATATGTAATAATGCTCCTCAAGGGAGATGCATAATAAAAAGTCCTGCAAATCACCGCCACCTGGTGGTAGTGCAACCGTCATAGCACTTAACACTACCTAACATGGTAAGGTACCACTGTCATACATTTCCCATTTTGAGCACGGCGATCTCAACGGTGAACCTAAATATCTGTACCCCAAAAGTTGAGTTGAGTTGAGAGGTATCTTAATATAGCGCGGTCTTACCCCGAAGGGTCCCGACGCGCATAGCAGAGTTTCTGGGAGAAGAGGACCCAGGAACCAGAAGCAGCACAGAGTGGCAGAAAGGGTGGAAGGGAGAGGCTACTCAGGGAAGGCTTGCATGAAAAGCCAAGTCTTCAGTAACCCGCGGAAGACCGGAATAGAAGTTCAGTTCTCTTGTGGTGCCGTAAGCGGAGAGAAACAGCAACAGCTCTCCTGACTCTTTGGCAGAGCAGATTACCCCAAGCAGTGAAGGGCAAAGTCCTTGAGTTCCCAACGGAATAAACTTCCAGAAGACAAGGGAGAAAAAAAAACAAAGTCTTGTCTTTAGAGATAGAAGCGAGGATCGGGTAAAACAAGAAGCTTCCACTTTGTATCAAAGGTCTCTACAGAGTACACGGAATCCTCTCGCTTCTTGTTACAAACGACCACCCGATCCGCATGTATGTGTCGGCCATAACTCCACTCCTGCTTGCATCACTTGAACCGTTCAGTCATAGCAGCGGAGCACACAAAGTATCTGCAGGCGTTAGGCACTTTTAGGTGGTTCCAATCAAAGTCCGCATACCACCTCTCTCGATATGCTTCGACTTCAAACAACAAGTCCCTGGGAACATAGGGGTATTCCCAGCTGTATTCAACAGCCACTCTCTTGTTAAAGAGCCGTTGTAGTCTCAAAAGGGGATGAAGGGTTGCACGTCTCCTGCACCCGGTAAAACAATGGCATCCGGGGATCTGGGCACTTTCACTGCCTCAAGTTTTGGTAAAGGGGGGGCCCGCAGTGGCGCACGTTCAGCCACAGCAGCAGGCGCTGGCAATACAGGTGCGGATAATACAGGTGCGGGAACATCTCCTTCCTCACATGCAGGGGCCTCCACCCGGGGTGCAGTCTCCCCAGAATCCATGGGCGATCCCTCTTTTATGCTTCGGGGTGCAGACAACAGGGTTTTGTCCCATCCCTTCCTGGCAAACAGTTCATCTACCTCAAAATCGTCTCCCACATCAGAAGATGACTCCAAATCGGAGGTATCATACTCCTCTGCCTGCAGGTAGTTTTTGGTCGACATTGACTCATTGTCTCTCAAAAGTTCCTGCGGGTCAGGCACCCAAGCGTCCCCTATAGTACGGACACTGAGCCTCTTCCCTTTCCCTGGCAAACTCTTCATTGACATGACCCCAGCCTCCTTACCGTGGCCTGTCGTGAATCTCCTGGAGGTCCCTCCGGGCTGGAGCTCCGGCTGGGGTGTACCTCCACCGCAGCCGCGGGAGGCTTTCATGTAGCCCACTCTCCGCTTGGGAGGTGGAAGGGAAGTCTCGGTAGCAACAGAGGCAGCATCCGCCGGCTTCTCCGTCTCCGCAGCAACCGGAACCTTGAGCTTGACTTCCTTCTCGGTCACAGTGGTGCGCGTGGGGGTGGTTGTGGAAACGCAGGTTTCCTCCTCTAGAGTGGTGGCGCCTGTTAAGCAATACCCCCGGTAGGCCCGGGGCTTTTCCGTAGGCTGATCCACCTCAAAGAGAAACTCTCCACATCTGGTACGTCTCCCGAAAGGCCAAAGGTGCACCACCAGTTCCTGGCACGCGGGACAGACCATCCCCAAGACCTCATCATCTCAGCACGTGTACAGTGCAAAGCGGCCCCGAGGCTTCAACCAAATCCCCGTATCTGTCAAAGGGGCAGCCAGTGAGGCAACGTCCGTGGTGGAAGCAGACACCGAACTCCATGGAACAGCAGACATGTTGCTACTCACTATTCCAGCACGCACTGTCCACTTGGCGCCAAGGTCACCACGTGCAACTCACGATATGTCGGGGCTCCTCCCCTTTTCTTCCTGTTGCACGCACTTCGCAGGCTTTTTCCTGTTGAGACACGCCCACGAACTACGCAGCCAGAAATACAGTGTAGGCCTGTACCTCCATTACTCACATCAGTGGCGCAGTTCAAAATTCACCAAAATGGCCGACCTCCTCGGAACCCCACGGGGAAACAAAGTCCAACTTCTGGGGGGGTATAGCTGCAGAATCCCGGACAAGCCCCCATGTGTAGCACACGGACCCTTTTCCCTACCTTTGGCTCACTTGCAGGAAAAAAGCACACCATACTATATGCCCGTACCCTCCTGGTTGAGGAGGTTAAGCAGTGTTATGTATTTGGGTCCCACAGCTAGGTTCTTCCGTCAGTTGGTTCTCGTCTCATAGGATATAGGGACAAGTCTCTGTTTTCCCCCCAAGTAATTCCAATGTCCACACCACTCTAAACTCCAACGTTGAGTTTATTTTCTCAATGCTCAGCAGATAGGAAAGGTTGAATGAGAGACAGGACAGCAAGGCTTTGGGAAGTTAGTCCAGGCACAAGTAGATATTACAATCGCCACTCTATCCCAGAGTAGGTTTAGCTCACCCGGATAGTCTCCTGCAAAGTGGATCCTAGCAGCCGAAGTGATGCTCGGATGTTTAATCAAGTTCTTTTCCTAGATACGATTGGGAGACTCTCTGCCACAGAATCTATCAGACCCCGAACTTCTCAGCTTTTGTTATGTAAGGACAAGTTCCAGCAGCAGCACATTACTAGGCCCTTGGTGGATAGATGAATCCCTCCAGAAAGTTACCGGGCCCCGTCCTTCACCGTGAACTCTCACCGGTCCGTCAGAAAGGTCCTCCCCCGGCCTCCTCTTCTTAGAAGCGGGCTCCCTCGCGCGGGACACTCTGGGATTTCTCTTCCTAGAAGTGGGCTCCAGCTAAAGGTGCTGGGCCCAGTGTTGAAGACGCAGCCCCAGGACTAAAGGTGCCTGGGACTAATGCACACGTGGCCCCATGGCCTGGAGGGCCATGCGCCACGCACTTGGACTCCGACTCCTCTCCTCCTCCAAAGACCCCTCCCAGGCGGCGTCTGTCCCTTATGTATCCTCTCCCAGCATGCACAGCAGGCCAACCACGCCAACTGTACTGCTGCCGAGAGAGGACACCCCAAGGCACAGCACTAGTACTGATGGTTCAACCCTGACCCGTTATGGCAGTGCCACCTACAGGCCACAGGGAACTGCACACCAGTATACCACCTGGAGAAATAAAGTAGCACAACCTATAAATGAGAACGGTCTGAGCTACTATCTCAGACCAGCCCCTAAATTTGGGTATATAGCACCCCTAAATGGGGTGGGCACTACACATACTATACATCAAAGGCCACTAAGCCTAAACAGCTTAGGAAAGCATTCTGAAAGCAGCTATATATAGTATGTCAAAGCACTATGCTGGCCAAACTCACAGATGGTAAACCTCATAAAATACGGATTTTTTTTTACTAACACCCTGGTGAAACAAAGAAGGGATACACATCCAACATTTCAAAGGATAAACCTCCCCCCTTCTCAAAGAGTTCCCACCTGTTGCCTGAGGCTACTGCAGTTGTTTATGTACACACAGCACTCCCAGGAGTTGACAACCAAGATATGGCAGAATAACCACTACACGAGACAGAAAGGTGAATTTGGCAGTGGATCAGACAAGTAGATATTATTTAACATTATATAACAAGGCAGGTGGGTAAAGTAGATGCTATAGAGACAGGCTTTATACCCCAAAGTAGCTGGCGCTAGGTCTAGAGGTTTACATACTATATATTTTTAACCATATAGGTAATTTACTTAACACCAATCTAGTGGCCCAAATAAATCTATTCTCCAATCAGATGGGTTAAGGGTTATAGCAGCAAAAACATCAGGTGATATGGTAATACCAGATGGGATCTAGGATCTTGCTTTTTACTTTGTCAATACAACAGGCCTTTTTTTTTTACCAGCAATGCCAAGGCATGGCAATGGGGTCAAATGTGACCCCTAGTTATGCCAACATGTTCATAAAAAAATTCTGAACATTGGTTCATTGTATTCAAATCCTCTGTACCTAGGCCATATCCTGATATTGGTTCAGGTGCAGTGATAACATTTTCTACATTTGGCACAGTTCTAAGCAGGATCTCATGGTTGAAGAGATATTTAGACTCCGGCCACTCGACTATCCAGTTTGCCTTAAAACATATTACTGAGATACACTTTCTGGATGTTCTGGTTTCACAACATGATTGCACATGAATTGTATATCAATTTTTCAGACAGTTGGAGTTTTCACCTTTTTTTTTTACTATATAAAGAAAGTTATATATATATAAAAAAAAATATTTTATTTACTGTAATAAAACATATCAAATACATATACAGCTTACATATGTAGCGGGGTGCTAAATTTAGGGGAAGTGTTTGGGTGGTAGTTATACCCAAACACCCTAATTGTTAGAGTTCTTGCAACCATTTTTGTCTACAGGTAGAGTATTGGTGTACAGTTCCCTGTGGCCTGCAGGTGGCGCTGCCATGGTAGGCCAGGGTTGAACCGCTGATACAGTGCTGTGCCTTGTGTGTCCCCTCTCGGCAGCCATACAGTGGGTGTGGTTTACCTGCTGGGCATGCTGGGAGAGAATATAAAAGGGGCAGATGCTGCCTGTTCGTGGGACTTGTTCCTGTCCGCCCTGGGCACCTTTAGCCCAGGGGCGTGTCTGTGGTTCGTTGTCGGGGGTCCTACCCCAAGGGAGTGTGTGGTTCCTGTCGGTCCCAGGCACCTTCAGCCCTGGGACTGCAACAAAAGTCTGGGCCCAGCACCTTTGGCTGGAGCCCATCGGGGATCGAGGAATCTCAGGGTGCCGCCTTGCGAGGGGACCCGTATCCTAGATGAGGAGGCCGGGGGAGGAACCGTTCCGAAGGACTGGTGCGGAAGTCACAGTGAAGGAAGGGTCCCGTTAACTCTCTGGAGGGATGTCTTCTCCTTGAACAGAGACCAAGTTCCCCAGGTCTGTGGCAGAGTCCAAGTTCACCAGGTCTGTGGCAGAGACCAAGTTCACCAGGTCCGTGGCAGAGACCAAGCTTATCAGGTCTGTGGCAGAGACCAAGTGTATAGTTCGAGCATCATTTCGGTTGCTAGTCCTGAGCTAGGGAGACTATCCGAATGGGCTGAGTCTGCTTGAGAATCGGAGCAGTGAGTTGTGTAACGTTTGTGCCTGGACGTCTTCCACACCTTAAGCTGTCCTGCTCTCCCTCCAATCTTTCCTGTCAGAGTTTGTGTTTTATAAGGAAATAAATCTCTATGTTGGAGTGCAGCTGGTGTGGACATTCAAGTTATTGTGGGGACACAAGGACTTGTCTTTATTCAATATAGAGGTGAGAGATATTCTCTGGCTGTCTGACTGTGGAAGACCCATCAATAACACCGTTCAACCTCTTCACACAGGAGGGTACGGGCTTGTGGTGCGGTGTGCCACTCTCTTCCTGTGAGGAGCCAAAGTTAATGCAGGTAAAAAAAGGGGTCTGTGCGCTACACATACTTACAGCCCAAAACACATTCTGCTGCGTCCTGAGTACAGAGATGCCAGTGGCACATGTGTGAGATTTATTAGCTGTCTCGCCACATAGAATGGCCCAAAATTCAAGAAACACCTTCCAGCGTTCAAGAGGCTCTAATTATGCAACTGATTTCCTGACTACCTCAAATTTTTACATGCCCTAAGGTGCTAGGACAGTAGAAACACCAACAAAATGACCACATTTTGGAAAGTAGATATAATAACGTTAGCATTGAAGGTACAGTGAATCTTTTGAAGATTTCAGTTTTTACCACAGGTTTTTGGAAAATATAGAAGGTAAATACATTTATTTTTATTTTGCAAAGTTGTAATTTTAAGATATTTCTTACGCTCAACATGAGCATACTTAGTATTCCACCCCTAACATGTCTGCTACTGTTCTGTTACATTAACAGCCTTATTCAAGAGTTTGCATAATAAACAGTCTGCCAAGACATTGTGAACTGTCAGGAGATAGACCAAGGAAGGGTTTCCCCATTTATCATGCATGCCTCCTGCTGCTAGAATCTATTATGCAATATGAAGACTAGTGATGAGCCGAACACCCCCGGGTTCGGTTCGCACCAGAACCCGCGAACGGACCGAAAGTTCGAACGAACATTAGAACCCTATTAAATACAATGGATGCGAACGTTCGAATTCTAAAGTGCTAATTATAACAACTATTATGCATGTTATTGTCATAAATAGGGTTTGGGAACCCGGGTTCTGCACCAGGGGACATGTATCAATGCAAAAAGAAGTTTTAAAAACGGTCGTTTTTCGGGAGCAGTCATTTTAATGATGCATAAAGTGAAAAAAAAAAAGTCAAATATTCCTTTAAATATCGTACCTGGGGGGTGTCTAAAGTATGCCTGTGAAGTGCCACGTGTTTCCCGTGTTTAGAACTGTCCCTGCACAAAATGACACTTCTAAAGGAAAAAAAAGCCATTTAAAACTGCTTGCGGCTTTAATGTAATGTCTGGTCCCGGTAATATGGATGAAATTCTTTAAGAAAAATGGCATAGCTACCCCATGACCCCCCCCCCCCCCCCTACCCCAGCCCATTACCAGCCCCTTTGGGTCTTGTATGGATATTAAGGGGAACCCCGCACATAAAATAAAAAAGGCCCTATATACTCTGAACAGCCGTATACAGGCGGTGCATACAAGACAGGGACTGTAGGTTTGTTCTTATGTAGAATCTGTTTGTAATTTTGAACAGGTACATTGTTGAAGTGTAGCTCCAGCCCAAAAATCTATTTTTAAACTTTTTGGGAAACATAGGTAAGGGTTATCACCCCTGTAACATTTGTTTTGCTGTCTGTGCCCCTGTTCAGAACATTTCACCTCACTTTCCGTCCCAATGACAACTGTTTTTGAAATGTGGTGTTTTTCTTGAAACAAGGATTGCTGATAAAGCATCAGTACAGATGAGACCCCTTTCTCCCATATTTATTCTTACAGGAGAGAATTTTCCTTTCTAGGGGTAGATTTCCTCTCACTTCCTGTTGTCTTCTTTCGTTTGCAAGTAGGAGTCGTTTGTAAGTTGGATGTTTGAAAGTAGGGACCTGCCGTATATACTCTGCAGAAATAGGCCCCTTAGTTGTTGGTGTTGGCACAACACTGTAAGCACTCAGTTACTCTTGGTTGGTGCTGGAACGCCCTGCTGTCAACTATTATATCAGGAATTTTAATTACATATAATTGTTGAACAGTGGTAGTAAAAATTGGGGCTTTGATGGTGGTGCTGGTGCCACAACACTGTAAGCCCTGAAAGTTACTCTTGGTGGGTGCAGCAATGGGCCCTGCTGTGAATTATTAGATCAAGAATTGTAATTACATGCCCCTTTTGAACAGGGGCTGAAAAATTGGGCCTTTCGTGGTGGTGGTGGTGGTGGCGTTGCCACAAGACTGTAAGCCCTCAGAGTTACTCTTGGTGGGTGCAGCAATGGACCCTGCTGTGAATTATTAGATCAAGAATTGTAATTGCATGCCCCTGTTGAACAGGGGCTGAAAAATTGGGCCTTAGGCACTGGTGGCACAACACTACAACCCCTCACAGATACTGTACTTGGAGCACAGCAATGAGCCCTGTTGCAAAGTATTGCTTCAAAAATTGTAATGACACGCCCCTGTTAAACAGGGGCTGAAAAATTGGGCCTTAGGCACTGGTGCCACAACACTCCAACCCCTCACAGATACTGTACTTGGAGCACAGCAATGAGCCCTATGGCAAATTATTGCTAAAAAAATTGTAATTACACGCCCCTGTAAAACAGGGGCTGAAAAATTGGGCCTTAGCCACTGGTGGCGGCACCCATAAACAAAAATGATCTTCCAAGCTATCATCATCAATCGTATCATTGAGGACTCGGAGGAGGAGGATAGCCAGTCAACATAACAGCACAGGCACTCAGCATCAGCATCAGTCTTGAAGGCATGTGACATGTTAAAATCAATTAGTCTGTTATATCAGCATCAGGTGTGTGGTAGCTGGTGGTGATCCAAGACTGGTTCATCTTGATGAAAGTCAGTCGATCAACCGAGTCGGTGGACAGGCGCACCCTGTGATCCGTGACAAATCCTCCAGCAGCACTGAATGTGCGTTCCGAAAGAACGCTGGATGCAGGACAGGCCAGTAGCTCAATTGCATACTGTGCAAGCTCTGGCCAGTGATCCATCCTCAAGACCCAGTAAGCCAGAGGATTTTCGGTGGGGAAGGTGTCCAAGTCTGACCTTGCCCCTAGATATTCCTGCACCATGTTTATCAGACGCTGGCGATGGTTGCTGGAACCGATCATACTTTGGGGCTGCGGACTAAAGAATTGTCTGAACGCATCGGTCAGACGGCCACCTTCCCCACCGCTCCTTCTTTGACTGGCCGAAGCCTCAGCAACTCGTTGTCCAGGACCAGGAGTTTGTAACCTCCCAGTCTCTGGGAACGCGTTGCACAGACCTTTCTGCAAGGCCTCCCGGAGTTGTCTCATCCTCTGCTCCCTCTGCGACGGTAACATAAGGTCCGCAACCTTACCCTTGTACCGTGGATCAAGGAGAGTGGCCAGCCAGTAATGGTCCCTCTCCTTGATCCGAAGAATACGAGGATCCTTCCGCAGACTTTGCAGGATCAGGGAGGCCATGCAGCGTAGGTTTGCTGAGGCATTCGCTCCGGAGTCCTCTGGGTCACTAAGGACGACATGATCCGCAGCCACCTCCTCCCAGCCACGTACAAGTCCACTGGTTTCTTGGGACTGTAAATCATCCCTAAAAGACTGCTGCTGATGATGCTGAGTGCCAGCCTCCACCTCCATGCTGACACAATCCTCCTCCTCCTCCTCCTCCTCCTCCTCTTCCTGTGCGATGGGTGGGACAGAAGGAACACTGTCTGGGTAAAGGGGGCCTTGAGAGGCAAGGAAGTCCTCCTCTTCCTGCCTCTGTTCTGCCTCAAGTGCCCTGTCCATTATTCCACGCAGCGTGTGCTCCAACAGGTGGACAAGAGGTACAGTGTCACTGATGCATGCACTGTCACTGCTCACCATCCTCGTGGCCTCCTCAAATGGTGCCAGGACAGTGCATGCATCCCTGATCATGCCCCACTGGCGTGGAGAAAAAAAACCAAGCTCCCCTGACCCTGTCCTGGTGCCGTAGTCGCACAGGTACTCATTGATGGCCCTCTGCTGCGTGTGCAGCTGCTGCAGCATGGCCAACGTTGAGTTCCACCTGGTGGGCATGTCACATATAAGGCGGTTCTTGGGCAGGTTCAACTCCTTTTGCAGCTCAGCCAGGCGAGCACTGGCATTATAAGATCTGCGGAAATGCACACAGACTTTCCTGGCCTGCCTCAGGACATCCTGTAAGCCCGGGTACCTGCCCAAGAACCGCTGCACCACCAGGTTAAGGACGTGAGCCACACAGGGCACATGGGTCAGTTGTCCCTGTCGGAGGGCGGAGAGGAGGTTGGTGCCATTGTCGCAAACCACCATTCCTGGCTTAAGCTGGCGTGGCGTCAACCACCTCTCGGCCTGGCCCTGCAGAGCAGACAGGACCTCTGCCCCAGTGTGGCTTCTGTCCCCCAAACACACCAGCGCAAGCACGGCATGGCATCTTTTTGCCTGCGTACTTGCGTAGCCCCGTGAACGGCTACGGAGCACCGCTGGTTCATAGGACAAACCACAGGAAGAGGCCATGGAGGAAGAAGAAGAGGAGGGGGTGGAGGAGAGAGGTGTGTCACAACCAGTAGTAGCATTTTGGAGGCGTGGCGGTGGGACAACCTCCAACACTACTGCACCTTGTCCTGCATCCTTCCCAGCTGCCAAAAGAGTGACCCAATGGGCCGTGAAAGAAAGGTAACGTCCCTGTCCATGCCTGCTGGACCATGAGTCAGCGGTAATATGCACCTTACCGCTGACCGCCCTGTCCAGCGAGGCCAAGACATTGCCTTCCACATGCCGGTAGAGAGCCGGAATAGCCTTCCGTGAGAAAAAGTGGCGTTTGGGAACCTGCCACTGAGGAACCGCACATTGCACAAACTCACGGAAGGGGGCCGAGTCTACCAACTGAAAAGGCAGCAGTTGAAGCGCTAGCAATTTAGCCAAGCTAGCATTCAACCGCTGGGCATGTGGATGGCTGGGAGTGAACTTCTTTCGACGGTCCAGCAGCTGGGGCAGGGAAATTTGCCTGCTAGAATCGGACGTCGGTGTACTGCTAGCAGAGTGGCCGCAAGTACTTGGCTGTGACACACCTAATTCTACACCTTCATTCCTCTCAGTGCATGTTTCAGAGAGGACTGAAGTTATAGTGGGGTTGGAGATCCCAGCTGATGCGGTGCAAGGAGAGGTCCGCTTTGTTCTTTGGTGTGGGTCTTTCAGGTAGGCTTGCCAACGAGCTGCATGGCAGGTCAACATATGTCTGGTCAGGCATGTGGTACCCAAGCGGCTGATGTTTTGGCCACGCGATATACGCTTGAGACATATGTTGCAAACAGCAGCTGTGCGATCTGATGCACTAGCCTCAAAAAAGGCCCACACCAAAGAACTTTTTGAATGACGGGCAGAGGCAGCGCCCTGCACAGGCGGAGCTCTGCGGTGTGATTCCGTCGGTGTACTGCCCTTACGCTGGCCACCAAAGGGCATCCTGCCTCGTTGGAGATGTGCCTCCTCCTCATCCTCCTCCTCCTCCTCTCTCCTATTAGGCACCCACGTGGAGTCAGTGACCTCATCATCACCTCCCTCCTCATCACTGGAGCCAATCTGGCAGTATGCTGCAGCTGCTGGAACATGACTGCCAGATTGGTGTCCTTCTTGAGCATCCCCTCTGTCTGCTCTCACGCTACTGCCTTCCTCTAGCTGGGTTTCATCATCAGACCCTTCGAAACGCTGGGCATCCTCCTGGAGCATGTACCCAACACTGTGCTGAAACAGTTCGGGGGACTCCTCAGGAGGAGGACATGGTGGGTCTAGGGAAGGAGTGACTGATGATGAGTCTGACATTGATACCAGGGAAGAGGACGCTTTGGCAGCTGCTTTTCCAGTACCCTGAGCCTGGGTGAGAGAGGAGGAGGAGGAGGGCTTGGTCATCCACTCTACCAAGTCTTCGGCATGATGTGGCTCAACATGTCCAGCTGCCGAAAAGAAGGACAAGCGTGTCCCATGGCCATGTGCTGATGACAATGCACCGCGTCCACGACCAGCACTGTTGCCCCCAGACACAGAGCCTGCTTGCCCTCTTTTATTGCCTCCTGACTGTCTGCCTCTCCTTGTTTGCCTTCCAGACATTCTAATAGATGGCCTGCAGGGAGATGGGAAAAAAGCAATAAGGGCTACCTTCAGGTGTCCTTCTCTGTCCCTTGAAACAAGGACTTTGACAGTGAAAGAAACTGACACACTCTCCCTACCTACAGTTTTCTGTCCCTAGAAAAAATGTTTTTTTTAAGCACAATTTAGCACAAGGAGAATTCACTCACTGTCCTTCCAGGTCCCTGGAAACAAGGACTTTGACAGTGAAAGAAACTGACACACTCTCCCTACCTACAGTTTTCTGTCCCTAGAAAAAATGTTTTTTTTAAGCACAATTTAGCACAAGGAGAATTCACTCACTGTCCTTCCAGGTCCCTGGAAACAAGGACTTTGACAGTGAAAGAAACTGACACACTCTCCCTACCTACAGTTTTCTGTCCCTAGAAAAAATGTTTTTTTTAAGCACAATTTAGCACAAGGAGAATTCACTCACTGTCCTTCCAGGTCCCTGGAAACAAGGACTTTGACAGTGAAAGAAACTGACACACTCTCCCTACCTACAGTTTTCTGTCCCTAGAAAAAATGTTTTTTTTAAGCACAATTTAGCACAAGGAGAATTCACTCACTGTCCTTCCAGGTCCCTGGAAACAAGGACTTTGACAGTGAAAGAAACTGACACACTCTCCCTACCTACAGTTTTCTGTCCCTAGAAAAAATGTTTTTTTAAGCACAATTTAGCACAAGGAGAATTCACTCACTGTCCTTCCAGGTCCCTGGAAACAAGGACTTTGACAGTGAAAGAAACTGACACACTCTCCCTACCTACAGTTTTCTGTCCCTAGAAAAAATGTTTTTTTTAAGCACAATTTAGCACAAGGAGAATTCACTCACTGTCCTTCCAGGTCCCTGGAAACAAGGACTTTGACAGTGAAAGAAACTGACACACTCTCCCTACCTACAGTTTTCTGTCCCTAGAAAAAATGTTTTTTTTAAGCACAATTTAGCACAAGGAGAATTCACTCACTGTCCTTCCAGGTCCCTGGAAACAAGGACTTTGACAGTGAAAGAAACTGACACACTCTCCCTACCTACAGTTTTCTGTCCCTAGAAAAAATGTTTTTTTTAAGCACAATTTAGCACAAGGAGAATTCACTCACTGTCCTTCCAGGTCCCTGGAAACAAGGACTTTGACAGTGAAAGAAACTGACACACTCTCCCTACCTACAGTTTTCTGTCCCTAGAAAAAATGTTTTTTTTAAGCACAATTTAGCACAAGGAGAATTCACTCACTGTCCTTCCAGGTCCCTGGAAACAAGGACTTTGACAGTGAAAGAAACTGACACACTCTCCCTACCTACAGTTTTCTGTCCCTAGAAAAAATGTTTTTTTTAAGCACAATTTAGCACAAGGAGAATTCACTCACTGTCCTTCCAGGTCCCTGGAAACAAGGACTTTGACAGTGAAAGAAACTGACACACTCTCCCTACCTACAGTTTTCTGTCCCTAGAAAAAATGTTTTTTTTAAGCACAATTTAGCACAAGGAGAATTCACTCACTGTCCTTCCAGGTCCCTGGAAACAAGGACTTTGACAGTGAAAGAAACTGACACACTCTCCCTACCTACAGTTTTCTGTCCCTAGAAAAAATGTTTTTTTTAAGCACAATTTAGCACAAGGAGAATTCACTCACTGTCCTTCCAGGTCCCTGGAAACAAGGACTTTGACAGTGAAAGAAACTGACACACTCTCCCTACCTACAGTTTTCTGTCCCTAGAAAAAATGTTTTTTTTAAGCACAATTTAGCACAAGGAGAATTCACTCACTGTCCTTCCAGGTCCCTGGAAACAAGGACTTTGACAGTGAAAGAAACTGACACACTCTCCCTACCTACAGTTTTCTGTCCCTAGAAAAAATGTTTTTTTAAGCACAATTTAGCACAAGGAGAATTCACTCACTGTCCTTCCAGGTCCCTGGAAACAAGGACTTTGACAGTGAAAGAAACTGACACACTCTCCCTACCTACAGTTTTCTGTCCCTAGAAAAAATGTTTTTTTTAAGCACAATTTAGCACAAGGAGAATTCACTCACTGTCCTTCCAGGTCCCTGGAAACAAGGACTTTGACAGTGAAAGAAACTGACACACTCTCCCTACCTACAGTTTTCTGTCCCTAGAAAAAATGTTTTTTTTAAGCACAATTTAGCACAAGGAGAATTCACTCACTGTCCTTCCAGGTCCCTGGAAACAAGGACTTTGACAGTGAAAGAAACTGACACACTCTCCCTACCTACAGTTTTCTGTCCCTAGAAAAAATGTTTTTTTTAAGCACAATTTAGCACAAGGAGAATTCACTCACTGTCCTTCCAGGTCCCTGGAAACAAGGACTTTGACAGTGAAAGAAACTGACACACTCTCCCTACCTACAGTTTTCTGTCCCTAGAAAAAATGTTTTTTTTAAGCACAATTTAGCACAAGGAGAATTCACTCACTGTCCTTCCAGGTCCCTGGAAACAAGGACTTTGACAGTGAAAGAAACTGACACACTCTCCCTACCTACAGTTTTCTGTCCCTAGAAAAAATGTTTTTTTTAAGCACAATTTAGCACAAGGAGAATTCACTCACTGTCCTTCCAGGTCCCTGGAAACAAGGACTTTGACAGTGAAAGAAACTGACACACTCTCCCTACCTACAGTTTTCTGTCCCTAGAAAAAATGTTTTTTTTAAGCACAATTTAGCACAAGGAGAATTCACTCACTGTCCTTCCAGGTCCCTGGAAACAAGGACTTTGACAGTGAAAGAAACTGACACACTCTCCCTACCTACAGTTTTCTGTCCCTAGAAAAAATGTTTTTTTTAAGCACAATTTAGCACAAGGAGAATTCACTCACTGTCCTTCCAGGTCCCTGGAAACAAGGACTTTGACAGTGAAAGAATCTGACACACTCTCCCTACCTACAGTTTTCTGTCCCTAGAAAAAATGTTTTTTTTAAGCACAATTTAGCACAAGGAGAATTCACTCACTGTCCTTCCAGGTCCCTGGAAACAAGGACTTTGACAGTGAAAGAAACTGACACACTCTCCCTACCTACAGTTTTCTGTCCCTAGAAAAAATGTTTTTTTTAAGCACAATTTAGCACAAGGAGAATTCACTCACTGTCCTTCCAGGTCCCTGGAAACAAGGACTTTGACAGTGAAAGAAACTGACACACTCTCCCTACCTACAGTTTTCTGTCCCTAGAAAAAATGTTTTTTTTAAGCACAATTTAGCACAAGGAGAATTCACTCACTGTCCTTCCAGGTCCCTGGAAACAAGGACTTTGACAGTGAAAGAAACTGACACACTCTCCCTACCTACAGTTTTCTGTCCCTAGAAAAAATGTTTTTTTTAAGCACAATTTAGCACAAGGAGAATTCACTCACTGTCCTTCCAGGTCCCTGGAAACAAGGACTTTGACAGTGAAAGAAACTGACACACTCTCCCTACCTACAGTTTTCTGTCCCTAGAAAAAATGTTTTTTTTAAGCACAATTTAGCACAAGGAGAATTCACTCACTGTCCTTCCAGGTCCCTGGAAACAAGGACTTTGACAGTGAAAGAAACTGACACACTCTCCCTACCTACAGTTTTCTGTCCCTAGAAAAAATGTTTTTTTTAAGCACAATTTAGCACAAGGAGAATTCACTCACTGTCCTTCCAGGTCCCTGGAAACAAGGACTTTGACAGTGAAAGAAACTGACACACTCTCCCTACCTACAGTTTTCTGTCCCTAGAAAAAATGTTTTTTTTAAGCACAATTTAGCACAAGGAGAATTCACTCACTGTCCTTCCAGGTCCCTGGAAACAAGGACTTTGACAGTGAAAGAAACTGACACACTCTCCCTACCTACAGTTTTCTGTCCCTAGAAAAAATGTTTTTTTTAAGCACAATTTAGCACAAGGAGAATTCACTCACTGTCCTTCCAGGTCCCTGGAAACAAGGACTTTGACAGTGAAAGAAACTGACACACTCTCCCTACCTACAGTTTTCTGTCCCTAGAAAAAATGTTTTTTTTAAGCACAATTTAGCACAAGGAGAATTCACTCACTGTCCTTCCAGGTCCCTGGAAACAAGGACTTTGACAGTGAAAGAAACTGACACACTCTCCCTACCTACAGTTTTCTGTCCCTAGAAAAAATGTTTTTTTAAGCACAATTTAGCACAAGGAGAATTCACTCACTGTCCTTCCAGGTCCCTGGAAACAAGGACTTTGACAGTGAAAGAAACTGACACACTCTCCCTACCTACAGTTTTCTGTCCCTAGAAAAAATGTTTTTTTTAAGCACAATTTAGCACAAGGAGAATTCACTCACTGTCCTTCCAGGTCCCTGGAAACAAGGACTTTGACAGTGAAAGAAACTGACACACTCTCCCTACCTACAGTTTTCTGTCCCTAGAAAAAATGTTTTTTTTAAGCACAATTTAGCACAAGGAGAATTCACTCACTGTCCTTCCAGGTCCCTGGAAACAAGGACTTTGACAGTGAAAGAAACTGACACACTCTCCCTACCTACAGTTTTCTGTCCCTAGAAAAAATGTTTTTTTTAAGCACAATTTAGCACAAGGAGAATTCACTCACTGTCCTTCCAGGTCCCTGGAAACAAGGACTTTGACAGTGAAAGAAACTGACACACTCTCCCTACCTACAGTTTTCTGTCCCTAGAAAAAATGTTTTTTTTAAGCACAATTTAGCACAAGGAGAATTCACTCACTGTCCTTCCAGGTCCCTGGAAACAAGGACTTTGACAGTGAAAGAAACTGACACACTCTCCCTACCTACAGTTTTCTGTCCCTAGAAAAAATGTTTTTTTTAAGCACAATTTAGCACAAGGAGAATTCACTCACTGTCCTTCCAGGTCCCTGGAAACAAGGACTTTGACAGTGAAAGAAACTGACACACTCTCCCTACCTACAGTTTTCTGTCCCTAGAAAAAATGTTTTTTTTAAGCACAATTTAGCACAAGGAGAATTCACTCACTGTCCTTCCAGGTCCCTGGAAACAAGGACTTTGACAGTGAAAGAAACTGACACACTCTCCCTACCTACAGTTTTCTGTCCCTAGAAAAAATGTTTTTTTTAAGCACAATTTAGCACAAGGAGAATTCACTCACTGTCCTTCCAGGTCCCTGGAAACAAGGACTTTGACAGTGAAAGAAACTGACACACTCTCCCTACCTACAGTTTTCTGTCCCTAGAAAAAATGTTTTTTTTAAGCACAATTTAGCACAAGGAGAATTCACTCACTGTCCTTCCAGGTCCCTGGAAACAAGGACTTTGACAGTGAAAGAAACTGACACACTCTCCCTACCTACAGTTTTCTGTCCCTAGAAAAAATGTTTTTTTTAAGCACAATTTAGCACAAGGAGAATTCACTTACTGTCCTTCCAGGTCCCTGGAAACAAGGACTTTGACAGTGAAAGAAACTGACACACTCTCCCTACCTACAGTTTTCTGTCCCTAGAAAAAATGTTTTTTTTAAGCACAATTTAGCACAAGGAGAATTCACTCACTGTCCTTCCAGGTCCCTGGAAACAAGGACTTTGACAGTGAAAGAAACTGACACACTCTCCCTACCTACAGTTTTCTGTCCCTAGAAAAAATGTTTTTTTTAAGCACAATTTAGCACAAGGAGAATTCACTCACTGTCCTTCCAGGTCCCTGGAAACAAGGACTTTGACAGTGAAAGAAACTGACACACTCTCCCTACCTACAGTTTTCTGTCCCTAGAAAAAATGTTTTTTTTAAGCACAATTTAGCACAAGGAGAATTCACTCACTGTCCTTCCAGGTCCCTGGAAACAAGGACTTTGACAGTGAAAGAAACTGACACACTCTCCCTACCTACAGTTTTCTGTCCCTAGAAAAAATGTTTTTTTTAAGCACAATTTAGCACAAGGAGAATTCACTCACTGTCCTTCCAGGTCCCTGGAAACAAGGACTTTGACAGTGAAAGAAACTGACACACTCTCCCTACCTACAGTTTTCTGTCCCTAGAAAAAATGTTTTTTTTAAGCACAATTTAGCACAAGGAGAATTCACTCACTGTCCTTCCAGGTCCCTGGAAACAAGGACTTTGACAGTGAAAGAAACTGACACACTCTCCCTACCTACAGTTTTCTGTCCCTAGAAAAAATGTTTTTTTAAGCACAATTTAGCACAAGGAGAATTCACTCACTGTCCTTCCAGGTCCCTGGAAACAAGGACTTTGACAGTGAAAGAAACTGACACACTCTCCCTACCTACAGTTTTCTGTCCCTAGAAAAAATGTTTTTTTTAAGCACAATTTAGCACAAGGAGAATTCACTCACTGTCCTTCCAGGTCCCTGGAAACAAGGACTTTGACAGTGAAAGAAACTGACACACTCTCCCTACCTACAGTTTTCTGTCCCTAGAAAAAATGTTTTTTTTAAGCACAATTTAGCACAAGGAGAATTCACTCACTGTCCTTCCAGGTCCCTGGAAACAAGGACTTTGACAGTGAAAGAAACTGACACACTCTCCCTACCTACAGTTTTCTGTCCCTAGAAAAAATGTTTTTTTTAAGCACAATTTAGCACAAGGAGAATTCACTCACTGTCCTTCCAGGTCCCTGGAAACAAGGACTTTGACAGTGAAAGAAACTGACACACTCTCCCTACCTACAGTTTTCTGTCCCTAGAAAAAATGTTTTTTTTAAGCACAATATAGCACAAGCACAAAACACACTGACACTCTCCCTACCTATCCTTCTCTTTCCCTAAACTAAAGGAATCCAGGTTAAGCAAGAAAGAAATAAAAGTCACTGTCCCTGCCTATGCTGCTCTATCCCTGCTCCGGAACACACTACACTAGGCCGCCGTGCTGGCGGCCTTTTATAGTGTGGGGCGTGTACTAAACACCCTCAGCAATAATTGGCCACAGGCATCCTGCCTGTGGCCAATCATTGCTCTCCTCGCTGCCGGCGCTGTGATTGGCCAAGCATGCGGGGTCACAGTGCATGCTTGGCCAATCACAGCGCCTGGATGACACTGCGATGGCGTAGTGCATTGTGGGCCGTTCGCGTCACTCGAATTTGGCGCGAACGGCCCAAATCGTTCGATCTTCGTCGAACGATCGAACAGCCGATGTTCGAGTCGAACGTATGTTCGACTCGAACACGAAGCTCATCCCTAATGAAGACTAACTAACCAATCTGGCTCTGCTAATGGCATATCATAGAAGGTGTGTTTGTTTAGCTTAGTCAGAAGGCTGTTACTGTATTATAGGCAAGCTTTTTGACTAATTTAGGCTTTAAAGAAAGACTACAAACTACAATAATTAATTATATAATGTAATTCCAAAAAGCAGTTGAGCTGAAGGTTTATGTGTTATATTATGTGGTAATGATAACTGCTGTGGTTCTCAGGAATTCTAATAAAGGGGAAGGTTCCTATAAAGCTCCGTACTTCATATACAGGAAATTGAGATGGTTAAGCGGTTTCTACAAAGGGATCAACAACAATGAGAGTTTAATTCCTTTATTTAAAAGGAACAGGAGTTCACTATGACCCATAATACTTTGATTTTGACAGCCACCATTACCTCCAGGTTAAAAAAAAAGCAAAGGGAGGGGCATACCCTAGCGCAATAAAACCTATTTATTGAACAATGGTGGGTAGGATCAATTTAATAAAAATTATTTGGGCACCTCAACTGCTCTATATTTTACACAACGCTATATGTTTTTAAAACATTTGATGCTATGTCCTGTACACTCACCTGGAGGAAGCACAAACATTGTATTAGGTTACAGACACTTCAGGGATCTAAAGAATTGGGAGGCCTGGCCCTTCCTCAACCCTTTTCTTTTGGCTGCTCAAC
Organism: Rana muscosa; assembly: GCA_029206835.1. NCBI lineage: Eukaryota > Metazoa > Chordata > Amphibia > Anura > Ranidae > Rana > Rana muscosa. Next base: position 231,644,089 of record CM055119.1, read on the forward strand.
TTTAACACTTGACAGCCTGGAATGATACCAAACATACTGACCCTGTTAAACAAATTCTCTCTGATTTTTGGCAAATGCCTGGTGAGATGCTTAGAGGCAGGTAAATTTAGAACCTACCAACAATACCCCACTCTCACCCTGCTGGGCAAAGTTTGGTGTAAGGCTCCACTTGCAGTATATCAGGTACACTGCCTACACTTGACCTCTCAGCAGAGTCTGCTGGGAGTGGTGCTGGGGGCCCCAGAGAGCCCATTCACAGGGAACTCCCCTTCTATAAAGTGCGCAGGCTAGAAAACGCGTTGAAAGATGCCGGTGACGCCATCACGCCCACCACTGCTGTTCACAAGCACTCCAGCCCTCAGTCTTTGGCCCTTCCATCTCTCTGAGCTGGCTTCCCGGGTCCTGATGATCGACAGCGGCTGTCAAGCGGTGCTTGTGGCGATCATTTGCCGGCAATGGATGTTTACATGCCTTAATTTATCTTCTTTTATTTGAGTTGCCAATTTACTGGTTTAACAATACATTTTAGTGTTTACATCTACACTTACTTACATCTTCTTTTTTTACATGTATTGAAGATTGCTTTTGTTCCCTAAAAGAGGCTTGCCCTGAGTGGATGGACATTTGGTTTTAACTATATTATCAATGGATGGACTTTTATAATACTGGGACTATTACCACTGGGCTTTACCATCTAATAAGTGATTGTAGTTGTGCACCTTATTTCCTCTTTATCTCACATCAATGATGAGGAATGGTCTAATATTCCTAATAGTGTAACACAGGTATTCCTCTCCAAGACCCAAAAACTCACTCAGCGCTTTATCATTTTTCATTCATACCATACCCCACAGAAACTATTCACTTGGCATAGAGAAGACTCCCCCCTATGTCCAAGATATGAAATTGACAATGGCACACCGATACACATTATGGAAATGGCCCAAACACGTTCGGTACTGGACTTTGGTCCTAGACAGCATCAATGAGATTTATGTAGTTAACCTCCCAATGGACCCTAAGAAATATATATTGGGCTGGTTAGATGAGGACATACATACTGTATATAGCAATTTGCTATTCATAGCGCAGAAACATATGTACAATTGTCTTCTTGATACAGGTATAAGGTGGTATTACTTAACCCCATTGCTCTTATATATTCGGAATTATTTACACATTGGACATCAATGCAGGCTTCTCACAGTAAGAGCTGTGAAAATGTGGAATAGACTACCCCCAGATGTGGTTCTGGCCAGCTCAGTAGATTACTTTAAAAAAGGACTGGATTTGTTCCTAAGTTTACATAATTTAGCTGGATACTAATATTTATAGGTAAAGTTGATCCAGGGAATATCCGATTGCCTCTTGGTGATCATGAAGGAATTTATCTTCCCTGCTGTAGCAAATTGGATCATGCTTTGCTGGGGTTTTTCGCCTTCCTCTGGATCAACTGTGGGTATAGGATGGTGTATATGGGATTGTGTATTTTTTTTGTTTGTTTTTTATTGGTTGAACTAGATAGACTTGTGTCTTTTTTCTGACTATATAGTACAGTATAGTACAGTATAGTACAGTAGGTGCACAGGCACTTTTTCTTTATATTCTGTCACATTACCACTTTACACTTGTGCAGCCGCCATGCAGGTATTTGATTATATAGAAAGTAGAGCCATCAACTTAGATGAGGTGTTCTCCAAACAAGAAGATAAACCTAATGGAGATATAGAAGGGATATTTAGAAAGATGGGGCATCTCATGGAGAATTTTTTTTATTCTTGGTGGGACATTGTCTCACATGAGAATTATATTAAAGACAAAATAGTCCCAAGAAGACTCCGTTGGGATGTACCAATTAATGATGGGCTATTGGATGATGATTCAATAGAAGAATGGTTTACCTTTTTTAATGCAAGAGGGTTGGATTTGTTACATTTCCCGATTAAAAGGAAACAGCGTAAAATGAAATTAATAGATGAGCAAATTATTGAGCTAAAAGAAAAGCTTGATCCGGTTAAAGATCTGCCTGAATTTGCTACGCTGTCTAACCAACTCAACAAGGATATGATAAAGAAAGATAAGGACACTGCAGCCAGAAAAAAGAGGAAATTTCTCAGGGACATCAAGTATTATCAAGAAGAAACAGCTTATAAATGGCAAATTAATGCAGTTACAACTGCATCCACCTTTTCTACCCCAGAGAAAGGAGGAAAGGGTGTGCCCATAAATACCACCGTAGAACATCCAATGAATCCTAACCAATGGGTTGAACAGCCAAAAACCCCCCGAAACCCAGGAAAGAATCAACCACCAGTGTACAGAACCCCAAATGGACATGGACAAAACAATCAATGGAAAAAACCGCACTGGAAGAACAATGGGAGAAAACCACCGTATAAAGCCCTCACTACCAACAGTCCCAAGCCCAATATGGACAATACCATGAAAAGAGAACCCCAGATCATGGGCATAATTGGGAAACAAGGAATCAAGCTCCATATTGGCAGGATCAACATCCCCAATATGGAGGAGGAGCATACCACTATGATAGTAGGAGGAGTCCAATACCGATCTCGAATAGGTATGTTGTTTTAACCACTTCGCGCCCGGGCCATATGAAAAAGACGTCCGCAAAGCGGTCGTCAATTGCTGATAGGACGTCTATGGACGTCCTCCCATTTACTTCTGCGATGCGCGCCACCGCGGGCATGCATCGGGGAAAAGCTGTGCCCGCCGTGTCAGGCGGGTGCCGATGCGCGTGCCTGGCGGCCGCGATGTCCGCCAGGTACGAGCAATCGGCTGTCACAGAGCCAGGGACGTGGATCTCTGTGTGTAAACACAGAGATCCACGTCCTGTCAGGGAGAGGAGACTGATGGTGTGTCCCTTGTACATAGGGACAACCATCAGTCACCTCCCCCAGTCAGTCCCCTCCCCCCACAGTAAGAACATCTAGAAGGGAACATATTAACCCCTTGATCGCCCCCTAGTGGTTAACCCCTTCCCTGCCAGTCACATTTATACAGTAATCAGTGCATATTTATAGCACTGTTCGCTGTATAAATGTGAATGGTCCCAAAAATTTGTCAAAAGAGTGCGATGTGTCCGCCATAATGTCACAGTCACAAAAAAAAAATCACAGATCGACGCCATTACTAGTAAAAAAATAAATTAAAAAAAATAAAAAATAAAAATCATAATTCTATTCCCTATTTTGTAGGCGCTATAACTTTTGCGCAAACCAATCACTATACGCTTATTGCGATTTTTTCTTTACCTAAAATATGTAGAATACGTATCGGCCTAAACTGAGGAAAAAAATTGTAAAAAAAAAAAAAATTGGGATATTAATTATAGCAAAAATTAAAAAATATTGTGTTTTTTTCAAAATTGTCGCTCTATTTTTGTTTATAGCGCAAAAAATAAAAACCGCAGAAATGATCAAATACCACCAAAAGAAAGCTCTATTTGTGGGAAAAAAGGAAGTCAATTTTGTTTGGGAGCCAAGTCACACGACCGCGCAATTGTCATTCAAAGCGTGACAGTGCTGAAACCTGAAATTTCGCCTGGGCAGGAAGGGGGTTATTTGCCCAGTTGTCAAGTGGTTAAGAAGGGATGGGGTTTCCTCTGTAGCACCATATCCCTATCAATCCCAAGAAGGAAGACACCATGAGACCTATGAATATAACTCCCAGCGTTTTTTAGAAGAGCGCTATCCAAGACCCCCAAGAAATCCAGATGGAGGAAACGGAGGAAGGAGATCACCAAGAAGATCCCCGAGACCGGAAACAAGGAGGAAGTAAGATGAGGAAGAATGAGAGGATGTAGAGGAGGTTTGAGGAAACAGATGAGAAAAAAGAGGAAAGAAAGAACTATAGGAGAGGGCATTATCAACATTAGCAGCATCACTCTAACTCAGGAAGAATTGAAAACCTTGGATTAAGGATTGAAATTTGCGCCGAAGAAAAACTTTAATGAATTTAGTGCTTATGTGGATGTACAAAAATTCACCAGGAAATTGAATATAAAAAAGTATATGCTATCAAAACCTGGTGAGGTGCCAAGGAATGTGATCAAGCCTGACCGATATGCACATAGCACTTTGAAAAATAAATCGCTTTTCAATCCACCACCCAGAAACGAAGGACACATAGAGGTTTTTAAAAGAATGGTGACACAAGATCTTAATAAATTACAAGTCAAGAAAGCATGGGATCCAATGGAAATAAGAAAGGGAATCAAGCAATTAGAAGAAAGGAAAGACATAGTAATAAGACCGGCGGATAAAGGAGGGGCCATAGTTATTTTATCTAAGGATCTATACAAAAAAGAAATGGAGAAACAGCTTGAGGATGTACATACATATCAGAAATTGCTGAGGAATCCCACTTTACAATACAAAAAAGATTTGGGGAAATTGGTAGAAAAAGGAACGGAGAAAAAACTCCTGAAAGAAAAAGAAGCATTATACCTGGTTCCTAATACATGCCGGATACCAGTGATATATATTCTGCCAAAAGTACATAAAAACAAGAAAAACCCTGCTGGTAGACCTATTGTAAATGGGATAAACTCAGTGGGAGCAAGATTGGGAGAGTATCTTGACTCATTTCTACAACCAGTAGTTAAAGAAACACAATCTTATTTAAAAGACACAAAGCACCTTATTCAACTACTAGAAGCTACCACCTTGGATGATGAACCTATCTTTTTCGCTACGGCGGATGTAGCTTCATTGTACACTGACATCAGTCATGAAGATGCCTTAGCAGCTACCAGATGGGCTCTAAGGAAATATAGTAGTTTGAAGTGCAAACAGAGAAAATTTCTTAATCACAATTATTTCTGGTTTGACTCCCATTACTACAAACAAATTAAAGGGGTAGCTATGGGGGCTAAATTTGCCCCCAGTGTTGCCAACCTTCATATGGCATTATGGGAAGATGACTCGATATACAAAAACAGTCCCTCCCAACTGATTATGTATAAGCGATATATCGATGATATATTTTTAATATGGAAAGGGGAAAAAGAGAGCCTGATAGAATTCAGCCAGGAATTAGAAGTAAATGATAAAAATATCAGGCTGTCCTGGAATATAGATGAATTAAAAATTAATTTCCTGGACTTGGAAATCTGGCAAGAAGATAGAATCATTAAAACCAGAACTTTCTTCAAAACAGTGGACAGGAATAGTTATCTTCCCACTGATAGCTGTCACCATGCACCCTGGTTAATGAACATTCCCAAGGGACAGCTAGTGAGGCTGAGAAGAAATTGCACTACAGAGTCGGAGTTCAGACAGCAAGCTGAATTCATTGGGGACCGATTTCATGATAAGGGATATGACCAGGGTTTTCTCCAAAAGAAGATTGACGAAGTAGGCAGCATGGAAAGAAATAATCTTCTCAGAAACAAAGAAAAGGAAAAGTTGAACTATGCAGAGAATCCACTGATCCTCGATTACAATATGCAGTTTAAAAAATTAGAATCTATCATCCGGAAACATTGGAATGTCCTAAAAGCTGATCACCATTGGACCCAAATATTATCTCCATTTCCTAAATTTATCTATAGAAGGGCTCCTACCCTTCGTAACATTCTAGCTAAGAATGTTTTGGATCCTCCCACCAAGAAGCCGTTTTCCTTTTTTGAAGGAAAGGGCTTCTATCCATGCAAGTATTGTTATGCTTGTAGGCATACCAAGTTTAAGAGATCCAAGAAAGACGAGTTTGTAGCTACTCCCACAGGAAAGAAGTATACCATCAAAGAATTTATCTCATGTAAGACAGAGGAGGCTGTCTACATGTTGGAGTGCTCATGTAAACTCCAATATGTGGGCAGAACAAAAAAGGCCCCTCTGGAAACGTTTGAGGGAGCATGTTCAAAATATTAACTCTGGCTTTCCCAAGCATAGTGTATCTAGGCACTTTGCCGAATTTCATGGGAAAGATCCTAGCTCTCTCTCTTTTTGGGGCATTGAAAAGTTTAAGCCCCATTGGAGAGGAAGCAATAAAGTCATCACTCTCAGCCAAGCTGAGTCTCGTTGGATTTTTGAGTTACAGTCGCTTGCCCCTTTAGGTCTCAATATCGAGTTTGATTTAAACTGTTTCATTTCAAATTATTAGATATGTATTATGATCGTTATGTTATTGCGTTGGTTTTTGTTTTTTTTCCCCCTTTTTTCTTCTCTCTTCTTTCGTCTTTTTTCGTTTTTCTTCTTCTTCTCTTCTTTTCTTTTCCCTTTTTTTACTTCCTTCTTTTCTTCTTTTTTCTTCTTCCTCTCTTCTTTTCTCTTCTCTTTTTTTTCCTTTCTTCTTCTTTCTTCTTTTTCTTCTCTTTTTCTTCTTTCCCCTTTTTCTCTTCTCTTTTCTTTTCTCCTTTCTTCTTTCTTCTTTTGTCTTTTTCTTTTCTTCTTTTCTTTCCCCTTTTTTTCCTTTCTTCTTTTCTTCTTCTTTCTTCTTTTTTCTTTTTCTTCTCTTTTTCTTCTTTCCCCTTTTTCTCTTCTCTCTTTTCTTTTCTTCTTTCTTCTTTTTTCGTTTTTCTTCTCTTTTTTTTTTTTTATAAATATATGTATATTGTTTTTTTTTATATGTATATTTGTTTTTTTTGATGCCTGATGTTGTAACTGTACCGATTTTGATGTGGATCTTCATTTTTATCTTTATATAAGAATGCTTAGTTTTTATTTATACCATGGTCTGGCTGTAGGTGGTCAAGTTTATAGAGACTTTCTGGACTGACCTGACACACCTCCCAGAACCCCTTGCTTCTTAGGAATTTGCATATGATTAATCAGGAATGTATTTAAGCTCCTATTTGACACTTGGCTCCTACGCCCTTGATAAAGTCACGTGTGTAGTGACGCAATGCGTCGTGAGGAGGAGCCTAGTGACGTCGTACTTCCGGTTTGCGGCCGTGAACCGGAAGTTGGTACTCTGTGGACGTTTTTTGTGGCGTTTTTTACCTCATGGTTTTAAACGTGTTTTTAAGTTGTTTTACTCTGAATAAACGCCTTTTTTTTGGCTTTCCTTTAGATAATTCACTATGGAGTCCCTTTTGTTTTGTTTCTGAAAACTGTGGAGCAAGATTTCCTCTGAGGAACAACAACTGGAAGCGGTGGAGATTTCTGCAGTGGTTCCTGTTCACCTAAAAGGGTTGGAAGTTATATCTGGAGCAGTGGAGATCCTTGAGGCTATATCTGACCCCTTGGGGTCCATCAGGAAGGTGAGAGGCTGGTGTCTACGGGGGGGAGGATTGTATGTCTATCGCTTTTCCCATTTGACCCCTTCTGTTTCTGATGCGACAAGTTGGATTCCCACACCTGTCTTCCTTCTTTCTTCCCGCTTGAGGCTGCTGATATTTTCTGGATTATTAGCACTTTATTCACTCACTAATTTGGACGTTTTTTGCATACCATTCATTTGGTTGAGATATTTTTAGATTTTGTAGTATTTATGTATTTTTGCACTTTAGTAATATATTAAGTGAGTAATATCATCATTACCGCATTTTTTGCACATTTCTAGCACTTTATTTATTGACATTTAGTGCTGCTTCATTATTTAGATTTTTTCTGACTATGTAACTTGGATGGTCCTAGGGGCTTACTTGCTCAGTCAGTGGCTTCTCTTTCAATGTGGCTGTCGGCTTCACAGGCGGAGCACACAGGTAGGGAGAGAGTGGCGGGAGAAGGGATGAGTGTCATGCTGCGTAGGCATGCTGGAGGTGGACAGAGCAGTGTGGGGATCCCCTCCTTCCTGAACAGCTGCAGCTGGCAAGCCGGCTGTCATCCGGCCACACCTGAGGAGGACAGAGCAGTCATCGGAGGCGGACAGAAGCAGGGTGATGGAGCTGCGGGTTTTCCTTGGCCCTGCATGTCTGCGATGGAAGCTTTTCAGGGGGAATCAGAACAGCCTGGGATAGTCTGCCCCTGGTGTCACCCCTCTGGAGGGTGTCACCCAGGTGCGGTCCGCACCCACCGCCACTGAGCACCAGGACAACGTAATTACCCTCAAAATTATACCATTTTGGAAAGAAAACACCCCAATGTATATTCTATGAGGCATTATGCATCTTTTGAACGTGTAATTTTTTTCCACATGGTTTGGTTAAAATGTGGAAAGAAAATGAGAACTTTTTACACAAAGTCGTAGATTTATAAGATATTTCTAACACATAGCATGTACATAGCAAAAATTATTCCCCAAAATACATTCTGCTACTCGTCCTGAGTATGGTGATACCACGTGTGAGACTTTTACACAGCCTGGTCACATACAGAGGCTCAACATCCAAGTAGCACATTCAGCTATTCTAGGAGCATAAATTACACATCTAATTTCCTGACTACCAATCACACTTTTGAAGCCCCTGGAGCACCATTACGATGGGAACACCAACAAAATTACCCCATTTTGGAAAGCAAACACCCCAATGTATATTTTATGTGGCATTATGAGTCTTTTGAAAATGTCAGGCGGAGCCTGTGACGTCATAGCGCACAATCAGGAAGCAGACAACCAGCCACTGGGGAATACAGGGCCGAGGATCTGGGAATGCTTTAGTGACCTGAAGTGGAGCTTACACCCCAATTGTATCAAGCAAGCTGCCTGTGTGCACCAGAGACAGTGCACCTGCAAATGTGAGTGTAACTTTTTATTTGAATAAAAGACAAAGTTTTTACACAGATAAACACTATGTACGTTTTCTCCTTACTTTAATGACTTACATGCATGTATGAGGCATAGCATACAAGGGAACAGGAGCCCAAGAACCAGCAGGGAATTTGTGGATCACTGGATTGATAACCCTAAGGGGAAGGCCTATTTAGACCCCTGACATGGTCTTCCGGGAGGTGAGCGCATAGTATGACCGGTGGAGGGCACTTCAGATTTTTATAGCACCACACAAATATCATGGAATCTTTTTTCCATTGGATGTATGAGCATTTGCGCAACCCGTAAAGACATGTGCACTAATTAAATGTTTTTTGTTTTTTGTTTATTGTTTGAAGATCATTATTAGCAGCAAGGATGGGAAGTGTTATCATAATGGGGGATTTTAATTATCCAGACATAGCCTGGGCAGAGGGAGCCACACATTTGTCTAAGGCTCGTCAGTTCCTAAATGTCGTGCAGGACAATTTCATGGGTCAGGTGGTAGACACACCAACTAGAAACAAAGCGTTACTAGATCTACTGATTAGAAAACAATACAGACCTGATCATGGATGTGGAAATACAGGGAAATTTAGGAAACAACGATCACAGGTCAATTGGCTTCAGTATAAATCACACAAATAGGAAGCACAAGGGGAACACAAAGACACTGAATTTCAAAAGAGCCAACTTCCCTAAACTACGAACCTTGCTAAAAGATATAAATTGGGATAAAATCTTAGAAACAAAAAAAAAATGAGAGATGATGGGTTTGCTTTAAGAGCATATTAAATAAGGGCATTAGCCAGTGCATCCCATTGGGAAATACAATTTTAAAGAGTGAACAAAAGTCCTGGATGGCTTAACTCTAATGTAAAAATGCATATAAAAGCAAAGGAGACGAGTCCCTTAGCCTTCAAAAAAGGCTCTGGGATTATCATCAGCATTCAGACTTTACAAAAAATGCAACAAGATATGTAAGGGTGCAATTAGAGCGGCTAAGATAGAACACGAAAGACACATAGCGGAGGAGAGCAAAAAAAATCCCCAAACATTTTTTAAGTATATAGACAGTAAAAAAAGGAGGATAGACCACATTGGCCCCATAAAGAATGAGAAAGGACATCTGGTTACAAAGGATGGGGAGATGGCGAATGTATTGAATTTATTCTTCTCCTCAGTCTTCACAAGGGAATTGGGGGGCTTCAGTAACCAAAACTACAGTGTTTGCCTTCATGACATATCACAGGAAGCACCCACATGGCTAACAGAGGACAGAATTCTACTGACTGGAATTGTACCAGCTGATTAGAGAAAAGCCAATGTAGCACCAATATTTAAAAAAGGGCCAAAATACATACCTGGGAATTACAGACCAGTTAGCCCTAACATCAATTGTATGCAAGCTCTTGGAGGGGATGAGAAGGTACTATATACAAGATTTTACAAGATAAGGAAGATAATGAAAAAGGTATCATTAGCAGTAATCAGCATGGATTCATGAAGAATCATTCTTGCCAAGCCAATCTATTAGCCTTCTATGAGAAGGTGAGCTGCCATCTAGATAAAGGAAGGCTCGTAGACATGTTGTATCTGGATTTTGCAAAAGCATTTGACACAGTTCCCCATAAATGTTTATTGTACAAAGTAAGGTCCGTTGGCATGGACCATAGGATGAGTACATGGATTGAAAACTGGCTACAAGGGTGAGTTCAGAGGGTGGTGATAAATGGGGAATACTCGGGATGGTCAGGGATGGGGAGTGGAGTCCCTCAGGGTTCTGTGCTGGGAAGAATCCTGTTTAATCGGTTCATAAACGACCTAGAGGATGGGGTAAACAGCTCAATCTCTGTATTTGCGGACGACACTAAGCTAAGCAGGGCAATAACTTCTCTTCAGGATGTGGAAACCTTGTAAGTAGATCTGAACAAATTAATGGTGTGGGCTAGTGATGAGCCGAACACCCCCGGGTTCGGTTCGCACCAGAACCCGCGAACGGACCGGAAGTTCGAACGAACATTAGAACCCTATTAAATACAATGGATGCGAACGTTCGAATTCTAAAGTGCTAATTATAACAACTATTATGCATGTTATTGTCCTAAAAAGGGTTTGGGAACCCGGGTTCTGCACCAGGGGACATGTATCAATGCAAAAAGAAGTTTTAAAAACGGTCGTTTTTCGGGAGCAGTCATTTTAATGATGCATAAAGTGAAAAAAAAAAAGTCAAATATTCCTTTAAATATCGTACCTGGGGGGTGTCTAAAGTATGCCTGTGAAGTGCCACGTGTTTCCCGTGTTTAGAACTGTCCCTGCACAAAATGACACTTCTAAAGGAAAAAAAAGCCATTTAAAACTGCTTGCGGCTTTAATGTAATGTCTGGTCCCGGTAATATGGATGAAATTCTTTAAGAAAAATGGCATAGCTACCCCATGACCCCCCCCCCCTACCCCAGCCCATTACCAGCCCCTTTGGGTCTTGTATGGATATTAAGGGGAACCCCGCACATAAAATAAAAAAGGCCCTATATACTCTGAACAGCCGTATACAGGCGGTGCATACAAGACAGGGACTGTAGGTTTGTTCTTATGTAGAATCTGTTTGTAATTTTGAACAGGTACATTGTTGAAGTGTAGCTCCAGCCCAAAAATCTATTTTTAAACTTTTTGGAAAACATAGGTAAGGGTTATCACCCCTGTAACATTTGTTTTGCTGTCTGTGCCCCTGTTCAGAACATTTCACCTCACTTTCCGTCCCAATGACAACTGTTTTTGAAATGTGGTGTTTTTCTTGAAACAAGGATTGCTGATAAAGCATCAGTACAGAGGAGACACCTTTCTCCCATATTTATTCTTACAGGAGAGAATTTTCCTTCCTAGTGGTAGATTTCCTCTCACTTCCTGTTGTCTTCTTGCGTTTGCAAGTAGGAGTCGTTTGTAAGTTGGATGTTTGAAAGTAGGGACCTGCCGTATATACTCTGCAGAAATAGGCCCCTTAGTTGTTGGTGTTGGCACAACACTGTAAGCACTCACAGTTACTCTTGGTTGGTGCTGGAACGCCCTGCTGTCAACTATTATATCAGGAATTTTAATTACATATAATTGTTGAACAGTGGTAGTAAAAATTGGGCCTTTGATGGTGGTGCTGGTGCCACAACACTGTAAGCCCTGACAGTTACTCTTGGTGGGTGCAGCAATGGGCCCTGCTGTGAATTATTAGATCAAGAATTGTAATTACATGCCCCTGTTGAACAGGGGCTGAAAAATTGGGCCTTAGGCACTGGTGGCACAACACTGCAACCCCTCACAGATACTGTACTTGGAGCACAGCAATGAGCCCTGTTGCAAAGTATTGCTTCAAAAATTGTAATGACACGCCCCTGTTAAACAGGGGCTGAAAAATTGGGCCTTAGGCACTGGTGGCACAACACTGCAACTCCTCACAGATACTGTACTTGGAGCACAGCAATGAGCCCTGTTGCAAAGTATTGCTTCAAAAATTGTAATTACACGCCCCTGTTAAACAGGGGCTGAAAAATTGGGCGTTAGGCACTGGTGGCGGCACCCATAAACAAAAATGATCTTCCAAGCTATCATCATCAATCGTATCATTGAGGACTCGGAGGAGGAGGATAGGCAGTCAACATAACAGCACAGGCACTCAGCATCAGCATCAGTCTTGAAGGGATGTGACATTTTAAAATCAATTAGTCTGTTATATCAGCATCAGGTGTGTGGTAGCTGGTGGTGATCCAAGACTGGTTCATCTTGATGAAAGTCAGTCGATCAACCGAGTCGGTGGACAGGCGCACCCTGTGATCCGTGACAAATCCTCCAGCAGCACTGAATGTGCGTTCCGAAAGAACGCTGGATGCAGGACAGGCCAGTAGCTCAATTGCATACTGTGCAAGCTCTGGCCAGTGATCCATCCTCAAGACCCAGTAAGCCAGAGGATTTTCGGTGGGGAAGGTGTCCAAGTCTGACCTTGCCCCTAGATATTCCTGCACCATGTTTATCAGACGCTGGCGATGGTTGCTGGAACCAATCATACTTTGGGGCTGCGGACTAAAGAATTGTCTGAACGCATCGGTCAGACGGCCACCTTCCCCACCGCTCCTTCTTTGACTGGCCGAAGCCTCAGCAACTCGTTGTCCAGGACCAGGAGTTTGCAACCTCCCAGTCTCTGGGAACGCGTTGCACAGACCTTTCTGCAAGGCCTCCCGGAGTTGTCTCATCCTCTGCTCCCTCTGCGACGGTAACATAAGGTCCGCAACCTTACCCTTGTACCGTGGATCAAGGAGAGTGGCCAGCCAGTAATGGTCCCTCTCCTTGATCCGAAGAATACGAGGATCCTTCCGCAGACTTTGCAGGATCAGGGAGGCCATGCAGCGTAGGTTTGCTGAGGCATTCGCTCCGGAGTCCTCTGGGTCACTAAGGACGACATGATCCGCAGCCACCTCCTCCCAGCCACGTACAAGTCCACTGGTTTCTTGGGACTGTAAATCATCCCTAAAAGACTGCTGCTGATGATGCTGAGTGCCAGCCTCCACCTCCATGCTGACACAATCCTCCTCCTCCTCCTCCTCCTCCTCCTCTTCCTGTGCGATGGGTGGGACAGAAGGAACACTGTCTGGGTAAAGGGGGCCTTGAGAGGCAAGGAAGTCCTCCTCTTCCTGCCTCTGTTCTGCCTCAAGTGCCCTGTCCATTATTCCACGCAGCGTGTGCTCCAACAGGTGGACAAGAGGTACAGTGTCACTGATGCATGCACTGTCACTGCTCACCATCCTCGTGGCCTCCTCAAATGGTGCCAGGACAGTGCATGCATCCCTGATCATGCCCCACTGGCGTGGAGAAAAAAAACCAAGCTCCCCTGACCCTGTCCTGGTGCCGTAGTCGCACAGGTACTCATTGATGGCCCTCTGCTGCGTGTGCAGCCGCTGCAGCATGGCCAACGTTGAGTTCCACCTGGTGGGCATGTCACATATAAGGCGGTTCTTGGGCAGGTTCAACTCCTTTTGCAGCTCAGCCAGGCGAGCACTGGCATTATAAGATCTGCGGAAATGCACACAGACTTTCCTGGCCTGCCTCAGGACATCCTGTAAGCCCGGGTACCTGCCCAAGAACCGCTGCACCACCAGGTTAAGGACGTGAGCCACACAGGGCACATGGGTCAGTTGTCCCTGTCGGAGGGCGGAGAGGAGGTTGGTGCCATTGTCGCAAACCACCATTCCTGGCTTAAGCTGGCGTGGCGTCAACCACCTCTCGGCCTGGCCCTGCAGAGCAGACAGGACCTCTGCCCCAGTGTGGCTTCTGTCCCCCAAACACACCAGCGCAAGCACGGCATGGCATCTTTTTGCCTGCGTACTTGCGTAGCCCCGTGAACGGCTACGGAGCACCGCTGGTTCATAGGACAAACCACAGGAAGAGGCCATGGAGGAAGAAGAAGAGGAGGGGGTGGAGGAGAGAGGTGTGTCACAACCAGTAGTAGCATTTTGGAGGCGTGGCGGTGGGACAACCTCCAACACTACTGCACCTTGTCCTGAATCCTTCCCAGCTGCCAAAAGAGTGACCCAATGGGCCGTGAAAGAAAGGTAACGTCCCTGTCCATGCCTGCTGGACCATGAGTCAGCGGTAATATGCACCTTACCGCTGACCGCCCTGTCCAGCGAGGCCAAGACATTGCCTTCCACATGCCGGTAGAGAGCCGGAATAGCCTTCCGTGAGAAAAAGTGGCGTTTGGGAACCTGCCACTGAGGAACCGCACATTGCACAAACTCACGGAAGGGGGCCGAGTCTACCAACTGAAAAGGCAGCAGTTGAAGCGCTAGCAATTTAGCCAAGCTAGCATTCAACCGCTGGGCATGTGGATGGCTGGGAGTGAACTTCTTTCGACGGTCCAGCAGCTGGGGCAGGGAAATTTGCCTGCTAGAATCGGACGTCGGTGTACTGCTAGCAGAGTGGGCGCAAGTACTTGGCTGTGACACACCTAATTCTACACCTTCATTCCTCTCAGTGCATGTTTCAGAGAGGACTGAAGTTATAGTGGGGTTGGAGATCCCAGCTGATGCGGTGCAAGGAGAGGTCCGCTTTGTTCTTTGGTGTGGGTCTTTGAGGTAGGCTTGCCAACGAGCTGCATGGCAGGTCAACATATGTCTGGTCAGGCATGTGGTACCCAAGCGGCTGATGTTTTGGCCACGCGATATACGCTTGAGACATATGTTGCAAACAGCAGCTGTGCGATCTGATGCACTAGCCTCAAAAAAGGCCCACACCAAAGAACTTTTTGAATGACGGGCAGAGGCAGCGCCCTGCACAGGCGGAGCTCTGCGGTGTGATTCCGTCGGTGTACTGCCCTTACGCTGGCCACCAAAGGGCATCCTGCCTCGTTGGAGATGTGCCTCCTCCTCATCCTCCTCCTCCTCCTCTCTCCTATTAGGCACCCACGTGGAGTCATTGACCTCATCATCCCCTCCCTCCTCATCACTGGAGCCAATCTGGCAGTATGCTGCAGCTGCTGGAACATGACTGCCAGATTGGTGTCCTTCTTGAGCATCCCCTCTGTCTGCTCTCACGCTACTGCCTTCCTCTAGCTGGGTTTCATCATCAGACCCTTCGAAACGCTGGGCATCCTCCTGGAGCATGTACCCAACACTGTGCTGAAACAGTTCGGGGGACTCCTCAGGAGGAGGACATGGTGGGTCTAGGGAAGGAGTGACTGATGATTTGTCTGACATTGATACCAGGGAAGACGACGCTTTGGCAGCTGCTTTTCCAGTACCCTGAGCCTGGGTGAGAGAGGATGAGGAGGAGGAGGAGGGCTTGGTCATCCACTCTACCAAGTCTTCGGCATGATGTGGCTCAACATGTCCAGCTGCCGAAAAGAAGGACAAGCGTGTCCCATGGCCATGTGCTGATGACAATGCACCGCGTCCACGACCAGCACTGTTGCCCCCAGACACAGAGCCTGCTTGCCCTCTTTTATTGCCTCCTGACTGTCTGCCTCTCCTTGTTTGCCTTCCAGACATTCTAATAGATGGCCTGCAGGGAGATGGGAAAAAAGCAATAAGGGCTACCTTCAGGTGTCCTTCTCTGTCCCTGGAAACAAGGACTTGCAGAGTGAAAGAAAAAAAACACTCTCCCTACCTACAGTTTTCTGTCCCTAGAAAAAATGTTTTTTTTAATCACAATATAGCACAAGGAAAATTAACTCACTGTCCTTACAGGTCCCTGGAAACAAGGACTTGCAGAGTGAAAGAAAAAAAACACTCTCCCTACCTACAGTTTTCTGTCCCTAGAAAAAAATGTTTTTTTTAATCACAATATAGCAAAAGGACAATTCACTCACTGTCCTTCCAGGTCCCTGGAAACAAGGACTTGCAGAGTGAAAGAAACTGACACTGTCCCTACCTAGAGTTTTCTGTCCCTGGAATAAATGTTTTTTTCAGCACAATATAGCAAAAGGACAATTCACTCACTGTCCTTCCAGGTCCCTGGAAACAAGGACTTGCAGAGTGAAAGAAACTGACACTGTCCCTACCTAGAGTTTTCTGTCCCTAGAATAAATGTTTTTTTTAATCACAATATAGCACAAGGAAAATTAACTCACTGTCCTTACAGGTCCCTGGAAACAAGGACTTGCAGAGTGAAAGAAAAAAAACACTCTCCCTACCTACAGTTTTCTGTCCCTAGAAAAAAATGTTTTTTTTTATCACAATATAGCAAAAGGACAATTCACTCACTGTCCTTCCAGGTCCCTGGAAACAAGGACTTGCAGAGTGAAAGAAACTGACACTGTCCCTACCTAGAGTTTTCTGTCCCTGGAATAAATGTTTTTTTCAGCACAATATAGCACAAGGACAATTAACTCACTGTCCTTACAGGTCCCTGGAAACAAGGACTTGCAGAGTGAAAGAAAAAAAATACTCTCCCTACCTACAGTTTTCTGTCCCTAGAAAAAAATGTTTTTTTTAATCACAATATAGCAAAAGGACAATTCACTCACTGTCCTTCCAGGTCCCTGGAAACAAGGACTTGCAGAGTGAAAGAAACTGACACTGTCCCTACCTAGAGTTTTCTGTCCCTAGAATAAATGTTTTTTTTAATCACAATATAGCACAAGGAAAATTAACTCACTGTCCTTACAGGTCCCTGGAAACAAGGACTTGCAGAGTGAAAGAAAAAAAATACTCTCCCTACCTACAGTTTTCTGTCCCTAGAAAAAAATGTTTTTTTTAATCACAATATAGCAAAAGGACAATTCACTCACTGTCCTTCCAGGTCCCTGGAAACAAGGACTTGCAGAGTGAAAGAAACTGACACTGTCCCTACCTAGAGTTTTCTGTCCCTGGAATAAATGTTTTTTTCAGCACAATATAGCACAAGGACAATTAACTCACTGTCCTTACAGGTCCCTGGAAACAAGGACTTGCAGAGTGAAAGAAAAAAAATACTCTCCCTACCTACAGTTTTCTGTCCCTAGAAAAAAATGTTTTTTTTAATCACAATATAGCAAAAGGACAATTCACTCACTGTCCTTCCAGGTCCCTGGAAACAAGGACTTGCAGAGTGAAAGAAACTGACACTGTCCCTACCTAGAGTTTTCTGTCCCTAGAATAAATGTTTTTTTTAATCACAATATAGCAAAAGGACAATTCACTCACTGTCCTTCCAGGTCCCTGGAAACAAGGACTTGCAGAGTGAAAGAAACTGACACTGTCCCTACCTAGAGTTTTCTGTCCCTAGAATAAATGTTTTTTTTAATCACAATATAGCACAAGGAAAATTAACTCACTGTCCTTACAGGTCCCTGGAAACAAGGACTTGCAGAGTGAAAGAAAAAAAACACTCTCCCTACCTACAGTTTTCTGTCCCTAGAAAAAAATGTTTTTTTTAATCACAATATAGCAAAAGGACAATTCACTCACTGTCCTTCCAGGTCCCTGGAAACAAGGACTTGCAGAGTGAAAGAAACTGACACTGTCCCTACCTAGAGTTTTCTGTCCCTGGAATAAATGTTTTTTTCAGCACAATATAGCACAAGGACAATTAACTCACTGTCCTTACAGGTCCCTGGAAACAAGGACTTGCAGAGTGAAAGAAAAAAAATACTCTCCCTACCTACAGTTTTCTGTCCCTAGAAAAAAATGTTTTTTTTAATCACAATATAGCAAAAGGACAATTCACTCACTGTCCTTCCAGGTCCCTGGAAACAAGGACTTGCAGAGTGAAAGAAACTGACACTGTCCCTACCTAGAGTTTTCTGTCCCTAGAATAAATGTTTTTTTTAATCACAATATAGCACAAGGAAAATTAACTCACTGTCCTTACAGGTCCCTGGAAACAAGGACTTGCAGAGTGAAAGAAAAAAAATACTCTCCCTACCTACAGTTTTCTGTCCCTAGAAAAAAATGTTTTTTTTAATCACAATATAGCAAAAGGACAATTCACTCACTGTCCTTCCAGGTCCCTGGAAACAAGGACTTGCAGAGTGAAAGAAACTGACACTGTCCCTACCTAGAGTTTTCTGTCCCTGGAATAAATGTTTTTTTCAGCACAATATAGCACAAGGACAATTAACTCACTGTCCTTACAGGTCCCTGGAAACAAGGACTTGCAGAGTGAAAGAAAAAAAATACTCTCCCTACCTACAGTTTTCTGTCCCTAGAAAAAAATGTTTTTTTTAATCACAATATAGCAAAAGGACAATTCACTCACTGTCCTTCCAGGTCCCTGGAAACAAGGACTTGCAGAGTGAAAGAAACTGACACTGTCCCTACCTAGAGTTTTCTGTCCCTAGAATAAATGTTTTTTTTAATCACAATATAGCAAAAGGACAATTCACTCACTGTCCTTCCAGGTCCCTGGAAACAAGGACTTGCAGAGTGAAAGAAACTGACACTGTCCCTACCTAGAGTTTTCTGTCCCTAGAATAAATGTTTTTTTTAATCACAATATAGCACAAGGAAAATTAACTCACTGTCCTTACAGGTCCCTGGAAACAAGGACTTGCAGAGTGAAAGAAAAAAAACACTCTCCCTACCTACAGTTTTCTGTCCCTAGAAAAAAATGTTTTTTTTAATCACAATATAGCAAAAGGACAATTCACTCACTGTCCTTCCAGGTCCCTGGAAACAAGGACTTGCAGAGTGAAAGAAACTGACACTGTCCCTACCTAGAGTTTTCTGTCCCTAGAATAAATGTTTTTTTTAATCACAATATAGCACAAGGAAAATTAACTCACTGTCCTTACAGGTCCCTGGAAACAAGGACTTGCAGAGTGAAAGAAAAAAAACACTCTCCCTACCTACAGTTTTCTGTCCCTAGAAAAAAATGTTTTTTTTTATCACAATATAGCAAAAGGACAATTCACTCACTGTCCTTCCAGGTCCCTGGAAACAAGGACTTGCAGAGTGAAAGAAACTGACACTGTCCCTACCTAGAGTTTTCTGTCCCTGGAATAAATGTTTTTTTCAGCACAATATAGCACAAGGACAATTAACTCACTGTCCTTACAGGTCCCTGGAAACAAGGACTTGCAGAGTGAAAGAAAAAAAATACTCTCCCTACCTACAGTTTTCTGTCCCTAGAAAAAAATGTTTTTTTTAATCACAATATAGCAAAAGGACAATTCACTCACTGTCCTTCCAGGTCCCTGGAAACAAGGACTTGCAGAGTGAAAGAAACTGACACTGTCCCTACCTAGAGTTTTCTGTCCCTAGAATAAATGTTTTTTTTAATCACAATATAGCACAAGGAAAATTAACTCACTGTCCTTACAGGTCCCTGGAAACAAGGACTTGCAGAGTGAAAGAAAAAAAATACTCTCCCTACCTACAGTTTTCTGTCCCTAGAAAAAAATGTTTTTTTTAATCACAATATAGCAAAAGGACAATTCACTCACTGTCCTTCCAGGTCCCTGGAAACAAGGACTTGCAGAGTGAAAGAAACTGACACTGTCCCTACCTAGAGTTTTCTGTCCCTGGAATAAATGTTTTTTTCAGCACAATATAGCACAAGGACAATTAACTCACTGTCCTTACAGGTCCCTGGAAACAAGGACTTGCAGAGTGAAAGAAAAAAAATACTCTCCCTACCTACAGTTTTCTGTCCCTAGAAAAAAATGTTTTTTTTAATCACAATATAGCAAAAGGACAATTCACTCACTGTCCTTCCAGGTCCCTGGAAACAAGGACTTGCAGAGTGAAAGAAACTGACACTGTCCCTACCTAGAGTTTTCTGTCCCTAGAATAAATGTTTTTTTTAATCACAATATAGCAAAAGGACAATTCACTCACTGTCCTTCCAGGTCCCTGGAAACAAGGACTTGCAGAGTGAAAGAAACTGACACTGTCCCTACCTAGAGTTTTCTGTCCCTAGAATAAATGTTTTTTTTAATCACAATATAGCACAAGGAAAATTAACTCACTGTCCTTACAGGTCCCTGGAAACAAGGACTTGCAGAGTGAAAGAAAAAAAACACTCTCCCTACCTACAGTTTTCTGTCCCTAGAAAAAAATGTTTTTTTTAATCACAATATAGCAAAAGGACAATTCACTCACTGTCCTTCCAGGTCCCTGGAAACAAGGACTTGCAGAGTGAAAGAAACTGACACTGTCCCTACCTAGAGTTTTCTGTCCCTGGAATAAATGTTTTTTTCAGCACAATATAGCACAAGGACAATTAACTCACTGTCCTTACAGGTCCCTGGAAACAAGGACTTGCAGAGTGAAAGAAAAAAAATACTCTCCCTACCTACAGTTTTCTGTCCCTAGAAAAAAATGTTTTTTTTAATCACAATATAGCAAAAGGACAATTCACTCACTGTCCTTCCAGGTCCCTGGAAACAAGGACTTGCAGAGTGAAAGAAACTGACACTGTCCCTACCTAGAGTTTTCTGTCCCTAGAATAAATGTTTTTTTTAATCACAATATAGCAAAAGGACAATTCACTCACTGTCCTTCCAGGTCCCTGGAAACAAGGACTTGCAGAGTGAAAGAAACTGACACTGTCCCTACCTAGAGTTTTCTGTCCCTAGAATAAATGTTTTTTTTAATCACAATATAGCAAAAGGACAATTCACTCACTGTCCTTCCAGGTCCCTGGAAACAAGGACTTGCAGAGTGAAAGAAACTGACACTGTCCCTACCTAGAGTTTTCTGTCCCTAGAATAAATGTTTTTTTTAATCACAATATAGCAAAAGGACAATTCACTCACTGTCCTTCCAGGTCCCTGGAAACAAGGACTTGCAGAGTGAAAGAAACTGACACTGTCCCTACCTAGAGTTTTCTGTCCCTAGAATAAATGTTTTTTTTTAAGCACACTATAGCAGAAGCACAAAACACACTGACACTCTCCCTACCTATCCTTCTCTTTCCCTAAACTAAAGGAATCCAGGTTAAGCAAGAAAGAAATAACAGTCACTGTCCCTGCCTATGCTACTCTATCCCTGCTCCGGAACACACTACACTAGGCCGCCGTGCTGGCGGCCTTTTATAGTGTGGGGCGTGTACTAAACACCCTCAGCAATAATTGGCCACAGGCATCCTGCCTGTGGCCAATCATTGCTCTCCTCGCTGCCGGCGCTGTGATTGGCCAAGCATGCGGGGTCACAGTGCATGCTTGGCCAATCACAGCGCCTGGATGACACTGCGATGGCGTAGTGCATTGTGGGCCGTTCGCGTCACTCGAATTTGGCGCGAACGGCCCAAATCGTTCGATCTTCGTCGAACGATCGAACAGCCAATGTTCGAGTCGAACGTATGTTCGACTCGAACACGAAGCTCATCCCTAGTGTGGGCAACTACATGGCAAATAAAGTTTAATGTAGAAAAATGCAAAATAATGCATTTGGCAAAAATATGAATGCAATCTACTCACTAGGGGGTGAACCTCTCTGGGAATCTAGGATGGAAAAGGACCTGGGGGTCCTAGTAGATGATAGGCTCAGCAATAGTATGCAATGCCAAGCTGCTGCTAACAAAGCAAACTGAATATTGGCATTCATTAAAAAGGGGAATAACTCAAGAGATAAAGCGATAATTCTCCCACTCTACAAGACTTAGTCCGGCCTCACCTGGAGTATGCTGTCCAGTCCTGGGCACCAGTCCTCAGGAAGGATGTACTGGAAATGGAGCGAGTTCAAAGAAGGGCAACAAAGCTAATAAAGCGTCTGGGGGATATTAGTTATGAAGAAAGGTTGCGAGCACTGAACTTATTCTCTCTGGAGAAGAGACGCTTGAGAGGGGATATGATTTTAATTTACAAATACCATACTGGTGACCCCAGAATAGGGATAACACTTTTTCGCGGAAGGGAGTTTAATAAGACACGTGGCAGGGCAAATATTAAGTCTAAATGGCAGGCAAAAAATTTAGTTGATTAACAGGCCGAGGTCAGTGCAAGAGAAACAATCCAGTCGGCAGGCAGAGGCATCATCGGTAAACAGGCCAGGGTCGGTTAACGTGGAAGGTAGAAACATGGTAGCAGGAAAATGATCCACACAGGTATTTGAAACAGGGAAAAGGCAGTCTGTTAAAAATAAGGGGGACTAATATCATAGGGATGTGTGATAACGTCTGAAGTATTCCTCGATGCAGAGGCCAGGTTGGGAGGGTCATTGGGGAACAATGATAACTGGTAACTCCTCCTCTTCTGCATACCTGACATTTTTTTATTTGGCGTTTTCTTACTGATCCTGTGGGGGGAATGTTTTCGGGAAAATGTTGTTCATGAAGTCGATTCACACAATCAGAGTGAATGCTTCCTGGGTGGGATCCTTGCTGGTAGGGCAGTGGTAATTTCTTCAATAAATTTGAGGAAAGTGCTGGGTCTTTCTCTTGACATTTGATAGGTGATGTACACATTATATATACATGGCCATATGAAAAAGGTAAATTGCCAATTTTTTTTATACCAGTATAGGTACTTTCTAATTGGTAAAGAGGGCTGTAGCATCCACATCCTCTCATGGACAGATTATAATCGTGGACGCATTCAGGCTTTACAATGGGACCGAAATCTTCTGGGAATCTTCATCAAGGTGCCATTGTGGATGGTGGACAGGATGTAGACATCTCTCTTGTCCCTCCACTTCATGGCCAACACTTTTCGTTCCTCATACTTGCTGATTCCCCCCTTTGTAGCCTTGTTGTCACTAGGTTTTGTGGGAAGCCCTTTTAGTTTTTACTGGTGGTACTGCACACCAAGGTTTTTTCAAGGTACAGGTGGTATTGAGGGGGCAGACTAGTATAATAATAGTAGATATGGTAGCCTTTTTTGAGCAGGGGGTATGCCAGGTCCCTGAAAATGTGTCCACTGGTTCCAATGTATGTTGGGCACTTAGGAGGCTGGAGCTGGGAGTCTTTGCCTTAATACACATGGAAGGCATGCACATATCCTGTGGCTCTTTTACATAATTTGTTGAGTTCTAATCCATACCTGGCCCTCTTACTGGGAACATATTGTTTGAATTGCAGCCAGCCAGTGAAGTGGACAAGGGATTCCTCGACACAAATGTTTTGGTCTGGAATATAAATTTCTGCAAATCGCTTGGAAAAATAATTTATTAGTGGGTATATTTTATATAATTTATCATGGTTGTGAGGATCTAGGGGAGGGCACTGTGAGTTGTCCTTGATATGCAGGAAGCTCATGATCATGTCAAAGCATGATAGCAGAATAAATCGGCATCTGGCGGATGGGGTGGGTGAACCAGTAGGCATGCACTTAATTTTTCTTTGTAAGCCCGATATTAAATGTAAGGCCCAAAAACAATTTTAACTCATCTATTGTGAGACGTCACCAATGAATCATATGGACATAGGAAGAATTGGGGTTGGTGGCAATAAATTGCTCTGCAAAAAGATTTGTTTGGTCCACTAAGTACTGCAGCAAATCCTGAGGGAAAAACGAATTAAAACAAAATCTAATTATAATACAATTTAAAAAAATCTATTTCTGGAATATGAGCCAGTAGAGAGTAGTGGATCGGGGACCAAATCGGAGGAGGAAACAGTCCCTTCAAAAAGAATAAGAAGAATAACAAAATCAAAAGACCTGCCTACCACCAGCAGCGCCATACACCCCAATGGCACCAACACCAAAAGGCGACCCTAGGAAGAAAGTCCCAGTACTGGATTAGTGCACCAGGCCCAAAGAATCTGGGCACAAACCTACCTTCACGATGCCCTGGCAAACCCATTATAGCTGCCTTCCAGCTCAGGGTCAGCTACAATCCCCCCTTTTACTGCACAACCAGGTGTTGGGCTGCACTGCATAATCCAGAATTTGTAGATCCGCTGATGGCGGCACTGATAGGCTGTCTGACAGATTCACTGATGGCAGCACTGATGGGCTGTGTGAGAGAGCTGCTGATGGCAGCACTGATGGGCTGTTTGACAGATACGCTGATGGTGGCACGGATGGGCTGTGTGACAGATCCACTGATGGGCTGTGTGACAAATCCGCTGATAGGGGCACTGATGGGCTGTGTAACAGAACTGCTGAAGGCGGCACTGATGTGCTGTGTGACAGATCCGCTGATGGAGGCACTGATGGGCTGTGTGACAGATCCACTGATGGTGGCACTGATGGGCTGTGTGACAAATCCACTGGTGGTGGCACTGATGGGCTGTGTGACAGATTTGCTGATGACAGCACTGATGGACTGTATGACAGATCTGCTGATATCGGCACTGATGGACTGTGTGACAGTTTCGCTGATGGTGGCACTGAAGGGCTGTATGACAGATCCGCTGACGATGGCACTGATGGGCTGTGTGACAGATCCACTGATGGTGGCACTGATGGGCTGTATGTGACAGATCCACTGATGGCGGCACTGATGGGCTGTGTAACAGATCCACTGATGGCAGCACTGATGGGCTGTGTGACAGATCCGCTGACGATGGCACTGATGGGCTTTGTGACAGATCACTGATGGGCTGATCTGCCATGTTCTCTTTATTGGGGGGGTGCACAGTGGTGTGTGTGTGTAGACATACACAGAAGCAGTCACTCAAAGATCCTCGGTTCTCCTCCTCACGCGATCGGTGTGTGAGGAGAATAAAGTTGGGAACAGCGAGTAACCGATGCATGTTTACACTTGTGACCGGCTGTGATTGGACACAGCAGATCACAAGGTAAACAGCCAATCTGCTATAGGCCAGGCAGGATCTTATTATGGGGGCATGGCAGGGGTGTATGTCCTATGCCTACATACAGTGGGGAGAATAAGTATTTGATACACTGACGATTTTGCAGGTTTTCCAACTT
The DNA here is from genome assembly GCA_029206835.1 of Rana muscosa. NCBI lineage: Eukaryota > Metazoa > Chordata > Amphibia > Anura > Ranidae > Rana > Rana muscosa. The sequence continues at coordinate 231,669,020 of CM055119.1, forward strand.
AAAAAGCATGTAGAGGTCTGAAATTTTTATCATAAGTACTCTTCAACTGTGAGAGACAGAATCTAAAACAAAAATCCAGAAAATCAAATTGTATGATTTTTAAGTAAATAATTTGCATTTTATTTCATGACATAAGTATTTGATACATCAGAAAGGCAGAACTTAATATTTGGTACAGAAACCTTTGTTTGCAAATACAGAGATCATATGTTTCCTGTAGTTCTTGACCAGGTTTGCACCAACTGCAGCAGGGATTTTGGCCCACTCCTTTATACAGAGCTTCTCCAGATCCTTCAGGTTTCGGGGCTGTCACTGGGCAATACGGACATTCAGCTCCTCAGCTCCCTCCAAAGATTTTCTATTGGGTTCAGTTCAGGAGACTGGCTAGGCCACTCCAGGACCTTGAGATGCTTCTTACGAAGCCACTCCTTAGTTGCCCTGGCTGTGTGTTTCAGGTCGTTGTCATGCTGGAAAACCCAGCCACGACCCATCTTCAATGCTCTTACTGAGGGAAGGAGGTTGTTGGCAAAGATCTCACAATACATTGCCCCATTCATCCTCCCCTCAATACGGTGCAGTCGTCCTGTCCCCTTTGCAGATAAGCATCCCCAAAGAATGATGTTTCCACCTCCACTCTTTATGGTTGGGATGGTATTCTTGGGGTTGTACTCATCCCTCCTTTTTCCTCCAAACACGGCGAGTGGAGTTTAGACCAAAAAGCTCTATTTTTGTCTCATCAGACCACATGACCTTCTCCCATTCCTCCTCTGGATCATCTAGATCAGTGGTTCTCAACCTGGGTGTCGGGACCCCCTTGGGGGTCGAATGACAATTTGCCAGGGGTCACCGAATCCTGGGATGTTCCCGAAGCCTGCACCACTCTCCCAGCCTTTTCGCAGCCGTCCAGCAGGGCTGTCTCTGGAGCCCGCGGCCACCCTCTTAGCCTCTTCGCAGTCGCCCATTCAGTTCACGGCAAGGCTGGGGGGAGAGACTAAAGGTCAGATGACTGGTGAGGAATGTGAAGTGGGAGGGGCTGGCGGAGACCCCATCTCCTGATTTCAGCATAGTTGTCACTGCTGCAAGACACCACAGAGCTGGAGACACAGTTAGTAACACTACCTGTGATTATATTTGCCATTAAAAGTCCCCACTACAATTCTCAGATCAGCAGATGACCTTGATCAAGAGCACCTAAGTTGGCTGATGAGAACTCCCCTCCAGCATTGCCACTCATCCCAACTCCCAAACAGCACTGCCACTCATCCCAAATCCCAACCAACACTGCCACTCATCCCATTCCCTCCACCCCCCACCAAGGAGTAAGAGAAGGAATAAAAATAGAGAATACGTAGAAGGGAGAGGAAAAGAGTGGAAGGAACAAAGAAAAAGGGATAGAAAGAATAAGAGAAAGAAAGACGGCTAAAGAGAGGGATGGGAAAAAAAAAAAAAGAAATTAGGATAGAGAGCGATAAAAGGGAAAGAAAGGAGAACAATGAGGGAGTGGTACATCCTAAAATGTACCATGATGCCCCGTACACACGATCGTTTTTCATGCCGTTAAAACTGCCATTTTAAAAAATGGCCCTGAAAAATGATCGTGTGTATGCTCCAGAGCATTTTTAACGACGTGAAAAACGGCCATTAAAAATTCCGGACATGCTCTCTTTTTTCACGTCGTTTTTCATGTCGTTTTTTTAACGACGTGAAAAACGATAGTGTGTATGCTTTAACGACGTGAAAAAAAACGCGCATGCTCAGAATCAAGTATGAGACGGGAGCTCTCGTTCTGGTAAAACTAGCGTTCGTAATGGAGATAGCACATTCATTACACAGTAACGGACTGAAAAGCGCGAATCGTCGCTCAACAAACTTTACTAACATGAAGGGTGGCGCCATTCGAACGGAACTTCCCCTTTATAGTGCCGTCGTACGTGTTGAACGTCACTGCGCTTTGCTTGATCGTTTTTTTTAATGATGGTGTGTACGCAAGGCAGGCTTGAGAGGAAACATGAAAAAAAACGAGGAGAAAAACGTCGGTTTAAAAAATGACATTAAAAACGATCGTGTGTACGGGGCATGAGGGGTTTTAATACTCTACGAGTGGAAGGGACTCAGGGAGCGCTAAATGTCTGTGGGTTAGGGGCCCAAATTACTTGTCTTGCCTTGGGTGCTGACAACCCATGCTATGAAAATAATTTTACTGTTAGGGGTCCCCACAACTTGGGAAATTTTCTCAAGGGGCCACAGCACTAGAAAGGTTGAGAACCACTGATCTAGATGGTCATTGGCAAACTTCAGATGGGCCTGAACATGGGCTTGCTTGAGCAGGGGAACCTTTCACGTGCTACAGGATTTTAATCCATGATGGCGTAGTGAGTTACTAATGGTTTTCTTTGAGACTGTGGTCCCAGCTCTTATCAGGTCATTGACCAGGTCCTGCCGTGTAGTTCTGGGCTGATCCCTCACCTTCCTAATGATCATTGATGCCCCAAGAGGTGAGATCTTGCATGGAGCACCAGACCGAGGGAGATTGACTGTCATCTTGAACTTCTTCCATTTTCTAATAGTTGCGCCAACAGTTGTTGCCTTTTCACCAAGCTGCTTGCCTATTGTCCTGTAGCCCATCCCAGCCTTGTGCAGGTCTACAATTTTATCCCTGATGTCCTTACACAGCTCTCTAGTCAGGCCTGGATTTACTCCCTTTGCCGCCTCAAGGCCGGGTCCTTCAATGCCGCCACACACACACACACACCATCACACACACACACACTATGTAACTATGTACTAACTATGTAACTATGTAACATCAAAAAAATTAAAATTAAAAAAATGTAATTACATTAAAAATCCCCCCTTGCCCAAAAAAAACCCTAAAAGTACTTGTGATTTGCATATTGTGTTATTGAAGACATACCTAGTGTATTTGTGCACTGTTTTTATACAATAATAACTGTAAATATATGCATTATGCAGCATACCCAGCAAGGAATTAAATACCTTTGAGTCAAATATTCTGCTTGGCACTGTAATCTCGTCCTGGAGGGGGCCCAGAGGCAGAGCAGTGGTGATGGGAGAATCATAGCTGCCTAGAAGTTGTGGAGACAGATGAACACTGGACTGGATGTGAAGGTCCTCAGTGAGGAGGAGAGGGCTGGGACGTCTCCCGCGCCAGTTTTCTTATGGGCATAGTACAGGAGATGGTCAGAGGCTGTGGGCATGGTACAGGAGATGTCAGAGGCTGTGGGCATGGTACAGGAGATGTCAAGATATCAGAGGCTGTGGGCATGGTACGGGAGATGATTAGAGACTGAGGACATGATACTAAAGATACCCATCCATTCAGCCTCACTGTACCCATCATTTCAGCCTCACTATGCCCATCATTACAGCCTCACTGTGCCCATCATTGCAGCCTCACCGTGCCCATCATTGCAGCCTTACTGTGCCCAGCATTGCCGCCTCACCGTGCCCAGCATTGCCACCTCACCGTGCCCATCATTGCCACCTCACCATGTCCATCACTTACGCCTCACCATGCCCATCATTGCCACCTTACCATGTCCAGCATTGGTGCCTCACCATGCCCATCACTGCCACCTTACTGTGGCCAGCATTGCCGCCTCACCAGTCAGTGCCTGTGCCAGTGGATTACACACAGCGCACATCTCACGCTGTGTCACTGGGTCCCAGGCCTCCTCAATAGTACCTCATCCCAGGCTGAAGGTGCCTGGGATGGAATCCCAGCTTCATTCTGGCCAGGCCTAGGGCGCCTAGGCCGGAACCTTGAACCGCCCGCACCCAGGCACCTTCGGCCTGGGATGAGGTACTATTGAGGAGGCCTGGGACCCAGTGACTCCGACTGCGGGTTCCCCGCCCCAGCCGTACCATCTCCAGGAAGGGACAAAAAGGGTAGCACTGTGGTGATGATTCTACCTGAAGCCTGTAGGTACTCCGCCACCCACAGGCAAAGGAGAATATTACATCCCCCAATCCTCCACGAATAACAAAAAGGGGTCTAAACCCTGACATAATTACACACCTGGGTCACACTACCCCCAGGTGTATCCCACTAAATCTGAAGACCCCGCTACACACAGATAAAAGGGGGAGACGCCCTCGCCACGAGGTCTTGGGGGAGACGCACCCAGGCACCTTCGGCCTGGGTGCGGGCGGTTCAAGGTTCCGGCCTAGGCGCCCTAGGCCTGGCCGGAATGAAGCTGGGATTCCATCCCAGGCACCTTCAGCCTGGGATGAGGTACTATTGAGGAGGCCTGGGACCCAGTGACTCCGACTGGGTCCCGCAAGGGTGAAGTGATTCCAGGGTGCCCCTTGCGAGGGGACCCGCATCTGAGGTGAGGAGGCTGGGGAGGTCAACCGTCCGAAGATTCCGGTGCAGCGTCAACCCGGTGACGGATGGGCCTCCGGTAACTCTCTTGGAGGACATCTTCCCCTGATAGGGGCTGCAACGCAACGGAGGTATTCGAATTAAGACTCCTGCAACCCTTGGTCATAGCACAGGGGTGTAGGGACCCAGATCAGTATAGTGCCTCGACCTGCTCATCCCACCGTATCCTGTCATCGCATTGCCTGTATGTGGAGATACGAAATAAAACCAACAGTTGGACTGTGATCGGTGTATGGACTCTGTTAATGGGAGCAAAGGGTGGTTTGGTGGTTTCTGCACAACAGACTCGGTACATGCCCAAGACACACCGGCCCGAGGAAACATCAGATATTGGCCTTCACCTCACCCACAGTTATGGGGAGGACATGGGCCGTAGCGCACCTCACTCTGTCGCGTGACATACCCCTAGCTAAAGAGGACGGGGTGAGGCCGCTACATAATTCTTTAAAAATCATACAATGTGATTTTCTGGATTTTTGTTTTAGATTCCGTCTCTGAAGCCTCGTACACATGGCGTGTTTTTTCTTGACGAGATTCTTGGACAAGAAACTTATCCCGGCCGAGTGTACACACGATCCATTCAAAGAACCCGCGGTCCTTTGAATGGAGCGAACGCGGTGACGTAATCGACTACGACGAGTGTGCGCTCGTCACATTCGATGCCGTCGCCGCCATCTTGCTACACCCTACCTATGCCTAGGAAGCTACCACGCATGCGTCAAAGTCATTTCGAGCATGTGCGGGCTTCCCGGAGGACAGGTAAGTGTACACACGCACACTTTTCTTGCCGAGAAACCTGCTGACAAGAATCTCGATGAGAAAAAAAAGAGCAGGTTCTCTATTTTTCTCGTCGAGATTCTTGTCGGTTTTCTTGACGAGAAACATGATAGCCGCGTACACATGACCGATTTACTCAGCAAGAAAGCTCTGCCAGCAAGTTTATTGCTGGTTCTTGCCGAGAAACTCGGTCGTGTGTACGAGGCTTCACAGTTGAAGAGTACCTATGATAAAAATTACAGACCTCTACATTCTTTGTAAATAGGAAAACCTGCAAAATCGTCAGTGTATCAAATACTTGTTCTCCCCACTGTACTTATGCTAATAGGTGTCCCTCATTCCCATCTCAGAAGTTTTGGAGGTATGCTAACATCTAAGGTTATGAGAGCATGTAAATTCAGGCAACATCAATGAAACAAGGCAAGTAGACCAGTAGGAAAGAGCCGAACACACCCCGGTTCGGTTCGCGCCAGAACATGCGAACGGACCGAAAGTTTGCGCGAACTTTTGAACAGCGTTAAAGTCTATGGGACTCGAACGTCAAAGATCAAAAGTGCGAATTTTAAAGGCTGATATGCAAGTTATTGTCCTAAAAATACTTTGGGGACCCGGGTCCTGCCCAGGGGACATGTATCAATGCAAAAATAGTTTTAAAAACTGCAGTTTTTACTGGAGAAGTAATTTTAATAATGCTTAAAGTGAAAAAATGAAAGTGAAATATTCCTTTAAATATTGTACCTGGGTGATGTCTATAGTATGCCTTTAAAGTGGCGCGTGTTTCCCGTGTTTAGAACAGTCCCTGCACAAAATGACATTTCTAAAGGAATAAAAGTCATTTAAAACTGCTTGCAGCTGTAATGTAATGTCGGGTCCCGGCAATATGGATGAAAATTATTGAGAAAAACGGCATGGGTACCCCCCCCCCCCAGCCCATTACCAGGCCCTTTGAGTCTTGTATGGATGTTAAGGGGAACTCCGCACCCAAATTAAGAAAATAAAAGGCGTGAGGCCCCCAGGCCCTATATACTCTGAACAGCAGTATACAGGCGGTTCAAACAAGACAGGGACTGTAGGTTTGTTCTTAAGTTGAATCTGTTTGTAATTTGGAAAATATACATTTTGTAAGTGTAGCTCCAGCCAAAAAAATAAATTTTTAAGCTTTTTTTTTTATAAAATAGGGAAGGGTTATCATCACCCCTGTAACATTTGTTTTGCTGTCTGTGCCCCTGTTCAGAAGATTTCACCTCACTTTCTGTCCCAATGACAATTGGATTTTGAAAATGTGGGGGTTTTAGGGAAACAAGGACTGGTGATAAAGCATCAGTGGGGACACCTTTTTCCCATATTAACTCTTACAGGAGAGAATTTCCCTTCCATGGGGTAGATTTCCTCTCACTTCCTGTTGTCTCCCTCCGTTTATAAGTAGGAGTCGTTTGTAAGTCGGATGTTTGAAAGTAGGGGACCACCTGTATATACTATACGGCCTGCCATATATACGCTGCAGAAAATTTGGCCTTAGGTGTTGGTGGTACCAGAACACTGCAAGCCCTCACAGTTACTCTTGGTGGGTGCTGTAATGGGCCCTGCTGTGAAATATTATATCAAGAATTGTAATCGCATGCCCCTGTTGAACAGGGGCAGAAAAATTGGGCCTTAGGCAGTGGTGGTGGTGGAACAACACTGTAAAGCCTCACAGTTACTCTTGGTGGGCACAGGAACGGGCCCTGCTGTGAAATATTAGATCAAAAATTGTAATTACATGCCCCTGTTAAACAGGGGCAGAAAAATTGGGCCTTAGGCGGTGGTCGTGGTGGCACAACACTGTAAAGCCTCACAGATACTCTTGTTGAGCGCAGAAACGGGCCCTGCTGAGAAATATTAGATCAAAAAATCGAATTACGCGCCCCTGTTAAACAGGGGTAGAAAAATTGGGCCTTAGGCACTGGTGGTGGTGCCACAACACTGCAACCCCTCACAGATACTCTAGTTGAGCGCAGGAACGAGCCCTGCTGCAAAATATTACAGAAAAAATTGTAATTACACGCCCCTGTTAAACAGGGGCAGAAAAATTGGGCCTTAGCCACTGGTGGTGGTGCCCAGAAACAAAAATTATCTTAGAAGTTATCAACATGAACATTGAGGAGGAATAGGATAGTCACTCAACATAACAGGATAGTCACTCAGCATCAGCATAGGCAGTCTTAAAGGGATCTCACATTCATCGTAAAATTAATCGGTTACATCAGCATCAGGTGCTTGGTAGCTGGTGATCCAAGACTGATTCATTTTTATGAAGGTGAGCCGATCAACTGAGTCTGTGGACAGGCACACTCTGTGATAGGTTACAAAGCCTCCAGCAGCACTGAATGTGCATTCAGATATAACGCTGGATGCAGGACAGGCCAGTAGCTCAATTGCATACTGTGCAAGCTCTGGCCAGTGATCCATCCTCAAGACCCTTAGTGGATTTTCGGTTGGAAAGGTCTCCAAGTCTGATCTTGTCCCTAGGTATTCCTGCACCATGTAAATCAGACATTGGCGATGGTTTCTGGAACCGATCAGACCTTGGGGCTGCGGACTAAAAAATTGTCTGAACGGATCGGTCAGGCGGCCACCTTCTCCACCGCTCCTTCTGTGACTGACCGAAGCCTCAGCAACACGTTGTCCAGGACCAGGAAATTGTAACCTCCCAGGATCTGGAAACGCATTCACAAACCTTTCTGCAAGGCCTCATCTTCTGCTCCCTGTGCGAAGTATGGATAAGTTCCGCAACCTTACCCTTGCAACGTGGATCAAGAATGGTTGCCAGCCAGTAATTATCCCTCTCCTTGATACCACGAATCCGAGGGTCCTTTCGCAGGCTTTGCAGTATCAGGGAGGCCATGCAGCGTAGGTTTGCTGAGGCATTCGGTCCGGAGTCCTCTGGGTCACTAAGGACGGCATGATCAGCAGCCACCTCCTCCCAGCCACTTACAAGTCCATGGGTTTCTGGGGACTGAAAACGATCCCTTGAAGACTGCTGCTGATGCTGAGTGCTAGGCTCCACCTCCATGCTGACACAATGCTCTTCCTCCTCCTCTTCCTGTGTGATTGGCGGGCCCGCAGGAATACTGTCTGGATAAAGGGGGCCTTGAGAGGTAAGGAAGTCCTCCTCTTCCTCCCTCTGTTCTGCCTCAAGTGCCCTGTCCATTATTCCAAGCAGCGTGTGCTCCAACAGGAAGACAAAAGGGACAGTATCACTGATGCATGCACTGTCACTGCTCACCATCCTCGTGGCCTCCTCAAATGGTGACAGGACAGTGCATGCATCCTTGATAATTAGCCACTAGCGTGGCAAAAAAAAGCCAAGCTTCCCTGACCCTGTTCTGGTGCCATACTCGCACAGGTACTCATTGATGTCCCTCTGCTGTGTGTGCAGCCGCTGCAGCATTGCCAACGTTGAGTTCCACCTGGTGGGCATGTCACACATGAGGCGGTTCTTGGGCAGGTTACATTCATTTTGAAGGTCAGCCAGCCGAGCACTGGCATTATATGACTGGCAGAAATGCCCTGCACCACCAAATTAAGGATGTGAGCCAAACAGGGAACATGGGTCAAGTGTCCCTGTTGGAGGGCGGAGAGGAGGTTGGTGCCATTGTCGCAAACCACCATTCCTGGCTGAAGCTGGCGTGGCATCAACCACCTCTGAGCCTGCCCCTGCAGAGCTGACAGAATCTCTCGCCCAGTGTGGCTCCTGTCCCCTAAGCAGACCAACCCAAGCACTGCATGGCATCTTTTTGCCTGAGTGCTTGCGTAGCCCCTAGAACACCTACGGAGCACCGCTGGTTCCGAGGACAAATCTGCACAGGAAGAGGCCATAGAGGAAGAAGAAGAGGGGGGGTGGAGGAGAGAGGTGTGGCAGAATCACCACTACCAGCATTTTGGAGGCATGGTGGCGGAACAAGCTCCAGCATTACTGCACCCTGTCCTGCATCCTTCCCAGCTGCCAGTAAAGTTACCCAGTGCGCCGTGAAAGAAAGGTAACATCCCTGTCCATGCCTGCTGTACCATGAGTAAGCAATAATATGCACCTAACCACTGACCGCCCTGTCCAACGAGGCCAAGACATTGCCTTCCACATGCCGGTAGAGCCGGAATGGCCTTCAGAGGAAAAAATTGCGTTTGGAAACCTGCCACTGAGGTACTGCACATTCCACAAATTCTCAAAGGGGGGCAGAGTCTACCAGCTGAAAAGGCAGCATTTGGAGTGCTAGCAATTTAGCCAAATTAGCATTCAGCCGCTGAGCATGTGGATGGCTGGGACCAAATTTCTTTTGACGGTTTAGCAACTGGGGTAGGGAAATTTGCCTACTACAATCGGATTTAGGTGTACCGCTAGCCTGAAAGTGCTTGGGACACCTAATTCTACACCTTCATTCCTCTCAGTGCAGGTCTCTAAGAGGACTGAAGGTATAGTGGGGTTGGAGATCCCAGCTGATGAGGAGCAAGGAGAGGTCCGACTTGTTCTTTGGTGTGGGTATTTTAAGTACTGTTGCCAACGGACTGCATGGGAGCTCAACATATGTGTGGTCAAGCATGTGGTGCCCAAGCGGCTGCTGTTTTGGCCATGCTTGATACGCTTCAGACATATGTTGCAAACAGAAACGGCACATCTGCTGCACACATCTCAAAAAAGGCCCACACCAAAGAACTTTTGAAAAAACGTGCAGAGTCAGCAGCTCCCTGCACATGCGGAGGTCTGCAGTGTGATGCAGTCGGGTGGCTGCCCTTAAGCTGGCCCCTGGAGGGCATCCTGCCTCGTTGGAGATGTGCCTCCTACTCCTCCTCTCTTCTATCAGGCACCCACTTAGAGTCAGTGACCTCATCATCCCCTCCCTCCTCGCCACTGGAGCAAACCTGGCAGTAAGCTGCAGCCGGGGGAACATAACTGCCAGTTTCTTGTCCTTCTCTCTGGGCTCACATTACTGCCTTCCTCAACCTGGGTACCATCATCGGAGCCTTCAAAACGCTGCACATCCTCCTGCAGCATGTACCCAACACTGTGGTCGAACAGTTCGGGGGACTCCTCCGTGCATGATGGTGGGGCTAGGGAAGAAGTGACTGATGACATTGAGCCAATGGAATAGGCCGCTTTGGCAGCTGCATTGGCAGCCAAAGTACTCTGAGCCTGGGTGACAGAGGATGAGGAGGATGAGGACGGCTTTGTGATCCACTCCACCAACTCTTCTGCATGTTGTGGCTCAACATGGCCAGCCGTCGAAAAAAAGGACAAGCGTGCTCCACGGCCACGTGCTGAGGATGCACCATGTCCACGACCAGCACTGTTGGCTGTAGACACAGAGCCTGCTTGCCCTCTTTTAGTGGCCTGTGAGTGTCTGCCTCTCCTTGGTGGCCTTCCAGACATATTGTAAAATTAGATTAGCAAAACACCACCTGAAGTTTACTAGAAAAGTACACCAGGAATGGCCTGCAGTCAGGTATAGTCTTGGCTAGACTAGAATGCAGTGGATATATATGTAGGAGACAGTTTATATATTTTATGCACTGCAGATCACTGAATCACCTGCCTGGCCTGCCTGCCTGACAGTGTCTTTGAATACGTACACCAGGAATGACCTGCAGTCAGGTATAGTCTTGGCTAGACTAGAATGCAGTGGATTTATATGTACGAGACAGTATATATATTTTATGCACTGCAGATCACTGAATCACCTGCCTGTCCTGCCTGCCTGACAGTGTCTTTGAATACGTACACCAGGAATGGCCTGCAGTCAGGTATAGGCTTGGCTACACTAGAATGCAGTGGATATATATGTAGGAGACAGTATTGTTGCCTTATGAGGAATGTTTATGAATAATCTCCATTGGCAACTGGGAATATCTGTACATAGATGTATATATAAGTTAGAATAAGGAATGTGTAGTATGAAATATTTGTCTCTGTAAGGGTTAACATGGCTGACAAGCTGGGCTTGAGTAAAATCTAATTACCAGTCCCCTTTTGATATACATGAATGCTGGGTGACAAGGTGCTGAGGAGTCGTCCGGTCTGACGAGGTAACTTAGTATTCAAACAAGCCAGGAAGAGATCACATCTGAAACTGCTAGTCTATTCGGCACCGCCTTCATTAGCTAGATAAAGGCGTGTGTATTCTCCCATGTTAACGAACCAATATCCATTTAAGGGGTAATTTGCCACAGCTAGTTCCATGTATAGCTAAGTGCCCCATTCAAGGGAAGTTAACGACTTTCGGTTTAATTAATTTATCTTCAAATCTAATTATCACTAAATTCCAGTAGGGAGGGGGCTAGTGAGAGAAATTAATATAACGCCCGGAGGGAGGAGAGAGCCAATCATATAAGGACAACCCCAATCAGTAGAATAGGAGAGATGAGATGACCTGGGCCCAGGAGTCATTATTATAGGTAATTATCAGACCATCTCCCAGCACTTACAGTATACTTGCGTTGTCTTATGTTTTTCTGTTTGATATTTGTAGTGTGATGTACATACTGTATTTGAAACTAATATTTACTCCCTTGCCTAAGACGGTAAATGCTTGCTGTGTATTAGATAGACGAATAACATATGTAGGAGACAGTATATATATTTTGCACTGCAGATCACTAAATCACCTGCCTGGCCTGCCTGCCTGACAGTGTATTTGAATACGTACACCAGGAATGGCCTGCAGTCAGATCTAGCTACGCAGGATACAGTGTATATATATATACAAGCCGGGATATATATATATATATATATATATATATATATATATATATATATATATACTTAATGCACTGCAGCTAGCTGAATCACCTGCCTGCCTGAAGAATATTAGAAACAGTACACCAGGAACGGTCTGCAGTCAGATCTAGCTAAACTGGATACAGTATATATATATATATATATATACACAAGCTGGGATGTATATATATATATATATATATATGTAGCAAGTGGTTACATTTAGGGGGAAGCATCTGAGTGGTAACTAGGCTTAGATGCACTAATTGTTAGGTCTCATGGACCATTTCTATCCCTGGGAGATAGTACTGGTGTGTAAGTTCACTGGGGCCTATGGGTGGCGCTGTTGCCATGGGCCCGGGTTGAACCGCAGTACAGGGTTGTGTCCTTTTTGTCCCCTCTCGGCAGCAGTACGGCGGGGCAGGGAACCTGCTGTGCCTGTCGGGAGAGGATATAAAAGGGGGCGGCCATCTTCCAGAGGGGTCGTCGGTTCCGCGCTCAGGCACCTTAGGCCTGGGTGCGTGTGCGTTGCCTCCGGGTGCCCTAGGCCCGGAGGCCTAGTCGGGTTGTCTCTGGGTGCCCTAGGCCCAGAGACGGAGCTGCTGTTCCATCTCAGACACCTTCAGTCTGGGGTGAGTTACTTTGGAGAAAGGCCCGGAGCCCAGCGGCCTTCGGCTGGGATCCGCCGGGGACTGAGACTCCCAGGGATCTGCCTTGTGAGGGGACCCGTATCAAGGACGAGGAGGCCAGGGAGGTGACCCTTTCTGAAGACCCAGCGCAGAGTCGTGGTGACAGATGGGGCCTCTGGTAACTCTCCGGAGGGATTTTCTTGTCCTATAAGGGCTAGTTCACTAACGGAAGGAAGTGCGTGTTCTTTAAATCACAGTGGCAGTGATACTACGCACCCAAGGTCAGTAGCAGTGGCTTTCATATTTTTTTTCACCCGGTCAGTGGCAGTGACCAATCTCATGGTCTGTGGCAGAGACTGTGCGCCAAGCCTGTTCGTGCCGATCAGAGCAGGAGAAACCCAAATTCAAGTTTGTGCCTGGACCTCCTCCCACCTTATCTGACCTGTGTCTTGTCCCAAACTGTCTTCTCTCAAAGAGACTGTTTATTGTGCAAGAAGGAATAAATAAGTGTTGGACCTTTCAGTTGGTGTGGACAGTTGCTTACTGGGGAGAATTAAAGACTTGTTTCTGACTACTGCAGAAACGGGGTCAGCACTGGAGGCTTTTTGACACCGGCTGCAAGCAGGCCCGAGAAACTAACACCGCTCAACCTTCCTATTGAGGAGGGTACGGGCTTGTGGTGCGGTGTGCCTCATTCTTTTCCTGCGGAGGAGCCAAGCAGAAGAAAAGCAGGTAAAGTCTGGGGTTGGTGCGCTACACGTACGGGCTCGCGTCCGGGATGTGTTTGCGGTCATGGAGTGAAACCCCCCCCCAGAAGCTGAACTTTTATTCCCCAGTGAAGTTCCATGGAGGTCGGCCATGTTTGGAACTGCGCCACGGGGAGAACCCTGACTGCGTAGTTCGTGGGCGTGTCTATTCAGAAAAGCCCGCGAGCGATGCAGGAGATGGGAGGAGTCTGATCATGTATGGAGTTACATGTGGGGACTTTGGCGTGAAAAGGTCAGTGCGCGATGGAGCAGCAGATGGTCAGCATGTCATCTCATGCATCATGGGTTCCAGCTTCTACAACCGTGAAAATTACTTAATTCGCTGCTTCGCTTACGGATACAGGGATTCGGCTCAAGCCCCGGGGAAGATTTGCCCTCTATGTGTGCAAGGATGTGGAGGCCCTCGGTGTGATTTGTCCCGGCTGCTCGGGACTGGTGGTTCGTCTGGAGCCATTCGGGCAATGCGAAAGCTGTAAGGAGTTTCTGTTCGAGGTGGAGCAACCTACAGAGAGGCCTCGGGCCTTCCACCTCAATTGCCTTACGGGCGCCACTACTCTGGAAGGAGGAATCGAAGCTTGTACAGCCACCCCTGCGCACACTGACGAGACTTTGGAGGAAGTCACAGAGGAGACCGCGCCACTATGCCGCCGCTGTCCCGTTTACAGAGACTCTTCAACCAGAAGGTTGCCAGTGAATATGGGTGGGAGTACCCGTACCTACCCAAAGAACTTTTGTTTGAGGTTGAGGCCTGTAGAGATCGGTGGTACTCGGAGTTTGTGTGGACACACATTAAGGTACCCCAGGCCAGAAGGTACTTTTCGTGTTCGCCTGCCGCCACTCTGCGGTTCAAAGATTGCAAGGCTGCTTGGATGTTGGGTCGGCACATTCATGCAGACAAAGTGCTTATCTGCAGGTAGGACAAGGACGATGTGGAGTTTCACATAGATACCTTCGATAGACATTGGAAGCCGTTGGTGTTGCCCGACCCACATTACTATTTGTGAGAGACCAGACTCTTGTGTTTGCATTTGAACTTTCTTTTTCTCTCCAGGAACCTTGCCCCATGTTAAAGGGTATTTTACTCTTCGAAGGATCAGGAGCTGTTGTTGTTCTCCCTTCTCTTCCCACCACAAAGATTACAAGGACTTTGGGGTTGTAGTTAGTTGAGGGCCACAGTTCACAGAGAAGAGAATTTCCTTGTCATGAACAGGTGTTCTGACCGTAGCACTACCACTAGGTGGCGGTGTTGCGCAACTGTTATATTGAAAGCCATACACTGCACTTACTGTTAGAGCGAGCAGGTTTTTCTCTAGGGAGGAACCTGTTCATTCTAAATTACATATTGTTAGATTATGTGTTTTCTTCTTCCTCTGCAGGTGAACGACAAGCAAGACTGCTGAGTATGGGGTGGGTCTTAGCGAGTTCTGCGGGAAGGAATTGTAAATGTTTACTGTGAAATTTGAGTGATCTTAAAATGTTTTATATACATGTACACCCTTATTCCTATCTGTGTTTTTTTCCCTTTTCCATGTTAGGTTCCGGCACAAACAAACAAAATGTTAAATTGTCATTTTTTTTTAGTTTGTCTCTGGATCTGGCTTATGTTGACTCAGGTTGAGGAGGCATAAATTGGTTTCAGACACTGGGGACCAGTGTTCACAAGTGAGGGGAATGTGTAGCACGTGGTTAAATTTAGGGGGAAGCATCTGAGTGGTAACTAGGCTTAGATGCACTAATTGTTAGGTCTCATGGACCATTTCTATCCCTGGGGGATAGTACTGGTGGGTAAGTTCACTGGGGCCTATGGGTGGTGCTGTTGCCATGGGCCCGGGTTGAACCGCAGTACAGGGTTGTGTCCTTTTTGTCCCCTCTCGGCAGCAGTACGGCGGGGCGGGGAACCTGCTGTGCCTGTCGGGAGAGGATATAAAAGGGGGCGGCCATCTTCCAGAGGGGTCGTCGGTTCCGCGCTCAGGCACCTTAGGCCTGGGTGCGTGTGTCGCCTCCGGGTGCCTTGGCCCGGAGGGCCTGGTCAGGTTGTCTCTGGGTGCCCTAGGCCCAGAGACGGAGCTGCTGTTCCATGTCAGACACCTTCAGTCTGGGGTGAGGTACTTTGGAGAAAGGCCCGGAGCCCAGCGGCCTTCGGCTGGGATCCGCCGGGGACCGAGACTCCCAGGGATCTGCCTTGCGAGGGGACCCGTATCCAGGACGAGGAGGCCAGGGAGGTGACCCTTTCTGAAGACCCAGCGCAGAGTCGTGGGGACAGATGGGGCCTCTGGTAACTCTCCGGAGGGATGTTCTTGTCCTATAAGGGCTAGTTCACTAACGGAAGGAAGTGTGTGTTCTTTAAATCACAGTGGCAGTGATACTACGCACCCAAGGTCAGTAGCAGTGGCTTTCATATTTTTTTTCACCCGGTCTATGGCAGTGACCAATCTCATGGTCTGTGGCAAAGACCGTGCGCCAAGCCTGTTTGTGCTGATCAGAGCAGGAGAAACCCAAATTCAAGTTTGTGCCTGGACCTCCTCCCACCTTATCTGACCTGTATCTTGTCCCAACCTGTCTGCTCTCAAAGAGACTGTTTATTGTGCAAGAAGAAATAAATAAGTGTTGGACCTTTCAGTTGGTGTGGACAGTTGCTTACTGGGGAGAATTAAAGACTTGTTTCTGACTACTGCAGAAACGGGGTCAGCACTGGAGGCTTTTTGACACCGGCTGCAAGCAGGCCTGAGAAATTCTTGCTGACGGCGCTGTGATTGGACAAAGCATGCGGGTCATAGTGCATGCTTGGCCAATCATTAGACAGAAATGCACTGCGATGTCACAGTGCATTATAGGGCGTTCCGCGCTGCTCAAATTTGGCACAAACGCCCCATAATGTTCGTTTTTCGACGAACTGACGAACAGCCAATGTTCGAGTCGAACTCGTGTTCGACCCGAACATAAAGCTCATCCCTACTGACTAGGGATGAGCTTCGTGTTCGAGTCGAACATACGTTCGACTCGAACATCGGCTGTTCGATCGTTCGACGAAGATCGAACGATTTGGGCCGTTTGCGCCAAATTCGAGTGACGCGAACGGCCCACAATGCACTACGCCATCGCAGTGTCATCCAGGCGCTGTGATTGGCCAAGCATGCACTGTGACCCCGCATGCTTGGCCAATCACAGCGCCGGCAGCGAGGAGAGCAATGATTGGCCACAGGCAGGATGCCTGTGGCCAATTATTGCTGAGGGGGTTTAGTACACGCCCCACACTATAAAAGGCCGCCAGCACGGCGGCCTAGTGTAGTGTGTTCCGGAGCAGGGATAGAGCAGCATAGGCAGGGACAGTGACTTTTATTTCTTTCTTGCTTAACCTGGATTCCTTTAGTTTAGGGAAAGAGAAGGATAGGTAGGGAGAGTGTCAGTGTGTTTTGTGATTGTGCTATATTGTGCTTAAAAAAAACATTTTTTCTAGGGACAGAAAACTGTAGGTAGGGAGAGTGTGTCAGTTTCTTTCACTGTCAAAGTCCTTGTTTCCAGGGACCTGGAAGGACAGTGAGTGAATTCTCCTTGTGCTATATTGTGCTTAAAAAAAACATTTTTTCTAGGGACAGAAAACTGTAGGTAGGGAGAGTGTGTCAGTTTCTTTCACTGTCAAAGTCCTTGTTTCCAGGGACCTGGAAGGACAGTGAGGTAATTCTCCTTGTGCTAAATTGTGCTTAAAAAAAACTTTTTTTCTAGGGACAGAAAACTGTAGGTAGGGAGAGTGTGTCAGTTTCTTTCACTGTCAAAGTCCTTGTTTCCAGGGACCTGGAAGGACAGTGAGGTAATTCTCCTTGTGCTAAATTGTGCTTAAAAAAAACATTTTTTCTAGGGACAGAAAACTGTAGGTAGGGAGAGTGTGTCAGTTTCTTTCACTGTCAAAGTCCTTGTTTCCAGGGACCTGGAAGGACAGTGAGGTAATTCTCCTTGTGCTAAATTGTGCTTAAAAAAAACATTTTTTCTAGGGACAGAAAACTGTAGGTAGGGAGAGTGTGTCAGTTTCTTTCACTGTCAAAGTCCTTGTTTCCAGGGACCTGGAAGGACAGTGAGGTAATTCTCCTTGTGCTAAATTGTGCTTAAAAAAAAACATTTTTTCTAGGGACAGAAAACTGTAGGTAGGGAGAGTGTGTCAGTTTCTTTCACTGTCAAAGTCCTTGTTTCCAGGGACCTGGAAGGACAGTGAGGTAATTCTCCTTGTGCTAAATTGTGCTTAAAAAAAACATTTTTTCTAGGGACAGAAAACTGTAGGTAGGGAGAGTGTGTCAGTTTCTTTCACTGTCAAAGTCCTTGTTTCCAGGGACCTGGAAGGACAGTGAGGTAATTCTCCTTGTGCTAAATTGTGCTTAAAAAAAACATTTTTTCTAGGGACAGAAAACTGTAGGTAGGGAGAGTGTGTCAGTTTCTTTCACTGTCAAAGTCCTTGTTTCCAGGGACCTGGAAGGACAGTGAGGTAATTCTCCTTGTGCTAAATTGTGTTTAAAAAAAACATTTTTTCTAGGGACAGAAAACTGTAGGTAGGGAGAGTGTGTCAGTTTCTTTCACTGTCAAAGTCCTTGTTTCCAGGGACCTGGAAGGACAGTGAGTGAATTCTCCTTGTGCTATATTGTGCTTAAAAAAAACATTTTTTCTAGGGACAGAAAACTGTAGGTAGGGAGAGTGTGTCAGTTTCTTTCACTGTCAAAGTCCTTGTTTCCAGGGACCTGGAAGGACAGTGAGGTAATTCTCCTTGTGCTAAATTGTGCTTAAAAAAAACATTTTTTCTAGGGACAGAAAACTGTAGGTAGGGAGAGTGTGTCAGTTTCTTTCACTGTCAAAGTCCTTGTTTCCAGGGACCTGGAAGGACAGTGAGTGAATTCTCCTTGTGCTATATTGTGCTTAAAAAAAACATTTTTTCTAGGGACAGAAAACTGTAGGTAGGGAGAGTGTGTCAGTTTCTTTCACTGTCAAAGTCCTTGTTTCCAGGGACCTGGAAGGACAGTGAGGTAATTCTCCTTGTGCTAAATTGTGCTTAAAAAAAACATTTTTTCTAGGGACAGAAAACTGTAGGTAGGGAGAGTGTGTCAGTTTCTTTCACTGTCAAAGTCCTTGTTTCCAGGGACCTGGAAGGACAGTGAGTGAATTCTCCTTGTGCTATATTGTGCTTAAAAAAAACATTTTTTCTAGGGACAGAAAACTGTAGGTAGGGAGAGTGTGTCAGTTTCTTTCACTGTCAAAGTCCTTGTTTCCAGGGACCTGGAAGGACAGTGAGGTAATTCTCCTTGTGCTAAATTGTGCTTAAAAAAAACATTTTTTCTAGGGACAGAAAACTGTAGGTAGGGAGAGTGTGTCAGTTTCTTTCACTGTCAAAGTCCTTGTTTCCAGGGACCTGGAAGGACAGTGAGGTAATTCTCCTTGTGCTAAATTGTGCTTAAAAAAAAACATTTTTTCTAGGGACAGAAAACTGTAGGTAGGGAGAGTGTGTCAGTTTCTTTCACTGTCAAAGTCCTTGTTTCCAGGGACCTGGAAGGACAGTGAGGTAATTCTCCTTGTGCTAAATTGTGCTTAAAAAAAACATTTTTTCTAGGGACAGAAAACTGTAGGTAGGGAGAGTGTGTCAGTTTCTTTCACTGTCAAAGTCCTTGTTTCCAGGGACCTGGAAGGACAGTGAGGTAATTCTCCTTGTGCTAAATTGTGCTTAAAAAAAAACATTTTTTCTAGGGACAGAAAACTGTAGGTAGGGAGAGTGTGTCAGTTTCTTTCACTGTCAAAGTCCTTGTTTCCAGGGACCTGGAAGGACAGTGAGGTAATTCTCCTTGTGCTAAATTGTGCTTAAAAAAAACATTTTTTCTAGGGACAGAAAACTGTAGGTAGGGAGAGTGTGTCAGTTTCTTTCACTGTCAAAGTCCTTGTTTCCAGGGACCTGGAAGGACAGTGAGTGAATTCTCCTTGTGCTAAATTGTGCTTTAAAAAAAAAATTTTTCTAGGGACAGAAAACTGTAGGTAGGGAGAGTGTGTCAGTTTCTTTCACTGTCAAAGTCCTTGTTTCAAGGGACAGAGAAGGACACCTGAAGGTAGCCCTTATTGCTTTTTTCCCATCTCCCTGCAGGCCATCTATTAGAATGTCTGGAAGGCAAACAAGGAGAGGCAGACAGTCAGGAGGCAATAAAAGAGGGCAAGCAGGCTCTGTGTCTGGGGGCAACAGTGCTGGTCGTGGACGCGGTGCATTGTCATCAGCACATGGCCATGGGACACGCTTGTCCTTCTTTTCGGCAGCTGGACATGTTGAGCCACATCATGCCGAAGACTTGGTAGAGTGGATGACCAAGCCCTCCTCCTCCTCCTCTCTCACCCAGGCTCAGGGTACTGGAAAAGCAGCTGCCAAAGCATCCTCTTCCCTGGTATCAATGTCAGACTCATCATCAGTCACTCCTTCCCTAGACCCACCATGTCCTCCTCCTGAGGAGTCCCCCGAACTGTTTCAGCACAGTGTTGGGTACATGCTCCAGGAGGATGCCCAGCGTTTCGAAGGGTCTGATGATGAAACCCAGCTAGAGGAAGGCAGTAGCGTGAGAGCAGACAGAGGGGATGCTCAAGAAGGACACCAATCTGGCAGTCATGTTCCAGCAGCTGCAGCATACTGCCAGATTGGCTCCAGTGATGAGGAGGGAGGTGATGATGAGGTCACTGACTCCACGTGGGTGCCTAATAGGAGAGAGGAGGAGGAGGAGGATGAGGAGGAGGCACATCTCCAACGAGGCAGGATGCCCTTTGGTGGCCAGCGTAAGGGCAGTACACCGACGGAATCACACCGCAGAGCTCCGCCTGTGCAGGGCGCTGCCTCTGCCCGTCATTCAAAAAGTTCTTTGGTGTGGGCCTTTTTTGAGGCTAGTGCATCAGATCGCACAGCTGCTGTTTGCAACATATGTCTCAAGCGTATATCGCGTGGCCAAAACATCAGCCGCTTGGGTACCACATGCCTGACCAGACATATGTTGACCTGCCATGCAGCTCGTTGGCAAGCCTACCTGAAAGACCCACACCAAAGAACAAAGCGGACCTCTCCTTGCACCGCATCAGCTGGGATCTCCAACCCCACTATAACTTCAGTCCTCTCTGAAACATGCACTGAGAGGAATGAAGGTGTAGAATTAGGTGTGTCACAGCCAAGTACTTGCGGCCACTCTGCTAGCAGTACACCGACGTCCGATTCTAGCAGGCAAATTTCCCTGCCCCAGCTGCTGGACCGTCGAAAGAAGTTCACTCCCAGCCATCCACATGCCCAGCGGTTGAATGCTAGCTTGGCTAAATTGCTAGCGCTTCAACTGCTGCCTTTTCAGTTGGTAGACTCGGCCCCCTTCCGTGAGTTTGTGCAATGTGCGGTTCCTCAGTGGCAGGTTCCCAAACGCCACTTTTTCTCACGGAAGGCTATTCCGGCTCTCTACCGGCATGTGGAAGGCAATGTCTTGGCCTCGCTGGACAGGGCGGTCAGCGGTAAGGTGCATATTACCGCTGACTCATGGTCCAGCAGGCATGGACAGGGACGTTACCTTTCTTTCACGGCCCATTGGGTCACTCTTTTGGCAGCTGGGAAGGATGCAGGACAAGGTGCAGTAGTGTTGGAGGTTGTCCCACCGCCACGCCTCCAAAATGCTACTACTGGTTGTGACACACCTCTCTCCTCCACCCCCTCCTCTTCTTCTTCCTCCATGGCCTCTTCCTGTGGTTTGTCCTATGAACCAGCGGTGCTCCGTAGCCGTTCACGGGGCTACGCAAGTACGCAGGCAAAAAGATGCCATGCCGTGCTTGCGCTGGTGTGTTTGGGGGACAGAAGCCACACTGGGGCAGAGGTCCTGTCTGCTCTGCAGGGCCAGGCCGAGAGGTGGTTGACGCCACGCCAGCTTAAGCCAGGAATGGTGGTTTGCGACAATGGCACCAACCTCCTCTCCGCCCTCCGACAGGGACAACTGACCCATGTGCCCTGTGTGGCTCACGTCCTTAACCTGGTGGTGCAGCGGTTCTTGGGCAGGTACCCGGGCTTACAGGATGTCCTGAGGCAGGCCAGGAAAGTCTGTGTGCATTTCCGCAGATCTTATAATGCCAGTGCTCGCCTGGCTGAGCTGCAAAAGGAGTTGAACCTGCCCAAGAACCGCCTTATATGTGACATGCCCACCAGGTGGAACTCAACGTTGGCCATGCTGCAGCGGCTGCACACGCAGCAGAGGGCCATCAATGAGTACCTGTGCGACTACGGCACCAGGACAGGGTCAGGGGAGCTTGGTTTTTTTTCTCCACGCCAGTGGGGCATGATCAGGGATGCATGCACTGTCCTGGCACCATTTGAGGAGGCCACGAGGATGGTGAGCAGTGACAGTGCATGCATCAGTGACACTGTACCTCTTGTCCACCTGTTGGAGCACACGCTGCGTGGAATAATGGACAGGGCACTTGAGGCAGAACAGAGGCAGGAAGAGGAGGACTTCCTTGCCTCTCAAGGCCCCCTTTACCCAGACAGTGTTCCTTCTGTCCCACCCATCGCACAGGAAGAGGAGGAGGAGGAGGAGGAGGAGGAGGATTGTGTCAGCATGGAGGTGGAGGCTGGCACTCAGCATCATCAGCAGCAGTCTTTTAGGGATGATTTACAGTCCCAAGAAACCAGTGGACTTGTACGTGGCTGGGAGGAGGTGGCTGCGGATCATGTCGTCCTTAGTGACCCAGAGGACTCCGGAGCGAATGCCTCAGCAAACCTACGCTGCATGGCCTCCCTGATCCTGCAAAGTCTGCGGAAGGATCCTCGTATTCTTCGGATCAAGGAGAGGGACCATTACTGGCTGGCCACTCTCCTTGATCCACGGTACAAGGGTAAGGTTGCGGACCTTATGTTACCGTCGCAGAGGGAGCAGAGGATGAGACAACTCCGGGAGGCCTTGCAGAAAGGTCTGTGCAACGCGTTCCCAGAGACTGGGAGGTTACAAACTCCTGGTCCTGGACAACGAGTTGCTGAGGCTTCGGCCAGTCAAAGAAGGAGCGGTGGGGAAGGTGGCCGTCTGACCGATGCGTTCAGACAATTCTTTAGTCCGCAGCCCCAAAGTATGATCGGTTCCAGCAACCATCGCCAGCGTCTGATAAACATGGTGCAGGAATATCTAGGGGCAAGGTCAGACTTGGACACCTTCCCCACCGAAAATCCTCTGGCTTACTGGGTCTTGAGGATGGATCACTGGCCAGAGCTTGCACAGTATGCAATTGAGCTACTGGCCTGTCCTGCATCCAGCGTTCTTTCGGAACGCACATTCAGTGCTGCTGGAGGATTTGTCACGGATCACAGGGTGCGCCTGTCCACCGACTCGGTTGATCGACTGACTTTCATCAAGATGAACCAGTCTTGGATCACCACCAGCTACCACACACCTGATGCTGATATAACAGACTAATTGATTTTAACATGTCACATCCCTTCAAGACTGATGCTGATGCTGAGTGCCTGTGCTGTTATGTTGACTGGCTATCCTCCTCCTCCGAGTCCTCAATGATACGATTGATGATGATAGCTTGGAAGATCATTTTTGTTTATGGGTGCCGCCACCAGTGGCTAAGGCCCAATTTTTCAGCCCCTGTTTTACAGGGGCGTGTAATTACAATTTTTTTAGCAATAATTTGCCATAGGGCTCATTGCTGTGCTCCAAGTACAGTATCTGTGAGGGGTTGGAGTGTTGTGGCACCAGTGCCTAAGGCCCAATTTTTCAGCCCCTGTTTAACAGGGGCGTGTCATTACAATTTTTGAAGCAATACTTTGCAACAGGGCTCATTGCTGTGCTCCAAGTACAGTATCTGTGAGGGGTTGTAGTGTTGTGCCACCAGTGCCTAAGGCCCAATTTTTCAGCCCCTGTTCAACAGGGGCATGCAATTACAATTCTTGATCTAATAATTCACAGCAGGGTCCATTGCTGCACCCACCAAGAGTAACTCTGAGGGCTTACAGTCTTGTGGCAACGCCACCACCACCACCACCACGAAAGGCCCAATTTTTCAGCCCCTGTTCAAAAGGGGCATGTAATTACAATTCTTGATCTAATAATTCACAGCAGGGCCCATTGCTGCACCCACCAAGAGTAACTGTCAGGGCTTACAGTGTTGTGGCACCAGCACCACCATCAAAGCCCCAATTTTTACTACCACTGTTCAACAATTATATGTAATTAAAATTCCTGATATAATAGTTGACAGCAGGGCGTTCCAGCACCAACCAAGAGTAACTGAGTGCTTACAGTGTTGTGCCAACACCAACAACTAAGGGGCCTATTTCTGCAGAGTATATACGGCAGGTCCCTACTTTCAAACATCCAACTTACAAACGACTCCTACTTGCAAACGAAAGAAGACAACAGGAAGTGAGAGGAAATCTACCCCTAGAAAGGAAAATTCTCTCCTGTAAGAATAAATATGGGAGAAAGGGGTCTCATCTGTACTGATGCTTTATCAGCAATCCTTGTTTCAAGAAAAACACCACATTTCAAAAACAGTTGTCATTGGGACGGAAAGTGAGGTGAAATGTTCTGAACAGGGGCACAGACAGCAAAACAAATGTTACAGGGGTGATAACCCTTACCTATGTTTCCCAAAAAGTTTAAAAATAGATTTTTGGGCTGGAGCTACACTTCAACAATGTACCTGTTCAAAATTACAAACAGATTCTACATAAGAACAAACCTACAGTCCCTGTCTTGTATGCACCGCCTGTATACGGCTGTTCAGAGTATATAGGGCCTTTTTTATTTTATGTGCGGGGTTCCCCTTAATATCCATACAAGACCCAAAGGGGCTGGTAATGGGCTGGGGTAGGGGGGGGGTCATGGGGTAGCTATGCCATTTTTCTTAAAGAATTTCATCCATATTACCGGGACCAGACATTACATTAAAGCCGCAAGCAGTTTTAAATGGCTTTTTTTTCCTTTAGAAGTGTCATTTTGTGCAGGGACAGTTCTAAACACGGGAAACACGTGGCACTTCACAGGCATACTTTAGACACCCCCCAGGTACGATATTTAAAGGAATATTTGACTTTTTTTTTTTCACTTTATGCATCATTAAAATGACTGCTCCCGAAAAACGACCGTTTTTAAAACTTCTTTTTGCATTGATACATGTCCCCTGGTGCACAACCCGGGTTCCCAAACCCTATTTATGACAATAACATGCATAATAGTTGTTATAATTAGCACTTTAGAATTCGAACGTTCGCATCCATTGTATTTAATAGGGTTCTAATGTTCGTTCGAACTTTCGGTCCGTTCGCGGGTTCTGGTGCGAACCGAACCCGGGGGTGTTCGGCTCATCACTGCTACTGACCAGCTTACAAACAAATCCACCAAAACCCCACATTGATCTCATGGAAATATGGGCATTAAAGGGATCATGAGGAAGAAAAAAAGGACCAGATAGTGCAATACAATCTAAAAGTGTAATACCATCCAATCTGGAGGTGTAGGAGCAGACTTTTTGCTTGCCATTCTATTTGGCTTGTGAATATATTGTATGCATAATAAATGCAGCAGTTTTAAATTGTGTTACACTATCTTGTCCTTCTGTTTCTTCCTCGTGATCCTTTTTATGCAAGTATGTATAAATTTTTCCACAAATGGAAAAGATGTAAAGATCGCCCAGGTTGAAATTTTGGATTGTCTAAAGGTGTGAGTGGATTGTGGCAAGAGTGAAATTGTCTCCAGGCTCTCTGTCTTGCCCAGATAGAAAGTGAATAGAATGAAGTAGGACACATAATGGGAGGATGTAACCTGTTGGGGAACCACATTAGGGATCCAAATTACTTTGGCGAGCAGGACAGGGCTTCCGTGGAAGCCTATTGGGTGGGGGTGGCTTTGTAGTGCTAGCTTAGTCAAGTTCTGAAGAAATAAAGGATTCTGAGTAAAGTATTTATTTTGGCCAAGTATATCCTCCCAAATCCAGGGCTGGTGCAAGGATTTTTGACACCTTAGGCGACACCTCATTTTGCTGCCCGGCCCCTGACTCCACCCTTTTTTCCCTGCCCATGTATACAGTGGAGGTGGCAGGGTGGAAATTCTTGTGCCGTCTCTCCACCAATTTCTTCAGCCGTAGTCTGCAGGCCCCCACCTGCGCCTCTGGGCCCAGCCTGAAGACAAATAGTGGCGCACCAGCTTGCTTGCTCATGCCAGCCATGGTGCTAGGATAGTATATGGACAGGCTAGGGCAGTGGTAGGCAACCTCGGCCCTCCAGCTGTGGTGAAACTACAAGTCCCATGAGACATTGCAAGACCCTGACAATCACAAGCATGACTCCTGGAGGCAGAGGCATGATGGGATTTGTAGTTTCACCACAGCTGGAGTGCAAAGGTTGCCTACCCCTGGGCTAGGGTATTATATAGACAGGCTAGGGTAGTATATGGACAGGCTAGGGTAGTATATAAACAGGCACTATGAGCACTATTAGCCCATACACAGGCAGGCACTTTAATCTAGCTGTCAGTGTGGGACTGAGATAGGTCCCCTGATAAAGTCTGCTTCCCTCCCTCCTAGGCTCTGCTAATCAGTGTCACAGACTGTATCTGTGGCTGGCAGGGTGACCGTTGCAGTGAGTGGAGGATCCACACTCTGACAGATCCCAGGCTGGAATTTCTCAGGCAATGGGGGGGGATAACATGTTGTGACAGCAAGCAGCCCACACACAGAGGACACCTGGACTGAGCGATCCCACAGTGACAGATCCACTGCTCAGAGGATGTCATCAGTTCCTGTCACTGAGCGATCTGACACAACCACCACCAATACTGACAGATCAGCAGCACCAGTACGCACTAGAACTTGAGCAGGCTATGGTCTGTGGGATCATGAAGTCTTCACTAACATTGCACACACACGACATGAGACCGTACCTTCCTCTGCATCTCCGAATGGGAAGAAGGACTGGACTGGAACTCCACAGTGTCTATGATGCAGCCGCCAGCCAGCTTGTAGTAAGGGACTGAGAGGAAGACTGGAAGGAGCCGGTCAATGCTTAGATCTCCCACTTCACCTGATAATCTGTCACAGTGTCACTGACATGTGCCTGGCTTTTTTAGGTTGAATATATTTTTATTGTCCATTTTCAGCATATAGCAAAACAATTGTGGGTACAGAAAAAAAGAAGGTAAGGGGAGTGAAGTATAACCTTCATCAAAAACATACAATGTCTTGCCTTTTTAAAAACACTTCCCAGATAACCGGCATCTTCCTGCCGCCCCTCCCCTTAGCTCACAAGGATTATCATTCCACGCTGTTGGAGAGAGAGTGCCAGCCCATATCTGAGCCCTAGGCGGCAGTGCGCCATAGGCAGCTGCCTAGTTTAACTAGCGGAAGCACCAGCCTTGTCCCAACCACAAAGGGGGACATGGACGATCTATCTTGATATGTGGCAATTTGTTTAAAGAGAGGAAGATACTGCTTTTGGAACAGTGTGCACAAAGAAGAGGTCAATCGAACTCCTAGGCAAAGAACAGATTTAGACACATTCAAATTCAAAATTAGAATGAAGCAGTGATTTTATCCATTTGTCTATGTTAGTATTAGCCTGTGCCAATCTGTAACAGTATCACTGTCTGTTTGAGGTGATCATAGAGAATAAAATTACGAATGGAAATCACAAAGAAAAATGTAACTTTGAAGTTCAAGGTACAGTTGACCCACAGCAATGTGAATATATATGGATACCAAAATTCCTTAGTGATCTTGAATTATTTATTTATTTACTATCCAAAATAGATCCATTACTAACCATTTAACCCTACTCTATCCCAACCCCTACTCCATCCAAAATAGATCCATTACTAACCATTTGACCCTACTCTATCTAAAATAGATCCATTACTAACCAATTTTTTTTTTTATTATTTCAATTTTATTAAATTTCACATTATACAAAATATATATACTTTGTTTAACCACTTAAGCCCCGGACCATTTGGTAGCTAAAGGACCAGAGGTGAATTCAGAATTTTGCACTGCGCTGCTTTAACTGTAAATTGTGCGGACATGCAATGTTGTACCCAAACGAAATTTGCGTCCTTTTCTTCCCACAAATAGAGCTTTCTTTTAATGGTATTTTATTGCCTCTGCGATTTTTATTTTTTGCGATATAAACGGAAAAAGACCGAAAATTTTGAAAAAAAATGATATTTTTCTACTTTTTGTTATAAGAAAAATCGAATAAACTCAATTTTAGTCATACATTTAGGCCAAAATGTATTCAGCCACATGTTTTTAGTAAAAAAAATGTCAATAAGCGTATATTTATTGGTTTGCGCAAAAGTTATAGAGTTTACAAACTAGGGTACATTTTCTGAAATTTACACAGCTTTAAATTTATGACTGCCTATCTTATTTCTTGAGGTGCTAAAATGACAGGGCAGTACAAAACCCCCCCAAATGACCCCATTTTGGAAAGTAGACACCCCAAGGAAATTGCTGAGAGGCATGTTGAGCCCATTGAATTTTTTTTTTTTTGTCTTAAGTGATTGAATAATGACAAAAAAAAAAAAAAGAATTACAAAAAGTTGTCACTAAATGATATATTGCTCACACATGCCATGGTTATATGTGGAATTGCACCCCAAAATACATTTTGCTGCTTCTTCTGAGTACGGGGATACCACATGTGTGGGACTTTTTAGGAGCCTAGCCGCGTACGGGACCCCGAAAACCAAGCACCGCCTTCAGG
This sequence comes from Rana muscosa, assembly GCA_029206835.1. Lineage (NCBI taxonomy): Eukaryota > Metazoa > Chordata > Amphibia > Anura > Ranidae > Rana > Rana muscosa. The sequence continues at coordinate 231,697,074 of CM055119.1, forward strand.
ATTTCTAGGCACAAATTTTTGATTTCACTCCTCACTACCTATCACAGTTTCGAAGGCCATAAAATGCCAAAATAGCACAAAACCCCCCCCAAATGACCCCATTTTGGAATATAGACACCCCAAGCTATTTGCTGAGAGGCATGGTGAGTATTTTACAGCTCTCATTTGTTTTTGAAAATTAAGAAAGAAAATATATATATATATATATATATATATATTTTTCAATTTTCAAAACTTTGTGACAAAAAGCGAGATCTGCAAAATACTCACAATACCTCTCAGCAAATAGCTTGGGGTGTCTACTTTCCAAAATGGGGTCATTTGGGGGGGGGGGTTGTGCCATCTGGGCATTCCATGGCCTCCGAAACTGTGATAGGCAGTGAGAAGTGAAATCAAAAATTTACACCCTTAGAAAGCCTGAAGGCGGTGCTTGGTTTTTGGGGTCCCGTACGCGGCTAGGCTCCCAAAAAGTCTCACACATGTGGTATCCCCGTACTCAGGAGAAGCAACAGAATGTATTTTGGGGTGTAATTCCACATATGCCCATGGCATGTTTGAGCAATATATCATTTAGTGACAACTTTGTGCAAAAAAAAAAAAAAATTGTCGTTTTTCCGCAACTTGTGTCAACATATAAAATATTCCATGGACTCGACATGCCTCTCAGTATATAGCTTGGGGTGTCTACTTTCCAAAATGGGGTCATTTGGGGGGGTTTTGAACTGTTCTGGCATTTTATACACAACATTAGGAAGCTTACATCCACTCTAACCACTTGAAGACAAAGCCCTTTTTGACACTTTTTGTTTACATAAAAACATTTTTTTTTTGCAAGAAAATTATGTTGAACTCCCAAACATTATATATATATTTTAAAGCAAAGGCCCTACAGATTAAAATGGTGGGTGTTGCATTTTTTTTTCTACACAGTATTTGCGCAGCGATTTTTCAAACGCATTTTTTGGGTTAAAAAATACACTTTTTTTAATTTGAATGCACTAAAACACACTATATTGCCCAAATGTTTGATGAGATAAAAAAGATGATCTTAGGCCGAGTACATAGATACCAAACACAACATGCTTTAAAATTTCGCACAAACGCGCATTGGCGACAAACTACATACATTTTTAAAAGCCTTTAAAAGCCTTTACAGGTTACCCCAGTAGATTTACAGAGGAGGTCTACTGCTAAAATGACTGCCCTCGATCTGACCTTCGCGGTGATACCTCACATGCATGGTGCAATTGCTGTTTACATATGACGCCAGACCGACGCTTGCGTTCGCCATTGGGCAAGAGCAGGGCAGGACAGGGGTGCTTTTTTTTTTTTATTATTAATTTTGCTTTTTTATTTTATTTTTAAATTGTTCCTTCCAAGAATTTTTTTTTTTTATCATTTTTATTGTTATCTCAGGGAATGTAAATATCCCTTATGATAGCAATAGGTAGTGACAGGTACTCTTTTTTTGAAAAAACTGGGGTCTTCTAGACCTTAGATTTTTCCTCTGCCCTCAAAGCATCTGACCACACCAAGATCGGTGTGATAAAATGCTTTCCCAATTTCCCAATGGCGCTTTTTATATCCGGGGGGGGGGGCATTCCCTCCCACTGCTTGTAAAAGCAGTCCAGAGGCTAATTAGCCGCTAGGATTGCTTTTACATGAAAGCCGGCCGCAGGCTGAAAAGAATGATACCAAGATGATACCTAAACCCGCAGGCATCATTCTGGTATAAACATTCAAAGTCCAGAAACATACCAGTACGTTGCTGGTCCTTGTTGGACATGTATTGCAATCTTTTTTTTTCATGCAGCCAGTTGGCTGAACGAAAAAATAGGATTTTTATAACAGCTTACCTGTAAAATCCTTTTCTTGGAGTACATCACGGGACACAGAGCGACATAGTCATTACTAATGGGTTATATAGTTACCGTCAGGTGCTGGCACTGGCAACTTCCAAAACCGGAAGTACCCTCCCCTATATAAGCCCCTCCCATCCGGGAGCACCTCAGTTTTGTAGCAAAGCAATAAGTGTCCCCAAAGAGGGGCGGGAGCTCTGTGTCCCGTGATGTACTCCAAGAAAAGGATTTTACAGGTAAGCTGTTATAAAAATCCTATTTTCTTTCTCGTACATCACGGGACACAGAGCGACATAGTCATTACTAATGGGATGTCCTAAAGCAATGCCAAATGAGGGGGGGGGATACACCATATATAAGCTGAGCGCTATCAGACATGAGGATCTTTTGCGGCCTGCAACACACTGCGCCCAAAGGCAACATCCTCCTGACTTCTAACGTCCACCTGGTAGAACCTAGTAAACGTGTGTACTGAAGACCATGTTGCGGCCTTACAGACTTGAGCCAGGGAGGCCTGGTGATGCACTGCCCATGAAGTTCCAACTGCTCTCGTGGAGTGCGCCCTAACTTTGAACGGAGGCGGTCTACTTCTCAAGCTATAGGCTTGTATTATGACCTGTCGAATCCACTTGGCTAAAGTAGATTTTGACGCTGCCTGACCCTTTCTGGGGCCTTCCGGCAGAATAAACAAAGTATCCGTTCTGCGAATCTGAGCAGTGGCTTTTAGATAAGCTTTAACTGCTCTTACGACATCCAAAGAATGCAATAACTTTTACTCTACCGAAGTAGGTTTGGGGAAAAAAGAAGGAAGAACCACATCTTGGTTCAAATGAAAACTCGATACCACCTTAGGAAGAAAGGCTGGATGAGGACGTAACACTACTCTGTCCTTATGGATAACCAGATATGGCTCCTTACAGGACATAGCTGCTAATTCCGATACTCTTTTAGCCGAACAAATGGCTACTAGAAAAATCAATTTCCTGGTGAGAAGCACTAAGGAAATATGCTGTAATGGTTCAAATGGTTGTTTCTGTAGAACCGACAGAACCAAGTTTAGATCCCATGGACATATGGGAATATTAACCGGAGGACTAATACGCATCACTCCTTGTATAAAGGCTTTGACTAGTGAATGCGAAGCCAAGGGCCTTTGAAAAAATATTGACAAGGCCGAAATCTGACCTTTGATAGTACTCAAGGCAAGCTTCCTATCTACAGCCCATTGTAGGAAGTCCAGAATTCTACCTATTACATATTTACGTGGATGCCATTTCCTGGCCTCACACCAGGCGATGTACGCCTTCCAGATTCTATAGTAGATCTGCCTGGATACCGGTTTCCTGGCATTGATCATGGTAGACACCACAGCATTAGAGAGCCCTCTCCTTTTTAGAATGTGGGCTTCAATAGCCAGGCCGTCAAACCTAGGGCTGGTAAGGAAGGGTGGTATATCGGTCCCTGCGAAAGCAGGTCCGGACGATGTGGGAGGGTCCAAGGACTCCCCACAGACATTTTTACAATCTCCGCGTACCATGCTCTTCGGGGCCACGCTGGAGCCACCAGAATCACTGGTTTCTTTTCTACCCTGATTCTGCGGAGTAATCGAGGTAACAATTGTGGCGGTGGGAATGCATATATCAGCTTGAACTGATCCCAAGGGAACACTAGGGCATCCGAGCCGCACGCTAGGGGATCCCTTGTCCAAGAGACAAACCTGTCCACTTTCGTGTTGAACCTGGATGCTAGCAGATCTACATCCGGTGTTCCCCACCGCTGACATATTGTCCGGAAAACCTCGGGATGAAGGGACCATTCCCCTGGGCATAATTGTTGGCGACTTAGAAAGTCCGCCTTCCAATTCTCCACCCCTGGAATGAATACCGCAGATATGGCTGGGACATATCTTTCTGCCCATCTCAGGATGTAATTTACTTCCCTTTGGGCTGCACGACTCCTGGTGCCCCCCTGACGATTGATATATGCCACTGCTGTGGCATTGTCTGACTGAACTCTGACAGGGGACCCTTGGAGTTTGGATGTCCATGCTACTAGGGCATACCGGGCTGCTCGTATCTCTAAGAGATTGATGGGCAGGGCCTTTTCCGCATCCGACCATCTGCCCTGGAGAGACCATTGCTCCAGTACTGCTCCCCAGCCTAAAAGGCTGGCATCTGTAGTGACCACCTTCCAAGAAATCGGACTGAAGGATTTCCCTCTTTCCAGATTCCGGGGAACCAACCACCAACGGAGGCTTCTGCGAACGGAAGGGGACAAGGACATTGGTACGTCCAGAGCCTGAACTTTTTTTTTTTTTTTTTTTTTTCCAGGCTGACAGTATGGCCCTTTGCAACTTCCTTGAATGGAATTGACCGTAGGGTACTGCTTCGAATGATGCCACCATTTTTCCCAGCAGCCTCATGCACAGGTGTATGGACGGCTGTCTTTTTTGTACCCACTAAGTGGATCAAATCTTTCAAAGACAACACCTTTCCTCGAGGCAAGAATATTTTTCTCTGGCCTGAATCCAACCTTAGCCCCAAGTATTCCAGACTTTTGACTGTTTTTTAGGGCTGACTTGTCTCGGTTGATAATCCAACCGTGAGATTCCAGATACTTGATTGTCTTGTGAACGACCACGTCTAGTTTTTTCACTGAGTGGTCTATCAGCAACAATTCATCTAGATATGCCATTATCATTACACCTTGTGTTTTTAGATTGGCCAATAAAGGGCCAGAATTTTTGTAAACACTCGTGGTGCTGTGGCCAAACCGAAGGGTAAGGCTCTGCTGAAAATGGCGCCCTTCTACTGCAAAGCGTAGAAATTTTTGGTGGACTGGAAAGATGGGAATGTGCAAATAAGCATCTTTGATGTCGATCGCGGCTAACCAATCCTCCCCTTGTAGGGCAGTGGCCACCGCGGATCGACTCCATCGGAAAGTCCTGATATACAGGAATTTGTATAGCCCTTTTAGAATTAATATGGGCCTCCCGTCCGCGTTTGCTTCGGGACTGTAAAGAGGTTTGAGTAAAACCCAAACCCTCATTCTTCCAGGGGAACCTCCATAATTACTCCTTGGAGCAATAGTTGTTCTAGTGCCAACAGGAGGGACTCTCTCTTCCGGGGATCCCTTGGCACATTTGACCTCAAAAATGGGAAGGAGGAGAGTCTTTTAACTCCAAACTGTATCCCCAACATACTGCGGAGAGCACCTATCTGTCTTGATCGTGTCCCGCCCGGTCTCTTGCGAACAACTGGAGTCCTCCCCCCACCCGACTGAGTGGGGGACCCTTCAATGAATTTAACTTTGGGGGAGGTTTTGTACCTCCCCTGACCCAGGGTTTCTCATTACCCTGCTACTGTCCCTGTTTTTTACCCCCGGGATTTGACCGAGGAGGCCGTCGGAACTGTTACACAGCCGATGCCCCAGGGACTGGAGAAGCAGGCCTCTTAAAGAGGGACCTCTAACTCTGCTTTTAACCGGCAAGAGCGTATTTTTACCGCTGGAAATTTTCTGGATATATTTGTCCAGGTTTTCCCTGAATAAGCGTTCACCATGAAATGGGACGCTAACCAGCCATTCCTTACAGGGAGCTTCAGCAGACCAGTTTCTGAGCCATAGGAGCCTACGCATATGTACTATAGACAGCGTAAGGCGGGAGGCCTGATGGACTGAATCCTCTATGGCGTCAACCGCAAAGCCTAAGGCTCTAGGTAGATCAGCTAGAGCAAAGCCTGCTGATCTGTCAAGTCCCTCAAGACCTGTTTCAACTGATCCTTCACTGCTTAGCAGACCCCAATAGCTGCTACTGCTGGTTGTATCACCAAGCAGATTTTCATAAGGACTCCAATCTTTTATCTATTGGGTTCTTGAACATTTGGACATTATCCACTGGACATGTCAGTGATTTATACATACAAGAGATGGCTGCGTCCACTGTAGGGACCTTCCATTTTTTTTTTTTTTTTTTTTTGATGAACTTATCCTCCATGGGATAGACCACCGGAAATCTCTTGGGGGAATAAATATTTTCTCAGGACGTTCCCAATCCTGGTAAATGAGCCCTTTCAGTAAAGGGTGAAGTGGAAAAGAACAAACAGTCTGGGGGCTTCTAGCGACCCCAACGAGGATACAGTAGTGGTTGATGGTTCCGCAAGGTGCATTTTTAAATGCTGATCGGACCATGTTAGTCAGAGACTGAACCCATAATCTTTCAGCTTGAGATGCTGAGAAAAGGTTCCCCCACTGTTGATTCCTCTATAACAGAATCAACCTTATCCTGATCCCCTTCAGGCAGGTCGATCCCTGTATGGGACTGTTGCTCTGCTAACAGGCACTCTGAAGGAGGAGACGGAGATCGGGCGTGCTTTCCCTGACAGGGAGGCAGCGATAAATTTTGACAATCTCTCTCTAATCCTCCCAGAGCTGAGGAAAAAACCTCCTCTGTTACATACACAGGAGCAGGTGACTGAGGACAGCCACAGTACCAAGTACCCCTGCGGGGTCTCTACGGTCACTTACCTCTGAACTTCAGGGGAGACTGGTGCAGCAGGAGTATGCCCAAGATCCTCAGAGCCCGATGAGACCCCCTTCGCTTCCTGGAAGATTCAGTTCCGGAGCTACTGGACGGCATATTCCTAAGCCTAAAGCTGAGGTATTCCAGCCGTAATACACCACTTTTACTGAGAATAGTCTAGCACAATTGCTGCTATATCACAGTTGGTGTCTACTAATGTGCCTTTCTAGGGGATGCCTGTATCAACCGCTTGCTGTATGCCTTTAAATGTTGCCAGCTCTGTCTCTGTACTTCATAGCCAGCTTACTGCAATAATGTGGCTTTTTAAAAACCTGCTGGGACGCCCGCACATGCGCAGAAGCGCTGCGGCGCGCACAGAGCGTCATCCCCCAGGCCCCGCCCCTTTTTCCGGCCACCTCTATACATAGAGGCGCGTGCACGCGCACGCGCGCGGCCACGTGCGCCTCGGCGCTAATTTTCAAACATGGAAACCAGGGACAGGAGCCAGGGCCCCCTTTGCCGCAGGCCGGGGGATAGACGAACACTGCAACATGGCAGAGGAAACAGTTTCCTGTAGGAGAACTCACCAGCTGCCTGGACTTTGCTCTCTGAGAAGAAACTAGTCCATATGACAAGAAAAACATTCCACAGCGGCCTCTAGTGGACAAACACAGGTACCGCAGTTTAATATACTAAACATATATAAAAAAAAAAAAAAACATTCTTTTTTTTTTTTTTTTTTTTCTTGACCACCATTAAAAATTATTACATTTTTTTTTTTTAGTAGTTACAGGCATGCACAGATATTAGCGGGAATACCGTTAGGTAACAGACAGAAAGACAAATTAGGCTTGGGGGTCCCCCAATAGAACCAAGTTCCTGGGGGCCCCCACTTACCTGTTCCCCGCCGCAGGACTTTGTTTGGTCCACAAAAGCCCAAACTTCACCTATCACGGCAGGCATTGTAATCAAACCTTCAGGGACCGGGTTCCCAAGGATTCCACTCCCCTGGACCTGTATAGCACCCTGCACAGAAAACATCTTGGTCGTGGGTATGACCAGAGCTCTGGATCCCAGGGTCCAGCTCTCCTAAGAGAAGCATTACAGGCAGAACCTTGCTCTTCTCTGCAAGGCCCGGGTACCGACCGTTTAGCTATGAAGCTTTTTTGGTCGGATCCGGAATAGCTTACTGAGGCCCAAAAGAACCTGTACGCAAGCTCAGTGAAAAACACATGTTTCTTCTTGGCCAACACCTTAGACACTGGCAAAAAACTGAGGTGCTCCCGGATGGGAGGGGCTTATATAGGGGAGGGTACTTCCGGTTTTGGAAGTTGCCAGTGCCAGCACCTGACGGTAACTATATAACCCATTAGTAATGACTATGTCGCTCTGTGTCCCGTGATGTACGAGAAAGAAAAGAGATTGATCGTGGGTATGCCTACCATTAGAATACCGCCCTTCATCCACCCACTTCCAATGATGGGCATACACGCACCATTTATATATGCCGAAGCATGGGGGCATCCTCCCGCAAAAAAGTTATGCCGCACACACATGGTCGGACTTTTCCACGGGCAAGCCTCCGTCGGAATTTCGACCGTATGTACGCGGCATTAGGAGCAAAATCGCTCCTCCGCTCCTGCTGCCCCAATGCTTCGGCATATATGCTTTTTTTATTTAACTGTGGTGGTGAAATCACCTCCTACAGCACTGGAGTCGCAGGGATCAGGCCTGTCTCTGCGAACGCTGCAGTTATGTGTGTTTTTGTTTTGTAAGTGACAGTGATCGATCGATACTGCATTTGGGTGGCCTGGGCTGGACGGAGGGGCAAAACGCAGGTGCCAGCAGGTATCTGGGCTGATCCCGCTAACACTGCGTTTTTGGGAACCCTAAACTGCTGGGGACGCTAGTATAGATCTGATCAGATCAGATATTGATCTGTTCAGATACTATACCACTAAGGGAGGTGTATGCTTCACGCGTGGGTGTTAGCGTTACTGGCACTAACCTGACGCTGCCTGGGGTGTGACGCAGACCCTCTCTGACGCTAAAACCTAATTGATATCACCCACCGGGCGATCAGGGGGTTAAACCTTTATTGGGTTATATACGGCGGGTGCCCTGACACTATAAAAAGCAAACTAACTAACCAGCGTCACCCGTAACACTTATATGGTGATCACTGGTGAAAGGGTTAACTAGGGGCAATCAGGGGGTTAAAACCTTTATTAGATAATATATGGGGGTACCTGACGCTATAAAAACCTGCGGCGAACCTAAAAAAAATTACTGGCTACCGATCTGCATCACCGACACTAAGACAGCGATCAGAAAAACGATCGCTTAGCGACAGTGGTGATAGGGGGTGAAAGGGTTACCTGGGGGGCGATCAAGGGGGTTAAACATTTACTAGATAATATATTGGGGTACCTGACGCTATAAAAACCTGCGGCGAACCTAAAAAAAATTACTGGCTACCGATCTGCATCACCGACACTAAGACAGTGTTTAGAAAAACGATCGCTTAGCGACAGTGGTGATAGGGGGTGAAAGGGTTACCTGGGGGGCGATCAAGGGGGTTAAACCTTTATTAGATAATATATTGGGGTACCTGACGCTATAAAAACATGCGGCGAACCTAAAAAAAATTACTGGCTACCGATCTGCATCACCGACACTAAGACAGCGTTTAGAAAAACGATCGCTTAGCGACAGTGGTGATAGGGGGTGAAAGGGTTACCTGGGGGGCGATCAAGGGGGTTAAACCTTTATTAGATAATATATTGGGGTACCTGACGCTATAAAAACCTGCGGCGAACCTAAAAAAAATTACCGGCTACCGATCTGCATCACCGACACTAAGACAGCGTTTAGAAAAACGATCGCTTAGCGACAGTGGTGATAGGGGGTGAAAGGGTTACCTGGGGGGCGATCAAGGGGGTTAAACCTTTATTAGATAATATATTGGGGTACCTGACGCTATAAAACATGCGGCGAACCTAAAAAAAATTACTGGCTGCCGATCGGCATCACTGACGCTAAGACAGCGATCAGAAAAATGATCGCTTTGCGACAGTGGTGATAGGGGGTGAAAGGGTTATCTGGGGGGGGTGATCAGGGGGTTAAACCTTTATTAGGGGGGGTTAGGGGGCTACACTGGACCTAAAACTGAATGTACTGACACTTTTACAGTCACAAATGTCACTGATTGCAGTGATCAGTAAATAAATGGTCACTGCAATCAGTGACACTGTGACTGGGGGCTGGGGGGTGATCTGGGGGTGTCTGGGGGGGCGATTTATGTCCCTATGTGTCCTGGTGTCAGTGTAGTGTTGTGTGCACTGACCTGATGTCTTCTCTTGTACGGCGCTCGGTATATGTGAGCGCCGCACCAGAGATGACATCACTTCCTCCTGCTTCCTCTGCCTGACACAGACAGAGGGGGCATTTCCATTCGCCGGGAGCGATCACGAGGGGGTGGCCGGAAACAAATGGCTGCCCCCTCATCCCGGAATGCTCCCGGACACTTAGCCACCGCTCACTGTATAGGAGGGGGGTCCGATTGGACCCCCCAACTATACAAAGGCAATCACGTATGCTCTACGTGATTGTGCCTGTCGGTGCCATTCTGCCGACGTATATATACAGTGAGCTAACAATCTCATTCATAAAATTGTTCCCCTTTACCCACTCCCACCTCCCCTAATTTCTCTTCTACCTATGTTATAATCTTTCTTCCTCCGTCCCCTCTAACTCTCTTATTTCAGGCTCCCATTAGCCCAGGATCTTGAATTATGATATAAATTCTAGAGGTATTGTATTACTGTATTTGCTGGCGTATAAGACTACCTTTTACACTTAAAAAAACTGGCCAAAAAGCAGGGGTCGTCTTATACGCTGGGTCAGCTGCTCGGATGCCTGATGGATGTG